>JARQOD010000003.1:244315004-244403150 GCA_033576555.1 Oophaga sylvatica | reverse complement strand
CCGGGGCACTCCTTACCGGGAAATCCTCGCGCCCCATCTTCCACCTTGATGTGACTTTTCATGAAGCCGTCAGGAAACGCGGAAGACGTCACAGAGGTGGAAGAGGGGAGTAAGATTGAAAGCGGGGGCCCCTGAACTAGCAGGAGGTGACACTTGTGGGTGCCGGTACTGGCACAGGGCCCCCATAGACGCCTTTGCCTCTGAGGCGAGGGGGCCCCCCCCACCTGCTTGGGGCACTGGCATTTGGGCCCGGGTGCGCCAGGGGCAAACCCCCGGCCCTGGGGGGTCAGCCCTTAGGTGGGTGGAAAAATGGATATTTTTTGGGTGGGGCTGGAGTTCCCTGCAAATGGGGAAATTTGGGAGAATGGGGGAAAGGGGGGGGAAAAAGCGACCCTTTTTTGCGGAAAACCATGTGCCAGGGAAGGTGGTACAAAACCCTTTTGAAACCCGGCATGGTTTTTTTAAAAAAAGGTGAGATCAAAACTTTTTTGGGTCGACAGCCATTTTCCTTTCTTTCTGTCGGATTGATCTAGCACACTGAAGACTTTTCTGATACACACTACGCAGGGAACGAGCTCCTGTAAGGCATATTTCCCAATTCGGGCGGGTTTTCCATTTTACAGGCCCAGTAGTAAAAGGGGGAAGAAATGTGGGGGCATGATAGGGGAGGAGAGGTAATTTTTGAACCATATTGACACTGTTGTCTCCTGTCTGTTGAATTTGATCATTTTCCCTCTGGAGCGTTTTGGGAAAAATCAGACCACAAAGGGTCAAAAACCCCCTGTCTCCAATCCCATTGGGTGTTGCACCAAGAACCCCTTTTTTCTTTTGGCCCCAGTACAGTCAGGGAACCTGCCCCCTGCTGTGTGCTGGGAAGCCTAAAAAAACAGTTTTCGAGTTGCTGTTTGTTCGCCAATATTACTCTAGGTTCTCCCGTGGCATGATGTTCTGTAAATTTTCCTTTTTAGCGTGGATCGAGGATGCGGGAACCATATCGTCACCTTTTTTTTTGGCAATGCGGGGTCCCTTTTTAGGGGTCCGCAAAAGATAATCACACTTTGGGGGCCCAAAGTTCCAGTTGCAATGATGGTGTAGCCCCCGTGACGGAGCCACATGTTACCCTGAGATGCAGAAAGTAAACCCACAACAACCCATAACACCAACAACCCCATTTTCCCGGTCCACCAGGGGAGCCCTTTGGGGACGACGCAGGGGGATGAAGGCTTTTAGCTGAGGTTTGCTAGTCGTTGGTTTTTTTCGAGGTCGTTTACCTATCGAGAGATTAGAAACAGACTGTGAGAGATTCCCGTCAGAACGGCAGTGACCTCAGACGGCTGAAGGGAAAAACTAGCCAGAAAGAGAAAGCTGAAGAAATTCGAAACCTCTTTAGGAGTGGAGTCCAGTAGTAGTGGGAAAGATTACCACTTAGCCTGGTCAAAATTGAGTTTACTGAGAGACCTTCAGTGAGCGTTTCAGTGAGTAAGCGTGCCGACACTTGGAGAGCGGTGAAGATAAAGAAAGCTGACATCTGCTGCTAGCTTGTGCTTATGATAGTGGTGAGAGTAGGACGAAAGGCAGGTGGAAGAAAGAAGAGAGAGAGTGACAGAGGTTAACCAGCATTGATAGCTTACCTCCACTCTGCACCACCGGACACCGGGTCCGCGCTTTCCAGCATCTGCACGACTTGTAGGAGACACCGGAGACCCTGCTGGACTACAGGTCGCAGGGGCCCAACAGTGTTGATACGTAATCGGGGTCAGGAAGAACAGGAGTCTGGCCTGATCAGCCATATAGAGACTTAGTTCTGTCCACAAGAAGGCCTCACCACAAGATCAGCCGGGCGTAGCTGAGAAGACGGAGTTAGGCTTTGTTTTATGCAAGTCAGAAACTCACACACGTAAAGAAGTAAGGAGGCACTACACCTACTCAGTGGGATTACTGGACGTGCATCCTCCACCCTGACAGCTTCCCGAGTAGTGCCTGCAACTTCACCATCAGTAAAGGTACAGAAAGAGACTTTCTTGTGTGTGTCTGCCTTATTGCTCCTGCACCCCTATATTACACCGCCATATACCCTGAGGGATCAGTCTCGCCTGTGGGAGACTTAACACCTTGCTGCCCCAAACCCTCAGAGGATCTACCCTGCAGCGCTGGTCACCCTGACCAGGAACCACAGGTGGTGTCACGAACCTTTCTACAAACCTATAATCCCCTGTAAATATCCCCCTTTTTAGTGAGCGCCCAGGGCAACGGACCGAGTCGTGCTACCCGTGACATCCACCAGTGAAGTGAACGGCTTGGTGCCGAGTACCCCACAGCCCTGGCTATGTGCGACTCATTTTTGGCGTCACGAACAGGATACGAAGCTCGCTATATGTGAGTCCTGTGTGCCTGAAGTGGACTGTTTTTGTGCCAGAGACTGTGTTACTGTTGCTGTGATTTTTGGCGCCAATTGTCCTCCATTGCCCGCCAAAGTACAGCGCTACAGCGCAAAGAGAAGGGGCGTACCTGCAGAAAGCGTGCGGAGTCCCAGACACGCCCCCAACGCTGACGCAGCGGCAGGTCCTGTGGAGAGCTTCAGTGATCGCTCTGACGTCAGAGCGCCGGCGACGCAGGTCCTTCTACATAGCTGTACTCTTCAGAGCTGCAGCCTTCAGGAGAAGGTAGGCCACGCTTAACTAGGGGGGCGCAGATATGTCGCAGCCGCAAGCTGACAGCGCGGCAAAGGGCGACCGCTCCAATAACTTACCCGCCGGCGCTTCCGCGCAGGATGGAAGCGCTGGCCCCTCACCTGGTCCTGTGGCCCCGATAGTACCACTGACGCTGCCATACCTGCCTGGAGCAAAGTGGCTCCCTCAGTATAGCGGGAAGCCAGACACTCTTTCAGGGTTTAAGCGTAAAATATGCAGCATGATGGACATGTACCCTATGACAGAGAAACAAAGAGCTGCAGTGGTGGTAGGATAATTGACTAGTGCTGCAGAGAGGGAAGTAGAGACTTGGACAGCTGCAGACCAGGAATCAGTGCTTTCAATTTTCTTAAAACTATAGATTAATTTTGAGGACCGCACTGAAACAGATCTCCGGATGAGGTTTTACCAATGCTCCCAGAGACCAGATGACAGTATTAGGGACTACGCCTGCCGACTACAGGGGGCCCTGCGAGCTCTCAAACAGGTCAACCCTATAAGTGCCATTAATGAAAGCAAAATGTTGAAGGAACAATTTATACAGGGACTGAGATCCCAAGCTGAAAGCAGAACTGTGCACTGGTGGTCCTTGGATCATCCTGACGCTACCTTTGATGCCCTAAAGAATATGGCTATAAAAGGACTGCGACCCCTGGAGAAGCCCGAGGTGGCAACCCAGTGTCACTCTAAAGCCAGTGAAGTCACTCTAAAGCCAGCAGCATCCACCTTTTCCCCGCTGGTGGCAGAAGCCAAAACGCAGGTGGAGCCCCCTACTGAGTTGGACTGTCTGCGCTCAGAAGTGCGCCAGCTGACCAAAACCCTGGCCACTGTAATGAGTGCCCTGCAACTGCAGAAGGAGGAAGGAGGAAAGATCCTGCTAGCTGACTGCCCGGAGGATGTCCCTTGGATGAGCCGGAGGAGGAGGAGGACGTCGCCCCACCGGAGGAGGACAACGCCACCCCCAGAAGCGACCCCCGATCAGCACCATCCTCGCCTAGAGATCATCTGCTACCGTTGCAACAGAGAAGGTCATCTAGCCCGACAGTGTCCTTTAAACGAGCAGATCCTGGGTCCGAGGGCCAACACCCAGGACTAGACTCATCAGGCCCCTCAGACTGGAACCGCAGGTTTGTGGGAGGAAGACCATACCTGTCCATCATCCTGGACGGGAACGCAATCCCTGCCCTGCTGGACACTGGATCTCAGGTGACCATCATACCTGATGTCCTGTATAATAAGTTTTGGTCCATGGACAGTCTCCAGCCCCCGAGCCCTGACTTTGCTGTGTACGCCTCTAATGGTCTCCCTGTTGAAATACTCGGAGCCAAAAACGTGGACATAAAGGTGGACAGAGTGGAGCTGGGACCAGGGACACTTAGTAGTAAAAACTGTAAATGAGGAAAATGGCTTAAATGTGGTTTTAGGTACAAACATTATCAGTAACTGTCTGGGAGAAGTTGTGTTTTTGCTCCAACAGCTCGCCGAAGTTGCCAGGCCAAAGCAAAAAGGAGTGATCCAGGGGAGATCCGGGCCCTGATGTGCCAGCAGCAAGCAAAACTGACAGATGGTGAAATTGGTAATGTACAGGTAACAGACCCGAATCCCATTGTGATACCCCCAATGAGTGAAATGCTTATATGGTGTAGAGCAGCAATAGGTCTGAGAGGACAGAACTACCAAGCAGTAGTAGAGCCCCATTGTTCAGAGCACAGACCTACACTCTTGACTGCTAGAGGGGTAGTGGAAGTACGAAATGGGAGAGTACCAGTAAGTCTTCTCAACTGGGGAGAAGATGAAGTGAATTTACCACGTTATGCTACTGTTGCTAAATTACATACTGTAGATAATAACTCCATTCTCATGACGGAGTCCTTAGCCTCCCACCAACCAGTGGAGGATAATGACCCAGCAACCCAGGTAGAGGATTGGTGTCAGCAGCTCCATGTCGGGACAGACACCACTCCGGCCCACCAGAAACAGGGAGTACTTCGGGTGGTACAGGAGTACACACAGGTATTTAGCAAACACCCACTTGACTTTGGGACAATTAAGGGAGTGCAACATCATATCCCTACAGGCAACCATCCCCCCATTAAAGAGCGGTACAGGCCTATACCTCCAGCACACTACCAAAAAGCCAAGGAGATGTTGCGTGACATGAAGGAAGCAGGGGTGATAAGGGATAGTTGTAGTCCCTGGGCAGCACCTCTAGTCTTAGTCAGGAAAAAGGACGGAAGCATGAGAATGTGTGTAGATTACAGACAATTGAATTGCATTACACATAAAGATGCATACCCTTTACCACGCATTGAGGAATCCTTAGCTGCCTTAAAAACTGCTAACTACTTTTCCACCCTTGACCTCACTAGTGGGTACTGGCAAGTATCTGTGGCTGAGGAGGATCGGGAGAAGACGGCTTTCACCACCCCGATGGGACTCTGTGAGTTTGACAGGATGCCGTTTGGACTCAGCAGTGCCCCGGGAACGTTCCAGAGAGTGATGGAGAGTTGCCTGGGACATCTCAACTTTGAAACCGTGTTGCTGTACCTGGACGACGTAATTGTGTACTCCAAGACGTATGAGGATCATCTGAAGCACCTGGCGGAGGTATTCGAGTCACTGTCCAAGTATGGGATGAAACTGAAGCCTTCAAAGTGCCATCTGCTCAAACAAAAGGTACAGTACTTGGGACATATTGTCAGCTCAGAAGGAGTAGCGCCAGACCCGAGAAGGTCACTGCCATCCAGAAATGGCCAGAACCGAGGAATCTCAAGGAGGTGCGCCAGTTCCTGGGACTGACAGGTTACTATCGGAGGTTTGTAAAGGACTACACCAAGAGAGCAGCGCCTCTGCAGGACCTCCTGGTAGGACAATCCCTTAAGAGCAGAAATCCTCCATTCCACTGGGGTAAAGAACAAGCTGAGGCATTCAAGGAGATGAAGGAGATCCTGACAGGCGATGAGATCTTAGCCTACCCTGACTACAGCCAGCCGTTCCTGCTGTACACTGATGCCAGCAACGAAGGATTGGGAGCTGTCCTCAGTCAGAAGCAAAATGGCCTCGAGAAAGTCATCACATATGCTAGCAGGAAGCTCCGGCCGACCGAGAGGAACCCAGAGAACTATAGCAGCTTCAAGTTGGAGTTCCTGGCGCTGGTCTGGGCCATTACAGAAAGATTCAAGCATTACCTAGCCTCCAGCAAGTTCACTGCTTACACTGACAATAACCCCTTGACACATCTTGAAACAGCCAAGCTGGGAGCCATGGAGCAACGTTGGATGGCTCGGCTGTCGAACTATAAATTCACAATCAAGTACAGGGCAGGCCGTAAGAATGCCAACGCTGATGCCTTGTCCAGAATGCCTCATGAGTCTGACATGGAAGAGGAATTGGATGACCTAGAAGAGATTGAGCTACCTGCATTCCACAGAAATGGGATGATCCACGAGCAACGAGCCTGCAGGAGACAGCGTGGTAAGACGTTAAACACTTTACCTCACCACAGCTGGAAGGAGACCCAGGACAGTGACCCGGTTGTCAGCCGTATCAAGGAGCTGATAACTCAGGAAGGTTCCTCCTTAGAGAAGGATGCGTCTCAACAAGCAGAGCAGCTGTGGAATGAGAGAAGCCAGCTGTTTATCTACCGTGAGAAGCTGTGCCGAAGGTACGTCAACCCAAAAACCCATGAGATGGTATGGTAGATAGTAGTCCCCAGAACGGACATCTAGATGGTGTTGGAAGCCTACCACGATCGAGCGGGGCACTTTGGCTGGAAGAAGCTGGAAACCCTGCTGAAGTGTCGGTTCTACTGGGTGGGAATGCGCAGTTCCATCGAGAAATGGTGTAAAAACTGTGCGTCCTGTAGCCTCTGAAGAAAATACTACAGCAGCCAGAAAGCACCCCTGCAACCCATCAAGACAACTCGTCCCTTGGAGATCGTGGCCTTGGACCATGTCAAGTTGTCACCCAGCCGGTCAGGATACTCATATGCCCTGACAATGGTGGATCACTACTCTAGGTTCCTGGTGGTTGCCCCTGTCAAAGATCTGACAGCTGAAACAGCAGTAAAGACGTTTCAAGCGTATTTCTGCAGACCCCATGGATATCCAGAGCAAGTGTTAACTAATCAGGGTCCTGCCTTTGAAGCCGAGTTGTTTAAAGAGTTCTGTCATTTGTACGGATGCAAGAAGATAAGAACCACACCGTACCACCCCCAAACAAATGGTCTCTGTGAAAAGATGAATCACATAGTCATTGATCTGCTGAAGACGGTACCACTTGAGGAGAGGAATCGGTGGCCAGACCTACTACCTGACCTGGTAGATCTGTACAATCACATACCTGTGAGTTCCACCAATTGCACTCCAGCCTACCTTATGCGAGCAAGACCAGGAAAGCTGCCCATGGATTTGGAACTTGGTGTTGTAGAACCAGAAGCTGATGTTACTACTGAAGATTGGGACACAAATCGACAGGAACAGTACAGGAGAGTACAAGCCTGCGTGGAAGATAGTCGCAATAAAGTAAGGGAAAAGCAATAGGAGAACTACAACAAAAGTGCGCCAGCTGAACCTTTTGCACCTGGAGAGATTGTGCTAAAAAGAAAAAGAAGAATGCACAAACTAGACGATCAGTGGGAAAAAGCCATATGTCGTGCAAAATTCCAAGTTTGACAATAGGAAAACCTGTACCATTAGCAAAGATGGAGGAAAGACGACCACCACTGTATCAAGAGACCACCTAAAACTGTGTCCAGACATGTTAAAACTTCACGAAGAAGAACCTGTTATGGAAAAAGAGAAACCAGGTGAAGTCATACACACGGACCTAGGAGATTTTCCTGCAGATTGGCCTTGTATCGGGGATGCTGTGATTATTCCAGTACTTCAATTTTACCAACCACAAGAAGAGCTTCAACGTCCAGTTGAGCCAGTTGCCGCAGCAGAAGAATTAGTTCAAGAGGAACCTGCTCCCGTAGCATCTCCAGAAGTAGAGTCTCGAGAAGTGGAACCTCAAGACGTGGAACTACCAGAAGAATCCCCTAGCGAAATAGAACCGCATCGCCCAGCCACAAGTATGCTTGCCAGATCCCTAGAGAGGTTAAGGCAGTATTACAGTTTGCCGGAACGCAGGACAGATAGGCCAGATGCTACTATACCTGACGCAACACCACGTAGGTCAGTACACCCGACAAAAGGCAGGTTACCTGTTAGGTACCAAGAGTAGGCCTAGCAAATTAAGCCAGTGAACCAATATCCAAGTGTAAAAATTTAAATAAGATTTGTGTAAATAATTGTATATATGTTACTTGTATTATGAAACGTTCAAAGGGTCCTTACCTCCCGCAAGGGAAGAGTTATAATTATGTTATTCGTTCATGTTAAAAAAAAAAAATTGTTTTCTTTTTCAGCCCGGAAGTGCTGATATTAACTAGGGGGGGATGTGTAGCCCAGCTGTGACTGGAGCCACATGTTACACAGGAAGATGCACGAAAGGTAAACCCACAACAACCCATAAGCACACAACACTCCACATTTTCCTGGTGCCACTAGAGGGAGCCCTTGGAGATGACAGCAGGGAGATGAAGGCAGTCTAGCTGAGAGTTAGCTAGTCGTTGGTTTTACCTCAGAGTGTCAGTTTACCTCATCAGAGAGATTAGAGCAGACTGTGAGAGATTCCAGTCAGAACGGCAGTGACCTCAGACGAGCTGAGAAGGAAAGACTAGCCAGAAAGATAAAGCCTGAAGACTTCAGCAAACACTCAGTTTAGGAGTGGAGTCCAGTAGTAGTGGGAAATATTACCACTTAGCCTGGTCAAAATTGAGTTTACTGAGAGACCTTCAGTGAGCGTTTCAGTGAGTAAGCGTGCCGACGCTTGGAGAGCGGTGAAGATAAAGAAAGCTGACATCTGCTGCTAGCTTGTGCTTATGATAGTGGTGAGAGTAGGACGAAAGGCAGGTGGAAGAAAGAAGAAAGAGAGTGACAGAGGTTAACCAGCATTGATAGCTTACCTCCACTCTGCACCACCGGACACCGGGTCCGCGCTTGCCAGCATCTGCACGACTGGTAGGAGACACCGGAGACCCTGCTGGACTACAGGTCGCAGGGGCCCAACAGTGTTGATACGTAACCGGGGTCAGGAAGAACAGGAGTCTGGCCTGATCAGCCATATAGAGACTTAGTTCTGTCCACAAGAAGGCCTCACCACAAGGTCAGCCGGGAGTAGCTGAGAAGACGGAGTTAGGCTTTGTTTTATGCAAGTCAAAAACTCACACACTTAAAGAAGTAAGGAGGCCCTACACCTACTCAGTGGCATTACTGGATGTGCATCCTCCACCCTGACAGCTTCCCGAGTCGTGCCTGCAACTTCACCATCAGTAACGGTACGGAAAGAGACTTTCTTGTGTGTTTCTGCCTTATTGCTCCTGCACCCCTATATTACAACCGCCATATACCCTGAGGGATCAGTCTCGCCTGTGGGAGACATAACACCTTGCTGCCCCAAACCCTCAGAGGATCTACCCTGCAGCGCTGGTCACCCTGACCAGGAACCACAGGTGGCGTCACGAACCTTTCTATAAACATATAATCCCCTGTAAATATCCCCCCTTTTAGTGAGCGCCCAGGGCAACGGACCGAGTCGTGCTACCCGTGACATTCCCCAGTGAAGTGAACGGGCTCGGTGTCGAGTACCCAACAGCCCTGGCTATGTGCGACTCAGATGCACTGCCAGTGGTGGATGGAGGAGCACTCTCTGCCAAATCCACATCCCTCCAGTCACGCACAAACCCTGTACCTGACCTTGGCAAGCCAACATTTTCTGTTGCCCCCTGAGAAGCATCATTCTCCCCAAAATAATCATCCCCCTCATCCTCCTCCTCTTCCTCTTCTTCCTCCTCCTCATCCAGGACAGTTCTCTGAGCAGACAATGCCTGACTGTCATCAAGGCTTCCCTCCTCCTCCTCAACTGCAGATGCCTGATCCTTAATGTGCGTCAAAGTTTGTATGAGCAGATGCATAAGTGGGATGCTGATGCTTATGATGGCATCGTCTGCGCTTACCAGCCGTGTGCATTCCTCAAAATACTGAAGGACTTTACTGAGGTTTTTCAGCTTTGACCACTGCACACCTGACAACTCTAGGTCTGCCCTCAAACAGCCTGCCCGTGGATCTTCCCACAAATGCATTACAGCCTGCCTCTGTTCACACAGCCTCTCAACCATGTGCATGGTGGGGTTCTACCTTGTTGCAACGTTTATGATTAGGCGGTGCTAGGGGAGGTGGAGCGATCGCTGCAGCCTCTGCATACGACAGGAGTCTACGGGCGAGTGACGGAGGTGCGAGCACAATCTTCGCACCTTATGGAGCAGGGCTGGTAACTCGGGATAATTATTTATGAAGCTATGCACCACCAGGTCCAAGGTGTGAGCCAGGCAAGGTATGTTTTGCCAGGGCTATGGCCACCACAAAATTATGGCTGTTATCACTGACTACCTTGCCAAGCTCAAGATGTAGACAGCCCAGCCATGACTCAGTTTCTCGCTGCAAGTAGTCGGCCAGTACCTCCGCGGTGTGTCTGTTGTCACCCAAAGACATCATCTTTAAAACAGCCTGCTGACGCTTACCTCTAGCTGATCGATAGTGGGACACCTCGTGTGCAACACTGGCAGCTGCAGATGGAGTGCTCGTGCGACTGCGCTCTGTCGACTAGCTTTTGCTTCTGGAGGAGGAGGAGGGTTGAATGCCTACAGCCAACTGTTGCCTATACCGTGAGCTAGTATTGAGCTGGGGCAATAATTCAATCAGGTTATGGTATGTTAGAGCAGATTGATCCAAATAATACATTAAAACTTAACCTTTACTGGATATCTTAAAATAAGCACACAAAAAAGGAAAGAAAAAAGGTGTCCAGTGATATAAAGTGCATGTGTAAGACAACAAAAAAACAAATAGTGCAGGTATAAAATAGTTACAGATGCCACTAGTTTATCATATGATATTGATTTTAGGATGTCTGGATTAACCGTCAATATATGCCAGATTACTGATTATCTGGGTACACTAGTTTATCATATGATATTGATTTTAGGATATCTGGATTAGCCGTCAATATATACCAGATTGTTGCTTATCTGGGGTACACGACGTAATTCAATTTCCAGGTGATATATATACCTTTAATCCTTTTTATTACTCCTTATGCTTCTGATAGCAAATGGTTATGATATTTTCACAAAACTTCTATCGAATAAGTTGCATATCATCAGTAATCGATTTTTTAACAATTACAAGAAGAACGGGTATATGTCATTTCTCTGCTACCAGTAATAGAGAGTAACCCCAAGTCTTGTTGGTTAGTATATATAGTGGCACTGTTAAATATATCAATGTCTCAAAGTAAAATTGTGTGCCGTTATTATATATTGTTTTCTATCCCATCCATAGTGTCTTGAGGGGAACATTCAAGATAGTTTACACTCATGATGGGTTCAAGAAACAAAATGTATACTTATCTACGGCCACCGGTCATAGGCGTTCATTCTTTGCGCTATAATTCTAGGTTAGGGGGACCTTCTACAGCCATTCCACGGCTGGATGATCATACACCCTTTGTATTCATTTCCCGACGCGTTTCATCATTGTCTGATTCATCAGGGGAAAAAGGCAGGGTACAAGACTCTGAGACGCAGCTTACCGCTATGTTAATCCTGCCGGTTTTTATACATTTCGTGGTTACACAGCTGTTTTCCATTTCCGGACGCCAGAGAAAGGCACTTCCGGTTATTGGAACGCATCGGGTCCCTTGTGGACCGCGAACGTCATATCCTGTGCTCGTGCCTTGTTTCTGAACGGGGCTTCATGTTGTCGCTTAGCAATGCGCAGCCCGTCATATGAGTCACTACAATTGTGATGCGGAAGGCCGTATGTGTCAGCGGCTTATAGGAACGAGCAGGCAGACCGATTATAAATATTGCACAAAAGCGTCTGTCTTACTTCAGAAAATTTATCGATAAGTGCAGAGGGTAATTCCGCAAGTATATTGGGAAATTGCGGGATTATGCCCTATAGACATTTGCAGATATTCAAATGACTCTGTGGCAATTAGTATTCAATGGAGAGAAACAATCTTACTAAAAACGAGATGAATGCTCTGATTGAGCTTGAAAATGACAAAAGTCGGATAATCAAGCCCTCGTATAAGGGGGGTAACATAGTGGTGATGGACGTTCTCCAATATAAAGCACTATGTTACTCCCTTTTACAAAGCGAAATGGTTATGAAAGGTTGGATGAGAACCCGACTAGTACATATCACAAAGAACTTAAATCCTTGACTAGTGAGGCTTTTCAAATGAAACTCATTAGTAATGATGAAAGGGATTTTTTGACACCGTCCTTTCCCACAACGGCTACATTCTATTGTCTACCAAAAGTCCATAAAGGCCTAAATCCCCTAAAAGGGAGACCCATTGTTTCGGGTATAAACAGTTTAACACAAAATCTGGGTCTATATGTGGATCAAATTTTGAGACCTTTTGTTGTCTCCCTTAACTCATACTTTCGGGATACGACAGACCTTCTACTAAAGATAGACAATATCGAAATAAATGACAACATGATTCTGGGATCTATAGATGTAGAAGCCCTCTACTCATCGATCCCGCATGAAAAGGGAATTATGGCTGCAGAGTACTATCTGAAATCAAGAGGACGACAATACAATGATCATAACAAATTTGTTATCAAAGCTCTTGAGTTCTGTCTGAAAAAGAACTTCTTTTTATTTGATGGTAAATACTTCCACCAGCTCAGGGGCACCGCAATGGGGAGCCCCTGTGTGCCTTCATATGCAAATCTACTCCTGGGCTGGTGGGAGGAGAATGTCATCTTTGGTGATCTGATGGATATAGCGGAGGACAGGATTGTACTGTGGCTCCGCTATGTGGACGATGTTTTTGTCATTTGGAGGGGTGATGTAGACAGTTTTGATGAATTTGTGAAAAATCTCAACACCAACGAGATTGGCCTATATTTCACTTTTGAGGCCAACACATGTAAACTACCTTTTTTAGACATCCTGATCGAAAAAGACGAAAAGGGCCATTTGCATACTAAAACGTATAGAAAGCCCACCGCTTCAAACTCACTTCTTAGGTGGGAGTCCAATCATCCTATTCCCCTAAAAAAAGGAATACCGAAAGGTTAATATTTTAGGGTCAAGAGAAACTGCTCCAAACCAACAGTTTTTAAGGAGCAAGCAGATGAATTGAGGGAACGATTCTTGGAAAGGGGTTACCCAGATAATGTCCTTAAGGAAGCCTACCACACATCCTTGAGTAAAGATAGAAAAGATCTACTCACCCCTTCCAAAGAGAGGGATGACAAGAATAACATTAGATTCATCACAAAGTTCTTGAATGGATCTAAAGAACTAAGAGAAATTTTGAAAAGGCATTGGCCAATACTACATATGGATAAGGATTTGATGGACGTCATCTCCATTGATCCACAAATTACATTCAAAAAGGGACGATCCCTAAAAAACAGATTAGTACGCAGCCATTTTTCCCCAGAAAGCCATAATAATAACACATGGCTTAAAAGTCAACAAAAAGGATGTTACAGGTGTGGTAACTGCAAATACTGTGGAGCAATTCAACAGGGTAGAGAGTTCACAAGTGCAGTCACCAAAATGAAGTACCCAATAAAACAGTTCATTAACTGCAAGACAATAGGTGTCATCTACAAAATCACGTGTAAATGTGGCCTTGAATATATAGGTAAGACTAGAAGGAAGCTCAGAAAAAGAGTAGGTGAACATCACAGGGACACTGTCAACAGAAGGGATACACCAGTAGCAAACCACCTCAATAGAATGCATGGAGGGGATTTGAAAGCCATTTCAGTCACAGGTATAGAAAAAGTCAACAGAAATCAAAGAGGAGGAGACTGGGACAAATACATCCTCCAGAGAGAGACCTATTGGATTTTCCACTTACAAACCATAAACCCCACTTGTTTAAATGAAACACTCACCTTTTCTTCCTTCCTATAAACAGGGTCCCATAGGGAATCTAGACTAGGGAGAGCCGCCGTCAAATGGGGGCGCCACTGCACAGGTTTTAGGGTGCCAACCTCCGCATGAGGTAGGGATGGAATATTAAGGGAATAATAGGGACTTTGATAGTGAGCACCCTATTCTATCCCTCCTTCAAGAAGTTCCTTCGTATCCCTAAACATACAACACATACTTAATTGCAATTATCCATCATTACAATAAATGCTCTTTTCCCTCTTCTTTTCAATTTCATGAAAAAGGTCGGTGTCTATATCCCTATATATATCCTTTTTTCTATATTCATCATTCAAGCATATGCCTTTTTCAAAAATTTGTCCCCTTAATTAATAGCAATATGATGTTTCTCTCCATTGCCACAGAGTCATTTGAATATCTGCAAATGTCTATAGGGCATAATCCCGCAATTTCCCAATATACTTGCGGAATTACCCTCTGCACTTATCGATAAATTTCCTGAAGTAAGACAGACGCTTTTGTGCAATATTTATAATCGGTCTGCCTGCTCGTTCCTATAAGCCGCTGACACATACGGCCTTCCGCATCACAATTGTAGTGACTCATATGACGGGCTGCGCGTTGCTAAGTGACAACATGAAGCCCCGTTCAGAAACAAGGCATGAGCACAGGATATGACGTTCGCGGTCCACAAGGGACCCGATGCGTTCCAATAACCGGAAGTGCCTTTCTCTGGCGTCCGGAAATGGAAAACAGCTGTGTAACCACGAAATGTATAAAAACCGGCAGGATTAACATAGCGGTAAGCTGCGTCTCAGAGTCTTGTACCCTGCCTTTTTCCCCTGATGAATCAGACAATGATGAAACGCGTCGGGAAATGAATACAAAGGGTGTATGATCATCCAGCCGTGGAATGGCTGTAGAAGGTCCCTCTAACCTAGAATCATAGCGCAAAGAATGAACGCCTATGACCGGTGGCCGTAGATAAGTATACATTTTGTTTCTTGAACCCATCATGAGTGTAAACTATCTTGAATGTTCCCCTCAAGACACCATGGATGGGATAGAAAACAATATATAATAACGGCACACCATTTTACTTTGAGACATTGATATATTTAACAGTGCCACTATATTTACTAACCAACAAGACTTAGGGTTACTCTCTATTACTGGTAGCAGAGAAATGACATATACCCGTTCTTCTTGTAATTGTTAAAAAATCGATTACTGATGATATGCAACTTATTCGATAGAAGTTTTGTGAAAATAACATAACCATTTGCTATCAGAAGCATAAGGAGTAATAAAAAGGATTAAAGGTATATATATCACCTGGAAATTGAATTATGTTGTGTACCCCAGATAAGCAACAATCTGGTATATATTGACGGCTAATCCAGATATCCTAAAATCAATATCATATGATAAACTAGTGTACCCCAGATAAGCAGTAATCTGGCATATATTGACGGCTAATCCAGACATCCTAAAATCAATATCATATGATAAACTAGTGGCATCTGTAACTATTTTAACCTGCACTATTTGTTTTTTTGTTGTCTTACACATGCACTTTATATCACTGGACACCTTTTTTCTTTCCTTTTTTGTGTGCTTATTTTAAGATATCCAGTAAAGGTTAAGTTTTAATGTATTATTTGGATCAATCTGCTCTAATATACCGTGGGCTAGGCAGCACTGTCCCACCGCTGC
The DNA here is from genome assembly GCA_033576555.1 of Oophaga sylvatica. Taxonomy (NCBI): domain Eukaryota; kingdom Metazoa; phylum Chordata; class Amphibia; order Anura; family Dendrobatidae; genus Oophaga; species Oophaga sylvatica. The sequence continues at coordinate 244,387,711 of JARQOD010000003.1, read as the reverse complement.
TGTCCCCTGTGGACCCTGCATCCACCACATTAACCCAGTGCGCAGTGATGGATATGTAACGGCCCTGGCCATGCCTACTGGCCCATACATCTGTTGTGAGGTGCACCTTTCCACTCACTGATTGTTTGAGTGCATGGACAATGCGGTCTTTCACATGCAGGTGGAGGGAAGGGATGGCTTTTCTAGAAAAGAAGTGCCGACTTGGTAGGTCATAGTGTGGGACAGCTAGGCCATGAGCTCTCAGAACGCTACGCTTTCAACTAAATGGAAGGGCATCATCTCTAATGAGATCAGTTTGGCAATGTAGGCGTTCAAAGCCAGTGAGGTTTTGTAGTCCGTCCACGCTTGCAAGTGCATGGTTATGAAATGTCTAAGCATGCAAGTGGTATTCAAATTTCTAAGATTTTTCCCTCGGCTAAAGGTCCTTCCGCACTTCTTACAGATAATCTTTGCCTTATTAATAGGATTTTGGTCAAAAAAGTGCCACACTGCACTCTTCCTACTATGGGATAAATTTTCAGGGCTTGCACGCTGTGCTAATTTGACCGTCTGGCCAAGCTGTCCTGTAACTCTTTTTCTTTTTTTAACACATTTTTGGACTGCTACGGGCCTGTCAGATAACCGCAGGTGCGATGTCGATGTCGATGATCCTCCTCCTCTTCTGAGCTATTGCCAGCGGCACACTATTCCCCAATAGATGCCAATCCGGGTCAACAACTTGGTCATCCATCACCTCCTCTTCAATTTCATCTGCACCTTCCTTTGTGTCACCATGTAAGGTGGTATCATATGCGGGAAGGGGCACCTGAGTTTCATCAGGGTCAGATTCTGGCTCAGTAGACTGCGAGGGCAATGCAATGCTCTGCGTGAATGTACCAGCAGGATCAGAGAGCAGTGGCTGTGCATCAGTGCACTCCATGTCATATTCATCTTGGACTGGGGAATTCAGGATTTGACTTGATAACCCAGGCATGGTATGTGAAAAGAGCTCCATGGAGTAATCTGAAGTGTGGCCTGCCACATCGTTCACTTTTGGTGGGGGTGAAGGACACAAGGAAAGGTGTTGTTCCTGACCAGGAGCCTGCACTGACGACTCAGTGCTTGCATTTTTTGAAACTACAGAAGAGGAGGCGATAGAGCTGGAGGCTGTTTTGTCAATGTAAAGGTACTGCCACACTACACAATCCCGCTAGCGATCTCGTTAGCGTCGCATACTAATGAGATCGCTAGCGGATTGTTTCTATATCGCTAGTAGCTACCTATTTTAGCGATGTCGTTAGGACGCTATCGCGGTTAGCGATCTCCTTAACGACTTTAGCGGTACAAAAGTACCGCTAAATTGCTAAAAAAGGTGCCACACTTAGCGATATATACTTACCCAGCGGGGCGCCAGCGACGAAAATAGGGTCCGGAACGATTCCAGCGACGAGCGAGATCACAGCAGGAAGCTCAGTCGCTGGCAGATGCCGCACACAACAACATCGCTAACGGGATCGCTAAATAGTGACGTTTTTTAGCGATCCCGTTAGCGATGTTGTTTAGTGTGGCATACCCTTAAGCCAAAACCTGCTCATGATGCTCCGGTTTTAAAAGCGGTTTACCTACTCCCAGAAAAGGGAGCCTTCTAGGCCTTCTGAAGCCAGACATGACTCAGGCTCAACACCTCCTGCCTTAGGTGCTATTGGGCTTTTGGCACTACCAGCAGATGCACCACCACCATCATTCCCAGCTGGCCCCTCCCACCCATGTCCGCAGCCTCTTCCACCATGCTTACTCATGTTTGGGAAAATGTACCAAAAATACCAGCAGATATATGGTACTGTATGAGGAGCTTACAGCTGTATAGGCATAGGGAAAATTTTAAATCTCCGTATACATTTCCGGAGGCACACGCAGACGCTCACTCAGTATGTATTTGACCGTAATACAAAGAGCAGATATACGTTACTGTATCAGAAGCGGACAGGTGTATACGGTGTAGGGGAAAATTTCAATCTCCGTATATATTTCCGAAGTCACACACAGACGCTCACTCAGTATGGATTTAAACGTAATACAAAGAGCAGATGTACGGTACTGTATCAGAAGCGGACAGCTGTACACGGTGTAGGGTAAAATTGCAATCTCCGTATATATTTCCGAAGTCACACACATACGCTCATTCAGTATGGATTTGACCGTAATACAAAGAGCAAATACACTGTACTGTATCAGAAGTGGACAGCTGTATACAGTGTAGGGGAAAATTGCAATCTCAGTATATATTTCCGAAATCACACACAGACGCTCACTCAGTATGGATTTGACCGTAATTCAAAGAGCAGATGTACGTTACTGTATCAGATGCGTACAGCTGTATACGTGTAGGAAAAAATTGCAATCTCCGTATATATTTCCGGAGTCACACACAAATAGTCAGCATGTATTTATCCGTGATACCAGCTGGTACACGGTAGTGTGTGAGGAGTGTACAGCTCTATACGGTGTGGAAAAAATGAACGGTCGGTAAGTGTGCAGAAAAAATAGAATAAAAGTATTAGTGCTGTGTAAAAAGCAGTCTGCACAGCAGTGTACACACAGCAATACAGCTATCAGGCAGCCTAATAACCAGCGCTAGCTGCACACAAGAAAATCCTCCCTTGTCACTGCACACTAACTGTACAGCACAATTGCTATTAGCACAAGCACATAAGAACTTCTCTTTCCAGCCCTAACTCTCTCTCTACTGATAAAGAGTGTCAGCAAACTCTCCCTAGTGTTAATATCGGCAGAAGTAAAATTGATGTCGGCGCTCAGGGCTTTTATAGACACTATGATGCCCCGCAAAGCAATCCAATCACGGCAATGCCCGTCTCTAAAATGTTGGTGGACGCTGCCCATGTCATCTCGTTGCCCACAGTGTACGTTCTTGCTCATTGGCTGAAAAAAGGTGCCTGCAAGCATTATGGGAAAACTGACTTGGGCACTGGGGTCGACGACCGCATGGCCGACTGCACGCTATGGTCGGGTTTTGGCCAACAAAACTTGACTTTGGCGAAAGTCGGCGACTTTTGAATCTGACCGACCTGTTTCGCTCAACTCTACTCATGACTAGTGTTGAGCATTCCGATACTGCAAATATCGGGTATCGGCCGATATTCGCTGTATCAGAATTTCGATTCTGAGATCCGATATTTTTTGCATATCGGATACTGGAATCTGAGTTTTTCTGTAAAGTCTATGGGGAGTTCCTGTGTCACAGAACGAAGTACGTGACACAGGAACTTCCCGAAAGTGTCACTGTCAGTGTCGGTCGGGTCTGTCAGGAGTCAGGACTCAGCAGTGCACTTACCTGGCAGAAGATCCCCAGTGGTCACGTCCTGGACTCCTTGATGGCCACCATTACCCTCTCCCTGGCGGTCACATGCAGCTTCTTGCGATAACTGCATGTGCTGCCGGGTACTGGGTAATCTCGGCCAGCTGTACTCTCGCGACAGCTGGCCGTAAACCAGTCTGATGATGTCACCGCCGGGGAATCTCCTAAGGTAAGCATCTCTGCTACATCAGGATGCCATGCTCAGCCTGGCATGCAGATGTAGCAGAGCTGGACTTGTCATGGGACACTCGTGATTTTGGACTGCGTTGGACAGGGAGTATTTGTGTTGGTTTGTTATTTTTGTTTTTTTACAGGAGAACGATGGCGTCGCAGGATGAGCGTGAAATAAAAATAATGAAAACTGTGTTGTGTTTTATTTCATTAAAAGACTTTTTTCTGGCTGTGTATTTTTTTTAAATTCTACAAACTTTATGATTAATAATGGATCTGTGTCTTATTGACGCCTCTCCATTATTAACCGGACTTATTGTACCGTTCAATCAAAGGTGACATTAACCCCTTATTACCCCGCTTGCCACCACTACAGGGCAAGTGGGAAGAGCCGGGTAAAGTGCCACAATTGGCGCATCTTTGGATGCGCCAATTGTGGGGCTGCTGCAGCCTGGTATTTTTAGGCTGTTGAGGGCCAAAATCCATGGGCCTTGACAGTCTTTTAATACCAGGCCACAGCAGTCTGCTTTTTACTTGGCTGGTTAAAAAAATAGGGGGGACCCCACGCCATTTTTTTTCGAGGGGATCCCCTATTTTTGTTAACCAGCCAAGCTAAGCAGACTGCTGTGGCCTGGTATTATCAGGCTTGCAAGGTTCATGGATATTGGCTCCTTAACAGCCTGAAAAACCAGGCCACAGTAGTCTGCTTTATCAGGCTGGTTAACAAAAATAGGGGGGACCCCACGCCATTTTTTTTTCGAGAGGATCCCCTATTTTGTTAATCAGTTCACTTCAAGTCAGCCGGGATTCCCTCTGACGTCACTGATGCTGTGCGATGTCCCTGGCTGACCTGAAGTGAAAGTGGGAAGCAATCAATTATGCTAACCACTTCCTCTCCTGTCAGTCAGGAGAGGAGATGATTCAGTCGGGGGTTTACTGCGAGGCTGTCAGCATTAGCTGTGGTCCCTGTGCAGTAAACATTAACCCTTTCAGAAGGATTACATTGTGGGACCTGACTGAACATCGGATAGGTAAGAATAATGTTGCTTTATTATTTTATTTTTATTACAGGTGAACAAGGGCTTCGCAAGGAATGGCAGTAAAATAAAAAATGGTCAAAAACTGTGTGTTTATTTCATTAAAATGATTTTTAATTAAAGTGTGTGTGTTTTATTTTTATTTCATGCAATAGGATTAATAATTGATAGTTGTCTAATTGACAGCTCTCAATTATTAACCTGGCTTAATGTCACCTTTCAATAGCAAGGTGGCTTTAACCCCTTATTAACCCATTCGCCACCGCTACAGGGCAATGGGAATAGACGGGCAAAGTGCCAGAAAGGGCGAATCTAATTATAGATTTGCCTTTTCTGGGATGTCTGGGGGCAGATGTTAGTAGCCAGGGGGGGCCAAAAATAATGGTCCCTCTCTGGGCTATTATTATCTGCCCCCACTCGCTGGCTTTGTCTGTCAGGTTGAGAAAATAGGGCGGGAGCCCACGCATTTTTTTTCAACAATTTTACACCTCATATATATATATATATATATATATATATATATATACATGTGATTGAATTTGTGACATATATATATATATATTTATAGTAAATACACTTCGACATAGTATAATAGCTGCTAATTCAATTGCCGGCTTTTGTGAAGTTACAGACCCGACATGAAATGACACATGGTTTACATAGAGTTAACCATGTCATTTCATGTAGTTTGATATATGGTTTTCACTAACAATTACATGAGTGTATGTGTGCAACATTTCACACATGTAGGGGTTAATTAAAGGTGTAAATTCGTAGCAAAAAAATGTGTTTTTTTTACAACGAATTTACACCTTTAATTAACCCCTACATGTGTGAAATTTTGCACACATACACTCATGTAATTGTTAGTGAAAACCATATATCAAACTACATGAAATGACATGGTTAACTCTATGTAATCCATGTGTCATTTCATGTCGGGTGGTTCTGTAATTTCACAAAAGCCGGCATTGCCTGGCAATTGAATCAGAGGCTATTTTACTATGTAGAAGTGTATGAACTATAAATATATGTATATATATGTCACAATGACATGTTATATATATATATATATATTATATATATATATATATATGTATTCTATGTGTGTATATCTAGTGTTTACAAGGAAAGAAAGGGTTTTTTTTAATTACGATATTTCTGTCCCTTAGACTTGCATTGGGTTTCCGGTATCGGAATCGGCGATACCCGATACTTTTTGAGTATCGGGCCGATCCAATCTGATCCGATATTTCTGGATATCGGGCAGTATCGCTCAACACTACTCATGACATTGGTCCTGGGTGCTGATAGAAACAGCCGCCTAGCTAACTAGCTAAAATCTAAGACGATAGTTTAGATAGCTAGTGCCCTGTGTGGCTGTGAAATCTCCCTTCCAGCAGATTTTTTTTTCTTGGGCCATTAGTGAGGTCCACAGACAAAAACAGTAGGACACATTTCATAGTAGTGTTGTGTACTGCTTCTATTGTGTTACATGCACAAGTTGACCTTTCAAAATAATTTTTTTTTCTGTTACTAAACGTGATTCAGTATGTCATATCTCACATTGTAATTTAGTGGCGGTGAAGTTCAACTGTGTGCAGAGCTGTTGCAAAGTAACAAAAACTATATTTTTCTGTTACAAACATGATACAGCATGCCATATCTCACCTTCTCATTTTGCGGTGGAGAAATTCAGATGTTTGCAGAGTAAAAAAAATAATAATATTTTTTTCTATGACAAATTTGTTACAGCAGGCTAGATCTGAGTTTTAAATTATTTGGAGCATATTTTCTGTTATACATCCCTCGTCCACACTAAAATTACTTTCTTCTGTTAGTAACATCATACAGCAGGCAAGATGACAGTTTAAAATTTGTGGGTGCTGATATTATTCAACATACAGGGGTACAGATGATAAAATATAAATTGGTTTTCTCACTATTGTGCTACCTAAAGCAGGCTCCATTTCATCTTTTCATTCTTTGGTGCAGATATTGTTCTCCATACAGGGATGACAAAATTTGTTCTCTTACTACTGTGCTCCAAAAAGTTGGCCATATCTGAGGTTGTAATTCTTTTGCTCTGAGATTCTGCTGTATCCAAGGCTCGTTCACCGTAAAAAAATCTAATTTTTTCTTTTACTAACGTGCTACATAAAGCAGGTCACATTTTATTTTTAAATTATTTTGAGTTGTAATTGTGCTATCTCCAGGAGTCCACATTTCACAATATAAATTTTGTGTTAATAGCGTGGTCATGAAACCATGCCACATTTAAGCATTGGACAGGGCTTGGAGCAGTATTTCTTGCTTAAAGCTTGATCAGTAAATGGTGGATGAATAACAGCTGTAGGTCTGGTGCTCTGAGAGCTCTGCCTAATTCAGACAACACAAGTGGAGGAGACCTAATTTGGAGACCAAAGATTTCCAAAAATTATGGGCAAATACCGTTAAAAAGTGGCATTAATTCATATATATATATATATATATATATATATATATATATTTAACTTGCTTATATAGCGCCAATTATTCCACAGTGCTTGACATTTACTGACATTAGCGGTAATGTCCTCGTTGAGACTCACAATCGAAATTTCCTATCAGTAAGTCTTTGGAGTGTGGGAAGAAAAATGAATACTCAGAGGAAACACTCACAAATACTGGGAGAGCATACAAACTCCTTGCAGATATTGTCCTTGGTGGGGTAGTAACCCATGACTCCAGAGCTGCAAGGCTTCTAATGTTTTTATGTTAACAAATCAATGTTCCCAGGGTTGGAAGCCTATCACTGCAATGTACGCTGTGTGTCTCACTGCTGCTCTCAGGAAACCCACTGTCAAGATTATGCTCAAGCATGTTTTCATACTGCAGCATGGGTGCGTCCCTTTCCAGGGAGGAAGCAACTGGCAAAAATTACTCTAGTAACATGGATCTAACAGAGTGGCAACCCAGTAGTCAGCACTAATTCTAACCCTAAGGATACAGACAACAATCATGTTGAAGATAGCGCTGCAAGAAGGCGCTCATGGGTCGATCTCTTTTATGAGGTCCAAGTCCAAAGTGTGTTGGTGGCGGGATAACACTCAAGATTGCTTCCTCTATCCCCCTGGCAACCATGGACAACAGAGGGAATCATTATCCTCTTCATCTCCCAACTGTTGCACATTCACCACCTCTTCCTCCTTCACCTCTTCCTCCTTGTCTTTCTTCTCATCCTTTATTTGTTACTCCCATGGTAACCGCTTGTGAGACGACAGACCAGAACGTATAGCTATTGTTAATCCTTCAGCATTCTCCTCTGCTTTCTCCTCTTCTCCTGGGACCACCACCTCCTCCCGAAGACTATTCGAAGTGTGCTCCAGCATGTAGATGCTGAAGACTGCATCATAAGTGCTAACCATCTTAGTAGACATTTCGAAAACGAGCAGAAGGGTGCAGAGGTCCTTCATTTGTGTCCACTCCGCAAGTGAGAATTGCACCACGTCAGTACTGCATTGGGCCAGGCAATGCAAAATATCATACTGCATCTGGTCTTGGTGCTGCTGCCTCAGTCATTGCAATATGTGTTGAATTCCACTGTGTCGTCACATCGTATATCAACCGTTAATCGGTAAGCCGAAAGATCTCTATACCAACGTAAGTGGAATGGTGCAAGTAAGCACATAATGACAGTGGTTTCTGCATCAGAGCATCCAGGCTGGGACAGTGGGGTAGCAATTGCTGTACCATCCGGTTGATGCAAGCCATGCAAGGCACAGGTGTAACGTTGCCCCGGCGTAGGGCTGCCTCCAGGTTGGCACCGTTATCGCACATGGCCTTCCCTGGCTCCAGGTTGAGTGGAGACAGCAATTTCTCATGTTCGGCATCGATAGCTGTCCACAACTCTTGATCTGTATGACTGTGATCTCCAAGGCATATTAATTTAAACACTGCCTGATTGTGGTTAGCCCTGGCTGAGCAGTACGGAGGTGGTGGGATTCTCTGTGCAGTGTTGGAACATGTCTCATTAAGGCAGAGATTGAGGGCGCAGGTGTAGGAGGAAATGGAGGAAGTGTTAGTGGCCCCCCCATTTGATTTTCTCCTTTCCAGTCAATCCTTAAAGTAGCAGCAATGGTCCTCTATCTGGCTAATCGGTACTCAGAGGATTCCGCTCTGTGCCAGTCATTGTACTGACTGTACATACATTATATGTTCCAAATTAAACTGCTTGTTGTCACTCAAAAAGCTCTCGACAGAACAGAACCCCCATTCATCTCCTCCCTCATTTCTGTCTATCAGCCTACTCGTTTGTTAAGCTCTGCAAGCGACTTTCAATTAGCATCCACACTAATTCGTACCTCCCACTCCTGGCTCCAAGACTTCTCATGAGTTGCACCAATCCTGTGGAATGCTCTACAAAAGAAATTAGGACTAATCACAACTTACACAGTTTTAGGTGATCCCTAAAAACACATCTGTTTAAGGCGTCCTTTCATATTCCCTAATCAAATTCCTTTTATATACATATATTTAGTCAATTATTTACTTCTCTGATCATAACCCTCCATCAAACTCTCCATCGCTACCAAAAGCACTACAAATAATGTTTGGTGAACTGCTTATGTAGCCTTTATCTACTCCCCATTTCCTCAAGATGGTTGGACTATCATTGCAAATAAGCACCTGTATTTTGTCACCCCCACCTCATTGCAGATTGTAAGCTCTTACAGGCAGGGTCATCCTGATCTTTGAATTAATTATTGTATTATCGTTAACTTTGCTATGACTCTTGTATATGAACTGTTGAATTGTAAAGGGCTGCGGAACATTTTGTCGCTATATAAATAAAGATTATTATTATTATTATTAGATAGAGTTTTGTCCCACAAGCCATGGGGATTCCAAGACTTGGTGTCTAGTGAAGCTTGTGCTAGTGCTTTATTCTCCATCCCCTGGTTTGTAGTAGTTTAGTTCTCCAACCCAAGCTGTTTAGTAGTTTAGTTTTCCATCTTATGGTCCATAGTGGTTTAGTTAGCCAACTTTTGGTATTTAGTAGTTTATTTCACCAAGCCCTGATGTCTAGTAGTTTACTTATCTTTCTTATGGTGTGTAGTGGTTTAGTTCTCCATCCCCAAGCGCCCTGCAAGCTTTAGGGATTCCAGCAATTGGGGAGCAGTTCCTTTCCCGCCTGCCCCCACAGCCACCAGAAACATCAACTGACCAGTCAGCAAGATGTAACGCCTCTTGTTATGTTTAGGTAGCTGAGGAGTGCAGGTAAAAAAGGCAATACACCAGAGCAGTTGGAATCTATGAGATTGCAGTACCCTGACTAACCACCACAACTAGAGGCAGCCGTGGAGCGTTCCTACGTTGGTCCTAGACGCCTCGTCACAGCCTGAGAAACTAACTACACCTAAAGATAGAAATAGGAAAGCTATCTGCCCCGGAGCAGAACCCCAAAGATAATAGAAAGCCCCCAAACAAGTAATGGTGGTTAGACAAGATGAAATACTGACACAGAAAGAAAATAGTATGAGCAAACGCTGGGGCCCAAACTAACTAAATAGAAAAGGATAGGAAGGGTACTTACTGCAATCCCAGAAAACCCTGAAAAGCACCAACTCTACTAATTTCAAAAACACCTGAGATCACACGACCTCTTCCACCTAAATTAGCTCTCTGGTGTAACAAAATCAAAACAGCAGCCACTGAAAAAACTGGAAAAAGCAAAAGTACAAACATCAGTGGCTGAACTAAACTGAGAGGGCAAAAGCCCCCGGAGGGGACCCTGAAGGCCCCCACAGAAGTGCAGGACAAAAATATAGCAAAAAAACAAAAAGAAGAAAATGTCTTATCTGTTAGCAGGAGATGCAGACACGACACAGCAGGCTACAAGGGAAACAGGAATGAAGGATTCAGACCAGAACAATTGATCACCGGCAACCCTGATGGGAAGGTGACTCCTTATATAAGACCAGTCAGTAACACCTGATTCCCAGTCCTCACAATCTTCACTGGACAGACCAGCACCGCTTGTAACCACCAGAGGAAGCCTCTGCTCAGAACTCATCTCAAACCCATTCACAACAGTAACCAAATACTGGAGTTTCCGTCTAGAAAAACGAGAATCTAATATTTTCTCAACCACATACTCCAGATTGCCCTCAACCAAAACAGGGTCAGGAGGCACAGCAGCAGGAACCACTGGCTCAACAAACCTCTTCAACAAGGACTTGTGGAACACGTTATGGATCTTAAATGTCCCTGGAAGAAGCAAACGAAAAGAAACAGGATTAATAATCTCCATGATCTTATAAGGTCCAATGAACCTAGGCTTAAATTTAGGAGATGCTACTCTCATAGGAATATTCTTTGAGGACAACCAGACCGAGTCCCCCACTTTAAACCGAGGACCATCAGTCCTATGCCGGTTAGCAAACCGCTGGGCCTTCTCCTGAGAGAGGGACAACCTCTCCACTACCTGGTCCCAAATCAGTTGCATACGCTCCACAACAGAGTCAACACCTGGACAGACAGAAGCCTCCGTCTGTCCTGAAGAAAATCGAGGGTGAAACCCAGAATTACAGAAAAACGGAGACATCAAAGTGGCAGAGCTAGCCCTATTATTAAGAGCAAACTCAGCCAAAGGCAAAAAAGAGACCCAGTCATCCTGATCAGCAGACACAAAGCATCTTAGATAAGTCTCCAATGTCTGGTTTGTTCTCTCAGTTTGACCATTGGTCTGAGGATGAAATGCCGAGGAGAAAGACAATTGAACACCCAGTTTAGAACAAAAAGTCCTCCAAAATCTGGAAACAAACTGGACTCCTCTGTCAGACACAATGTTCTCAGGAATGCAATGTAAACGAACCACGTGCTGAAGGAACAACGGCACCAATTCAGAGGAGGAAGGCAACTTAGGTAATGGCACAAGATGTATCATTTTGGAAAACCTATCACAAATTACCCAGATGGTGGTCATTCTCTGAGAAACAGGAAGGTCGGAAATGAAATCCATAGAGATATGGGTCCATGGTCTCTTGGGCACAGGCAATGGCATCAACAAACCACTAGAGCGAGAGCAAGGCTTGGAGCGAGAGCAAGTCCCGCAGGACTGCACAAATTCCCTGACATCACGAGACAAGGTAGGCCACCAAAAGGACCGACTAACCAAGTCTCTGGTACCAAAAATTCCGGGATGCCCAGCCAATGCGGAACAATGAATCTCAGACATCACACTCTTTTTCCACTGGTCCGGGACAAACAATTTTCCAACAGGGCAGCACTCGGGCCTATCCTCCTGACACCCCTCCAGAGCAAGTCTCAAATTGGGCGAGATGGCGGAAAGAACTACACCCTCTTTCAAAATAACAGAAGGATCAGATAACTCAGGAGAGTCCGCAAGGAAACTCCTCGAGAGAGCATCCGCCTTAACATTCTTAGTGCCAGGAAGAAAGGAAACCACAAAATTAAAACGTGTGAAAAACAAGGCCCACCTGGCCTGTCTAGGATTGAGTCGCTTGGCAGATTCCAGATAGACCAGATTCTTATGGTCCGTAAGGACCACCACCTGATGTTTGGCTCCCTCCAGCCAATGTCTCCACTCTTCAAAAGCCCACTTCAAGGCCAATAACTCCCGATTACCCACGTCATAATTACGTTCAGTAGGAGAAAATTTTCGAGAGAAAAAGGCACAAGGGTTACTTTTAGAGGTCTCTGGATCTTTTTGGGACAAAACGGCACCTGCCCCAATTTCAGAGGCATCAACCTCCACCTGAAATGGCAGAGAAACATCAGGCTGCCGTAGAACAGGAGCAGAAGTGAATCTCTGCTTAAGTTCCTGAAATGCAGAGACTGCCTCAGGAGGCCAATTCACCACATCAGAACCCTTTCTGGTCAAATCAGTTAATGGTTTAACAATAACCAAGAAATTACCAATAAATTTACGATAAAAATTGGCAAAACCCAAAAATCTCTGAAGAGCCTTTAATGAAGTAGGTTGGACCCAATCACAGATGGCCTGAACCTTGACCGGGTCCATTTCAATAACAGATGGCGACAAAATGAATCCCAGAAATGAGATACTCTGTACGCCAAAAAGACACTTTGATCCCTTCACATACAGAGCATTCTCTCTCAAAATCTGGAATACAGTTCGAACATGTTTCACATGAGAGTCCCAGTCATTAGAAAAAATCAAGATATCATCCAAATAAACAATCAGAAATTTGTCCACAAAATCCCTGAAAATGTCATTCATGAAGGACTGGAAGACGGAAGGAGCATTAGTGAGCCCAAAGGGCATCACTAGGTACTCAAAATGCCCTTCAGGGGTATTGAATGCCATCTTCCATTCATCCCCGTGCTTAATGCGAATAAGGTTAAACGCCCCCCTGAGGTCAAGCTTGGTAAACCAAGTAGCGTTTTTCACCCTGGAAAACAGGTCAGAAATCAAGGGTAACGGGTATTGATATTTCACAGTAATATTGTTCAAGAGACGATAATCAATACACGGCCTTAATGAACCATCCTTTTTGGCCACAAAGAAAAAACCGGCACCTAAGGGTGAAGAGGATGGTCTGATATGACCCTTCTCCAATGATTCCTTGATATAAGACCGCATAGCATCATGTTCAGGTACAGACAAGTTAAAAAGGCGACCTTTAGGGAATTTACTACCAGGCACTAATTCAATAGCGCAGTCATAGCTCCTATGGGGAGGTAAGGATGCAGATTTACTTTCGCTAAACACATCAGAAAAATCAATCAAAAAGTCAGGAACATCCTGAGCCTGGGGGGAGGCAGAAAAAACAGGAGTGTTGGTATTAACACATTGGCAGCCCCAACTGGTTACAGACACAGATTTCCAATCCAAAACAGGATTATGAGACTGTAACCAAGGGAAACCCAGCACGATAATGTCATGCAGATTATAGAGAACCAAAAATTTGCAGCACTCCTGGTGATCAGGTTCAACCCTCATTATCACCTGAGTAGAAAACTGGGGTTTATTCTCAGCCAAAGGGGTAGAATCGATCCCCAGTAGGGGAATAGACTTCTGTAGGGGTATCAAGGGAAACCCACAACGTTTAGCAAAATCATAATCCATCAGGTTAATAGCTGCTCCAGAATCAACGAAAACCTGAGCAGAAAATGAGGACAGAGAGCATATCAGAGTGACAGTTAATAAAAACTTAGTCTGAACACTACCCAAGACAACTGAGCGTGCAAAACGTCTTCCCCGCTTAGGGCAGACTGAAATAGCATGAGAGGCATCACCACAGTAGAAACATAACCCATTGCGCTTTCGAAACTCATGACGCTGTGCCCCAGACACCACTCTATCACACTGCATGGGTTCAGAAGCTGGTTCACAAGGCAACACCATTCCACGCATACTTCTCCGCTCACGCAAACGTCTGTCAATTTGAATCGCTAATGACATAGAATCATTGAGACCAGAGGGGACAGGGAATCCCACCATAACATCCTTTACATTATCTGACAGACCCTTCCGGAAAAGGGCTGCCAAAGCGTCGTCATTCCATTTGGTCAGGACTGCCCACCTACGGCATCTCTGACAGTATAACTCAGCGTCATAAAGCCCCTGATTTAATGCCAACAAGGCTTTTTCAGCTTGATCAGTGACATTAGGCTCATCGTTAGTGTTGAGCATTCCGATACCGCAAGTATCGGGTATCGGCCGATATTCACTAAATCGGAATTCCGATACTTAGTTCCGATATTTTTCCTATATCATATACCGGAATCGGAAGTTCCCATAATTCTTTGAGAGGCAATGTGATTTTAGTCAGCCAATGAGGAATCTTATGAAGTGTGGGCACATCCTGTAATGCTGCGGTCATCTTAACTAATGGCATGGCTGTGATTGGCTGCTGAAATGATGTCAGAATGCACTATAAAAGGCGCCGCCTCCATTTTAGCGTCACTGTGCTGTGAACTCAGTTAGGGACAGAACGCTGCTGTGCTGACTCTGAGGGACAGTTAGACATTGCAATTTTGTGTACTCTACTGTGCTTTAGGCAGGCTAGTTTACCAACCACTGTGTAAAGCTTCCTTTTGCCAGTGTTGTTTTAACAGCTCTGTGCAAGGTGTGTGTGAGAGTGCAGGTGACGCTGCAGTTTGCTCTGCATCCACCGCTGTTTGTAGGCATTTGCACGTGTCACTCACTGACTCTTTTTTTTATTTGATTTTGTGGAATTGGTGCAGCTCCATTATATTTTAAAAAAATCTAATCTATTAGTGTGACGCGCTTCCATCCGTATACAATACATTGGTTGCAAACACTATAGAAGTAGACAAAGGAGTAGCCTTTCACAGATTGTGGACAGTTGTGTTTCAGTGTTCACTGTAGTCTGTGAGCTTTTCATTTTTTGAGTGCAGATTACGCTCCAGTTAGTTCTTCAACCACTGCTGGTTGTAGTCTGCTGAGCGTGTGTCACTGCCTCATCCTTCACATTTTTCTCTAATTGGTGCTGCTCCATTATATTTGAAAAAAATCTAATCTATTAGTGTGACGCGCTTCCATCCGTATGCAATACATTGGTTGCAAACACTATAGAAGTAGACAAAGGGGCCTTTCACAGCTACTGAACAGTTGTGTTTCAGTGTTCACTGTAGTCTGTGAGCTTTTCATTTTTTGAGTGCAGATTACGCTCCAGTTAGTTCTTCAACCACTGCTGGTTGTAGTCTGCTGAGCGTGTGTCACTGCCTCATCCTTCACATTTTTCTCTAATTGGTGCTGCTCCATTATATTTGAAAAAAATCTAATCTATTAGTGTGACGCGCTTCCATCCGTATACAATACATTGGTTGCAAACACTATAGAAGTAGACAAAGGGGCCTTTCACAGCTACTGAACAGTTGTGTTTCAGTGTTCACTGTAGTCTGTGAGCTTTTCATTTTTTGAGTGCAGATTACGCTCCAGTTAGTTCTTCAACCACTGCTGGTTGTAGTCTGCTGAGCGTGTGTCACTGCCTCATCCTTCACATTTTTCTCTAATTGGTGCAGCTCCATTATATTTGAAAAAAATCTAATCTATTAGTGTGACGCGCTTCCATCCGTATACAATACATTGGTTGCAAACACTATAGAAGTAGACAAAGGGCCTTTCACAGCTACTGAACAGTTGTGTTTCAGTGTTCACTGTAGTCTGTGAGCTTTTCATTTTTTGAGTGCAGATTACGCTCCAGTTAGTTCTTCAACCACTGCTGGTTGTAGTCTGCTGAGCGTGTGTCACTGCCTCATCCTTCACATTTTTCTCTAATTGGTGCAGCTCCATTATATTTGAAAAAAATCTAATCTATTAGTGTGACGCGCTTCCATCCGTATACAATACATTGGTTGCAAACACTATAGAAGTAGACAAAGGGGGCCTTTCACAGCTACTGAACAGTTGTGTTTCAGTGTTCACTGTAGTCTGTGAGCTTTTCATTTTTTGAGTGCAGATTACGCTCCAGTTAGTTCTTCAACCACTGCTGGTTGTAGTCTGCTGAGCGTGTGTCACTGCCTCATCCTTCACATTTTTCTCTAATTGATGCTGCTCCATTATATTTGAAAAAAATCTAATCTATTAGTGTGACGGCTTCCATCCGTATACAATACATTGGTTGCAAACACTATAGAAGTAGACAAAGGGGCCTTTCACAGCTACTGAACAGTTGTCTGCAGTGTTCACTGCAGTCTCTGAGGAATAACCACACTTAGGCCTTATAACTTTTCTGACTTTCTTTATCAATCTACCAAGATGAAGAAGGCAGGAGTAAGGCACGTGGTCGTGGCCGTGGAGTTTCAGCAGGGAGAGGACGTGGGGATTCTGTGGCTGCTGCCGCACCCAGTGACACAGCATCCACCAGTTTTCCCCGTGAGCGTTCCTTTATGCGCACTTTTGTAGGAGCTCAGCGTACCCCCCGTGCTGCGGGAAGAACAAATTGAAGCCGTTGTTGATTGGATGGCAGCCAATGCATCGACTTCAATTGCTTCCACCTCTTCTCAGGACCACAGCACTGTTGAACAACCATCTGTCTGTTCACCGCCTGCCAAATTGCCCAGGCAGTCAGAGAGTTCTGAACTGGAGCCAGCTGAGTCTCTGCTTCTGTTCTCAGAATCTGTTGGCTTGCAAACAGGGGCCCAGCCAAGCAGCATTCTGGAATGTGAAGAAGAGGCAGTATACAGTGATGCGCAACAGCTGTGTCTCTCTGAATGTGAAGAGGCGGGTGAGCCAGTGCCAATGGTCATCAGCACACCGCAGAACGCATCTGATGATGATGAGACTCAGGTGCCATTTTCTGTTGAGCAAGGTGCTGGCCAGACCACCCAACAGCAGCAGGTGTTGGAAGAGGGTAGTGGAGATGATGAGGTCCAAGACCCAACATGGCGTGAGGAACAGGAAGGTGGTGGGAGCAGCTGTGAGGAAGAGATTGCCAACGGTCCAAACAGGAGGGAGAGGTAGGCTGAAGACTCAGTTGCCTGTAGCCTCCAGTTTGGCACCCGTTCGTAGCAGTTCTCTTCCAACAGCCAAACCGGGCGCTCCCAGGACTTGCACTGCGTGGTCCTTTTTTGACACACTTGCAGATGATATTTGCTATGTCAAATGCAAGCTGTGTAATCAAAAAGTTAAAAGAGGTAAAAATATCAGTAACCTCAATACCACAAATATGTGGAAACATGTACGGACAAAGCAAGTGGTTGAGTTACAAAGACACACTGGAGATGTAGGCCAACCTACAGCAGCACCTACATCTTCAGCTCGTGTTGGAGCCTCTTCCTCCAGCTCACACACAGCTGGTTCGGCTTCCTCACAGGATCGCCATGGAAGAACCTCTGTCACTGTTGTCCAGAGACCCAGTGTTATTCCACCCACAGCTGCAAGTTCCCTGTCATCCTCACACTCCCAGGCCACAAAACAGCCATCGGTAGCACAGGCATGGGATAAAAGACGGCCATACTCGGCAAACCATCCACGAGCACAGGCTCTGAATGCTGGCATTGCAAAACTCCTGTCCCTTGAAATGCTGTCATTCAGGCTGGTGGAGACTGACAGTTTCCGTGACTTAATGTCATTGGCAGTCCCACAATACAATGTGCCCAGCCGATTTTATTTCAGCAGGCAAGCCGTCCCTGGTCTGCAAAAGCATGTTGAGGGAAAAATTAAACATGCGCTACTAAACGCCATCAGTAGCAAGGTCCACCTGACCACCGATGCGTGGACCAGTACCCATGGCCAGGGACGATACCTTTCCCTCACTGCCCATTGGGTCAATGTTGTGGAGCCGGGTACAGATCTTGCGAGTGGCGCTGTACGTGTTCTGCCAACTCCAAGGATTGCAGGAATCAAGTCTGTCCACATTGACTCCTCCTCCTACTCAGTTCCTCAGAATCATCGCTGCAGGAGCCGTCACGGTCTACCTCCACATGGACCCGTGAACGCTTACCTGATGCGACCGATATGAGCACAGCCGTGGCCAAACGTCAACAGGCCGTCCTGAAATTAATTTACATGGGGAATCGAAGCCACACAGCGCAGGAGCTCTGGAATGCCATCAAGCAGGAGAGCGACGTGTGGTTTTTGCCAGCGAATCTCCAGCCAGGCTTGGTAGTGTGTGACAATGGCCGAAATCTGGTGGCAGCTCTGGGCCTTGGCAACCTCACTCACATACCATGTCTGGCACATGTGCTCAACTTGGTCGTGCAGAGTTTTTTGAGGGACTATCCGGATCTTGATGCACTGCTGCACAAGGTCCGCCTAGAGTGCGCTCACTTGCGACGTTCCAGCATGGCCAGATCGCGCATTGCAGCTCTGCAACGCAGATTTCGCCTTCCTGAACATCGCATCTTATGTGACGTACCCACCAGGTGGAATTCCACGTTACATATGTTGGAGCGGTTGTGTGAGCAGCAGCCAGCAGTAATGGAGTATCAGCTGCATCAGGCGCAATCAACTCGCAATTTGCGTCGTTCACACTTCACCACTACTGAGTGGGCCTCTATGAAGGACATCTGCCACGTTTTGCGTGCGTTTGATGAGTCAACGCGGATGGCGAGTGCAGATGATGCACTAGTCAGC
Organism: Oophaga sylvatica; assembly: GCA_033576555.1. Classification (NCBI taxonomy): domain Eukaryota; kingdom Metazoa; phylum Chordata; class Amphibia; order Anura; family Dendrobatidae; genus Oophaga; species Oophaga sylvatica. Next base: position 244,369,077 of record JARQOD010000003.1, on the reverse strand, counting down.
CTGACTGTCCCCCTTATCTGCCTGCTTCAAAAAACACTGCAAGCAATAAGGGATGAGGTTTTGGAAGAGGTGGAGGATGAGGAGTCACAAATTCCATCACCTTCTGGACAGTCAGCGCAACGTGGTTCCTCACAAAGGGCTGGGCAGTGTTCACTTTGTGAGGAGGATGAGGAGGAGTCAATGGAGGAGGAAGACATCGCTCCAGAGGGAGGTACACAACGCTCTAGTCAGTATGTAGAGCGAGGGTGGGGTGATGCAGAGCAGGCAGAGATGACGCCTCTTGCAGGGGACAGCGTTTCTTCGCCAGTTGGGAGTCTGCAGCACATGGTTGATTTCATGCTGCAGTGCCTGAGAAACGACCGCCGCATCGCCCACATTCTCACCACGTCTGATTATTGGGTGTACACCCTCCTAGACCCTCGCTACCGGGACAACTTACAAAGCCTCATCACACCGTTGAACCGGGAGCGTAAAATGCGGGAGTACCAAGACACACTGGTGCAATCCATAATGTTCTCCATTCCAGCCGAGAGCACTGCTACTGCTTTACAAAGCAGCTCTGTGCGTCGAGGCAGTGGAGACAGCTCTGCAACAAGAGGGAGCACAAGCAGCGCATCTGCACAGGGCAAGACCAGTATGTTCCAAATGTGGCGAAGTTTTGTGGCAGCGCCACCAATGTCTACACCATCCGAGACGGCTCCAGTCAGCAGGAGGCAACGTTTCCGTAAGATGGTGACAGACTACATGTCTTTCCCTCTCAGTGTACTCCCAGATGGCTCTTCCCCATTCAAGTTTTGGGTCTCTAAGCTGGATACATGGCCAGAGCTTAGCCAGTATGCATTGGAGGTGCTGGCTTGCCCTGCTGCCAGTGTATTATCGGAGCGCGTCTTTAGTGCCGCAGGTGGTGTACTAACAGACCGTCGCATGCGACTATCCTCCGATAATGTAGACCGGCTTACTTTTCTGAAAATGAACAAGGCATGGATCTCGCCAGAATTTGTCTGTCCGTTTTCAGATTAAATAACTGGTTCGCAACGTTATCCATGTCTCCTGTTATGTTCATCTTTCTACCACCTGAACTCTACTCCCTGTGCTACAACACTGCCAGTTGCTGCTCAGAAGTGTCGTGTCCACAGACCAATACACAAGCTATAGTGTTAGTGGGGTTCAGTAACGCCAGCTGTTCCCCTGCTGTGTGTCCGGCAACAAGTCTCCTGTTCCCTACACATGCACAGAAAAACCCATGTCGAACATGCTCCAAATAGGGAAGAGCCGTCACCCTGATTGTTATGCTTAAAACAGGAAATTGTGAAGTTTTCCAGGCCTAGAATGATAAATTTTTATGACAAATATGGACAAATAATAATTTGTCATCACAGCGCATATCTGCACATGTCTATTAGAAATGGTAACAAAAACTAAAACATAGTGTTCACTTTTTGAAATTAATGCATAAAAGTACATTTCATACTTATCAATTAATGCTTTTTAAGGAACTTTATCTGTACCTGTAAGATAATGCAGTCAATGGATGTACGAATCATAAAATCCTCATCATCATCACGAGTTTTATTTATGACAGACATTATAAAATACACATACTGATGCCAACTGTAACTTCACACACCATATATGAAATGGCCAGCATCTAAACCTGGTAATAATGTGCAATAATAAATTATTACATCTAGAAAGTGCATCATGCATACTGACAATAGGTAGTACTAGTTATACCTGCAAGTGCTGTTGAAAACCACAACAGATATAAATTAATAATGGTATATAGGTATCACAGTGCATAGTTACTCATGGACAATGTCGATGTAATACTGTACCTCAATAAAGTCTGTGTCAACCATTATGCTTGTTAGTCTTGTAGATTGTTAAAGAGGGAACGGTCTTTTTTTGTTGGTCATAGGTGGAGTATTAGACAGTAAATGATTACTGCTGTCGTATTTTTGGCGTCCCTAGGGCGCAATAACGCTGCGTAACGTCACATTTTATAGAGTCATATAATTGACACACGCTACCCTACCCTACGCGTGACAGTAGGAAGGTAGTGTTGACGGATAAAGCCTTGCGCAACCAGACATGCTTTTACCCTCTTCAACACTGTCCAAGCAAAAAATGCATGATTGCAGCCGCAGACTTTATTGACGTACAGTATAACATCGCCATTACCCATCAGAGGCTGTCCACTGTCTGATACAGACATAGAATATACTTTGCTATCCGTAGCCTTTCTTTCACCTACACTTGCAGGCACACACTTAAATTGTGACAATGCATTATGTTTTTTTAAATGGTTATTTTTTATCGTACATTATTGTGTCATCACATTGATGAGTCCATGCTGGACATGTCATACATGCTGTACAAAGTAACGATTTTATTAACTTAAATAATTGAAATGTCTGTGACTGTCACATCTAAATTGCAATGATGATGATGATGAGTGACGATTACAAAATCCATTGTCTTCACTATGTTATGGTTTAACATAGCGTTCCTTAAGCATTATTCATAAATACAAAAATGGACTTTTATTGTTAAATTTACAACACTATATTTTGTAACCAATTTTTTGTGTGGTGTCTGTGTTGTTCCATTTCTTGTTGGCATGTGCATATATGCGTTTATATTTGCAGTGTCTTTATTTTTATTCTTGAAGTTAGGAAACATGTGTATCTTCGTACCGTGTTAGCCATTAGATAGAAAAATATTTAGACTTGAGAGTCCGCAGTGGTTGATACCTTTGAATGGATAACTGAAAAGATGGTAACAAATTGCAAGCTTTCGAGGCTACTCACGTCTCTTCATCAGGCAAAGACTAAAACAAAAAATGAAGCATCACATATTTCTATACACAACAGGACACAGGAATAGTGCAATAGGTAAGACAAGTAAGTGACGTGTAGCAGAACTGTCATTATCACAGAGGGATGAACATAAATATTGGAACAGTTCCTAGATAAGGATAGAAAGTTTTATTGCCCTCTGATTGGGGTCTGGTTTTGTGTTTTCATGCCCCTGGAAGGGCAGAGACGCAGATTCCTTAATTGATATAGAATGACATAAATCCGTGTGATCTATTCATTCCATCACTAACAGTGTCAAAGGTCATGATGAGCTTATATTCTGAAACCTTTGTATCTTTCTCATATTTGAAGTTATATTTTAATACCAGTAATTCCATATCCATCATGCTATGACCGGGCATACAAAAGTGTTTTGCCACAGGTAAATCCATGATTTTTTGACTTATCGTGTGGCGCTGATAATTCATCCTTGTTCTCATTTTTTGGCCGGTCTCCCCTCACTTGTCCCTCCCTCACTTGTCTTACCTATTCCTGTGTCCTGTTGTGTGTAGAAATATGTGATTCTTCATTTTTTTTTTTAGTCTTAGCCTGATGAAGAGACCTGAGTAGTCTCGAAAGCTTTGAATTTGTTACCATATTTTCAGTTAGCCATTAAACGGTATCAACCACAGAGGACTCTCAAGTATAAATATTTTTCTATTCTTGGAATTGAAATTCATCATTTTATTGTCCTAGTAAAACTTCATTTATTCTTGTTTGAAGTACATACATTTGCAATGGCCACGTAACAAGGCAATAACTCAATATTTTGTGCCTACACCCTCCTTGACCCTGGGCTTCAACAGCGCCAGTTGCTGCTCAGAAGTGTTAGATGCACAGATGAAAACAATCGACTGATGTGTTTGTGGGGTTTCAGTAACGCCTGCTGTTCCCCTGCTGTGTGTCTGGCAAAATTACTGCTGCTAACTACAACTTCAACTTCAAACGTCTCATACTAGGCCTCTGCCTACACCCTCCTTGACCCTGGGCTTCAACAGCGCCAGTTGCTGCTCAGAAGTGTTAGATGCACAGATGAAAACAATCGCTGATGTGTTTGTGGGGTTCAGTAACCTGCTGTTCCCCTGCTGTGTGTCTGGCAAAAATTACTGCTGCTAACTACAACTTCAACTTCAAATCGTCTCATACTAGGCCTCTGCCTACACCCTCCTTGACCCTGGGCTTCAACAGGCCAGTTGCTGCTCAGAAGTGTTAGATGCACAGATGAAAACAATCGCTGATGTGTTTGTGGGGTTCTGTAACGCCTGCTGTTCCCCTGCTGTGTGTCCGGCAAAAATTACTGCTAGCTACCTAATCATGGTGAAAAAAACATGACATCTCAAAGTGTCTAGTGCTACACATAGATATGAGGCTACACCCTGATTTCTAAGCTGTAAACATTTGAAACGTCAACTTTCAAACCATAAAATGATTAGTCTTTGTCACAAATCTGTAACAAAATAATTGTGACATATTATTACAGATATGCACATGTCGAAAACAAATGCAAACACAAAAGCCTACTTATGCTATAGGATACTGATGGTCAACCTTGTCACTCCATAGCTTAGACAAATCCAACTCACATCATGATGACTCAAATGCTGCAATGTTGGAAGTGCATAATGTGGGTTGAACTTTGACAACTGCTGCAGTGCGAAGGTTATACTTCAGTGTTCTTGCCTTTGAAATAAAAGCATACAAGTAAATATAATAATCCAATGTTGATTAAGGGACGTGATGTACACCTGTAATATTGTGCAAACAATGCATGTAGGAATAGTCCTCTTCAACATTACTTATATTTGTGTCATTTTAAAAAATACATATTTGATTAGAAAGTTAACAGCCCATATCATAAAGGTCCTTCATGTAAACATGATAATCGCTAACAAAAATCATGCATTACCTTGGTAAAGTCAATAGTGCATAGTCACAATAGCAAAATATATACCTGTAAGTGGTGCTGAAAGAACGACAACTGATAGAATACGTGAATGATATATATTTATCAGACTGAATAGCGACATCTGTACAATGTCGATATAATACTGTACCTTAACAAAACAGCTGTGTCACACCTCACACTCGTTTTTCTTGTAGCTTGTTATGTAATAGGGCACATGCGTGTATGTTTCATCATAGGTGCATGTTTACTGAGTAAAGCAGTCATGACAACGCCTTTGTGTTGTCGGTACGCTTGCGATGATGAACGATGCGCACCGTGAATGTTAGTCTGCGTCATAAGACGTACAGACGCTCCAATACCCAACGCGTCACAGCAGGAAGCCAGTCTGTGCGTCCAAACAAAGGCGCAACCATACATGCACGTAACCTTTTATAAAGCTAGATAAAAAAAAAGGATGTAGTAGTAACGCACACTTTATTGAGGTACAGTATTACATCGCCATTCACCATCTGTGGCTATGCAGTCTCATCTATATATACCTTATCTATCCGTTGTCATGCTTGCAAGTCCACAGTCAGGCATAAATATCTGTTTTCACTCTGCACTATGCACTTTTTAAATTTTTGTTTTGTTAATATAAATGATTGGCACATATTATCAGTATTACATGATGGAAATGTTAGATATTTTTTTAAAAATTTTAGTGATATTATTCACCAAATGTAAAGTTTTATGAATGTCAAAGAAAACTTGTAATGCTGATTATGTTTTTAAGTCAGCCATTCATTGTCTACACAATAAAAATGGTGTACATACTGTTACTTACCCATCATTAATGGATTCTGATGTGTACTTGTATGCTTTTATTTTAAACCGTATAGCAGATTATGTAACCTATTTTAATTGTGGTTTGCATTGCTTTTCAACATGTTAATGTATGCGTTTATGTTTGTAAATTATTAATTTACATATATTTTTTTAAGTTAAATCATCATCTTATGGTACTAAAGTTTATATTTCTCTTGTTTGGAGTATAGACATTTTTAATTGACACGTAACAAGGAAAATACTTGATATAGTATTTAAACATCCTCCTTGACCCTGGCTACAACACCGCCAGTTGTTGCTCGGAAGTGCTGTTAGCACAGTGAACACTTGCTCTGTGTTACTGGGGTTCAGTAATGTCAGCTGTTCCCCTGCTGTGTGACGGCAAAAGTCCTGCTGCCTCCACCTGTTCTCTTCTCATCCCTGGGCTACAACACCGCCAGTTGTTGCTCGGAAGTGCTGTTAGCACAGTAACACTTGCTCCTGTTACTGGGGTTCAGTAATGTCAGCTGTTCCCCTGCTGTGTGTACGCAAAAAGTCCTGCTGCCTCCACCTGTTTCTCTCTCCTGGGCTACACACCGCCATTGTTGCTCGGAAGTGCTGTTAGCACAGTGAACACTTGCTCCTGTGTTACTGGGGTTCAGTAATGTCAGCTGTTCCCCTGCTGTGTGTACGGCAAAAAGTCCTGCTGCCTCCACCCTGTTCTCTTCTCATCCCTGGCTACAACACCGCCAGTTGTTGCTCGGAAGTGCTGTTAGCACAGTGAACACTTGCTCCTGTGTTACTGGGGTTCAGTAATGTCAGCTGTTCCCCTGCTGTGTGTACGGCAAAAAGTCCTGCTGCCTCCACCCTGTTCTCTTCTCATCCCTGGGCTACAACACCGCCAGTTGTTGCTCGGAAGTGCTGTTAGCACAGTGAACACTTGCTCCTGTGTTACTGGGGTTCAGTAATGTCAGCTGTTCCCCTGCTGTGTGACGGCAAAAGTCCTGCTGCCTCCACCTGTTCTCTTCTCATCCCTGGGCTACAACACCGCCAGTTGTTGCTCGGAAGTGCTGTTAGCACAGTGAACACTTGCTCCTGTGTTACTGGGTTCAGTAATGTCAGCTGTTCCCTGCTGTGTGACGGCAAAAGTCCTGCTGCCTCCACCCTGTTCTCTTCTCATCCCTGGGCTACAACACCGCCAGTTGTTGCTCGGAAGTGCTGTTAGCACAGTGAACACTTGCTCCTGTGTTACTGGGGTTCAGTAATGTCAGCTGTTCCCCTGCTGTGTGTACGGCAAAAAGTCCTGCTGCCTCCACCCTGTTCTCTTCTCATCCCTGGGCTACAACACCGCCAGTTGTTGCTCGGAAGTGCTGTTAGCACAGTGAACACTTGCTCCTGTGTTACTGGGGTTCAGTAATGTCAGCTGTTCCCCTGCTGTGTGTAACGGCAAAAAGTCCTGCTGCCTCCACCCTGTTCTCTTCTCATCCCTGGGCTACAACACCGCCAGTTGTTGCTCGGAAGTGCTGTTAGCACAGTGTACACTTGCTCCTGTGTTACTGGGGTTCAGTAATGTCAGCTGTTCCCCTGCTGTGTGTAACGGCAAAAAGTCCTGCTGCCTCCACCCTGTTCTCTTCTCATCCCTGGGCTACAACACCGCCAGTTGTTGCTCGGAAGTGCTGTTAGCACAGTGAACACTTGCTCCTGTGTTACTGGGGTTCAGTAATGTCAGCTGTTCCCCTGCTGTGTGTACGGCAAAAAGTCCTGCTGCCTCCACCCTGTTCTCTTCTCATCCCTGGGCTACAACACCGCCAGTTGTTGCTCGGAAGTGCTGTTAGCACAGTGAACACTTGCTCCTGTGTTACTGGGGTTCAGTAATGTCAGCTGTTCCCCTGCTGTGTGTACGGCAAAAAGTCCTGCTGCCTCCACCCTGTTCTCTTCTCATCCCTGGGCTACAACACCGCCAGTTGTTGCTCGGAAGTGCTGTTAGCACAGTGAACACTTGCTCCTGTGTTACTGGGGTTCAGTAATGTCAGCTGTTCCCCTGCTGTGTGAACGGCAAAAAGTCCTGCTGCCTCCACCATGTTCTCTTCTCATCCCTGGGCTACAACACCGCCAGTTGTTGCTCGGAAGTGCTGTTAGCACAGTGAACACTTGCTCCTGTGTTACTGGGGTTCAGTAATGTCAGCTGTTCCCCTGCTGTGTGAACGGCAAAAAGTCCTGCTGCCTCCACCATGTTCTCTTCTCATCCCTGGGCTACAACACCGCCAGTTGTTGCTCGGAAGTGCTGTTAGCACAGTCTACACTTGCTCCTGTGTTACTGGGGTTCAGTAATGTCAGCTGTTCCCCTGCTGTGTGTACGGCAAAAAGTCCTGCTGCCTCCACCCTGTTGTCTTCTCATCCCTGGGCTTCAACACCGCCAGTTGTTGCTCGGAAGTGTCATTGGCATGGGTACTCACTCCTGCCCAGACTGGTTACAGCACGCCATCTGTTTCCTGTCAGTGTAAACGTCACTTAGCCTCCAATAAGTTGTCCTGTCGTGTTGCGGTCGGGTTACCGACTCTATGGTGCTTGGAGTTTAGGTGCTTCCTATGTGTGCTGCGGATATGCAAATAAAGGCTGTTTCCGTTGTGACAATAGGAACAATCACCCACTGTAGTACTGTGGGATTCGGTAACTGCGGCCGGCTCGCGGCCTGTCATCTTAAATTTCCATGGTACCTTCTGCTACCCGTCCGGGTTCCAGTACCGTCAGCTGGTTCTCCGCAGTGCCTTTGGCCTAGGTGCCTCCATCTCGGTATCCGAGTTCCAGCAATGTCTGCTGGTCCTTGGTAGTGCTTTGGAGCACAGGTACCTCCTGCTTAGTAACCGTGTCCCAGTAACGTCAGCTGGTCCTCGGTTGTGCCATTGGCTCTTTTCCTTCTGTTGCCCCTCCGGGTTCCAGCACAGTCAGCTGGTCCTCGTTACTTGGATTGGCTCTTGTACCTTCTGCTACCCATCCGGGTTCCAGTACCGTCAGCTGGTTCTCCGCAGTGCCTTTGGCCTAGGTGCCTCCATCTCGGTATCCGAGTTCCAGCAATGTCTGCTGGTCCTTGGTAGTGCTTTAGAGCACAGGTGCCTCCTGCTTAGTAACCGTGTCCCAGTAACGTCAGCTGGTCCTCGGTTGTGCCATTGTCTCTTTTCCTTCTGCTGCCCCTCCGGGTTCCAGCACAGTCAGCTGGTCCTCGTTACTTGGATTGGCTCTTGTACCTTCTGCTACCCATCCGGGTTCCAGTACCGTCAGCTGGTTCTCCGCAGTGCCTTTGGCCTAGGTGCCTCCATCTCGGTATCCGAGTTCCAGCAATGTCTGCTGGTCCTTGGTAGTGCTTTAGAGCACAGGTACCTCCTGCTTAGTAACCGTGTCCCAGTAATGTCAGCTGGTCCTCGGTTGTGCCATTGGCTCTTTTCCTTCTGCTGCCCCTCCGGGTTCCAGCACAGTCAGCTGGTCCTCATTACTTGCATTGACTCTTGTACCTTCTGCAACATTTACAAATTGAAGATTTTTTCAATGCTTTTTTGGGTAATCACTCTGGATCTCCAACAATGAAGACGACGACCCTGATGACCACCCCGAAGAAGATGACGACCACAAGGACGACGAGCATCAAGCCAACCAGCCTAAACACCATCACAAAGAAGAAATAAAAGATTACCAAACAGGACTAAGAAGGTTAAGACAAACTACAAGATACAGAACAAGAGACTTAAGAACAATAAGCAGAAGATCAAAAAGCAGAAGAACATGAAGTATAAGACCAAAATGAAGAGCAAAATATATGCTCTAAATTATAAGCAGAAGAAGACTAAGCAGTGTATGGGGGTGAGTCCGTTCCTCCTCGTGGTGCCCCTGGAAAATGCCTGCTGCTGCAGGCTAAACTGAACACGGACAAATACTGTTGTAATTTAAATCTTTTGTGACAGCAAGAACGGAAGGATGAAAAATTCATACTTTGACAGACTACAAGTACAGGATTCTCTGTCACAAATAAGAATATGATGAAGAAGATGAAGTACAATATGAATAAGAATAATAGTTTAATAAGAAGAATCTGAGTAATGTTAACAAAAAGATGAATAGCAAGAAGTTTAAGAAGAAGATAAAGAAGGTGAAGATTAAGAATAATTTGATGAAAAAATGATGATGCTGAAGATTATGAAGGAGAAAGTGTGTGAAAAGTTAAAAAGGTGAAGAGCATGGAAGTTGTGAAATATACATATTTGCCAAAATAGAAAAAACGTTAACAACATTGTCAATTTCTTCGTCAATCCGAACATCTTTAAAAAAAAAATATTTATGCTATTCCATTTGATTGGGTTAAACATCTATGCCTTTAATGTCTCCTCAACCTTCCACAATACATTGTACATTACTCTTTGCTGTTTTCCTTCATGTACAATTAACCAACAAGGCAAGAATGGGTTTTTTTAATTCCGATATTTTGTTCCCATAGACTTACATTGGATTTCCGGTATCGGTATCGGGTATCGCCGATATTTTTTGGGTATCGGCGATACCATTCCGATTCCGATACTTTTGGATATCGGAAAGTATCGCTCAACCCTACTCATCGTACAATAACCCCAAAGCCTGAAAAAATGCATCAACATCACTCAAAACAGGATCCCCAGGTGTCAGGGAAAAAGCCCAATCCTGAGGATCGCCGCGCAGGAGAGATGATAATTTGAACCTGCTGCGCTGCATTCCCTGAGGACTTAGATTTTAAGGCAAAAAACAATTTACAATTATTTTTGAAATTCTGAAACTTAGCTCGATCCCCTAAAAACAAATCTGGCATGGGAATCCTAGGTTCCACAACAGGCAACCTAGCAAGATAGGTAGCAATACTCCGAACCTCAGCGGCAAGCTGATCCACACGGCCAGACAACTGTGCAAACTCCATTGAGAGAAAAGATCCTCCCCAGCACCCAGAGATACAGAGGGAAAAAAATGCAACAAACAGAAAAATATCTCTGACAACTCTGACAACCTTTTTTTTTCCACAATATTTTTTCCCTTCTGTGAGTACCATACAATTTTCAATTTTTAGGCCGGTGATACTGTTATGTTTAGGTAGCTGAGGAGTGCAGATAAAAAAGGCAATACACCAGAGCAGTTGGAATCTATGAGATTGCAGTACCCTGACTAACCACCACAACTAGAGGCAGCCGTGGAGCGTTCCTACGTTGGTCCTAGACGCCTCGTCACAGCCTGAGAAACTAACTACACCTAAAGATAGAAATAGGAAAGCTATCTGCCCCGGAGCAGAACCCCAAAGATAATAGAAAGCCCCCAAACAAGTAATGGGGTTAGACAAGATGAAATACTGACACAGAAAGAAAATAGTATGAGCAAACGCTGGGGCCCAAACTAACTAAATAGAAAAGGATAGGAAGGGTACTTACTGCAATCCCAGAAAACCCTGAAAAGCACCAACTCTACTAATTTCAAAAACACCTGAGATCACACGACCTCTTCCACCTAAATTAGCTCTCTGGTGTAACAAAATCAAAACAGCAGCCACTGAAAAAACTGGAAAAAGCAAAAGTACAAACATCAGTGGCTGAACTAAACTGAGAGGGCAAAAGCCCCCGGAGGGGACCCTGAAGGCCCCCACAGAAGTGCAGGACAAAATGCAAAAATATAGCAAAAAAACAAAAAGAAGAAAATGTCTTATCTGTTAGCAGGAGATGCAGACACGACACAGCAGGCTACAAGGGAAACAGGAATGAAGGATTCAGACCAGAACAATTGATCACCGGCAGCCCTGATGGGAAGGTGACTCCCTTATATAAGACCAGTCAGTAACACCTGATTCCCAGTCCTCACAATCTTCACTGGACAGACCAGCACCGCTTGTAACCACCAGAGGAAGCCTCTGCTCAGAACTCATCTAAAACCCATTCACAACAGCCTCTGTCCATGCTTGCTCATCCAGGTGTCAGTGTTGAAATGCACCTTGTCACACAGATTTTTTTCAAGTAGCGGGTGATGCATGTCTGCAACATACTGATGTAACACAGGCACATCTTTCTTATAGAAATATTGGCAACTGGGGAACTGGTACTGTGGAACTGCGATGGCCATCAGCTTTCGGAAACCATCTGTATACACAAGGTGGAAAGACTGCATTTCTGTGACAAACAAAATGGATTGGCCATCCAATTATCACAGGTGTCATAGACTGGTAGTCACGCAGAACCATTAGCTGTGATCTTTAGAGTGAACAGCTCTCAGTTGGCCCCTATCGTCTAGACAATTACACGATTGGGCGTCGATCAACCGAGGTGGTCGCAGGATGTAAACAATATTTAGTTATCAGTAAACTAATAATGAATGTACGGCATATACACCTCCAGATTACAACGCATGGAATATGTGTATATATCGCCATGCGATCATTGCTAACTCCAAGATAATCCTACACTTCTCTCTGCCATCACCAATCCTGCTTTTTAAAAAATAAATTAATACAGGCCGATTGGACATCATTCTTCTATGGAGGTTCACACCATCAGGGTTTTCCATCCCCTAGCCCTCATAGTAGTGGTCATATAACATCCCACATGCTCACCCACCCACTTCCTTGACCACTTTTCTGCCTTGCTGACACACTTCTTGTCCTCAAAATTGCCAACCCTTATCCTCGGAGACTTCAACAGCCACATATCCTCAACTGCATCCCAGCTTCTATCTCTATCCACTTTTGTTGGCCTCTCACAACTTTCAACCTCTGAGACACACAAAGACGGTAACACCCGTGATCTGGACTTTGTCCGGCTCAATTCAATCTCCTACCTAGATAACTCACCTTTTACCCTTTGTCCCCCATGAAATTAGGAGCATAAACACAACTTGTGTTTTTAGGGAGCGCCTAAAAATGTATATCTGTTTAGGGTGGCCTATCAAGTTAACTAATCAAAGTCCTTTTTATATATAGCCTATTCTCAACTTTTCTGAACATAATTGCCACCAAACTCAAATGTACCAAAAAGCCTCATGCATCCTTTATCTAACCGCCATTTCCTCAAGATGACTGGACCATAATTGCAAATAAGCACTTGTACTTTGTGTCACCCCCACCTCATTGGAGATTGTAAGCTCTGTAGAACAGGGTAATCATTTTTTTGCTTTGTTTATCGTTAACTTAGCAACTTATGATTTTTATATGAACTGCTAACTTGTAAAGCTCTACGGAACATGTTTGCGCTATATTAATAAAGGTTATTATTATTAGTAGATTGAAGATGGTGAAGTTCAAGCTCTTAGCTTTGTCATGTGTAGGAGGAAGCAATCTTTCACCCAAGCACAACTGCACAAATGATAACACAGGTTGGAGTAGGGTGAACACGACAAGTTGCTGGACTGTAAGAGGTGCAGGCGGAAATGTTACGGTGGATTGAGAAAGATGAGGTGTGCTTGGTATGTAAGATCAGTCTAAAACAGCAGGCATGTCCACTTCCGTAACAGCTGACGGGCTCACTCACCCCGACTGTAGGGGGTAAACAAGTGGAAGTTCTGCGGCCGGGGACCTGTGTGACAACACTTGCCACAATGAGGGAGGAAGAAGAATCAGAAGATGCAATTGAAGGGGTGGATGGTGGTTGGTGAGGCCCGCTAGTCTGCATTTTAGCACAGTGAGATTCCTAGATTAACGCATGTTGATCTCGCATGTGCCAGTTCATGCATGTAGTATTCAAATTATTGCATTTTTTTTAAATATACTCTGTCCTTTTTAACAAAGTTGGCACACAATGTGATTTGCGATATTTTTAGTGGTCTGAAAAAGACCCAAGCTAGGCAAGTGCAGACCCGCAAACGTTGATTGCCATTGATGGAGTTGAGGCTGTAGATACATTGCTTGTTGTGGTTGCATAACTGTGTCTGCAGGAAGCTGCAACAGAACCTCCTTGTCTTCCTCCTGCTGTGCTGAGTTACTCAGATGCATACCTCTGGGTTTTCACCAAGTGGGTTCTACTACCTCATAGTCATCCTCTGTTCTCCCACTTCTCGCCCTGAGAGTCATCCTACTTTTCTTCCTGCCCTGACTGCTTAGATATTTGAGGTGCATGAGGACTGTACTGTCTCTTCAGGATCTGCTCCACCCCTGGAGTTAACATCTGACGAGTGTTTGGATTCTGCTCGAACCTTACTTCGTCAAGCCCTGGTTCAAACGGAAAAAAATTTGGGCATCAGTGCTAATTATTTCCTCCTCTTGAGTCTGTGAATCTTTGTAGTACACTTATGACCATGGCATAGAATGTGTGAACAGATCTGCAGACTCAGTCATCTGTAGTTCCCTACAGTTAGTTGGGTGGTTAGAGTTGGGACACTGGGGAAAACAAGCTTAAATGGGGTTCCACCTCTAAGGATTGTACTGTGTTTGATAATGTGAAGGAAGAGGTGCAGAGGCTACTTGACACAGCGCTTGCCATCTACTGGAGCACATGCTTTTTGTGGTCCTCATCTACAAAGCATACCGCTGTGCATCTGCAAAAGAAAGGTAGTGGAGTAACCTCTCTAGCAACAGAAGTTGTAATAATGCTGCGCAATTGCTTACTACAGCAAAACAAACCTACTTCTCATTTCTCATATCATACCTGTCTCACAACTCTGAACAGCTATTCAGTACTTCCTATTCTCTCCTTCGACCACCAGCTCCCCTTCCCCCTCCCTCTACTCTCTTCTCAGCTGAAGACTTTGCCTCATTCTTCAAGCAGAAGTTTGACAGCATAAAGCAAAGCTTTTACTTAAAGTCTCCACAGTACTCAAACTACTAAACTCTCCTCCTCCAAATCATGTCTCACCACCTGTGAACTTGACCCCATACCGTCCGACCTCATTCCAAACCTTACCATAGTCTTCATCCCAAGCCTAGCCCACCTCTTCAAGCTATCACTAACAACTTGTCTTCCCCTCATGGTTCAAACATACCTCCATCACACCTATCCTCAAAAAACCCTCCCTTCAACAATCGTCTTTGTCTAGCTATCTCTCTGTTAGGGGCCTGCGGAACGCACCTAATAGATATTAAGGAGAGATGCGTTCGCAGCCAGTGGTCCACCTTGCAGGCAGAGCCTGCTGCTAGCAAAATGTTGCTGATAGGCAACATGAGCGAACTTTGTTATCCCGCAGAGTCGCAGGTATGAATGCCGTAGCACTAAATTTCAATATGAGCGAACTCTGTTATTCCAGAGTCGCAGATAAGAACGCCGTAGCACTACATGGTGATATGAGCGACCTCTGTTATTCCACAGAGTCGCAGATAAGAACGCCGTAGCACTATATGGCGATATGAGCGAACTCTGTTATTCCACAGAGTCGCTAACTAAAGTACTGTGGCGATATATGGCGATATAAGCGAACTCTGTTACTTCACAGAGCCGCTATGATAAAGACTGTGTCCTGTTAGCCTCACAGGGGACACAGATGACTGCTAGGCGGATCGCAGTCTGTGGTCATGTCATCATAAAACAAGCAACAAACTCCTCACCGGAGGTGCCGGCATTCTAGTGGCATCTTTCAGCCAAGCCCTGTACACGTGCATACAAAACTCCTCACAGGAGGTGCCGGTATTCTAGTGGTGTTTTTCAGCCGAGACCAAACCACATGCATACATGACCACACTGGCGCATGTAACGAATGGAAGCGGAGGCAGAGGTGGTGAAGTTCACATTCGTTTTTATTTTTTAATGTGGAACCTCGAGACCGCGGTCCGGGGGGCTCCGAAGGGGGCGTAACTAGTGAGCCCTGGGTACCCGTAGTAAGGCCCCTCGAACAGGACTAGAATGGAATACCCAGAGGACACAGGTGCTACCTCCAGTTAGACCCCGGACACGTGGCAGCTGTCCCAGAGGGACCAAAAGGGTAACAGGTATTTACAGAGTCCGTGGAGGGTTCTTGACGGAGAAGGGTAAGGTCCTGGTCCAGAACGGATGGTAGAAGGCTGGCTCCAGTGACCTTGTCACAGTCCACGGGTACGGATGGCTGATGGCGGAACGGGATGACACTTGCGCCAGTAATAGCCGAGATTGTCCAGATTAGCCAGATACAGGTTAGCAATGATCTGAGGAGACAAACAGTATCAGCGAAGCACAGAGACTGCAGACGCAGCGCAGACAGATCAGGAACAGAACCAGATGTAGCAATGATAGAACACATTGCTCCGGCACTCCCCTAATGGTGGAGTGACCAGATATAGTACTGAGTGCGCAGCCATTGGTTAATTAGCTATTTCAAAAAATGCACGCTGCCCCTTTAAGAGAGACGGTGGGCGCGGCCTCGCGTCCTAAGAAGACTATCTGGAGGCCTGCCAGCAGCGTGCCAGGAAGTGGAGGAGGACACAGGACGCCGACGAGCAGATGGGACAGGAGACCCCAGCCCGCGCGCAGACTGCTGCAGAGGGACAGCTAGAGGAACAGGTGAGTGAGCAGAACGGAGTGCAGAGCCAGCGCTGGGACCGAGTGTAACAGCGCATAGCACGTAACAGGTTTGATACTAGCGCACGGCCGTGCGGTCCTGCAAACCTTTCATAGTAGCCACAACTACAGGACCTTCCAGAAAAGACCAATGGGAAACTGCTCCAGAACACAAACAGCTTCAAGACCTTCCTGGAGGACCAATGGGAGTCGCTGCTTTAACCGAGCATGTGACCCCTGATCTCCAATGGGAGATCTTGCCCTGGGCATGCTCAGAAGGAGAAACAGAGGACTTAGTCCCAGAGCTGCCTGCTCCAGCACTGGTTACAATAGAGGAACCAGGAGAGGCAGCAGCAAGCCTCTGCACAGTATTAAACTGGGCGAGATGCTGGGTCCAATGTTTCTGCTGAGCAGGCTCCACTGCAGCCGGAGACGGATGGGGGACCGCAGCGGGATTGGCTCGAGATTCCTCTTGTGCAGTAGTGGGAACTCGATCCCTAACATTACCCCCCTCCTAGGGCCCCCCTTCTTTGGGCCTCTCTGCGTTCAAAGGCAGCGATGAGCTGCGGAGCATGAACATGCTCGGCAGGCTCCCAGGATCTATCTTCAGGCACATAACCCCTCCAATCCACCAAAAAAATTTTTCGCCCCGTACCAACTTGCGCCCAACAATGGCATTCACCTCATGATCGTAGTTAGATGAACCTGACGTCCCGGCAGATGACTCGGAAAACCGAGAGATGACCACGGGTTTCAGAAGGGACACGTGGAAGGTGTCGGAGATACCAAGGTGAGGCGGAAGGGCTAAGCGGTAAACTACTGGGCTCACCTGCTCAAGGACCTTAAAGAGACCCAAATAGCAGGGTGCCAACTTAGTAGACTCTACTCGCAGCCTGATGTTTTGGGCAGAGAGCCACACTAGGTCGCCCGGAAAAATGTCAGAGCGGGGAGCCGATGGGCATCGGCTGAAGACCTCATCCTCTCCTTGGAGGCCTGAATGACATCCTGGGTGCGGTCCCAAATATCCCGTGCCTCCACAGCCGAGTCTGCCACATTGGAGTCGGCGTAAGACACGGGAATGGGCACCGGTACCCGCGGATGCTGACCGTAGTTTAAGAGGAATGGGGTCTGTCTGGTGGAGCATTATTTAGAGCAAACTCAGCCCACGGTAGCAAGGATGCCCAGTCATCCTGCCTGGCTGAGACAAAATGTCACAAGTATGTGACCAAGGTCTGGTTGGCCCTCTCTACCAACCCATTCGTCTCGGGATAATATGCAGAGGAGAGATTTAACTCAACGCTGAGTAGACACAGCTCTCTCCAAAACCGAGACGCAAATTGGGGACCTTGATCACGGACAATTTTGTCTGGCATTCCATGTAGATGGAAAATGTGCCTAATAAATAATGCTGCCAAGGCCCGTGGGGAGGGAAACAGTGGTAATGGCACCAAATGCACCATTTTGGAGAAGTGGTCGGTTATCACCCAGATGATGGTGCAACCCCGAGACTTGGGTAAGCCCACCACAAAATCCATCCCGACCATCTCCCAAGGCCTGTCTGCCACCGGTAAAGGGAAAAGTAGCCCAGCTGGCCGTTGTCGAGGAGACTTATTCTTGGCGCAGGAGACGCACTCCTGAACGTATTCCCTGATATCACGAACCATATGTGGTCACCAGTATGTCCTCACCAGCAACTCAGATGTCCTCTTTGCCTCAAAATGTCCACCCACCCTGGACAAATGTGCCCAAGAGAGTACCTCGGTCGCAAATTGGTGGGTACAAAAGTCTTGCCCGGAGGCACAGACTCAAGCGAAACCGGGGCCACAGTTCTTAGGCTCTCTGTGGGGACAATAAGCCGAGGCTCCTCCACCACCTCCTCAGAGGACCCACGGAACAAGAGAGAGCATCGGCCCGAATGTTCTTCTCACCGGAGAGGAAATGGAGGGTGAAATGGAACAGGGAGAAGAACAAGGACCATCTGGCCTGACGAGAATTTAGCTGCTGGGCGGTCTGTAAATAGACAAAATTTTTGTGGTCTGTGAAGACTTGAAAGGGAAAACGAGCCCCCTCCAGGAGATGTCTCCACTCAGAGAAGGCCAACTTTATGGCTAGAAACTCCCTATCCCCAATGGAATAATTCCTCTCCGCTGGTGTGAAAGTCTTGGAAAAGAAGAAGCAAGGATGATTCCGACCTTGAGCATCCTTTTGAAAAAGCACTGCTGCAGCACCAACGGATGAGGCATCTACCTCCAATATAAAAGGCTTATCAACATCGGGGCGATGTAAGATGGAGCGCTAGCAAAATGGGACTTGATTGAAGTAAAGGCCTTGGAGACCTCCTCAAACCACAATTTGGGATTAGCTCCCTTCTTGGTGAGGGCTACCAAGGGAGCAACCAAAGTAGAGAAGTGGGGAATAAATTGGCGATAGTAATTAATGAAGCCCATAAAGCGCTGCACCGCTTTAAGAGAGTGGGGTTCTTGCCAGTCCATTACCGCCTGTAGTTTGGCAGGATCCATAGCCAATCCCTGTGTGGAGATGATATAGCCCAGGAAAGGTAAAGACTTCTGCTCAAACACCGCACTTCTCCAATTTCGCATACAGGGAATTTGCCCGTAAGAGGTCGAAGACTCTGCAGACATCTCTCCGGTGGGAGTCCATATCTGGAGAAAAGATGAGAATGTCATCCAGATACACCACCACTGAGGTGGCGAGCATATCCCGGAAGATGTACTTGACAAAGTCTTGGAAAACAGCTGGAGCATTACAGAGCCCGAAGGGCATCACAAGGTATTCATAATGCCCATCCCTGGTATTAAAAGCCGTCTTCAATTTGTCCCCCTCATGGATGCGAATCAGGTTATGTGCATCACGCAGATCCAGCTTAGTAAATACCCTTGCTCCCCGGAGCCTATCAAAGAGCTCAGAGATTTGGGGCATGGGTATTTAATGTTAACGGTGATGGCGTTAAGACCCCTGTAATCAATACATGGACGTAATTCTCCATTTTTCTTCTGCACGAAGAAAAACCCGCCCCTGCTGGTGACACTGACTTCCTAATAAATCCTCTTGTCAGATTCTACTGAATATATTGTGACATGGCCTTCGTTTCAGGAAGAGAGAGGGGATAAACCCTTCCCTGAGGAGGCTCTGCTCCAGGCAAGAGGTCAATAGGACAGTCATAGTGGCGATGAGGCGGAAGAGACTCCGCAGCCTTCTTGGAGAATACATCTGCGTATGACCAATAAACCTTGGGAAGAGAAGTAAGGTCTTTGGGTATCTCTGTGGTGGTGACCTGAACGCTCTACCTGACACATCTGCCTCTGCATGAATAACCCCAACCCAGTATTCTCCCAGAAGACCACTCAATATGGGGAGAGTGGTGGCGGGGCCAGGGTAATCCCAACAGAACCTCGTCTATTCCCTCAGGAAGGACAAAAAGGGATATATTCTCCTGATGGGAAGGAGACATAGACAGAGGAAGAGGGACAGTCTGATGGGTGATTGGTGAGGACAGAATTGATCCATTCAACACTCATACCGACACTGGCTTGGCGAGCATCACCAGAGGTATGGTGTGGCGAGAAGCAAAGGTGGAAGACATAAAATTCCCCTCTGCCCCAGAGTCCACACAGAGCTTGACTGGAAGAGTGGATGGACCTAGGGAAATTGTCCTTTTAAGGAGCACTTTTGGAGCAAAAGCCTTGCGTCTAGTGACCCGGCTCCCATGGTTACTGGACACGACCGTTTACTTAACCGCTGTGGACATCAGTTGGCATAATGGCCCTGCTGCTGGC
Organism: Oophaga sylvatica; assembly: GCA_033576555.1. Taxonomy (NCBI): domain Eukaryota; kingdom Metazoa; phylum Chordata; class Amphibia; order Anura; family Dendrobatidae; genus Oophaga; species Oophaga sylvatica. The sequence goes on along the minus strand of JARQOD010000003.1, from coordinate 244,349,258 downwards.
ACATACTACAGACCATGGAAGCTCGAGCGGCCCGAGACTTAGGTCCCGCTTGAGAAGCCTTCATAGTCTCCTGGGGGTCAGACACCTGAACGGGGGATTCGAGAGGTTTGGCAAAGGTGGGAGCCAGCCGAAACCTCTGCCTACACTGGATTCGTTCCAACCGCCGCTCGTGAAAACGGAGGTCGATGCGGGTAGATATGGAGATAAGCTTCTCCAGTAAGGCAGGAATCTCCCTGGTGGCCAAAGCGTCCTTTACATGGTTCGCCAGTCCTCTCCAGTACACCGGAATAAGGACTTTATCCGGCCACTCTAACTCGGAGGCCAGAGTCCTGAAATTGGACAGAAAACTGGCTGACCATGAACGAACGCTGTGACATTGCCATCAGTTGGAGTGCTGTATCGTGGGTGACCTGAGGACCTAAAAAGACCTTTTTAAGAGCCTCCCGGAAACGAAGAGCACTCTCCACCACACGATCGTCGCGCTCCCACAGCGGCGTTGCCCATTCCAACGCTCTGCCCGACAGAAGAGATACAGTAAAACCCACTTGTGCCCGTTCCTGGGAAAATGTGCAGCCAGAAGCTCGAGTTGTATAGAGCACTGACTCACGAATCCCCGACAATGTTTACTGTCACCAGCAAACTCGTCTGGAAGCGGGAGATGGGATAAGGTCGGAGCAGAGGTGACGGAGGACAAACTGGCTGCCGCTGCACTAGCAGCCTGAACAGCGACTGCGGTAACATCAACAGCTGAGGTTATGCACTCAAGAGCCGCCAACCAACCCTCCAGCTGCTGGAAGAACTGCCGTAAACGCTGGTCATCCGCCATTTTACTAGCCAGACCCTGGTGCTAGTATTATGTTAGGGGCCTGCAGAACGCACCTAATAGATATCTGCTGCTAGTAAGATGGCGCTGATAGGCAATATGAACGAACTCTGTTATCCCGCAGAGTCGCAGATATGAATGCTGTAGCAATAAATGGCGATATGAGCGAACTCTGTTATTCCACAGAGTCGCAGATAAGAACGCCATAACACTATATGGCGAAATGAGCAAACTGTTATTCCACAATGTTGCAGATAAGAACGCCGTAGCACTATATGGTGATATGAGTGACCTCTGTTATTCCACAGAGTCGCAGATAAGAACACCGTAGCACTATATGGCGATATGTTATGTTTCGGTAGCTGAGGAGGACAGGAACAACAGCAGGGCAGCCAAACACGTAAGTTGTTGGTAACTGATGGGTTGCAGATTCCTAAACTAACGACACAACTAGAGGTAGCCGTGGAGCGTTCCTACGTTGATCCTAGACGCCTCGTCACAGCCTGAGAGATAACTACACCTAAAGGCAGAAAGATGAAAGCTATCTGCCCCAGAGCAGATCTCCAAAGAAAATAGGAAGCCCCCAAACATATAATGGCGGTTAGACAAGATGAAAACACAAACACAGGCAGAAAATAGACTGAGCAAACGCTGGGGCCACAAGCTGACTAAATAGGATAGGACAGGAGAGATTACTTTCTGCAACCCAGAAAACCCTACAAAAATCCAACAATTCTGATTACAAAAATACTGAGATCACACAATCTCGCCACCCACTAAATCAGGTCTCAGTGTGAACAAAAACCAAGCCGCAGCCGCTGAAAAAGCAGGAAAAATCAAATGAGCAAACAACAGTGGCTGCAGATAAACTGTGAGGACCTCAGGACCCAGGAGGGGACCTGGCTGACCTCCACAAAAGTGCAGAAAACAATGCAAAAAGCAAGCACAAAAAGAAAAGCAAAAAATATCTTATCTGAAAGCAGGAGATGCAGGCAAGACTCCAGCAAACTTCCAAATGAACCAGGAACCACAATTGAGACAAGAACAATTGATCACCGGCAACCATCATGGGAGGGAACCTCCCTTATATCAGACAAGTCAGTGAACCCAGATTGCCACTCCTCGCTGAAAGGTTCAGTACTGTCTGTAACCACCAGAGGGAGCCTCTGCTCAGAAACCATCTCTAACACATTCACAACAGCGATATGAGCGAACTCTGTTATACCACAGAGTCGCTAACTAAAGTACTGTGGCGCTATATTGCGATATAAGCGAACTCTGTTACTTCACAGAGGCGATGTGATAAAGGCTGTGTCCTGTTAGCCTCACAGGGGACACAGATGACTGCTAGGCGGATCGCAGTCTGTGGTCATGCAATCATAAAGCAAGCAACAAACTCCTCACCGGAGGTGTCGTTATTCTAGTGGCGTCTTTGAGTCAAGCCCTGAACACGTGCATACAAAACTCCTCACCGGAGGTGCCGGTATTCTAGTGGCGTTTTTCAACCGAGACCTGACCACATGCATACGTGACCACACTGGCGCATAGCACGTAACAGGTCCTGCAAACCTTTTATAGTAGCCATGACTACAGGACCTTCCAGAAAGGACCAATGGGAAACTAATCCAGAACACAATCAGCTTCAGGACCTTCCTGGAGGACCAATGGGAGTCGCTACTGTAACCGAGCATGTAACCCCTGATCTCCAATGGGAGATCTTGCCCTGAGCATGCTCCGAAGGAGAAACAGAGGACTTAGTCCCAGAGCTGCCTGCTCCAGCACTGGTTACAATAGAGGAACCAGGAAAGGCAGCAGCAAGCCTCTGGGACCGACGTCTCTGCTGAGCAGGCTCCACTGTGGCCAGAGACGGATGGGGGACCGCAGTGGGAATGGCTCAAGATTCCCCTTGTGCAGCAGTGGGAACTCGATCCCTAATACTCCCCACCTCACTTCTCCCCATGCTTCCAAACTACTGGAACACATCCATTTTGATCTCTCCTCCCACCTATCTTGCTCCCTCTTTGACTGCTTACAATCTGGCTTCTGACCTCACTATTCCACTGAAACTGCCCTGACTAAAGTCACCTACTAACCACCAAATCAAAGTGATGCTAGTTTGTCCTCTTCCTGAACCTGGCATCTGCCTTTGACACCGTGGACCCTTCACTCTTATTACAGACTCTCTGATCTCTTTTGATTACAGACTTGGCGTTTTGTTGGATCTCCTCGTATTGAGCAAACAGGACATTCAGTGTTTTCTCCACTCACACACCATCTCCTCATTTCGCCCCCTATATGTCTGTGTCCCCTAACGTTCAGTTGTAGGCCTGGGCACTATGCTTTGCTCCCTCCCTCTTAAAGGGACCGCACACATCACCAAAAGTGTCCCCGGACCATAGCTGGGCAACAACTTCTATTTAAGGCTCATTCTATATGGATGTGCCTGAGCAATGTTGTTAGTTTGCCTTGCATGCTTGTTGTCAGGTTCCCCAGCTATGATCATTTGCTTGTCTACCCTGTACCCATCAGCTCATACCTGCATAGCTCTAATGTCCATCAGCTGGTCCAGCCTGCACCTGCCTGATCCCATCTGTTCAACACCTGGTCCAGTCTGTACCTGCCAGTGCTTTTCTGTCTAAAAACTCCGGTTGGGTCTCCTTCATGTGTATTGCCTGTAGCAGTAGGCCTCTGAGAGCTGTAGGCCTCTGAGAGCTGCAGGCCTTCACTTGCTTTGAGTCAGCTACCCACTTTCTTATCTTTACATTTTTCTGACAATAGTAGTCTATGAAACTGATATCAGTGTCACCTGAGTGTGGAAGAGCATAAAAGCAGGTTGAGCTGTTGCATGTGGTGTCAGCAGGGCCACCATCAGGGCATGACAGCCCTGACTGGAGTATGGGGCCCGATCAGCAGAGGGGGCCCGCATCGGGCCCCTTCTCTTCTGCTGATCGGGCCCCAGCAAAAGAGAGGGGGCCCGATGCAGGCCCCCTCTGCTGTTCGGGCTCCAGAGACAGGCGAAGTAACTGTACCTGCGTGATGTCCGAGACGCAGGTTCAGTTACTCTATTGAGTTGCAGGCCCGTGCGGGCCCGCAAGTCAATAGTTAAAGCCGCCAGCCAATCGGAGGCTGGTAGCTGACGTCAGCGTAGGATGAAATCACTGGGGCTGGATGGAGTCACGGTAGGCAGGATGGAGTCACGGGGGCACGATAGAGTCACAGGGGACAGGATGGAGTCACGGGGGGAGGATGGAGTCACGGGGGGGCAGGATGGAGTCATGGGGGGCAGGATGGAGTCACTGGGGCAGGATGGAATCACTGGGGCAGGATGGAGTCACTGGGGGGGCAGGATTGAATCACTGGGGCAGGATTGAATCACTGAGGCTGGATGGAGTGACGAGGGCTGGATGGAGTCACTGGGGCTGGATGGAGTCACAGGGGCAGGATGGAGTCACAGGGGCAGGATGGAGTCACTGAGGGGGCAGGATGGAGTCACTGGGGCAGGATGGGGTCACGGGGGGTAGGATGGAATCACTGGGGCTGGATGGAGTCACGGGGGTGGGATGGAGTCACGGGGGCACGATAGAGTCACGAGGGGACAGGATGGAGTCAAGGCGGGGAGGATGGAGTCACGGGGGGCAGGATGGAGTCATGGGGGGGCAGGATGGAATCACTGGGCAGGATGGAGTCACTGGGGCGGCAGGATGGAATCACTGGGGCAGGATGGAATCACTGAGGCTGGATGGAGTCATGGGGGCTGGATGGAGTCACTGGGGCGGCAGGATGGAGTCACTGGGGCACGATAGAGTCACGGGGACAGGATGGAGTCACGGGGGAGGATGGAGTCACGGGGGTAGGATGAAATCACTGGGGCTGGATGGAGTCACGGGAGGCAGGATGGAGTCACGGGGGCACGATAGAGTCACGGGGACAGGATGGAATCACGGGGAGGATGGAGTCACGGGGGGCAGGATGGAATCATGGGGGGGCAGGATGAGTCACTGGGGCAGGATGGAATCACTGGGGCAGGATGGAGTCACTGGGGCGGCAGGATGGAATCACTGGGGCAGGATTGAATCACTGAGGCTGGATGGAGTGACGAGGGCTGGATGGAGTCACTGGGGCTGGATGGAGTCACAGGGACAGGATGGAGTCACAGGGGCAGGATGGAGTCACGGGGGGCAGGATGGAGTCACGGGGCAGGATGGAGTCACTGGGGCAGGATGGAGTCACTGGGGGGACAGGATGGAGTCACTGGGGCAGGATGGAGTCACGGGAGGGTAGGATGGAATCACTGGGGCTGGATGGAGTCACGGGGGGTAAGATGGAGTCACGGGGGCACAATAGAGTCACGGGGACAGGATGAAGTCAAGGTGGGGAGGATGGAGTCACGGGGTTCAGGATGGAGTCACTGGGGGGCAGGATGGAATCACTGGGGCAGGATGGAATCACTGGGGCAGGATGGAATCACTAAGGCTGGATGGAGTCATGGGGGCTGGATGGAGTCACTGGGGCAGGATGGAGTCACAGGGGAAGGATGGAGTCACAGGGGGCAGGATGGAGTCACTGGGGCAGGATGGAGACACTGGGGCGGCGGGTTGGAATCACTGGGGTAGGATGGAGTCACGAGAGGGGCAGGATAGAGTCACGGGGGGACAGGATGGAGTCACGGGGGAGGAGGGAATCACAGGGGGAGGATGGAATCACTGGGGTCAGGATGGAATCACTGAGGATGGATGGAGTCACGGGGCAGGATGGAGTCACTGGGGCTGGATGGAGTCACAGGGCAGGATGGAGTCAGGGGCAGGATGGAGTCACTGGGCAGGATGGAGTCATGGGAAGATGGAGTCACTGGGGCAGGATGGAGTCACTGGGGCAGGATGGAGTCACTGGGGCGGCAGGATGGAATCACTGGGTAGGATGGAGTCACGAGGGGGCAGGATGGAGTCACTGGGACAGGATGGAGTCACGGGGGCAGGATGGAGTCACAGGGGCAGGATGGAGTCACTGGGGCAGGATGGAGTCACTGGGGCAGATGGAGTCACTGGGGCAGGATGGAGTCACTGGGGAGGACATGGGAGTGGATGGAGTCACGGAGGCAGGATGGAGTCACGGGGCAGATGAGTCACATGGGACAGGATGGAGTCACTGGGGAGGATGGAGTCACGGGGGCAGGATGGAGTCATGGGGGGCAGGATGGAGTCACTGGGGCAGGATGGAATCACTGGGCAGGATGGAGTCACTGGGGCGGCAGGATGATCACTGGGCAGGATGAATCACTGGGCTGGATGGAGTGACGAGGGCTGGATGGAGTCACTGGGGGCTGGATGGAGTCACGGGGCAGATGGAGTCACGGGGCAGGATGGAGTCACGGGGGAGGATGGAGTATCACTGGGGCAGGATGGGTCACGGGGGAGGATGGAGTCACGGGGCACGATAGAGTCCAGGGGGACAGGATGGAGTAAACGGGGAGGATGGAGTCACGGGGGGCAGGATGGAGTCATGGGGGGGCAGGATGGATCACTGGGGCAGGATGGAATCACTGGCAGATGGAGTCACTGGCGGCAGGATGAATCACTGGGGCAGGATGGAATCAATGAGGCTGGATGGAGTCAGGGCTGGATGGAGTCACTGGGGCTGGATGGAGTCACTGGGGCGAGGATGGAGTCACTGGGGCACGATGAGTCACGGGGGCAGGATGGAGTCACGGGGAGGATGGAGTCACGGGGGTAGGATGAATCACTGGGGCTGGATGGAGTCACGGGGGCAGGATGGAGTCACGGGGGCACGATAGAGTCAGGGGGACAGGATGGAGTCAGCGGGGAGGATGGAGTCACGGGGGGCAGGATGGAGTCATGGGGGGCAGGATGGATCACTGGGGCAGGATGGATCAGGGGGCAGGATGGAGTCACTGGGGCGCAGGATGGAATCACTGGAGGCAGGATTGATCACTGAGGCTGGATGGAGTGCGAGGGCTGGATGGAGTCACTGGGGCTGGATGGAGTCACATGGGACAAATGAGTCACAGGGGCAGGATGGAGTTACGGGGGGAGGATGGAGTCACGGGGGAGGATGATCACTGGGCAGGATGGAGTCACTGGGGGACAGGATGGAGTCACTGGGGCAGGATGAGTCACGGGGGAAGGATGGATCACGGGGTGGATGGAGTCACGGGGGAGAGATGGAGTCAGGGGGGGCAGATGAGTCACGGTGACAGGATGGAGTCAGGTGGGGAGGATGGAGTCACGGGGTTCAGGATGGAGTCACTGGGGCAGGATGGAATCACTGGGCGGATGGAATCACGGGGCTGGATGGATCACTGGGCTGGATGGAGTCAAGGGGCAGGATGGAGTCACTGGGGCAGGATGGAGTCACAGGGGAAGGATGGAGTCACAGGGGGCAGGATGGAGTCACTGGGGCAGAATGGAGTCAATGGGGGGCGGTTGGATCACTGGGGTAGGATGGAGTCACGAGAGGGGAGGATCGATCACTGGGGCAGGATGGAGTCACGGGGGCAGGATGGAGTCACGGGGCAGGATCGAGTCAGTGGGCTGGATGGAATCAAGGGGGCAGGATGGATTCACAGGGTCTGGATGGAGTCACTGGGGGGCAGGATGGAGTCACTGGGGCAGGATGGATCACTGAGGCAGGATGGAATCACGGGGGCAGGATGGAGTCATGGGGCAGGATGGAGTCACTGGGGCAGGATCGAGTCCAGTGGGACTGGATGGAATCACTGGGGCAGGATGGATCACAGGGGCTGATGGAGTCATGTGGGGGGCGGTGGAGTCACTGGGGTAGGATGGAGTCACTGAGGCAGGATGAGTCACTGGGGGGCAGGATGGAGTCACGGGGGCAGGATGGAGTCACTGGGGCAGGATCGAGTCAGTGGGGCTGGATGGAATCACTGGGGCAGGATGGATTCACAGGGCTGGATGGAGTCACTGTGGGGGGCAGGATGGAGTCACTGGGGCAGGATGGAGTCACTGAGGCAGGATGGAGTCACGGGGGGCAGGATGGAGTCACTGGGGCAGGATGGAGTCACGAGGGGGGCAGGATGGAGTCACTGGGGCAGGATGGAGTCACTGGAGCAGGATGGAGTCACGGGGGGTAGGATGGAATCACTGGGGATGGATGGAGTCACGGGGGGCAGGATGGAGTCACTGGGGAGAATGTAGTCACGGGGGCAGGATGGAATCACTGGGGCAGGATGGAGTCACTGGGGCGGCAGGATGGAATCACTGGGGCAGGATGGAATCACTGAGGCTGGATGGAGTCATGGGGCTGGAAGGATTCACTGGGGCTGGATGAAGTCACAGGGGCAGGATGGAGTCAAAGGGGCAGGATGGAGTCACGGGGGCAGGATGGAGTCACTGGGGCGGCAGGATGGAATCACTGGGGCAGGATGGAGTCACGAGGGGACAGGATGGAGTCACTGGGGCAGGATGGAGTCACGGGGGCAGGATGGAGTCACTGGAGCAGGATGGAGTCAGAGGGGCTGGATGGAATCAGTGGGGCTGGATGGAGTCACAGGGGCAGGATGGAGACACTGGGGGGCAAGATGGAGTCACTGGGGCAGGATGGAGTCACGGGGGCAGAATGGAGTCACGGGGGCACGATAGAGTCACAGGGGGACAGGATGGAGTCACGGGGGAAGATGGAGTCATGGGGGCAGGATGGAGTCATGGGGGGCAGGTTGGAGTCACTGGGGCAGGATGGAATCACTGGGGCAGGATGGAGTCACTGGGGCAGCAGGATTGAATCACTGGGGCAGGATGGAATCACTGAGGCTGAATGGAGTCACGGGGGCTGGATGGAGTCACTGGGGCTGGATGAAGTCACAAGGGCAGGATGGAGTCACGGGGCTGGATGGAGTCACAGGGGCAGGATGGAGTCACTGGGGCAGGATGGAGTCACTGGGGCAGCAGGATGGAATCACGGGGGCAGGATGGAGTCACGAGGGGGCAGGATGGAGTCACTGGGCAGGATGGAGTCACGGGGGCAGGATGGAGTCACGGGGCAGGATGGAGTCATGGGGCTGGATGGAATCACTGGGGCTGGATGGAGTCACTGGGGCTGGATGGAGTCACTGGGGGGGCAGGATGGAGTGACGGGGGCAGGATGGAGTCACTGGGGCAGGATGGAGTCACAGGGGCAGGATGGAGTCAAAGGGGCAGAATGGAGTCACGGGGGCAGGATGAAGTCACGGGGGGCAGGATTGAGTCACTGGGCAGGATGGAATCACTGGGGCAGGATGGTGTCACGAGGGGGCAGGATGTAGTCACGGGGAGGCAGGATGGAGTCACTGGAGCAGGATGGAATCACTGGGGCAGGATGGAGTCACGGGAGGCAGGATGGAGTCACTGGGGCTGGATGGAATCACTGGGTCTGGATGGAGTCACAGGGGCTGGATGGAGTGGCGGGGGCAGGATGGAGTAACAGGGGCAGGATGGAGTCACTGGGGCTGGATGGAGTTACGGGGGCAGGATGGAGACACGGGGCAGGATTGGAGACACGGGGACAGGATTGGAGACATGGTGCAGGATGGAGACAGAAGGGGCAGGATGGAGACAGATGGGGCAGGATCATGGGACAAGATGGAGACAGATGGTGCAGGATCATGGGGTAGGATGGATATGATGGGGCAGGATCATGGGACAAATGGCCTGGGGCAGGATGGAGATAGATGGGGCAGGATGGATACGATGGGGCAGGATCATGGGACAGATGGTTTGGGGCAGTATCATGGGACAATATGAAGACAGATGGTGCAGGATCATGGGGCAGGATGGATACGATGGGGACAGATGGGGCAGGATCATGGGACAGATGGTCTGGGGCAGGATCATGGGGCAAGATGGAGACAGATGGTGCAGGATCATGGGGCTGGATGGATATGATGGGGACAGATGGGACAGGATCATGGGGCAGGACGGGACATCACATGGTGGCAGGATAGGAGAACATATGGCTGGAGCCAGAAATAAGACACACAGGGGCCAGGATGGGAGATATTATTACAATAGGGTCTAATTTAGGGATATTATTACTGCTGTGATATATTTATTTTATTTTTTGAGGATCATGTTTTAAATAGGAGGGCGGTCCTGTTACTGTGCAGAGCGACACTGTTGACTTTTTTTCTTCATCTGGTATAGTTTACAATTTGGGAAAAAAATAAGTAATGTGTTCTGCAAGCGGTTCTCTAGATAACTGTGTTATTTCCTGCAGAGATGAGCTCTGGCTGGAAGAAGTGATGGCGGTCTGTGCTGGATGAAGATTAAAAGCGAAGATGAAAGACTTCACCTAGAGATCTCACTGGTGAGTCAGTGTTACCTGTACACTGACAGTATACACTGTATACTATATACAGCGGTCCTGTGTACAATGTCACCAGTGATCACTGTATTACCTTTACATTATACACTATATACAGAGCTCCTGTGTATAATGTCACTGGTGATCACTATTACTTGTACACAGACACTGCATCAGTATTGTAGTGTTCAGTTCTATGTGGTGGTAATATGTTGTCCGTCCATGGTGTGGCCGTATTTGCTCCTTGTATGTGTTATGTGGTCACTATGTGGTGGTAATATGTGGTCTGGTCATGGTGTGGTGGTATTTGTTCCTTGTATGTGATATTATTGGTCACCATATGGTGGTAATATGTGGTCTGGACATGGTGTGGTGGTATTTGTTCCTTGTATGTGGTATTATTGGTCACCATATGGTGGTAATATGTGGTCTGGACATGATGTGGTGGTATTTGTTCCTTGTATGTGCTATTATTTGGTCACTATGTGGTGGTAATATGGTGTCTAGTCATGGTGCGGTGGTATTTGTCCACTGTATGTGATATTATTGGTCATTTTAAAAATTGAAAAATAAATAAAAATATACCTAAATTGTATTGGATATTTGAACAAATGTTTAATGGGTTAGAGCAGAGTAGGACCCGACCAAAAGAGTCTACCTTGTGGTGGCGGCTTAAAAAATCTTTTGACTGTGGACAGTTCAAGGGGTGGAGGCAGGGCTGGGGTGGAGCTGGGAGGAGTCTCAAGGGGGCCCGAAAAGTTTGCCAGTATGGGGCCCCGAAATTCCTAGTGGCAGCCCTGGGTGTCAGGGATCCCAGCACAGCAGGCCAACACTGATGCCTCACCCACCTCGTCTTAATTTGAAGTTCAATTCAAAGCTATAAATGCGTATCCAGCCCCTGATACCTCATGCATGGCTGATTGCTGCTGTGCCATTCTAAAATTTGTAGCGTGGGTGAATTGATGCCACTTTCCTGGTGTCTGTACTTATATTTATATTTTTGCAGCTTTTGGGTCTGTTCGAAGGTGTTGTGTATGCATTAGTTTTTGCCTCCCATTGACACTCCAGTGACTCTCAGAGAATATTCGATGAATAAATAAGTGACTATTGCAAAATCAGCAATTGTAATCAAAACCGAACATTGAAATATTCACTCATCTCTAGCTCTGACCACATGAAATGATCACAAAGAGAGCGATGTGGTAAATGGAGTCAAGGTAAAAATTAAACATCAGTAGTTATTGAAGCATGACTTAGAACAGATCAACATAACAGGAGAGATCTAAGAGACAAATACACTACCCACAAACAGGAAAAGCATATATAGATTATACACCCCAGAGCCGTATATGACCAAGTAATACAAGGCAGGGAACTAGATTCTAGTATTACCCACTCGCATTTTGTTTTTACTTGGTACAAATCATAGACTGCTTAATTGTTTTCTTTTTATTTATTATATTAAAATAGAATTAACATATTGTAAAGAAATACATTTTTATCAAAGTTTCAAAATGCCATGTACAAGGACTACTGCTATTCTCTTCTATTTTAAGCAATGCACTGCAAACACATCATCTCATCAGTATTAAGCAGTTTACAGGTTAGGAGCAGCAGGAAAGTGGTCTGTGAGTCCATTACAATTTATCCAAATTAAGTGCCTGCTGCTGGGGCCTTGAAGTGCTAAAAACTAGCTTACTTTCTAGAATTATGCTTAACATTATGCATCACAACATGAGTAAATGAAAACGAAAAGGGATGACATTTGACTGTCTGTGATGAGGCTTTCACCCTGGAACATATTATCCACCATCAATTCAACTTTAAGGAATGCAAAATTTTCCATAATAATGTGATCACAATTTTTCAGGTCAATCTTTGTTGCCCAGTAGACCTTATAATTTGCTTAACTTATTTTGCATGCAAGGAACAGGGACTTGCAGTTGTATCATAGCTTCTTTTAAGAGGACCTATTACTTACCACATATTGTGGTACACTGCAGTAACCAGACAGTAGATATAAATAAACATGAAAAAAATTACCTTTGGAAGAATTACTAAAAAATACTGTATTTCTCGGACTATAAGAAGCACTTTTTTTTCCAAAAATGTGGAGGAAAATGGGGGTGCATCTTATAGTCTCGATGTACCGGCTTTGGCTATGGTAAGTAGGTGGGGAGTGGTTTCGGCGCAGCAGCGGGTCACAGAGGCTGGAGCAGGCTGCTGTGGTTAACTACTGTACCCACTGCTAAAGAGAAATTAATATTCATGGCATTCCACGCTCATGGACATGGAGGTCAATGAGTATTCATTGCTCTTTAATGGCATCCTGGTACGATTGGCCCCCATCCTTGTCCTGATATGATTGGTCCCATGCTTTAGTTATCCTGGTATGATTGGCTTCCAACGCCATCCTGGTATGCATGGCCTCATCAAAAAACTTTCAAAAAAAACAAACCATTACACTTACTTTCCTGGTGCTCCCTCTCAGCGTCCTGCTCCGATGCCAGCAGCTGTTTAATGATTGTAAGCAGTGCATAGCAGGTACATCTTGCGCTGCCTGAAAGCCAAAGGGCAGCTGCCAGAATACTCAGTGCTCTGCACTCCGGACTGTGTGCACAGAGAGCATTCATTGCTCTCTAGCGAGCACAGTGTCAGCCTGAGCTTTCCTGCTGCTGCCGGCGTTCACGTGTGCCAATACTTAAGAGAAATGAATATTCAGCTCAATCCTTGAATATTCATTTCTCTTAAGTATTGGCACATCTGACACTGTCCTTGCTAGAGAGTAATGAATACGCACTTCTTTGCGCGAACTGCCGCAGACAGTCACAGCATGCAGAGCATTGAGCATTCCAGCAGCTGCCCTTCTGGTTGCAAGCAGCGCATGATGTCCCTGCCATGCACTGCTTACAGGCATTAAGCAGCTGCTGGCATCCGAGCAGGAACCTACGAGCGAGTGTCGGGAAGGTAAGTGTAATGTTTTTTTTTAATGCTTTCTGATGGGCCAATCTTACCAGGATAAGGATGGGACTATACATACCAGGACCGAGGTTGGAGGCCAATCATACCAGGGTAAGGATGGGGCCATGCATTCCAGGATCGGGATGGGGCCCTGCACACCATGATAGGGATGGGGGCCCTGTATACCAGGATGGAGATGAGGACAATCATTCCTGCCAGTATAGTGATGAGGGGGACAATTCTTAACAGGATAGGGATGAGGGGGACCAGTCCTACCAGGATAGGGATAAGATAGGCATGCATATCAAGATGAGGATGAGGGAGCCATGCATACCAGGGTGGGGATGAGAGGAGTCATGCATACCAGAGTAGGGATGAGGGGAGCCATGAATACCAGGGTAGGGATGAGGAGAGGCCATTAGTTTTGAGCGATACTTTCCAACATTGGGAAATATCGGATCGGATTGGATCGGTCCGATACTCAAAAAGTATCGGATATCGCCGATTCCGATACCGGAAACCAATGTAAGTCAATGGGACAGGTTCTATGCTAGGGATGGGCTGCACCTCAATGGGGAGGGTGCAGCTGTGCTGGGGAGAAAATGGCTAGAAGGTTGGAGGAGTCTTTAAACTAGGGACTGGGGGGAGGGTATTCATTTTATAGGAGGGGAAGGCAGTACAGATAGAGACCTGGGCACAAATAATGAAATTGGGGGTGGGGGTGGCATGGGGGGTGGGGTTAGAACAGTTAATAATTTAAGAAAGAATAGAGGTTCAGAGAGATACATAAAGTGCATGTATACTAATGCTAGAAGCCTCACCAACAAAATGGCGGAATTAGAATTAATTTTGTTGGAACATAATTATGACATGGTGGGGATATCTGAGACTTGGCTGGATGAGAGCCACGACTGGGCGGTTAATTTACAGGGCTATAGTCTGTTTAGAAATGACCGTAAAAATAAGCGAGGTGGGGGTGTGTGTTTATATGTAAAATCATCCTTAAAACCCATCCTGCGTGATATCTGTGAATCTAATGAAGATCATAGAATCATAGAATCATAGAATGGTAGAGTTGGAAGGGACCTCCTGGATCATCTGGTCCAACCCCCTGCTCAAAGCAGGATTCTCTAAATCATCCCAGACAGATGTCTATCCAGCATCTGTTTGAAGACTTCCATTGAAGGAGAACTCACCACCTCTTGTGGCAGCCTGTTCCACTCATTGATCACCCTAACTGTCAAAAAGTTTTTTCTAATATCTAGTCTGTGTCTCCTCCCATTCAGTTTCATCCCATTGCTTCTAGTCTTTCCTTGCGCAAATGAGAATAAAGATGATCCTTCTACAATGTGACAGCCCTTGAGATATTTGTAGACAGCTATTAAGTCTCCTCTCAGTCTTCTTTTTTGCAAGCTAAACATTCCCAAATCCTGCAACCGTTCCTCATAGGACATGGTTTGCAGACCGGTCACCATTCTGGTGGCTCTTCTCTGAACTTGCTCCAGTTTGTTGATGTCTTTTTTAAAATGTGGTGCCCAAAACTGGACACAGTATTCCAGATGAGGTCTGACCAAAGAGGAGTAGAGGGCAATAATGACCTCACGTGATCTAGACTGTATGCTTCTGTTGATACATCCTAGAATTGCATTTGCCTTTTTTGCTGCTGCATCACACTGTTGACTCATGTTAAGTCTGTGATCAATTAGTATACCCAAGTCTTTTTCACATGTGCTGTTACTTAGCCCTATTCCTCCCATTTTGTATATGCTTTTTTCATTTTTATTGCCCAGATGTAGTACTTTGCATTTTTCCCTGTTAAAATCCATTCTGTTAGTTGCTGCCCACTGCTCCAGTTTATGTATATCTTTTTGAATCCTCTCTCTCTCTTCTCTAGTATTAGCTACCCCTCCTAGCTTTGTGTCATCAGCAAATTTGATCAGTTTACCCTCAATTCCTTCATCTAAATCATTGATAAAGATGTTAAACAATACAGGGCCCAAAACAGAGCCTTGTGGTACCCACTTGAGACATTCTTCCAACTGGATGTGCAGCCATTTACAACCACTCTTTGGGTCCGATCACTAAGCCAGTTATGAATCCACCTAACAGTTGCCTTGTCCATTCCATACTTAGTCATTTTTTCAATAAGGATTGTGTGAGATACTTTGTCAAATGCTTTGCTGAAGTCAAGATATACTATATCTACGGCATTTCCCTGATCCACCCAGTCAGTGATTCTGTCATAGAAGGAAATTAAGTTAGTCTGACATGACTTATTAGTTACAAACCCAAGATGTAGAGTCTCTGTGGGTGGAGATTAGGGGAGGGGGGAAAAATAATAAATTATTGATAGGGGTTTGTTATAAGTCTCCTAAAATAATGGAAGCAACAGAGAATATCCTCGTAAAGCAAATAGATGAAGCAGCAACTCAAGGAGAAGTCATTATTATGGGGGACTTCAACTACCCTGAAATACATTGGGGAACAGAAACCTGCAGTTCCAGCAAAGGTAATAAGTTTTTGGCAACTATGAGAGACAATTACCTTTCACAACTAGTTCAGGACCCAACAAGAGGGGGGGCAATGCTAGACCTAATATTATCCAACAGGCCAGACCGCATATCAAATATAAGAGTTGGGGGTCACTTGGGTAATAGTGATCACAAAATAATAAGCTTTCATGTATCCTTTAATAAGATGTGTAGTCGAGGGGTTACAAGGACACTAAACTTCAGGAAGGCAAATTTCCAACGGATGAGAGATGATCTTGGTGCAATAAACTGGGACGATATCCTGAGACATAAAAATACACAAAGAAAATGGGAGACGTTTATTAGTATCCTGAATAGGACCTGTGCACAGTATATACCCTATGGAAATAAACATGCTAGAATTAGGAGGAAACCACTATGGCTAAATAGAGCTGTAAGGGGCGCAATAAGGGACAAAAAGAAAGTGTTTAGGGAATTAAAGCAAGTAGGTAGTGAAGAGGCATTAAATAAATACAGAAGACTGAATAAATTCTGTAAAAAGCAAATCAAGACAGCAAAGATTGAGGCAGAGAGACTCATTGCCAGAGAAAGTAAAATAATCCCAAAATATTCTTTAACTACATAAATAGCAAGAAACTAAAAAATGATAGTGTTGGTCCCCTTAAAAATAGTCTGGGTGAAATGGTGGATGAGGATGAGGAAAAAGCCAATATGCTAAATGACTTTTTTTCAACTGTATTTACACAAGAAAATCCCATGACAGATAACATGATCAGAGATAAAAAAAATTCTCCATTAAATGTCACATGCTTAACCCAGCAGGAAGTACGGCGACGTCTAAAAATCACTAAAGTTGACAAATCCCCGGGTCCGGATGGGATACACCCCCGAGTACTGCAGGAATTAAGTACAGTTATAGATAGACCATTATTTTTAATCTTTAAAGATTCCATAATAACTGGGTCTGTACCACAGGACTGGCGTATAGCAAATGTGGTGCCAATATTCAAAAAGGGGGCAAAAACTGAACCTGGAAATTATAGGCCAGTGAGCTTAACATCTACTGTGGGTAAAATCCTGGAGGGTTTTTTAAGGGATACTATATTGGAGTATCTGAAGCTGAATAACCTCATGACACAGTATCAGCATGGGTTTACGAGGGACCGTTCTTGTCAGACTAATCTGATAAGCTTTTATGAAGGGGTAAGTTCAGGACTGGACCAAGGGAATGCAGTGGACGTGGTGTTCATGGACTTCTCAAAAGCTTTTGATACAGTGCCACACAAAAGGTTGATACATAAAATGAGAACAATGGGGATAGGGGAAAATATGTGTAAGTGGGTTAAGAACTGGCTCATGGATAGGAAACAAAGGGTGGTTATTAATGAGCACACTCGGACTGGGTCACGGTTAGCAGTGGGGTACCACAGGGGTCAGTATTGGGGCCGCTTCTCTTTAACATATTTATTAATGACCTTGTAGGGGGCATACAGAGTAGTATTTCAATATTTGCAGATGACACTAAACTCTGCAGGGTAATAAATACAGAGGAGGATAATTTTATATTACAGGAGGATTTATGTAAACTAGAAGCTTGGGCTGATAAATGGCAAATGAGCTTTAATGGGGATAAATGTAAGGTCATGCACTTGGGTAGAACAAATAAGATGTATAATTATGTGCTTAATTGTAAAACACTGGGCAAAACTGTCACTGAAAAAGACCTGGGTGTATGGGTGGACGACAAACTCACATTTAGTGGCCAATGTCAGGCAGCTGCTGCCAAGGCAAATAAAATAATGGGATGCATTAGACGAGGCATAGATACTCATGAGGAGAACATAATTTTACCTCTATACAAGTCACTGGTGCAACCACACTTAGAATACTGTGTGCAGTTCTGGTCTCCGGTGTATAAGAAAGACATAGCTGAACTGGAGCGGGTGCAGAGAAGAGCGACCAAGGTTATTAGAGAACTGGGGGGTCTGCAATACCAAGACAGGTTATTACACTTGGGGTTATTTAGTTTGGAAAAACGAAGGCTTAGGGGTGATCTTATTACAATGTACAAATATATGAGGGGACAGAACAAAGACCTTTCTAATGATCTTTTTACTCTTAGACCTGTGACGGGGACAAGGGGGCATCCTCTACGTCTGAAGGAAAGAAGGTTTAGCCATAATCACAGATGCAGATTCTTTACTGTAAGAGCAGTGAGACTATGGAACTCTCTGCCGTCTAATGTTGTAATGAGTGATTCCTTACTAAAATTTAAGAGGGGACTGGATGCCTTTCTTGAAAAGTATAATATTACAGGCTATATTCACTAGTTTCCTAGATACAGTGTTGATCCAGGGAGCTAGTCTGATTGCCGTATGTGGAGTCGGGAAGGAATTTTTTTCCCCAATGTGAAGCTTACTGTTTGCCACTTGGTTTTTTTTTGCCTTCCTCTGGATCAACATGTTAGGGCAGGTTAGGATAGGATATGGGTTGAACTAGATGGACTTAAAGTCTTCCTTCAACCTTAATAACTAATGTTACTATGTTAGAAATATCGGAATTAAAATAAACCCTTTCTTTCCTTGTAGGTTAATTCTACATGAAGGAAAACAACGAAGAATAATGTAGAATGTATTGGGGAGGTGGAGGAGACATTAAAGGCATAGAGGTTTAGCCCAATCAAATGGAATAGCAGGAATACATTTTATTTAAAGACTTTCGGAGTTACAAAGAAATTGACTATGTTGTTAACCTTTTTTATATTTTGGCACATATGTATGTTTCACTACTTCCATGCTCTTCACCTTCTTTTTTACTTCTCCCACACTTTCTCCTTCATGATCCTCAGCAGCAGCATCTTTTTCATCAACTTCTTCACTTTATTTATCTTCTTCTTCAACTTCTTCCTTTTATTCTTTTTTTTTACAATCTTCATATTCTTCTTATTCAACTATTATTCTTTTTCATATTCTACTTCTTCATCTTCTTCCTATTCATCTTCTTCATCAAATTCTTATTTGTGACAGGCATTCCTGTAGTTGTGATCTATAAAAGTTTGAAGATTACACCTTCCGTTTTTCCTGTCAAAAAAGATTTACAACAGGATTTGTCCGCGTTCAGTTTGGCCTGCAGCAGCAGGCATTTTCCAGGGGCACCACGAGGAGGAACGGGCTCACCCCCATACACTGCTTAGTCTTCTTCTGCTTATAATTTAGATCATATATTTTGCTCTGTTTTTTAGTCTTATGCTTAATGTTCTTCTGCTTTTTCATGTTCTTTTTTTTTCTTCTGCTTCTTGGTCTTCTGTCTCTTGCTGTTCTGTATCTTGGAGGTTGTCTTCATGTTCTTTGTCCTCTTGGTCATCTTCTTCTGGGTCATCTTTTTGGTCTTCTTTGGGGTGGTCTTCAGGATCGTTGTATTCATTGTCGTCGTTGTCTTTGGGGTCGTCGTCTTCTTCGGGGTGTTCTTCAGGGTCGTCGTCAGGGAGATCCAAAGTGATTACCAAAAACCATTTAAAAAATCTTCAACTTGGAAATGTAGCAGAAGGTACAAGAAGGCTGAGTAACTGCCGAGAACCAGCTGACTGTCCTGGAACCCGGATGGGTAGTAGAAGGAACAAGAACCAATGGAACTACCAAGGACCAGCTGATGGTACTGGGACACGGTTACTAAGCAGGAGGTACCTGTGCTAGAAAGCACTACCAAGGACCAGCAGACATTGCTGGAACTCGGATACCGAGATGGAGGCACCTAGGCCAAAGCCACTGCCGAGAACCAGCTGACGGTACTGGAACCCGGATGAGTAGCATAAGGTACAAGAGCCAATGGAACTACCAAGGACCAGCTGACTGTGCTGGAACCTGGAGGGGTAGCAGAAAGAACAGAGCCAATGAAAGTGCCGAGGACCAGCTGACGTTACTGGAACCCGGTTACTAAGCAGGAGGTCCCTGTGCTAGAAAGCACTACCAAGGACCAGCAGACGTTGCTGGAACTCGGATACCGAGATGGAGGCACCTAGGCCAAAGGCACTGCCGAGAACCAGCTGACGGTACTGGAACCCGGATGGGTAGCATAAGGTACAAGAGCCAATGGAACTACCGAGGACTAGCTGACTGTGCTGGAACCCGGAGGGGCAGCAGAAGGAACAGAGCCAATGGCAGTACCGAGGACCAGCTGACGGTACTGGAACCCAGTTACTAACAGGAGGTACCTGTGCTAGAAAGCACTACCAAGGACCAGCAAACGTTGTTGGAACTCTGATACCGAGATGGAGGCACATAGGCCAAAGGCACTGCCGAGAACCAGCTGACGGTACTGAAACCCAGATGGGTAGCATAAGGTACCCATGAAAACCAAAGTTGCAAGGCCGTGAGCTGGCCGCAGTTACCGAATCCCACAGTCCTACAGAGTGTGCTTGTCCTATTGGCACTACAGAAACAGCCTTTAGTTCCATATCCCGCAGCCCACATAGGAAGCACCTAAACTGCAGGCACCATAGATTTGACTAACCCGACCGCAACAGGACAGGACAACTTATTGGAGGCAAAGTGACATTGACACTACCCGGAAACAGCTGGTGTGCTGTAACCTGGCTGGGCAGGAGGGAGTACACATGCCAAAGACACTGCCGAGAACCAGCTGACGGTACTGGAACCCAGATGGGTATCAAAAGGTACCCATGAAAACCAAAGTTGCAAGGCCGCGAGCCGGCCGCAGTTACCGAATCCCACAGTCCTATAGGGGGTGCTTGTCCTATTGGCACTACGGAAACAGCCTTTAGTTCCATATCCCGCAGCCCACATAGGAAGCACCTAAACTTCAGGCACCATAGAGTCGGCTAACCGACCGCAACACGACAGGACAACGTATTGGAAGCAAAGTGACGTTGATACTACCCGGAAACAGCTGGCGTGCTGGAACCAGGCTGGGCAGGAGGGAGTACCCGTGTCAAAGACACTTCTGAGCAGCAACTGGTGATGTTGGAGCCCAGGGATGAGAGTAGAAGCTGAGTGGAGGCAGAGGCCTAATTGGAACAAGTTTAAAATCTGTACTTGTGTGAGTGTGGACAGAGCAGGAGACATTGCCGGCTACACAGCTGGGGATCAGCTGACATTACTGAACCCCAATAACACAGGAGCATATGTTGACTGTGCAGACTGCACTTCTGAGCAGCAACTGGCAGTGTTGGAGCCCAGGGATGAGAGTAGAAACTGAGTGGAGGCAGAGGCCTAATTGGAACAAGTTTAAAATCTGTACTTGTGTGAGTGTGGACAGAGCAGGAGACATTGCCGGCTACACAGCTGGGGATCATCTGACATTACTGAACCCAATAACACAGGAGAATATGTTGACTGTTCAGACGACACTTCAGAGCTGCAACTGTGGTGTTGGAGCCCAGGGTCAATCAGGGTGTAGACTGAGGCGTAATTGAGCAAGTATTTTATCTGATGTGTTATGAATTTGGAGGGAGCAGGACTTTTTGCCGGACACACAGCAGGGGATCAGCTGGCGTTACTGACCCACTAACACAGGAGCTAGTGTTTTTCTCTGTGCATACAGCACTTCTGGCAGCAACTGGCGGTGTTGGATCAAGGGTCAATCAGGGTGTAGGCTGAGGCCTAATTTGAGCAAGTATTATATCTGATGTAACTTGAATTTGGAGGGAGCAGGACTTATTGTCGGACACACAGCAGGGGAGCAGCGGGCGTTACTGAACCCCACTAACACAGGAGCTAGTGTTTTTCTCTGTGCATACAGCACTTCTGAGCAGCAACTGGCGGTGTTGGAGCCCAAGGTCAATCAGGGTGTAGGCTGAGGCCTAATGTGAGCAAGTTTCATATCTGATGTGTTTTGAAATTAGGATGGAGCAGGACAGATTGCCGGACACACAGCAGGGGAGCAGCTGGCGTTACTGAACCCCACTAACACAGGAGCTAGTGTTTTTCTCTGTGCATACAGCACTTCTGAGCAGCAACTGGCGGTGTTGGAGCCCAGGGTCAATCAGGGTGTAGGCTGAGGCCTAATTGGAGCAAGCATTATATCTGATGTAATTTGAATTTGGATGGAGCAGCACTTATTGTCGGACACACAGCAGGGGAGCAGCTGGCGTTACTGAACCCCACTAACACTGGAGCTAGTGTTTTTCTCTGTGCATACAGCTATTCTGAGCAGCAACTGGCGGTGTTGGAGAAAGGGTCAATCAGGGTGTAGTCTGAGGCGTAATTGGAGCAAGCATTATATCTGATGTAACTTGAATTTGGAGGGAGCAGGACTTATTGCCGGACACACAGCAGGGGAGCAGCTGGCGTTATTGAACCCCACTAAGACAGGAGCTAGTGTTTTTCTCTGTGCATACAGCACTTCTGAGCAGTAACTGGCGGTGTTGGAGCCCAGGGTCAATCAGGGTGTAGGCTGAGGCCTAATGTGAGCAAGTTTCAAATCTGATGTGTTTTGAAATTGGATGGAGCAGGACTTATTGCCGGACACACAGCAGGGGAGCAGCTGGCATTACTGAACCCCACTAACACAGGAGCTAGTGTTTTTCTCTGTGCAACAGCACTTCTGATGTTGGAGCCAGGGTCAATCAGGGTGTAGAAATCAATATAGAGTAGTTGCCTAGTTCTGTGGCACTTCAAAATGTAAATACTCCAAACAAGAGAAACGAAAGCTTTACTACCATAAAATGATGAATTTTATTCCAAAATATTTAAAAATAGACATTTAAAATATAAGCGCATATATGCACATGGCGACTACAAATGCAACAAAAAAAGCCTACATAGGGTATAGGGGTTCAAATGAAAGTATACAAGTAGATTTCATAATCCATTAATGCTGCCTAAGGAACGGTATGTACACCTGTAATATAGTGCAGACAATGTATGTAGGACTAGTCATCATCATCTTTACTTATATGTGACAGTAAAAAATACACTCATTGAGGACAACTCTTAGTTCACACCCCATATATTAAAGGTCCAGCATCTAATCCTGATAATATGGCGCAATGATCATGCATAACCTAGAAAAAGTGCATCGTGCATAGTGCAAATAGCAATGTATGCCTGCAAGTGCAGGTGAAACAAAGCCAACGGATAGAAAAGGTATATGCTATCTAGGTATCAGAGTGCATAGCGACTTCTGGTGAATGGCGATATAATACTCTACCTCAATAAAGGCTGCGGCACCCCTCACGCGCGTTTTGCTTGTAGTTTGTTGAAGAGGGGAAGTGCGTGTCTGTTTTGCCACCCAGACTGGCTTCCTGCTCTGATGCGTCGGGTAGGGGAGCGGCTGGGCGTCATATGACGCTGACTTGCAGTGATGTTGCGCAGCGTTCGTCAGCGGTAGCGCCGCTACCAAGCCGCCATCATGACTGATTCACTAAATAAACATGCACCTAAGAGCAACCATACACGCACGTCCACTCTTGAAGAAGCTACAAGCGAAACGCGCGTGAGGGGTGCCGCGAATGCCTCCACTGCCTCGATGCACAGAGCTGTTTTGTAAAGCACTAGCAGCACTGCTCTCGGGTGGAATGGAGAACATGATGGAATGCACCAGTGTGTCTTGGTACTCCCGCATTTTACGCTCCCGGTTCAACTGTGTTATGAGGCTTTGTAAGTTGTCCCGGTAGCGAGGATTTAGGAGGGTGTACACCCAATAATGACGTTGTGAGAATGTGGGCGATGTGGCGGTCGTTTCACAGGCACTGCAGCATGAAATCAACCATGAGCTGCAGACTCCCAACTGGCCAAGAAACGCTGTCCCCTGCAAGAGGCGTCATCTCTGCCTGCTCTGCATCACCCCACCCTCGCTCTACATACTGACTACTAGAGCATTGTGTACCTCCCTTCTCTGGAGAGATGTCTTCCTCCTCTATTGACTCCTCCTCATCCTCCTCACAAAGTGTCCCCTGCCTAGGCCTTTGTGAGGAACCACGTTGCGCAGACTGTCCAGAAGCAGATGGCATTTGTGACTCCTCATCCTCCACCTCTTCTAAAACCTCGTCCCTTAGTGCTTGCAGTGTTTTTTGAAGCAGGCAGATAAGGGGAAAGTCATGCTGACTAGTGCATCATCTGCACTCGCCATCTGCGTGGAATCAACGTGGCAGATGTCCTTCATAGAGGCCCACTCAGTGGTGGTGAAGTGTGAACGGCGCGCAGTGCGACTTGTTTGCGCCTGATGCAGCTGGTACTCCATTACTGCTGCCTGCTGCTCACACAACCGCTCCAACATATGTAACGTGGAATTCCACCTGGTGGGTAGGTCACATATGATGCGATGTTCCGGAAGGCGGAATCGGCATTGCAGAGCTGTAATGCGCGATCTTGCCATGCTGGAACGCCGCAAGTGAGCGCACTCTATGCTTACCTTGTGCAGCAGTGCATCAAGATCCGGATAGTCCCTCAAAAAACTCGACATGACCAAGTTGAGCACATGCTCCAGACATAGTATGTGAGTGAGGTTGCCTGGGCCCAGAGCTGCCACCAGATTTCGGCCATTGTCACACACTACCAAGCCTGGCTGGAGATTCGCTGGCACAAACCACACGTCGCTCTCTTGCTTGATGGCATTCCAGAGCTCCTGCGCTGTGTGGCTTCGATTCCCCATAGAAATTAATTTCAGGATGGCCTGTTGACGTTTGGCCACGGCTGTGCTCATATCGGTCGTAACAGGTAAGCGTTCACGGGTCCATGTGGAGGTAGACCGTGATGGCCCCTGCAGCGATGATTCTGAGGAACTGGAGTATGAGGAGGAGTCAATGTGTACAGACTGGATTCCTGCAATCCTTGGAGTTGGCAGAACACGTACAGCGCCACTCTCAAGATCTGTACCCGGCTCGACAACATTTACCCAATGGGCAGTGAGGGAAAGGTATCGTCCCTGTCCATGGTTACTGGTCCACGCATCGGTGGTCAGGTTGACCTTGCTACTGACGGCGTTTAGTATAGCATGTTTAATTTTTCCCTCCACATGCTTTTGCAGGGCAGGGACGGCTTGCATACTAAAATAAAAGCGGCTGGGCACGTTGTATTGTGGGACTGCCAATACCATGAAGTTACGGAAGGTGTCAGTCTCCACCAGCCTGAATGACAGCATTTCAAGGGACAGGAGTTTTGCAAGGCCAGCATTCAGAGCCTGTGCTCGGGGATGGTTTGCTGAGTATGGTCGCCTTTTCTCCCATGTCTGTGCTACCGATGGCTGTAGAGTGGCCTGGGAGTGTGAGGATGACAGGGCGATCCTGTGAGGAAGCCGAACCAGCTGTGTGTGAGCTGGAGGAAGAGGCTACAACACGAGCTGAAGAGGTGGTAGGTTGTGCTGTAGGTTGGCCTACGTCTTCAGTGTGTCTTTGTAACTCCACCACGTGCTTGGTCCGCACATGTTTCTACATATTTGTGGTATTGAGGCTGCTGACATTTTTACCTCTTTTTACTTTTTGATTACACAGCTTGCATTTGACAAAGCAAATGTCATCTGCAACTGTGTCAAAAAAGGACCACGCACTGCAAGTCCTGGAAGCACCCGTTTTGGGCTTTGGAAGAGAACTGCTCCAAACAGGTGGCAAAGTGGAGGCTACAGGCAACCGAGTCTGCCCCCTACCTCTCCCTCCTGTTTTGGCCATTGGGGAATCTCTTCCTCAGAGCTGCTCGCATCACCTTCCTGTTCCTCACGCCATGATGGGTCAAGGACCTCATCATCTACACTACCCTCTTCAAACACCTGCTTCTCCTGGGTAGTCTTGCCAGCACCGTGCGCACCAGAAACTGGCACCTGAGTCTCATCATCATCAGATGCATTCTGAGGTGTGCTGACCATAGGCACTGGCCCACCCGCCTCTTCAGATTCAGAGAGACAAAGCAGTTGCACATCACTGCATACTTCCTCTTCTTCACATTCTAGAATGCTGCTTGGCTGGCCCCCTATTTCCAAGCCAACAGATTCAGAGAACAGAAGTAGAGACTGAGCTGGCTCCTGTACAGAGCTCTCTGTCTGCCTGGGCAATTTGGCAGGTGGTGAAGAGACAGATGGTTGCTCTTCAGTGCTCTGGTCCTGAGAGGATGTGGATGTAATTGAAATCGATGCATTAGCTGCCATCCATCCGACAACGGCTTCAATTTGTTCTTCCCGCAGCAGTGGGGCACGGCGAGCTCCTACAAAGCTGCGTATACAGGACCGCTCCCGGGGAAAACTATGGGATGCTGTGTCACTGGTGCTCGCAGCAGGCACAGAATCCCCACGTCCTCTCCCTGCTGAAACTCCACGCCCACGACCACGTGCCTTACTCCCTGCCTTCTTCATCTTGGTAGACTGATAAAGATAGGCAGAAAAGTACTAAGGCCTTAGTGTGCTTATTCCTGAACAGCTGCTAACAGGTATAAGAAACACTAAGTTTATTAAGTGTGGACTACACTTTAATATGAGCTAATGTGGCCTAACAAGTGTCAAGTGGAGTGTTTGGTGAACTTTATTAACTTTAAAGGTTGTGATTGAGACAAAAGATGTACAATCGATAGTATCACAAACTTTTTGTAGCTATTACAATGCAGGAAGGTAACCTACAATGCAATATATGAGGCTACAAAAAATAGGTTTATACTAATCTGGCTGGCTATACTAACCAGCAGAAAGGCTCCTCTATCTACTCCTATATAGTGTTTGCAACCAATCTAGCTGGATACGGATGGAAGCAAACTAATAGGAGAAATTCAGGAAAAAAAAGCACTACAGAAAAAATGGACAATGTATGAGGCAGTGACGCACGCTGAGTGGACTACAACCAGCGGTAGATGCAGAACAAACTTCAGCGTGAGCTGAACTCACACACAGAGACCTGACAGACAGCCGTGAACAGTGCAGAGAACTGTGCACTATCAATGAAAGGCTCTGCTATCTACTCCTATAGTGTTTGCAACCAATGTAATGGATACGGATGGAAGCGCAGCACACTAATAGGAGAGATCAGTAAAAATGAATTGAGCAGCAGCAATTAAACAAAAGAAAAAAGTATGAGGCAGTGATGCACACTGAGCAGACTACAACCAGCGGTAGATGCAGAACAAACTTCAGCGTGAGCTGCACTCACACACTGAGACCTGACAGACAGCCGTGAACAGTGCAGAGAACTGTGCACTACCAATGAAAGGCTCCGCTACCTACTCCTATAGTGTTTGCAACCAATGTAATGGATACGGATGGAAGCGAAGCACACTAATAGGAGAGATCAGTAAAAAATGAATTGAGCAGCAGCAATTAAACAAAAGAAAAAAGTATGAGGCAGTGATGCACGCTGTGCAGACTACAACCGAGATGGCTGCAGAACAAACTTCAGCGTGAGCCGCACTCACACACAGACCTTGCAGACAGCTGTGAAAACAGCACTGCAAGGCAAAAGGAAGCTTTACACAGCGGTTGCTAAACTAGCCTGGGTAAAGCACATTACAGAAAATCACTATCACTAACTGTCTCTCAGAGACAGAAGAGCAGCATTCTGTCCCTAACTGAATTCACAGCAGAGTGAACCCAAAATAGTGGTGGTGGTGCCTTTTATAGTGCATTCATGACATCATTTCAGCAGCCAGTCACAGCCATGCTATTAGTTAACATGCCCGCAGCCTAACAGGATGTGCCCACACTTCTTAGGATTCCTCATTGGCTGAATCAAATCACACTGCCTCTCATAGCATTATGGGAACTTCCGATTCCGGTATTCGATATGGCAAAAGTATCGGAACTCAGTATCGGAATTCCGATACCGCGAATATCGGCCGATACCCGATATTTGCGGTATCAGAATGCTCAACACTAGAGGCCATGCATATCAGGGTAAGGATGAGGGGGGCCATACATACCAGGGTAGGGATGAGGGGGGCCATACATACCAGGGTAGGGATGAGGGGGGCATGCATACCAGGGAAGGGATGAGGGGGGGCCATGCATACCAGGATAGGGATGAGGGGGTCATGTGTATCAGGATCAGGATGAGGGGACCATATATACCAGAAAAGGCAATATTAAGTACAGAATTTACCACATTTTGTGCTTCAATTATTTTTTCCTAATTTCCTCCTCTAAAACCTAGATGCGTCTTATGGTCCGGTGCATCTTATAGTCTGAAAAATGTGGTACATGAATTATAAAATTAGAAAATCACAATTTTAGAGTCCCCTCTACTGCATGTCTCATGGCTGCTCGACAGCGTTAACACAGGCAATCCCTGCATGTGTTCCGGATGTCGAACAGCCGTGAGACATGAAGCCACAGGGACTGGAACATATTTTTTGAGGATTCTGAAGACACTCAGTTAGCACAAGGGCATACTCGAATAACACTTTATCCAAGCACATTCGCTCATCACTACAGTAGAGTTCAGCTAAACAGGTCGGTCAGATTCAAAAATCACGACTTTCGCCAAAGTTGGATTTCGCCGAGCGAAACCAGACCATAGCGTGAGGTCAGCCATGCGGTCGTCGACCCGTGCGCCAAAGTCGGTTTTCCCATAATGCTTGCAGGCGCCTTTTCTCAGCCAATGAGCAAGGACGCACACTGTGGGCAATGAGATGACATGGGCAGCGGCCACCATCATCTTAGAGAAGGGCATTGCAGTGATTGGCTTGCTTTGTGTGGCGTCACAGTGGCTATAAAAGCCCTGACCGCCGACATCCATTTTACTTCTGCCGATCTTTGCATAGCGAGAGGTTGCTGCCGCTGTTTCTCAGTAGGGAGAGAGTTAGGCAGGAAAGAAAAGTGATTCTGTGCTTGTGCTGATAGCGATTGTGCTGTACAGTTAGTGTGCAGTGACAGGGCAGGATTTTCTTGTGTGCAGCAGCGCTGGTTTTTAGGCTGCCTGCCCGTGACAGGGGAGGATTTTCTTGTGTGTAGCAGCAGAGCTGATTATTAGGCTGCCTGCTAGCTGTATTGCTGTGTGTACACTGCTGTGCAGAGTGCTTTTTACACAGCACCTACACAGCACTAATACTTTAATTATTTTTTTCTGCAGTTACCGAGCGCTCATTTTTTCTCACACTGTATAAAGCTATATGCTCCTCACACACTACCGTGTACCGACTGGTATCACGGACAAATACATGCTGACTATCTGTGTGTGACTCCGGAAATATATACGGAGTTTTCAGTTTTCCCCACAACCGTATAGAGCTGATATCTTCTGATACAGTACCGTTTTTCTGCCTTCTGTATTACGGTCAAATCCATACTGAGAGAGCGTCTGTGTGTGACTCCGGAAATATATACGGAGAGTTACAATTACCCCAACACTGTATATGCCTGGTATCTGGTGATACAGTGCCCTTTTTCTGCTTTTTATATTCTGGTCTCATCCATACTGAGCCTGTGAGCGTCTGTGTGTTACTCTCGAAATATAGACGGAGATTTAGAATTTTCCTCTTCACCTTATACAGCTGTAAGCTTCTGATACAGTACCATATATCTGCTGGTATTTTGGGTACATTTTCCCAAACATGAGTAAGTATGGTGGAAGAGTTTGGGAAAATGTACCCAAAATACCAGCAGATATATGGTACTGTATCAGTAGCGTTCAGCTGTATACAGTGTTGGGGTAATTTTAAATCTCTGCATATATTTCCGGAGTAATACAGACGCTCACTCAGTATGGATTTGACCAGAATACAAAAAGCAGAAAGAGGGTACTGTATCAGAAGCAAAAAGCTGTATACAGTGTAGGGGAAATTGTAAATCTCCATATATATTTCCGGAGCAACACACAGATAGTCAGCATGTATTGTCCATGAGACCAGCCGGTACACGGTGGTGTGTGAGGAGCGTACAGCTCTATACAGTGTGGGAAAAAATGAACGCTCAGTAACTGTGCCGGAAAAAAGAATAAGAGTATCAGTGCTGTGTAAAAAGCACTCTGCACAGCAGTGTACACACAGCAATACAGCTATCAGGCAGCCTAATAACCAGTGCTGCTGCACACAAGAAAATTCTCCCCTGTCACTGCACACTAACTGTACAGCACAATTGCTATCAGCACCAGCACAAAAGAACTTCTCTTTCCAGCCATAACTCTCTCCCTACTGATAAACAGCAACAGCAACCTCTCCCTACTGTTAAGATCAGCAGAAGTAAAATGGATGTCGGTGGTCAGGGCTTTTATAGACACTATGACGCCCACAAAAGCAAGCCAATCACTGCAATGCCCTTCTCTAAGATGGTGGTGGACGCTGCCCATGTCATCTCGTTGCCCACAGTGTACGTCCTTGCTCATTGGCTGAAAAAATGTGCCTGAAAGCATTCTGGGAAACTCGACTTAGGCGCTCGTTTCGACGACCGCATGGCCGACCTCATGCTATGGTCGTGTTTCGGCCAACGAAACCCAACTTTGGCGAAAGTCAGCGACTTTTGAATCTGACCGACCTGTTTTGCTAAACTCTACTGAGCAGCAGTACTCAATGTCAAGCATCAGCCACAAAAGCAAACAAGATTTTAGGGTGTATAAAAAGAGAAAATCCTGCGATCCCAACGTATTGTTTTCACTTTATAAATTGCTTCTGAGGCCACATCTAGAATATGGGATCCAGTTTTAGGCCCCACATTTAAAAAAGGACATTCAGAAATTAGTCAGTTGAAAGGTGGGCAAGTAGATTATTACAAGTGATGCAAGGCCTCTCATATGATGAGAGGTTGAAAAGTTGGGCTTGTTTAGCTTAGAAAAAAAGAGACCTTAGAGGGGATCTTATTTATATCTATAAATTTATGTGTGGTCAGTACAAAAGACTTGCGCATGACTTATTCCTTCCACGGACAATACTAAGGATAATGGGGCACTCATTACGGGTGGTAGAAAGGTATTTCCGACAGCTAAATAGGAAAGGGTTGCTTACAATTAGAGCAGTCATACTGTGGAGTGCCCTAACATAAGAGGTAGTAATGACAGACACTATAACAACTTTTAAAAAACGGCTGTATGATTTCCGTCATGCACATAACATTGCAGGTTATAGTTAATTCAGTGACAAAAAAATTGGTGGAGAAAGGTTGAACTTGATGGACCTAGGTATTTTTTCAACCTATGTAACTATGTAATGATGTAACTATTTGTGGGACTTGTACACTCATAAAAGTTTTGTGCAAAGCCAGGAAAAAAATATAAGGCGGGTCATCTTTAGACCCTTCAACAACAACTGGCAGGCCTCACACAAACATTCATAAAGGCTTTGCACAAAGTGCAAAGCCAAGAAAAAATTATAAGGAGGGTAATACAGTAATCCTTTCCATGTGTCTGCATATTCTGCTTCATAGAAAGGCTGGGAGGACTGCCTCCACCTGCTTCCTGTAGCCTGAATCCCAAGTGTATGGGCTGTAAGTGACTTCAGGTGCTGCCAGATCCCCCAACATGTAGAAATGGGAGACAGCCCCCAGTCACCTAAAACCTAGCCTGCTCCCACATATGAGGTGGGGAACCCTAAGGACAATTGGCTCTCTCTGGGATGGTAGTAGCCCGTCTCATGCCGCCTTGAGGAGTCTCTCTCAGGTTCTTTTCATATCTCTTGAAGGGTTCATCATGATCGCTTCCTTCTCAGATCTCACCAACTGCATGCCAGGGATGTTGACCCTTTATTTTGAGGAATGTGACCCTGCATCCAGCTTTCATCTTTTTCAGCCTTCGAGGCAAGTGTTCAATTTCTACTGCACGCTGGTTGAACAAGATACCAACTGTTTGTACCTTGCTGCTAGCGGGCACTCTAGCATGTCTCCAGCTCTGGTCATGGCTCACCTACTTCTCTCATCCGACCAGCCTAGGCCTCGAAATCCACTCACTAGTTGCTGGATCTGGGCTCTCTGGCCTTCAGTCCATAAGAACCCCAGGGGTAAAGACAGCAGCCTGGGTTCGGGCCTTGATGGTTTCGGGAAAGCGACCAGTTCCGGACCACAGGCTCCTTCCACCTACGCTGTTGAGCCTAGCTTGGTTTGGCTTCGATATTCCTTTGGTCTGTCTCTCAGAAGTCTTGCAGGATTCTGGCATGTTTGTTGTCCACTAAGCACGTAATACTCTATGAAGGACTAAATGAATTTAGAAATATTTTCCCGTCTCCCATGACGGCACACAAAAGAGAGAGGGGATCCACTCAGTCAGGACAGGAAACCTTCTGAAATAAAAGGGCGGTACCTATCCCTCGCTTCAGTTGGGTTTCCTGTCCTGACAGGGACCTTGCGCTGAACACAGGGGTTCACTCACCCACTCCTGTGCCGGCGTGGAAGAATGGGCAGTGAATGTGCGCCAGAGGTCAGGGGCTGAAAGAGCCATCCGCGGGTCCTCCGGGGCTCAGCGTCCGAGGGGGCATCTAGGCAGCGTGGAGGGATCCAAGGATTTCTCCATAGCGGCCGCGCCGCTCCTCCTCCCCTCCTTACAGGCCTGGGCGCCGGTTCCGGGTCACGTGGGCCGGACGTCACACGCAAGGCACGCTGGGTATGGGCGTGCCCGTGTGACATCAATGGGCGGCGCCGGATCCAATATGGCGGCGCCCAGGGGGAAAAAATGCTGCCTAATGAAAACCCTATCTCAGTGGCGAGGAGGGGAGGGGGAGGAAGTCACTGGGCACCGGAGGAGGCGGGAGTGCAGTGGATCCTTCATAAAGAGGGATATCCACAGAAGAGACACTCATGTCCAAATTCTTCAATCATGGAAGAAGGGCAAGAGGAACCGCAGCAGCAGCAGGAGCAGCAGCATCGCTTTCTGCAGGAACTCTCACCAGATGCCCTGCCAGCCCGCCAGCATACCAGGAGTCGCTCCAGTGGTAAGGGCGGCAGTCGCTCTGACCGGCAGGAACCTTTGACGTCCAGGAGGGACGTCACACGTGCATCTGTCCAGCCTCCGAAACTGGTACCCGTAATGGTCAGAGGTGGTGAGTGTTCTTCGTGAATGTCGCCTGTGGTAACAGGGTCTATATTTTCTGCTTCATCACTAGGGGAAGAAGTCTAGCCGCAAACCAAAGAACAGGGAGTGTGCCATATGCAAAAATCCCCTGGCAACTCAGTGGAAAAAAGATCTCTGTGCCGACTGTATTACCAAGACCATACGGGATGAAACCCCGGACTTGGTCGCTGGCCTTAAGGCTATGATACAGGAGGAGGTCAAAGGCGCCTTAAAGGCAACCCGTAAAAAAAACAGGGAAAAAAAGCCATAGAAGAGACTCTGATTCAGAGACCTCCCTAGAACAGAAAAGTCAGGAAAGATCCCAAACTCCCTCCGCAGCATCATCTACCCCTCAACCCTCAGATTCCTCCTCAGATAGCGATATAGGGGGTCGGCCATGCTTCCCAACATAAGATATGGAAAGACTAGTGAAAGCGGTCAGATCTACAATGGGCCTTAAGGAAGAGAAAACACATAGATCACTAGAGGACATTATGTTTGGAGGGTTGGAGGAAAAAAGGAAACACACCTTCCCGGTCAATAACAAAATAAAATCGTTAATTGACAAAGAGTGGAAGAAGCCAGAAAAGTCAGGTACCTTATTCTCTACATCAAAGAGGAGGTACCCATTTGAGGAAAAAGACACTGAAAATTGGGAAAAAATCCCAAAAATTGATGCCGCTGTGGCAAAATCATCTAAAAAGTCTTCCCTGCCGCTAGAGGACTCAGGCATGTTAAAAGATCCGCTCGACAAAAAGGCAGATAGCTTCTTGAAACATATCTGGGAAGTGTCGGCAGGAGGTTTAAAACCAGCAGTAGCTGGTACCTGTACTGCCCGTGCCCTCATGATCTGGCTAAAGCAGCTAGAAGAGCAAATAAGAGTCAAAGTCCCAAATAAGAACTGTCCCTGAGCTTTGCAATGGTGTCAGTGAGCCGAGCATAGTGACGCCGGTCTTTTTATAACCTCTGATGAGATAATGCAGCAAGCCAATCACAGTAATGCCACTACAAAGATGGCTACGACATTAGTGTGACTCGTAAGCAATCCCTTCTTATTTATTGGCTGTGTAACAGGCACCAAACATGCAGGGTGGGGATTCGAGTTTTAAACTTGAGTACTGGCTAATGATTGCCTAGATCTAAGAACATCCGAGCACACAATTACTTGAGTGTAATCCGAGTATCCCGGCGCACGTGCGCTCATATCTATCAGAACATATCATTATAATGAGTGATATTTTGAGCAGATACAACACAGCTCAAAAGTCATATTTGAGTCTGTTTGTCTACCTCGAGATTTTGCTGCAAGCTGATTAGGATGTTGACCCTTGCAGTCAAGGAAATTTGTCAAATACCCCATTTGCGCCTACCTGCAATATACTAAGTTGATATCTACTGTTCTATGATTTATTTTTATGTACAAGTAAGTGATAAATACTTAGTTGATGTAGATCTTTAAAAAATGTTGTGGGGTTTACTTATATTAGCTTGAGTTTTGTAAACTAAGTTTTTCTTTTAGTCTGCTCTTGCAAAGAAGGACATTTCTGAATTATGCTGTGTTTGTTTGATACTTTAATAACACAACAAGGATGTATGGAATGTCTAAAATTCAATGAGTTTTCAGGTATAAGCTTTTGCTTCCATTAAATTATAACTACTGTAGTAGTCTATTATTTAGAAAATCAGCAAAAGTGATATTAAAATGAAAATATGTGAGTAATAGCAAGGTTAAAAAAGTCTAAAACAATGGAAAGGTTGTGGGAAAA
>JARQOD010000003.1:244164765-244314904 GCA_033576555.1 Oophaga sylvatica | reverse complement strand
GGGCTGAAATTTGGGCAATCAGGGGCCCCAAAACCGAGAGAGCAGGGTAAACCCGATCAGGAACAACACCCCAATGGAATCCGGGTTCACAAAAAATTTTTACCCAAAAAGCTCAGAGGGGAGAGCTCTGGCCGTGGGACAAGAGACACGGGGTTTTCCAATCCCTGACAAGGCCTCTGGCTACCCCTTTTCTTCAACTGAAAACTCCAACACTGCCATTCTGCTCAAAAAGTCCCGCTGCACAGTCAACACTAGCTCCTTGTTATTGAGGTTCCCAGAAAATGCCCAGCTGACCCCCGCTGTGTGTCTGGCAATGTCCCCCGGGCCCCTGCCCCACATCAGACAACTATAGATTTTAAACTTGCTCCCAATTGGGGCCTCTGGTTTACACTCTTTTTTCTACTGTAACCCCTTTGGGTTACAAAAATGCCAGTTGCTCCAAAGTGTTTTTGGCACGGGTACCCTTCCTCCTTGGCCCACCAGGTTACAGCACGCCAGCTGTTTCCGGGTAGTGTCAACGTAATTTTTGGTTTCCCAATACGTTGTCCTGTCGTGTTGCGGTCGGGTTAGCCGACTCTATGGTACCTGCTGTTTTGGTGCTTCCTATGTGGGCTGGGGGATATGGCAATAAAGGCTGTTTCCGTAGTGCCAATAGGACAAGCACCCCCTGTAGGGCTGTGGGTTTCGATAACTGCGGCCGGCTCGCGGCCTTGCAACTTGGTTTTTCATGGGTACCTTCTGATACCCGTCCAGGTTCCTGTACCATCAGCTGGTTCTCGGCAGTGCCTTTGGCTTAAGTGCCTCCATCTCGGTATCCAAGTTCCAGCAACGTCTGCTGGTCCTTGGTAGTGCTTTCTAGCACAGGTACCTCCTGCTTAGTAACCGTGTTCCAGTACCGTCAGCAGGTCCTTGGTAGTACGATTGGCTCTTGTTCCTTCTACTACCCATCCAGGTTCCAGTACAGTCAGCTGGTTCTCGGCAGTTCCTCAGCCTTCTTGTACCTTCTGCTACATTTCCAAGTTCAAGCTTTTTGAAATGGTTTCTGGTAATCACTTTGGATCTCCCTGACGACCACCCTGAAGACGACACTCAAGACGACGACCCTGAAGAACACCCCGAAGAAGACGACGACCCCAAAGACGACGACCATGAAGACGACGAGCCTGAAGACCACCCAAAGAAGACCAAAAAGATGACCCAGAAGAAGATGACCAAGAGGACAAAGAACATGAAGACAACCACCAAGATACAGAACAACAAGATACATAAGACCAAGAAGCAGAAGAACAAAAAGCAGAAGAAGAAAAAGCAGAAGAACATTAAGCATAAGACTAAAATTCAGAGCAAAATATATGATCTAAATTATAAGCAGAAGAAGACTAAGCAGTGTATGGGGGTGAGTCCGTTCCTCCTCGTGGCGCCCCTGGAAAATGGCTGCTGCTGCAGGCCAAACTGAATGCGGACAAATCCTGTTGTAAATCTTTTGTGACAGGCAGAACGGAAGGTGCAATCTTCAAACTTTTATAGATAACAACTGCAGGAATGCCTGTCACAAATAAGAATATGATGAAGAAGATGAATAGGATGAAGATAAAGAAGTAGAATATGAATAATAATAATAGTTGAATAAGAAGTTGATGAAAAAGATGCTGCTGCTGAGGATCATGAAGGAGAAAGTGTGGGAGAAGTAAAAAAGAAGGTGAAGAGCATGGAAGTAGTGAAACATACATATGTGACAAAATATAAAAAAGGTTAACATAGTCAATAATATCTTTGTAACTCAGAACGTCTTAAAAAAAAAATTTCATGCTATTCCATTTGATTGGGCTAAACCTCTATGCCTTTAATGTCTCCTCCACCTCCCCCAATACATTCTGCATTATTCTTAGTTGTTTTCCTTCATGTAGAATTAAACTACAAGGAAAGAAAGGGTTTATTTTAATTCAGATACTTCTGTCCCATTGACTTGCATTGGTTTCCGGTATGGGAATCGGCGATATCCGATACTTTTTGGGTATCTGTCTGATCCAATCCTATCCGATATTTCACGATATCGGAAAGTATCGCTCAACACTACCCCTTTATTGGTCTGCAATTGCCCCGGCACTTGAGGATACGTGATACATTCCATGTGTCACTCCTGAAACCCATTCGCCTGATGAAATTCTCGGAAGCTCAGGACACTTCTGACAACGGAGGTGAGGATTTCGAGGTAGAGGCGATTGTGGGGTCTAAGATTGTGAGCGGCAAAATTTTTTATTTAGTACACTGGAGGGTTTGCGGTTCTGAGGATCGCACTTGGGAACCCATGGACCATATTCATGCTCCCCTGCTCATTGATGAATATGAGTGTCAAGTGGGGGGGATGTTAGAGGGAGGATAATGTTAGGCTCGGGTGATGGCGGGATCTGAAACTGGATCCGAGGAGTCTTTGGTCTCCCATCCAGACCCTGCCGAAAGGCAGATGCTGCTCAGCTTCGCAGTCAATCCCAACACCTAGCCAATACCTGAGAGGCACAAATAGTTACTTGCGTCTTTGATCATAGTAGCCTTAAACCTAGATTACGGTACAAGAAAAGGCTGTTGTAAGCCTAAGTCCAGAAATGCCTGCACTGAGCATGTCTGTGACATGGCGAGCCATGATTGGTGCTTAATGTCAGCTGATCCTCTGATCTGGCATCGCCTGATTGGTCACGGATGATGTCATCGGTGATGCGATTGACGAGATGGCTGGGGGCGGAGCTTAGCCCTTAAATAGCTTGTTTGTCCAAGGCACGGCGCGGTCAGATCATACTAAAATATGCAGTGCTCATGTGTGGACGTACCAGAATCTAGGCTCCATGGGCTCTCTAGCTTTGCTCTCTGGGGCCTTGCCAGAGTACGCTCGGCTTATTAGCTCAGGTCCTTCAGGCAGGTTCAGCTTATGCCAGGCAGGTAGCCAATGTGGTGCAGTCTTGCTACGAATATAGGGTAGCTATACACCCTGAGCAGACTGCGGGGTACATAACCTGGGCATCACCTGCCAGCTGTACAGTGAAGCTTGCTCAGTCTGGTCTCACACCGGCTGGCAGCACACGGGCATTGCCACCAGCTGAACATTGAATCTGCGCAGTCCGGTCGTACCCCGATAGGCAGCACGCGGGCATCGCCATTAGCTGAATATTGAAGTTGCTCAGTCAAGTCGCACACCGGCTGACAGCACGTACGCCTGGCATTAGTCGCACGCACTTCCTAGCGGCTGGCACGTAGTTTCTGTGCAGTCAACAGAGCTACGTCTATACCAGCTTGCAGCACATAGTGCAAACCTAATATCTGGCAAGTGGCTTATGTGCAGTTAACAG
The DNA here is from genome assembly GCA_033576555.1 of Oophaga sylvatica. Classification (NCBI taxonomy): domain Eukaryota; kingdom Metazoa; phylum Chordata; class Amphibia; order Anura; family Dendrobatidae; genus Oophaga; species Oophaga sylvatica. The sequence continues at coordinate 244,311,563 of JARQOD010000003.1, read as the reverse complement.
GGCTACGTTTACGCCTACCTACAGCACATCTCCTGTGAAGTTAATGGAGATAGTACCAATTCAATATCTCTCTCCTGGTGTGAAGTAACACAGGCAAGATCTAATGTTAGTTTTCTGTCATCAGTTCGACCCTCATACTATAGGGGTGTTCGGCAGCAGTGAATATAAACTGCATCGCGGACCCCGGGTTCAGTTGCAATCCATTATTTAATAAAGCTGTTGCAATCGTGCTCATAACACACTGCAGTGAAATTCTCCTGGCTAACTGTGGTAAACTCACCTCTACACCATGAGAACTTTTTCTCACTGTGCTAGCAGTGATCTCACCACAGGGAGGTCACCGCAGTTCATCCCAGCTGGAAGCGCAGCCTCATTGACCGGTAGTAACCATGATGACTAAAGAAGAGCGACTTTGCCATTTTTAGGGTCGAGTCGGGTTTCATGAATCCCGACTTTCTCAAAAGTCGAGTCGAACGAAATCGGCCGACTATCGGGAAAAGTCGGGGGTCCGACTGAAACACGAAACCCAATGCAAGTCAATGGGGAAGCAAAGTCAGCAGGGAGTGGAGGACAGTAAACACACCTACAGTGCCCATTTGAATGGCAGCGACATAAATTCTTATTACTTAAGCTTGGCAACCTTAATTAACTTTATAATAATAGTTACGCATTGAAAACTGGGGGTTATTTAGCTAAACTTGTGGGGGGGTAGGGATGGCTCCTGGTTTTCGTGTGCCTTGGATCAAAGAGTATCACTGGGCCCATTTTAACACATACCACAATTCATGATGCTCTGATACGGCACAGAAATATAGGTATAGTACAATGAAAAATACATCACTTTTTACATGACAAGACTGATAACTATGTTAAAATCTACAATAGATCAAAAACCGGACAGTATATTCCTTCATACAGTATTATGGCCACCACATATTGCCCCATACGTAATTGGTCCCATATAATGTTCCATACTGTATATGATGAGCTACACATACTGCTCCAGTATATAATAGTCCCCATATAATGTACCATAAAGTATAGGACGGTCCCCATATAGTAGAATGAGCCCCACATATTGCTCCATACAGTATAATGAGTCGCATATAAAGCTCCATACAGTATATGATGGGCCCCATATGTTGCTCCATACAGAATGGGCTCCATATAATGCTCCATACAGCATAGGCCCCATATGTGCCCCATTTGATGCTCCATACCCTATATGATGCCCCATAAATAATGAACCCCATATGATTCTCCAGTATATGATGGGCCCCATGGATGCTGCTCCAGTGTCTAATCTGCCTCATTTAGAATGCTCCAGTATATGATGCGCCCCATGGATGATGCTACAGTGTCTGATCTGCCCCATTTAGAATGCTCCAGTATATGATGGGCCCAATGGATGATGCGCCAGTGTATGATGGGCCAATATAAGGCTCCATATATAATGGGCACCATTTATAATGATCCAGTGTAAAATGGTCCCCGCAAATGCTGCTCCAGTGTCTGTTTTCTCCCTTTTAGAATGCTCCAGTATGTGATGGGCCCCATGGATGCTGCTCCAGTGTCTGATCTGCCCCATTTAGAATGCTCCAGTATGTGATGGGCCCCATGGATGATGCTTCAGTGTCTGATCTGCCCCATTTAGAATGATCCAGTGTATGATGGGCCCCATAGATGATGCTCCATTTTATGATGGGCCAAAATAATGCTCCATATCTAGTGGGCCCCATTTATAGTGCTCCAGTGTATAATGTGCCCCATAAATGCTGCTCCAGTGTCTGATGTCCCCCATTTAGAATGCTCTAGTTTATGATGGGCCCCATGGATAATGCTCCAGTGTCATATGGGCCAAAATCATGCTCCATATATAATGGGCCCCATTATTAATGATCCAGTGAATAGTGGGCCCCGTAAATGCTGCTCCAGTGTCTGATGTCCCCCCTTTAGAATGCTCTAGTGTATGATGGGCCCTGTAGATGCTGCTCCAGTGTCTGATGTCCCCCATTTAGAATGCTCCAGTGTATGATGGGCCCTATCTATGATACTCAAGTGTATGCTGGGCCCCATATATAATTCTCCAGTGTATAATGCTCCCCATATATTGCTCCAAACATTAAAAAGAATGAAATACCTCTCCTCGCTATGCACTGCTCTACTCTGGACTCCTCAGCGTCACCATCTTAGAGCTCTCTGCACTTGGACTGTTTAGGCAGAGGGCGTACAGAAATGACATCATCGCGCTCTCTAACCTGAATGTCACTGTCAGGAAACGCGGAAGATGTCACACAGCGGTGGAGCATGGAGAGGTAAGTATTGCAAGTGCTGGGGCCCTGAGCAAGCAGGGGGGGCCGACTCGTTGGCAATCGGCACTGGCACAGGGCCCCCCATTAGTACGCCGGTATGTCTGACGGCGAGTGGGCCCTCCCACCGTGAGAGACACTTTTTTGTACTATGAGGGGCCCTGTGCCTGTGCCGTCGCCCACGTCGCATACAATATGTCACACAACCTAAGCGGTAGGTCTTAATATATATATAGATCACCCAAGCATGTTTTCATTCAGCTTTTTGCTGAAATGCCTCATTCAATCACTAATTGTATATAGGTCACTATTTCTGATTGCTCCACTTGGCTCTAAGACCGATTCAACTTTCACAAAACGGTATGTCGATATCAGTTTTCTCTGGTTCACATTTCACTGGAATTACGACTGCGCCAAATATGCTCTCTTCCTATACCTTATATTGAAATGAGTACAATTAATTTTGACCAAGTTAACATTTATGTATATACTTTTGTTTATCGCCTTTACTATATTGTTTATTCATTTTTTTGACTATACAGCAACTGACGAAGGTCCGTTTGTGGACCGAAACGTTTTGCTGATTGCTGTTCCTTTGTCACTTTGGATGCAATAAAATATAAATTCAAAGTTGAGTGCCAGATTTTTACTACTATGGTGTTGGCACCTGCTCATTAAGTTGATTGCTGTGCACACGTGTCTATTTACTGTCGCCCACGAGTCGGCCCCCCCACCTGCTCAGGGAACCGGCACTTGCCCGGGTGCGCCAGGTGCTGACGCCGGCCGTGGGGGGGTATTTTTAGGTTTTGTAGTTCGTCCATGCTTGCAAGTGCATGTTCATTAAATGTCTAAGCAAGCAAATGGTATTCAAATTTCTGAGATTTTTTCCTCGGCTAAAGGTCTTCTTACAGATAACCTTTGCCTCATCAATAGGATTTTGGTCAAAAAAGTGCCACACTGGACTCTTCCTACTATGGTAAAAATTTTCAGGGCTTGCACGCTGTGCTAATTTGACCATCTGGCCAAGCTGTCATGCAACTCTTTTTGTTTTTTTAAGACTTTTTTGTACTGACACGGGCCGGCCAGATAACCGCTGCTGCGATGTCGATGCCTGCTGCATGTCCTTCTCCTCTTCTGAGCTATTAGCCAGCGGCACCCTCTTCCCCCAATAGATGCCAATCCTGGTCAACAACTGGGCTGGGTACTGACACGGGCCGGCCAGATAACCGCTGCTGCGATGTCGATGCCTGCTGCAGATCCTTCTCCTCTTCTGAGCTATTAGCCAGCGGCACCCTCTTCCCCCAATAGATGCCAATCCTGGTCAACAACTGGGTCATCCATCACCTCCTCTTCAATTTCATCTGCATCTTCCTCTGTGTCACCGTGTAAGGTGGTATAGTATGTGGGAAGGGGCACCTGAGTTTCATCAGGGTCACATTCTGGCTCAGTAGACTGTGAGGGAAATGTAGTGCTATGGGTGAATGTACCAGCAGAATCATCTAGCAGTGGCTGTTCATCAGTACACTCCATCTCTAATTCATGTTGGACTGGGGAATTCAGGATTTGACTTGATAACCCAGAGATGGTATGTGAAAAGAGCTCCATGGAGTAATCTGAAGTGTGGTCTGCTGCATCCTTCACTTTTGGTTTTGGTGAAGCACACAAGGAAAGGTGCTGTTCCTGACCAGGAGCCTGCACTGACGACTCAGTGCTTGCATTTTTTGAAACTTCAGAAGAGGAGACGATAAAGCTGGAGGCTGTTTCGGCAATGTAAGCCAAAACCTGTTCCTGATGCTCCGGCTTTAAAAGCAGTTTACCTACTACCAGTAAAGGGAGCCTTCCAGGTCTACTTGAGCCAGACAATGATGCCGGCTCAAAACCTCCTGCCTTAGGTGCTATTGTGCTAATGGCACTTCCAGCAGATGCACCACCACCACCATCAGTACCAGCTGGCCCCCCCACGCCCAAGTCCGCGGCCTCTTCCACCATACTTTCTATTTTTGTGAAAATGTACCCAAAATACCAGCAGATATATGTTACTGCATCTGAAGCGTACAGCTGTATACAGGCTAGGGATAATTGTAAATCTACGTATATATTTCAGAATTCACACACAGACGCTCTCAGGCTCAGTATTGATTACACCAGAATATAAAAAGTAGAAAAAGTGTAATGTATTAGAAGCGTACAGCTGTATACAGTGTTGGCGTAATTGTAAATCTCCATATATTTTGCCAGAGTCAGACACAGGCTCAGTATGGATCACACCAGAATATAAAAAGTAGTAAAAGGGTAATGTATCAGAAGCGTACAGATGTATACAGTGTTGGGGTAATTTTTAAATCTCCGTATATATTTCCGGAGTAACAGACAGACTCTCACAGGCTCAATATGGATCACACCAGAATATACAAAGCAGATCCGCATGTAATAATCACACATGTGGGCCAATGAACCAGGTGTCAATGATGCACTTAGAGTGGTGGGTGGAGGAGGACTTTCTGGCAAAAAGTGTACTGTAGCACCAGATACCAGGTATATATAGTATTGTGAAAATATTCTAAATCTCCGTATATATTTCAGGAGGCAGACACAGATGCTCTCAGGCTCAGTATGGATTACACAAGAATATTAAAAGATGAAAAAGGGGTACTGTATCACCAGATACCAGGTATATATAGTATGGTGAAAATATTGGAAATCTCCGTATATATTTCAGGAGTCAGACAATGACGCTCACAGGCTCAGTATGAATTACACAAGAATATAATAATAAGAAAAAGGGGTACGGTATCAGCAGATACCAAGTATATATAGTATAGTGAAAATATTCTAAATCTCCTTATATATTTCAGGAGTCAGACAAAGACGCTCACAGGCTCAGTATGGATTAGACAAGAATATAAAAAGCAGATCCGCAAGAAATAATCACACATGTGGGCCAATGTTCCAGGTGTCAATGATGCACTGGAGGAGGACTTTCTGGCAAAAAGGGTACATATCACCAGATGCCAGGTATATTTAGTATAGTGAAATTATTTGAAATCTCCGTATATATTTCAGGAGGCAGACACAGACTCTCTCAAGCTCAGTATGGATTACACATGAATATAATAAGAAGAAAAAGGGGTACTGTATCAGCAGATACCAGGCATATGTAGTATAGTGAAAATATTCTAAATCTCCGTACATATTTCAGGAGGCAGACACAGACGCTCTCAGGCTCAGTATGGATTACACAATAATATAAAAAAATGAAAAAGGGGTACTGTATCACCAGATACCAGGTATAAATAGTATGGTGAAAATATTGGAAATCTCCGTATATATTTCAGGAGTCAGACAATGACGCTCACAGGCTCAGCATGGATTACATTACTATAGCTAGTCCGAACAATGAAAACGATTGTTACCATTTACCTTTCGTGTCTCCCCTTTTTCCACATAGATTGTAAGCTTGCGAGCAGGGCCCTCATTCCTCTTGCTATCTACTTTGATCTGTGTTTATTTTTATGCTGTAATGTCTATTTTCTGTACAAGTCCCCTCTATAATGTAGAGTGCTGCGGAATATGTTGGCGCTACAGAAATAAAATTATTATTATTATTTTTATTACACAAGAATATAATAAGAAGAAAACGGGGTACTGTATCAGCAGATACCAGGTATATATAGTATAGTGAAAATATTCTAAATCTCCGTATATATTTCAGGAGGCAGACACTGACGCTCTCAGGCTCAGTATGGATTACACAATAATATAAAAAGATGAAAAAGGAGTACTGTATCACCAGATACCAGGTATATATAGTATAGTGAAATTATTGGAAGTCTCCGTATATATTTCAGGAGGCAGACACAGACGCTCTCAGGTTCAGTATGGATTACACGAGAATATAAAAAGTAGAAAAATGGAAATGTATAACAAGCGTACAGCTGTATACAGTGTTGGGGTAATTTTAAATATCCGTTTATATTTCCAGAGTCAAACAAAGACTCTCACCGATAGAGTCTGCGGAATCCACCTAATAGATAATTTAGAGTGGTGCGTTCGCAGCCCGGGGTCCACCGTGCAGGCAGAGCCCGCTGCTAGTAAGATGGCGTAACTAGCGAACTCTGTTATCCCGCAGAGTCGCTAAAATAAACGCTATAGTGTGCTGTGGCAGATAGTGCAAACTCTGTTAATCCCCAGAGCCGCTAGCGGGAATGCCACAGCGCTATATGGCGATAAGTGCGAACTCACTTAGCTTCAGTGAGCCGCAAAGTAAAACGCTAGGGCGCTGACCAGCGTTATAAAGCGAACCCTGTTGCGTCACAGAGCCGCTGAGAAAAAGACTGTGTCCTGTTAGACTCACAGGGAACACAGATGGCGGCTAAGCGGATTGCAGTCTGTGGTCATGCAGTCAGAACACAAGCAATAATCTCCTAACCGGAGTAGCCGGTATTCTCATGGCGTTTTCAGCCGAGCCCTGAACACGTGCATACAATCTCCTCACCGGAGGTGCCGGTATTCTAGGGGCTTATTTCAGACAGACCTAACCACATGCATACATGACCACACTGGCGCAAGCATGTAACAGATTTGATACTAGCGTATGGCGGCCCAGCCATGCCACCCTTTTATAGAAGCGACTGCAGGACCACCAGAAAAGGACCAATGCGAAACCATCCCAGAACACATGTAGTTTCAAGACCTTCCTGGCAGACCAATGGGAGTCGCTGCTGTAACCGAGCATGTGACCCCTGATCTCCAATGGGAGATCTTGCTCTGGGCAAGCACAGATGGAGAAAGCAGGGATATAGTTCCCAAACTGCCTGCTCCAACACTGGTTATAAAAGAGGAACCAGGAAAGACCGCAACAAGCCTCTGCACAGTGTTAAACTGGCGAGACGCTGGGACCAACGTTTCTGCTGAGCAGGCTCCACTGCGGCTGGAGATGGATGGGGAACCGCAGTGGGACTGGCTCGAGATTCCCTTTGTGCAGCAGTGGGAACTCGATCCCTAACACTCACAGGCTCAGTATGGATTACACCAGAATATAAAAAGTAGAAAAAGGGTAATGTATTAGAAGCGTACAGCTGTATACAGTGTTGGGGTACTGTTAAATGTTAGTATATGTTTCAGTCTCAGTAAGCCAGTCCAGAATCTCCGCTACAGGAAACTAGATGGATACAAGTACACACTGAAAGTAGAGTGATTGCAGAAATTTGGTAATTCCTAATCATGGTAAAACCTCCCGGTAGAATTCTCAGAGGCGATGCTGACCCTCAATTACTTTTTCTGTGGAGACAGCGAAAACGGTTCTTTGTGAAGAAAGGGTTTCTGTATTGCAGTAGCGTCGATCCCATCACCGTTATTCGTCTCCATCAAATTGTGATGCCAAGGAGAGATGTAGACGTGGTCCTCACTGCCTATCATGATCAGTCTGGTCACTTTGGAGTGCAAAAGACAGAAGCCATAGGCCGTAGGAGATTATATTGGATTGGCATGAGAGGAGACCTTGAAAAATGGTGCCAGGAATATCACATGTCTGTAACTAGTAAAACTGTGAAAGCTGATCAGAAAGCAACACTGCATCTGATTGTGAGTCGCCGTCCATTAGAAATGGTAGCCATTGATCATCTAAAGGTAGAGCCCAGCAGGACAGGCCTTAGCTACGTCTTAACCATCATCGATCAGTTAACCAAATTTGTAGTGGCTGTCCCTGTGAAGGATTTAACTGCCCAGACTCCGCAGCGGTGGAGCAGGGAGAGGTAAGTATTGCAAGTGCTGGGGCCCTGAACAAGCAGGGGGGGCTCACTCATTGGCGGCGGTACTGGCACAAGGCCCCTCATAGAACGCCGCTGTGTCTGATGGCGAGTGGGCCAACCCACCATAAGAGACACTTTTTAGTACTATGAGGGTCCCTGTGCCAGTGCCGTCACCCCAGAGTGGGACCCCCACCTGCTCAGGGCACCGGCACTTGCCTGGGTACGCCAGGTTGTGACCCATGCCCTGGGGGGGACAGCCCAGATAGAGAGGTGGCAAAAATGGCATATGTTGAGGTGTAGGCTGTAAGTTCAGCAGCTGCAAATTGAGGAATTGGAGCAGTCAGAGAAAGAGGAGGACAAACAAATAGTGTTGAGCGATACTGCTCGATATCTAAAAATATCGTATCGGAATGGTATCGCCGATATCACTAAATATCGTCGATATCCGATTCCGATACCGGAAGTCCCATGTAAGTCTATGGGAACAAAATATCGCAACAAAAAAAACCCTTTCTTTCGTTGTAAACACAAAATATACACACATAGAATACATATATATATATATATATATATATATATATATATATACATGTCATTGTGACATATATATATACATATATTTATAGTTTATACACTTCTACATAGTAAAATAGACTCTGATTCAATTGCTGGGTAAAGCCGTGACATACCCCATAGAAGTCGACGGGCTCGGTGCCGAGTACTCCCAAAACCTCTGGCTCTGTGCGACTCAACTTGGGCGTCACGAACAGGATTCTGTAGCTCGCTATAAGCGAGTCCTGTGTGCCTGAATTGAACTGGTTTTGTGCTTGAGAATTGCTAAAATCATCAGAGAATGTATTTGCCATTTTTCCGCTATATCTGCATCACGACGAGGCACTGGTGAAGAAGAAGGGCGTGCTCTTCGTGGGTGTACACTCACTCAGTGGCGCGAAAACGATGGCCGACCACTCTAAATGGTACTGCAATGTAAGATCGTGCCCCACAGCTCTTCAGTTCCGCCTCCTCATCCTCCTCAGTGTGCGGAAACTAACACGAAGGTCCCGCCTCCCTACAAAAGAGGGGCCCTCTCCAGATGCTAATGACACATGTGACTTGGCAGAGATGGCTAATGGACACGAGCAGAAGTGTGAAGGGATGGAGCAGTCAGAGCTCTCCCCCCACGGAAGCGACCCGATCGCCACGGAACCACCGTTGGGCACCCGGCCTGGAAACCCTCCTACGCTGCAAGAAGCGGAGGATACCCTAAGAGGCCTGGCCCGGCACCGGGAGGAGGTCGCCAGGATGGAAGCCAGCTGGGTGCCCTAAAACTAAACTTGGAGCGGCGCCAATCCCTCTTACCTGAAGTGTCTGTACCGGAAGGTGAGGAACCCGTTCTAGTAGAGGAGTCCGTGCGGGCATCCCAGCCCTTGCAATGTGATCCGGTTGACGTTGTCGCAGTGGAGGCACCCGTTCCTGCAAAAAACTCTGTACCGGCAGCACCCCAGATCCCGCTGTCTGCCCCCGTCGCTGAGACAGAAGAGCGACACCCAGTCCTCATGGAGGAGGCCGCGCAGGCACCAGAGGTCTTCCTGTCTGTAGACCCTGTACCGGAGCCCCGACTGTCATCTGTTCCAGAGCCGGCTGCTTCCGCCACAGGTGAGCGCCGACAGGACTGGGGGGCGCCAGGAGAGCTGCTGCAAACCGGGCATCGTAAGCTGGCATTTGATGGTGGAGACATGGAGCAGCTGGTGGAGGAGAATTACAACCGGCGTCAGGAGGAAGAGTGGAGACGTTGGGAGCGGGAAGCAGAGCGACAAAGGGAGCAGCGAGAATCCCAAAAGCTTCGGCAACGTCACCTGGAGAAGGACCGGGCAGATAAGGACCGGATGAGAAAAGATAAAGGAACCCTGTGGGAGCCGCGGCGTAAGGGTGCAGTACGGAGCTTTAAATTGAAAGGTGGTTGGGGCTTCATCCAGGAGCCTGGACTTTATTTAGAAGTCTTTGTGACCCTTCGGGACGTGGAGACTCACCTCCCAGAAGGACACCCGGGGAGGGACCTGTTGCCAGGAGACTTGGGGACTTACACCCGACACTGGGGTTACAATGGATGGTACGCCCTAAATGTTACCAGGTGCGACCCCTACTCCCCAGAGTGTCAGGAACCTGTGAGACCCTCGGAGCCTTCAGCCTCCCACATCCAGGCCTCTGCACAAGTGCCCACCCCACGCCGTAAATCTCCCCAGCCTCCCTCAGTGGTCTCCTCAGCAGCCCCAGCTATGGACATGATAACTATAGCTGGCCCGTACCCGGCGCCTGTTAGGCCCCCTGGGGTTCGTTCAGTCCGTGACATAGGGCTCCAGACCCGGAGGGAGATGAAAGAGGTGGCCACACAGACACAGATAGCGGGTCACGACTTGACTGTACAGGCCACACAACGTCATCAGGTCCTGGTGGTCCTTGGTGTCTCGGATGTTTGGCAAGCATCAGAAGAGTACCAGGTGGTACCTGGAACACCCCTGCCAAAGAATTATAAATAACCCGGACAGGGTCCCTGTATGTAAATAGTTAAATTGTTGATGTACCCGGACGGGTGAATGTTCATAAAAATTTTTTTTAATTTAATAAAAAACACAACACAGTTTTCATTACTTTTATTACAGTCTCATCCTGCGACGCCATCGATCTCCTGTAAAAAAATGAAAAAAAAAACCAGCAGTATACCACCTGTCCGACGCAGTCCATAGTAACGAGTGTCCCACGACGATCCAGCTCTGCTACATCAGAATGACAGGCAGAGCCTGTCATCCCGGCGCAGCACAGCTGATTACCTGCTTCCCCGGCGGTGACGTCATCGGACTGGTTTACGGCCGGGATTACCCTGCAGTCACTGCAGTTATCGCGGAAAAACTGCATGTGACCGCCAGGGAGAAGATAATGGCGGCCATCAAGCAGTCCAGGACGTGACCGCCGGAGATCTTCTGCCAGGTAAGTGCCGCTGACTCCTGACAGACCCGACCGACGGACACTCACAGTGACAGTGACAAATCCGACTCCGGTATCCGATATGACGAAAATATCGGTACTCGGAATCGAAAGCCCGATACAGCTAATATCGGCCGATACCCGATATTGCAGTATCGTATCGCTCAACACTACAAACAAACCATTTTGCTGGCAACCTATGTGTCAGCAGGGGAAGGTGGGACAAAATCTTTTGAAACCCATGCATGGTTCATTTTAATGAAGGTTAGATCATCAACATTTTGTGTCGACGGACGGGTCCTTCTTTCTGTTAGGATTGATCCAGCAGCACTAAAGACTCTTTCTGATAGCACACTATCAGCAGGGCAAGCGAGCTCCTGTAAGGCATATTGTGCCAATTCAGGCCAGGTGTCCAGTTTACAGGCCCAGTAGTAAAAGGGGAATGACCTGTGAGGGAGAACATCGATAGGGGAGGAGAAGTAATTTTTAACCATAGTTGACAACTGCTGTCTCCTGTCTGTTGCAATAGATTCAGTATTACTAGGCGTGTGAGCGGTCCTCGAGAAATCAGTCCACAACATGGTCATGAAACCCCTGTCTCCAACGCCACTTCGGCTGTGTTCACCACGAACACCTCTTCCATTTGGGCCAGTACGGCTCGTGGTAGAACCTGCACCATTGCTATTTGATGGGAATGCCTCTTACAAATGGTTTACCAGAGTTGCTTGTTTGTTCGCCAATATTAGCTCTAGGTTCTCCTGTGGCATGATGTTCTGTAATTTGCCTTTATAGCGTGGATTGAGGATGCTGGCCAACCAGTAGTCGTCATCCTTCATAATTTTGGCAATGCGGGGGTCCCTTTTTAGGATCCGCAAGGCATAATCACACATGTCGGCCAATGTTTAAGTGTCAATGATGCACTGCCAGTGGTGGGGGGAGGAGCTCTTTCTGCCAAATCCACATCCCTCCTGTCACGCACAAACCCTGTACCTGACCTTGGCAAGCCAACATTTTCTCTTGCCCCCTGAGAAGCATCCTCCTCCGCAAAATAATCATCCCCCTCATCCTCCTCCACCTCTTCCTCTTCTTGCTCCACCTCGTCCAGTACAGTTCCCTGAGCAGACAATAGCTGACTGTCATCAAGGCTTCCCTCATCCTCTTCCTCCTCCGCTGCAGACGCCTGATCCTTAATGTGCATCAAAGTTTGCATGAGCAGACGCATAAGTGGGATGCTCATGCTTATGATGGCATCGTCTGCGCTTACCAGTCGTGTGCATTCCTCAAAATACTTAAGGACTTTACAGAGGTCTTTCAGCTTTGACCACTGCACACCCGACAACTCCATGTTTGCCTTCAAATTGCCTGCCCATGTATCCTCCCATAAATGCATTACAGCCTGCCTCTATTCGCACAGCCTCTCAACCATGTGCATGGTGGAGTTCCACCTTGTTGCAACATCTATGATTAGGTGTTGCTTGGGGAGGTGGAGCGATCGCTGCAGCCTCTGCATACAACTGGAGTCTACGGGCGAGCGTCGGATGTGCGAGCACAGCCTTCGCACTTTGTGGAGCAGGGATGTTAACTCCGGATAAGTATTTAAGAAGCACTGCGCCATCAGGTTCAAGGTGTGAGCCAGGCAAGGTATGTGTTAGGGCTGGCGGAACGCACCAAATATATATAAATAATAGGTACGTTTGCAGCCCGGGGTCCACCGTGCTGGCAGAGCCTGCTGCTAGTAAGATGGCACAATATGGCGGTATAAGCGAGCTCTGTTACTCCACAAAGTCGCTGATATAGAAGCTGTGGAACTATATGGTGTCAAGATCGAACTCTGTTACTCCACAGAGTCGCTGTGGTAGAGACTGTGTCCTGTTAACCCCACAGGAGTACACAGATAACTGCAGAGCGGATAGCTGTCAGTGGTCATGAAGACAGTAACGCAAACAACCAACTCCTCACCGAGTAGCCGGTATTCTAGGGGCTTATTTCAGCCGAGCCCTAACCGCATGCGTACATGACCACACTGGCGCAAAGCACATAACAGGATTGATACTAGCGCATGGCCGTGCAGCCATGCAACCCTTTTATAGCCGCAGCAACTGCAGGACCTTCCAGAAAGAACCAATGGAAGCCTGCCCCAGAACTCGAGCAGCTTCAGGACCTTCCTGGAGGACCAATGGGAGTTGCTGCAGTACCTGAGCATATGACCCCTGATCTCCAATGAGAGATCTTACCCTGGGCATGCTCAGAAGGGGAAAAGCAGGACTTAGTCCCAAAGTTGTCTGCTCGCTGCTAACCAGTACTGGCTATAATTGCAGAACCCAGAAAAGCAGCAGTATTCCTTTGCACAGTATGAGACTGAGCAAGACGCTGGGACCGACGTCTCCGCTGAGCAGAAACCACTGCGGCAGGAGAAGAATGGGAGACTGCAGCGGAGATGGCTCGAGGTTCCCCCTGTGCAGAGGCAGGAACTCGACCCCTAACATTACCCCCCTAGTGCCCCCCTTCCTTGGGCCTCGATACGCTCAAAGGCCGTGATGAGTTGCGGAGCACGAATGTGCTCGGCAGACTCCCAGGACCTGTCTTCTAGGCAGTAAACCTTCCAGTCCACCAAATAGAATTTTTTGCCCCATACCACCTTGCACCCCAAAATCGCATTTACCTCGTAATCGTCCGTAGACGAACCTGATACCCGGCAGATGACTCGGAAAACCGGACATGTACACGGGCTTCAAGAGGGACACGTGAAAGGTGTCGGTGATACCAAGGCGTGGTGGAAGGGTCAGTCGGTAGACCACCGGATTGACCTGTTCGAGGACCTTGAAGGGACCCAAGAAGCGAGGTGCAAACTTAGTGGACTTAACTCGCAGCCTGATGTTGCGGGCGGAGAGCCACACTAAGTCGCCAGGGGCAAATGTGGGAGCGGGGTGCCGATGTGCGTCGACGGAAGACCTCATCCTCTCCTTGGAGGCCTGAATGGCATCCTGAGTGCGGTCCCAAATGTCCCGTGCCTCCACAGCCCAGTCTGCCACCCTGGAGTCGGCGGAAGACACGGGCATAGGTACAGGAACCCCCGGATGCTGACCGTAATTTAGGAGGAATGGGGTTTGTCCAGTGGAGTCAGCCACGGCGTTGTTCTAAGCAAACTCCTCCCACGGTAGCAAGGATGCCCAGTCATCCTGCCTAGCTGAGACAAAATGTCGCAGATATGTGACCAAGGTCTGATTGGCCCTCTCTACCAACCCATTCGTCGTGGGATGATAGGCAGAAGAGAGATTCAACTCAATGCTGAGAAGACGACAAAGCTCTCTCCAGAACCGAGACGCAAACTGGGGACCCCTGTCACTGACAATATTGTCTGGCATGCCGTGTAGGCGGAAGACGTGCCTAATAAACAGTGGCGCCAAGGCCCATGCAGAAGGTAACCGTGGTAACAGCACCAAGTGCACCATTTTGGAGAAATGGTTGTGATAACCTAAATGATGGTGCACCCACGAGACTTGGGCAAACCCACCACAAAGTCCATCCCGACCGACCATTTCCCAGAGCCTGTCTGCCACCGGCAAAGGGTAAAGTAACCCAGCTGGACGTTGACGAGGAGACTTATTCTTAGCGCAAGAGATACACGCCAGAACATAGTGTCATGTATAGTGTACAGTTCCTATAGCGTCTTGTGCTTGGGGGTGAGGAAAACACAGGAGACATAGGTTGAAATGAAATGACTTGTATTACTTCATACAAGCATGCTGAAAAGTTCACACAGTTTGCAGGAACAGCGACAGGAACACAGCGGGCCAGAGTAACTTCAAGCACTACAATAAATCTCCAAAGCAGGTTCAGGATCTCTTCTCTGTACCGTAATTCCTCTGCAAACATGGATTCACCAAACAGCAGGTTACCAGAGTCCAAAAGGGTTCCAAGGTTCCTCAGTAGGGAATAGCTGGAGTACAAGTCCAAGGTTTCCAGGAGTCAGGTCACAGACTGACTGAGGCTTGATTCAGGAGCACTGATTGTTCAGCTGAGGCTGCTTAAGAAGCAAGAGGGAAGAATCAGGGCGGGAACATGAAAACTGGAAACTCCATATTAACTGAGGGCAAGAGCTGCAGAAAGACAGAAAGCAAAATGGCCGACGGAAAACTGAGTTTCAAGGAACATGTCAACAGAGACAAAGAACCTTACATTACTCCCCCCTTAGGGACAACCTCCGGATGACCTCAGACCAGGCTTGTCAGGGTACCTCTGATGAAACTGGCGGAGCAGGCGAGGAGCATTTACATTATTGACTGGTTCCCATGAGTTGTCCTCCACTGGGTAGCCCTGCCATTTAATCAAATATTGCAACTGATTTCTGTACAACCTGGAATCTAGAATCCTCTCCACCATAAATTATTCCTGACCATCCACCAGCACTGGGTCAGGGCAAGGAGAAGAACGTCCAAGAAACGTATTGGGTGTTGCAGCCTTTAGTAGGGATACATGAAAGACAGGGTGGATTCTCATAGTTCTGGGCAGTTGAAGACGACAAGCAACAGCACTTATAATCTTATTGATCTTATAAGGTCCAATGTACTTATGTCCCAATTTAGACGATGGAATCTTTAATTTAAGATTTCTGGTTGACAGCCAGACCAAATCTCCTACCTTGAAAGCTGGTGCAGGTTTACGAAATTTATCTGCTGCTTTCTTGTACCTTTCCTGAGCCAATTCTAGATTTTCCTTTAGAAGATCCATATTCTTTTGTAAAGAAGTGATTCTTTCAGCCACTGCCGGCAAGGGCGTATCTATGGGAAATCGAGGAAGAATGTTAGGATGATAACCTAGATTGGAGTAAAAAGGAGACTGCTTAGTGGAGGCGCTCTGAGAGTTGTTATAAGAGAACTCAGCCAGTGGAAGTAGATCCACCCAATCATCCTGTAGGTGGCAGATAAAACAGCGGAGATACTGCTCCAGGGTCTGATTGGTTCGTTCTGTCTGTCCATTAGTCTGGGGATGAAAAGCAGAAGAAAGGTTTACTTTAATATCCAATGCTGCACAGAAATTTTGCCAAAACCTTGAAGTGAATTGCACCCCTCGATCCGAAATGACCTCATCCGGTACTCCATGTAAGCGAAACACATTCTTAATCATCAAGTCTGATGTCTGTTTTGCAGTGGGTAAGCCGACACAAGGGATAAAATGAGCTGCCTTTGTTAGACGGTCAACCACCACTAGAATGGTGTTCTTCCCTTGAGAGGTTGGTAACTCCACAATGAAGTCCATAGAAATGGATCCCCACGGGCGGGACGGGGTAGGTGAGGAGCGAGGTGTTTTACATCTTGCACAGACTTCACATGAAGTGACATAGTTTAAGACATCTTTCCTGTAAGTGGGCCACCAAAAGAAACGAGAAAGAAATTCTTGTGTCTTTAGAATTCCCCTATGCCCGGCTATCTTGGAATAGTGGATGAGTTGCAATACTCTCAATCTGACTGTTTCAGGTATATACAGACGTTGTCCCTGAATCCACACACCATTCTTAAAGACAAGACTTACGTCCCTTGGGGGTTGAGCCAACAAAGAATCCGCATGGTATGCTTCCTTGATGTCCTTAAGTAGGTCTTGATTATGAATCACTCCCAGGAATCTAGAGTCAGGAATAGTGTTGAGCGATACTGCTCGATATCTAAAAATATCGTATCGGAATGGTATCGCCGATATCACTAAATATCGTCGATATCCGATTCCGATACCGGAAGTCCCATGTAAGTCTATGGGAACAAAATATCGCAACAAAAAAAACCCTTTCTTTCGTTGTAAACACAAAATATACACACATAGAATACATATATATATATATATATACATGTCATTGTGACATATATATATATACATATATTTATAGTTTATACACTTCTACATAGTAAAATAGACTCTGATTCAATTGCCGGGTAAAGCCGTGACATACCCCATAGAAGTCGACGGGCTCGGTGCCGAGTACCCCCAAAACCTCTGGCTCTGTGCGACTCAACTTGGGTGTCACGAACAGGATTCTGTAGCTCGCTATAAGCGAGTCCTGTGTGCCTGAATTGAACTGGTTTTGTGCTTGAGAATTGCTAAAATCATCAGAGAATGTATTTGCCATTTTTCCGCCATATCTGCGTCACGACGAGGCACTGGTGAAGAAGAAGGGCGTGCTCTTCGTGGGTGTACACTCACTCAGTGGCGCGAAAACGATGGCCGACCACTCTAAATGGTACTGCAATGTAAGATCGTGCCCCACAGCTCTTCAGTTCCGCCTCCTCATCCTCCTCAGTGTGCGGAAACTAACACGAAGGTCCCGCCTCCCTACAAAAGAGGGGCCCTCTCCAGATGCTAATGACACATGTGACTTGGCAGAGATGGCTAATGGACACGAGCAGAAGTGTGAAGGGATGGAGCAGTCAGAGCTCTCCCCCCACGGAAGCGAACCCGATCGCCACGGAACCACCGTTGGGCACCCGGCCTGGAAACCCTCCTACGCTGCAAGAAGCGGAGGATACCCTAATGAGGCCTGGCCGGCACCGGGAGGAGGTCGCCAGGATGGAAGCCAGCTGGCGTGCCCTAAAACTAAACTTGGAGCGGCGCCAATCCCTCTTACCTGAAGTGTCTGTACCGGAAGGTGAGGCACCCGTTCTAGTAGAGGAGTCCGTGCGGGCATCCCAGCCCTTGCAATGTGATCCGGTTGACGTTGTCGCAGTGGAGGCACCCGTTCCTGCAAAAAACTCTGTACCGGCAGCACCCCAGATCCCGCTGTCTGCCCCCGTCGCTGAGACAGAAGAAGCGACACCCGTCCTCATGGAGGAGGCCGCGCAGGCACCAGAGGTCTACCTGTCTGTACCGGAGCCCCGACTGTCATCTGTTCCAGAGCCGGCTGCTTCCTCCGCAGGTGAGCGCCGCCAGGACTGTCGGGCGCCAGGAGAGCTGCCGCAAACCGGACATCGTAAGCTGCAGTTTGATGGTAGAGACATGGAGATGCTGGTGGAGGAGAATTACAACCGGCGTCAGGAGGAAGAGTGGAGACGTTGGGAGCGGGAAGCAGAGCGACAAAGGGAGCAGCGAGAATCCCAAAAGCTTCGGCAACGTAACCTGGAGAAGGACCGGGCAGATAAGGACCGGATGAGAAAAGATAAAGGAACCCTGTGGGAGCCGCGGCGTAAGGGTGCAGTACGGAGCTTTAAATTGAAAGGTGGTTGGGGCTTCATCCAGGAGCCTGGACTTTATTTAGAAGTGTTTGTGACCCGGCGGGACGTGGAGACTCACCTCCCAGAAGGACACCCGGGGAGGGACCTCTTGCCAGGAGACTTGGTGACTTACACCGACACTGGGGTTACAATGGATGGTACGCCCTAAATGTTACCAGGTGCGACCCCTACTCCCCAGAGTGTCAGGAACCTGTGAGACCCTCGGAGCCATCAGTCTCCCACATCCAGGCCTCTTCACAAGTGCCCACCCCAAAGCCGTAAATCTCCCCAGCCTCCCTCAGTGGTCTCCTCAGCAGCCCCAGCTATGGACATGATAACTATAGCTGGCCCGTACCGCGCCTGTTAGGCCCCCTGGGGTTCGTTCAGTCCGGGACATAGGGCTCCAGACCCGGAGGGAGATGAAAGAGGTGGCCACACAGACACAGATAGCGGGTCACGACTTGACTGTACAGGCCACACGACGTCATCAGGTCCTGGTGGTCCTTGGTGTCTCGGATGTTTGGCAAGCATCAGAAGAGTACCAGGTGGTACCTGGAACACCCCTGCCAAAGAATTATAAATAACCCGGACAGGGTCCCTGTATGTAAATAGTTAAATTGTTGATGTACCCGGACGGGTGAATGTTCATAAAAAATTTTTTAATTTAATAAAAAACACAACACAGTTTTCATTACTTTTATTACAGTCTCATCCTGCGACGCCATCGATCTCCTGTAAGAAAATGAAAAAAAAAACAGCAGTATACCACCTGTCCGACGCAGTCCATAGTAACGAGTGTCCCACGACGATCCAGCTCTGCTACATCAGAATGACAGGCAGAGCCTGTCATCCCGGCACAGCACAGCTGATTACCTGCTTCCCCGGCGGTGACGTCATCGGACTGGTTTACGGCCGGGATTACCCTGCAGTCACTGCAGTTATCGCGAAAAACTGCATGTGACCGCCAGGGAGAAGATAATGGCGGCCATCAAGCAGTCCAGGACGTGACAGCCGGAGATCTTCTGCCAGGTAAGTGCCGCTGACTCCTGACAGACCCGACCGACGGACACTCACAGTGACAGTGACAAATCCGATTCCGGTATCCGATATGACGAAAATATCGGTACTCGGAATCGAAAGCCCGATACAGCTAATATCGGCCGATACCCGATATTTGCAGTATCGTATTGCTCAACACTAGTCAGGAAGAATAGTCTTAGGAGTAAGTGGACGTGTCTCTGCTGAATGAATCCTAGAGAGTGCATCAGCCTTTCCATTGCGCGATCCTGGTCTATAAGAAATGACAAAATTAAATTGGTTTAGGAAAAGATTCCAGCGAGCCTGGCGAGGAGTCAGGCACTTAGCCGACCTGATAAATTCAAGGTTACGATGGTCTGTCAGGACGACTATTTGCTGTGCAGCTCCCTGAAGAAGGTGTCTCCATTCCTTGAAGGCGGCAATAATGGCCAACAATTCTCTAT
Source organism: Oophaga sylvatica (assembly GCA_033576555.1). NCBI lineage: Eukaryota > Metazoa > Chordata > Amphibia > Anura > Dendrobatidae > Oophaga > Oophaga sylvatica. Next base: position 244,291,842 of record JARQOD010000003.1, on the reverse strand, counting down.
TGCCCACATCGTAGTTCCTCTCAGCCGAAGACAACTGCTGGGAAAAGAAGGCACAGGGATGCAAGACATTCTTCTCACCTGTTCTCTGAGAGAGTATAGCTCCAACGGCACAGTCTGAAGCATCCACCTCTATTATGAAGGCAAGCTCGGGTTTGGGATGTACTAAGATAGGTGCGGTGGTAAATTTATCCTTTAAACAGGAAAATGCTTCCTGAGCTTGCGGGGTCCAGGAGAACCTAGACTGTTTCCGGGTAAGTTGGGTGATAGGTGACACTACCTCAGAAAAATTCTTAATGAAACGTCTATAGAAGTTGGCAAACCCGATGAAACTCTGCACCTCCTTCACATTTCTAGAATTGGCCAATCCTTGATGGCTTGGTTCTTGCTTCCATCCATACTAATCCCTTGCGTAGATAGTACATACCCCAGAAATTGAATTTCGGTCCTATGGAATTCACATTTTTCAAGTTTGATGTAGAGATGGTTTTGTCTTAGGCGTTCTAAGACCATTCTCACATGTCCATGATGTTCCTCTGTGGAGTTAGAAAAAATTAGAATATCATCCAGATAAATCACCACAAATGTATCTAGGAGATCCCTGAAGATATCATTCACGAAGTGTTGGAAAGTGGCTGGGGCGGTACTCAGACCAAAAGGCATAACTAGATATTCAAAGTGTCCATAGCGTGACCTGAAAGCAGTCTTCCATTCATCCCCAGGTCTAATACGGACCAAGTTATAGGCCCCACGGAGATCCAGTTTAGAGAAAATTTTGGCATGCCGCACTCTCTCCAACAACTCAGGGATTAAAGGCAATGGATAACGTTTCTAATAGTAACCTTATTGAGTTCCCTATAGTCTATGCAGGGTCTCAGAGATCCATCTTTCTTCTTCACAAAGAAGATGGGTGCACCTGCGGGAGATGAAGAGGGGCGTATGAAGCCCTTGGCTAAATTTTCGTCTATATAATCCTTCAAAGCTTTTAGCTCGGGCCCCGCTAGGGGGTAGATCTTACCAAAAGGTATCTCGGCTCCAGGCAATAATTCAATTGGACAATCATATGGACGGTGAGGAGGAAGCTGATCAGCGTTCTTCTTGTCACATAAATCCACATAGTCCTGGTATACAGCTGGTAGTTCAGGGACTGACATGGTTCCTTTAGGAACAGAGCAAGCTGAAACTCCTTGACTCATCTGTTTCTCCGGAAAGTGTAATTCCTTGGTCTCCAAGTTAATCGTAGGATTCTGCGCCTGCAGCCATGGTAGCCCTAGAATAATGGGAAAGTGGGGAGAAGAGATAAGCAAAAAAGACATTTTCTCCTGATGATCTTTACCCATAAGGACCCTCAAAGGCTCTGTTTCTTGATCCACTGGTCCAGAAGTCAGTAGAGAGCCATCCACAGTCTCCATCTGAAATGGAGTAGCCTTCTTCACTGAACGTATCCCCTGTTTCAGAGCAAAGGAGATATCCATAAAATTTCCACTTGCTCCTGAGTCGATCATAGCAGAGCTAGACACCCAGACTGAGTCAACCCAGAGTTTGATGGAAAGGAAGCAATGAGAATTGTTTCTTTTACAACTCAGCTGGGACACCGCTGAGGAAATTGAAAAATTGCAGCGTTTATACCGTCATCGTCCCCAGAACTAACAGAGTTTAAGTCCGAGAAATCAAGATCTCTGGCAGCAGATCTCTCTGGAGCCTAAGGCTCGGACATGACAGAGCTCCTCTCGCAACACTCACAGTGAATGACTGCTGCAGTAGTCTTACGAGAACGGCTGGGGCAGTTTATAATGAAGTGCCCTGACTTACCACAGTAGAAACATAGATTTTCCTTTATACGATGTTCTTTGCGTGCATCACTAACCCGTCTTTGTAAAGAGTCCACCTGCATGGGTTCAGGTTCTGGTTCCCTTGTGATCCTACTCAAAGGTTCCTTAGCTGAGGAGGGAGGTAGGAAAAGGTTAGTGCGATTATTTTCGAACCATCTCTCTTGTCTGCGTTCAGTCAGACGAGCATCAATACGGATACAATAGTTAATAAAGTCACCTAACGCATTGGGAGGGTCGGCACGAGCAAGTTTATCCTTAATCAGTGGAGACAACCCTTTCCGAAAAATAGATTTTTTAGCGGAAGTGTCCCAAGTGGTATCAAGAGCCCATCTCCTGAAATCCAGGGCATATTCGGCTACTGAACGCTTACCTTGGCGCAAAGTTAACATGGCTGCTTCAGCTGTTGCACCTCGATTGGGGACATCAAACACCTGCCCCATGGCTGAAATAAAAGCATCAAGGTGATTCAAACAATCATCCTCAGTCTCAATCAGAGGGTTTGCCCACATCAAAGCCTTATTGGTAAGCAACATGATTATAGTAAGCACTTTGGATCGTTCAGTGGGAAATTGTGAAGCATGTGCAGAGAAAAATAAATTGCATTGATTAATAAATCCCCTGAATTTCTCACGTTCACAGCCAAAACGAAAAGGAGGTAATTTGGGGATCCCAGAACTCGGAGTTATGGCAGGAGCCTGGGCTCGTTCCTCTAGAGCCTCAATCCTGGCTCGCAATTCCTGGGTAGTCTGTCCAAACAATTGCAAATTATGATTAGTGAGGTCCTGTAGGCTTGCAAAACGGGTTTTTAAAGTCTGTACATCTGAAAGGATTGTATCAGTCACTCCGCAAAGTTCCCTTATGCGGGCCTCCATCTTCCAGATCTTTTAAGGCAGAAGTGCTGGAAGAGGAAAGGAAAAAAAAAAAAACAATAGTGTTTACCTGTGGTAACACTCCAGAGTAAAATTTTAAGGGAATGCGCTCACCTGTCATCACATAAGGTATTAAACGGACATCTGATATCCACAGTCACAGCAGACACGGCTTTCCCAGACCCAGCAGACACTAAACATTGGCTCCTGAATCTTGTCATGTATAGTGTACAGTTCCTATAGCGTCTTGTGCTTGGGTGCGAGGAAAACAAGGAGACATAGGTTGAAATGAAATGACTTGTATTACTTCATACAAGCATGCTGAAAAGTTCACACAGTTTGCAGGAACAGCGACAGGAGACACAGCAGGCCAGAGTAACTTCAAGCGCTACAATAAATCTCCAAAGCAGGTTCAGGATCTCTTCTCTGTACTGTAATTCCTCTGCAAACATGGATTCACCAAACAGCAGGTTTCCAGAGTCCAAAAGGGTTCCAAGGTTCCTCAGTAGGGAATAGCTGGAGTACAAGTCCAAGGTTTCCAGGAGTCAGGTCACAGACTGACTGAGGCTTGATTCAGGAACACTGATTGTTCAGCTGAGGCTGCTTAAGAAGCAAGAGGGAAGAATCAGGGCGGGAACATGAAAACTGGAAACTCCATATTAACTGAGGGCAAGAGCTGCAGAAAGACAGAAAGCAAAATGGCCGACGGAAAACTGAGTTTCAAGGAACATGTCAACAGAGACAAAGAACCTTACACATAGTCTCCGACATCCCGGACCACATGCGACCACCAATACGTCCTCACCAGCAGCTCAGATGTCCTTTTTGTCCCAAAATGTCCCCTACCCTGGACGCATGAGCCCAAGAGAGAACCTCCGGTCGCAAATTAGCAGGTACAAAAGTCTTGCCCGAAGGCACTGACTCTAGTGACAACGGAGCTATGTTCTCAAGCTCTTAGGAGGGACAATAAGCTGAGGCTCCCCCTCCTCCTCCTCAGAGGACACAATGGAGCGAGATAGAGCGTCAGCCCGAATGTTCTTCTCTCCCGAGAGGTAATGGAGGGTGAAGTGAAACCGGGAGAAGAACAAGGACCATCTGGTCTGACGAGAGTTTAGCCGCTGGGCTGTCTGTAAGTACACCAAAATTTTGTGGTCAGTGAAGACTTGGAAGGGAAAGCGAGCCCCCTCCAAGAGATGTCTCCACTCAGAGAAGGCCAACTTCATTGCTAGCAACTCCCTGTCTCCGATGGAATAATTCCACTCCGCAGGTGTGAAGGTCTTGGAGAAGAAGAAGCAAGGATACTTCCGACCTTGAGCATCCTTTTGGAAGAGGACAGCTCTCGCACCAACGGATGAGGCATCCACCTCCAATATAAATGGCTTATCAACATCGGGGCGATGTAGGATGGGAGCACTAGCAAAATGAGATTTGATAGAAGTGAGAGCCTTGGAGACCTCTTCGGACCACAATTTGGGATTTGCTCCCTTCTTGGTGAGGGCTACCAAGGAAGCTACCAACGTTGAGAAATGGGGAATGAACTGGCGATAGTAATTTATGAACCCCATAAAGAGCTGCACCGCTTTATGTGAATGGGGTTCTTGCCAGTCCATTACAACCTGCAGTTTGGCAGGATCCATAGCCAATCCCTGGGCGGAGATGATATAGCCCAGGAAAGGTAAAGACTCCTGCTCAAACATGCATTTATCCAACTTTGAATAGAGGGAATTCGCCCGTAGGAAGTCGAAGACTCTGCAGACATCTTTCCGGTGGGAGCCAATATCTGGAGAGAAGATAAGAATATCATCCAGATAGACTACGACCGAGGTGGAGAGCATATTCCGGAAAATATCACTAACAAAGTCTTGGAAAACGGCTGGGGCATTACAGAGCCCAAAGGGCATCACCTGATATTCATAGTGCCCATTCCTGGTATTAAAAGCCGTCTTCCATTCATCCCCCTCACGGATGCGAATCAGGTTATAAGCACCCCGCAAATCTAATTTGGTAAATACCCTTGCTCCCCGTAACCTATCAAAGAGCTCGGAAATCAGGAGCAATGGGTACTTATTCTTAACGATGATGGCGTTAAGACCCTTGTAGTCTATGCATGGACGTAATTCTCCGTTCTTCTTCTGCACGAAGAAGAATCCCGCCCCTGCAGGTGACACAGACTTCCTAATGAACCCTCGAGCCAGATTCTCCTGGATGTATTAGGACAAAGCCTCTGTCTCCGGAAGAGAGAGAGGGTAGACTGTTATGTTTTGGTAGCTGAGGAGAATAAGCAAAAAACGGCAATACACCAGAGAGGCTGGAATCTATTGGATTGCAGTAACCTGAACTAACCACACAACTAGAGGTAGCCGTGGAGCGTTCCTACGTTGATCCTAGACGCTTCGTCACAGCCTTAGAGATAACTACACCTAAAGGCAGAAAGAAGAAAGCTATCTGCCCCGGAGAAGATCCCCAAAGAAAATAGGAAGCCCCCAAACATGTAATGGCGGTTAGACAAGAAGAAGCACGGACACAGACAGAAAATAGAATGAGCAAATGCTGGGGCCCAATCTGTCTAGACAGAAAAGTACAGGAAAGGATACTCACTGCAATCCAAAAAAAAAACCTAAAAAATACCAACTCTTCTGATTGCAAAAACACCTAAGATCACACGATCTCCACCACCTAAATAACATCTCTGGTGTAACAAAACTAAGCCGCAGCCACTGAAAAAACAGGAAAAAGCAAATGAACAAACAACAGTGGCCTCAGATAAACTGAGAGGAGCACAAGCCCCCCGGAGGGGACCTGGCTGACCTCCACAAAGTGCAGGGAACAATGCAAATAGCAAGCACAAAAATAAAAGCAGAAAATATCTTATCTGATAGCAGAAGATGCAGGCAAGACACAGCAAACTTCCAAATGAACCAGGAACCACAATTGAGACAAAAACAATTGATCACCGGCAACCATCATGGGAGGGAACCTCCCATATATCAGACCAGTCAGTGATCCCAGATTGCCACTCCTCGCCGAAAGGTTCAGTACTGTCTGTAACCACCAGAGGGAGCCTCTGCTCATAAACCATCTCTAGCACATTCATAACAGTAGACCTGTCCCCGAGGAGGTTCTGCTCCAGGTAAGAGGTCTATAGGACAGTCATAGGGGCGATGAGGCGGAAGGGTCTCAGCAGCCTTTTTGGAGAACACGTCTGCATAGAACCAATAGTACTTGGGAAGAGAAGTGATCTGCGGTATTTTTGTAGTGGTGACCTGAATGCACTCCCTCACACATCTGCCTGTACACGATTCACTCCAACTCAATATCCTCCCAGAAGACCACTCAATATGGGGAAAGAGTAGTAACGGAGCCAGGGTACTCCCAGCAGAGTCTATTCCCTCGGGAAGGACATGAAGGGAAATACTCTCCTGATGGGAAGGGGACATGGATAAGGTGAGAGGGATAGTCTGATGGGTGATTTGTGAGGGAGAGACGATCCATTCACTACTCGCACAGTCACCGGTTTGGCAAGCATCACCTGAGGTATAACATGGCGGAGAGCCAAGGCAGAGGACATGAAATTCTCCTCGGCTCCAGAGTCCACACAAAGCTCGACGGTGAGAGTGGATGGACCTAACGAAATTTTCCTTTTGAAGAACAACTTGGTGGAAAATGCCGTGGTGTCTCGTGAACCTCCTCCCAGGGTTACTAGAGGCGACCGTTTTCCTGACCGCTGTGGACATTTGTTGGCATAATGTCCTAACTGCTGGCAGATGTTACAAACCATGGGTAATCGAGCGGCTCGAGAAACCTCCATGGTCTCATGGGAGTCGGACACCTGATTGAAAGATTCTAGAGGTCTGGCGAAGGTGGGAGCCAGCCGGAACCTATGCCTACACTGGGTCCGCTCTAACCTCCACTCGTTAAAACGGAGGTTGATGCGGGTAGATATAGAAATGAGCTCCTCCAGTGTGGCAGGAATCTCCCTGGTAGCCAAGACATCCTTCACATGATCTGCCAGTCCTCTCCAGAACACCGGAATAAGGACTTTATCCGGCCATTCCAGCTCTGAGGACAGAGTCCGGAATTGTATGGCGAACTGGCTGACCATGGACGAAGCTTGTGAACTTGCCAGCAGGTGGAGTGCCGTATAGTGGGTGACATAAGGTCCTAAAAAGACCTGTTTCAGAGCGTCCAGGAAGAGTGGAGCACTCTGCACCACACGATCATTGCGCTCCCACAGCGGCATTGCCCACTCCAACGCCCTGCCCGACAGGAGGGATAGAACAAAACCCACTTTCGCCCATTCCGTAGGGAAACGTGTAGCCAGAAGCTCAAGATGTATAGAGCATGGACTCACGAATCCCCAACATTGCATACTGTCACCAGCAAACTTGTCTGGGAGCAGAAGATGGGACAAAGTAGGAGCAGGGGTGGCAGAAAACAAACTGGCTGCAGCCACGCTAGCAGACTGAACAGCGACTGCGGTAACATCCACAGCTGAGGTTGTGCGTTCTATAGCCGCCAACCTATGCTCCAGCTGCTGGATGTACCGCTGTAGCCGCTGATCATCCGCCATTTACTAGCCAGACCCTGGTGCTAGTATTATTTTTGGGCTGTTGGAACGCACCAAATAAATATAAATAATAGGTGCGTTCACAGCCCGGGGTCTAGAGGCTATTTTAGCCAAGCCCTGAACACGTGCATACAAAGCTACTCACCGGGGGTGCCAGTATTCTAGGGATAAATCTCAGGAATATGAATACCAGTTGCATGCTTACATGCATTAGCAAGCGAGGACGGACTACAAAACCCCAGGTAGCATATGTGCACCTGCTCTGACTGAAGTTAGCCAGCAACGCTCCATCGCTTCCCCCACTGTAAGCCCACCGGTTGACACACCACCAATAAGAATTGTTCAGGTGTCATCGCAAGGCCAAAGCATTCAGGGAATCACAATGTTTTTGCAATGAAACACTGCATCTAGGCCATCACCACCACCACCTCCACCATCACCATCACCAACCCCCTCTCAGTCCCTCATGCCCACCTCTAGTTCCTCCATATGCAGCTCTCAATCATAGAATCATAGAATGGTAGAGTTGGAAGGGACCTACTGGGCCATCTGGTTCAACCCCCTGCTCAAAGCAGGATTCTCTAAATCATCCCAGACAGATGTCTGTCCAGCCTCTGTTTGAAGATTTCCATTGAAGGAGAACTCACCACCTCTCGTGGCAGACTGTTCCACTCATTGATCACCCTGACTGTCAAAAAAGTTTTTTCTAATATCTAATCTGTGTCTCCTCCCATTCAGTTTCATCCCATTGCTTCTAGTCTTTCCTTGTGCATATGAGAATAAAGATGATCCTTCTACAATGTGACAGCCCTTGAGATATTTGTAGACAGCTATTAGGTCTCCTCTCAGTCTTCTTTTTTACAAGCTAAACATTCCCAAATCCTGCAACCGTTCCTCATAGGACATGGTTTGCAGACCGGTCACAATTCTGGTGGCTCTTCTCTGAACTTGCTCCAGTTTGTTGATGTCTTTTTTAAAATGTAGTGCCCAAAACTGGACACAGTATTCCAGATAAGGTCTGACCAAAGAGGAGTAGAGGCAATAATGACCTCACGTGATCTAGACTGTATGCTTCTGTTGATACATCCTAGAATTGCATTTGCCTTTTTTGCTGCTGCATCACACTGTTGACTCATGTTCAGTCTGTGATCAATTAGTACACCCAAGTATTTTTCACATGTGCTGTTACTTAGCCCTATTCCTCCCAATTTGTATATGCTTTTTTCATTTTTATTGCCCAGATGTAGTTCTTTGCATTTTTCCCTGTTAAAATCCATTCTGTTAGTTGCTGCTCACTGCTCCAGTTTATTTATATATTTTTGAATCCTCTCTCTCTCTTCTCTAGTATTAGCTACCCCTCCTAGCTTTGTGTCATCAGCAAATTTGATCAGTTTACCCTCAATTCCTTCATCTAAATCATTGATAAAGATGTTGAACAATACAGGGCCCAAAACAGAGCCTTGTGGTACCCCACTTGAGACATTCTTCCAACTGGATATGCAGCCACTCTTTGGGTCCGATCACTAAGCCAGTTATGAATCCACCTAACAGTTGCCTTGTCCATTCCATACTTAGTCATTTTTTCAATAAGGATTGTGTGAGATACTTTGTCAAATGCTTTGCTGAAGTCAAGATATACTATATCTACAGCATTTCCCTGATCCACCCAGTCAGTGATTCTGTCATAGAAGGAAATTAAGTTAGTCTGACATGACTTATTAGTTACAAACCCATGCTGACTCTGCTTAATCACTTCATTCTTATCCAGGTACTTGCATACATGTTCTTTAATAATTTGTTCAAAGATCTTTCCTGGTATAGAAGGAGACTCACCGGCCTGTAGTTCCCTGGGTCCACCTTCTTCCCTTTTTGAAGATAGGAACAACATTTGCTCTTCTCCAGTCTTCTGGACTTCTCCTGTTCTCCAAGAATTTTCAAAGATTATGGACAGTGGTTCAAGAATTTCTTCTGCTATCTCCTTCAGTACCCTGGGGTGTAATTCATCTGGACCTGTAGACTTGAATTCATTTAGGTTAGCTAAGTGTTTCCTCACTGTCTTTCTGTTTATAGATATCCTGGATTCTTCTATTCCTTTAATAGGACAGTGAAGATCAGTTGATGTTACATTTCCTTTCTGAGAGAAAATAGATGCAAAATAGGAATTAAAAGTTCAGCCTTCTCAACATCCTGTCTTACCATTTCACCATTTTCATCCTGTAAAAATCCTATAGCATCTTTGACTTTTCTTTTACTTTTGACGTATCCCCAAAATCCTTTTTTGTTGCTTTTGACGTCACTTGCAAGCCTTAATTCATTGTCAGCTTTAGATAATCTGATTTGTGCCCTGCAGGTTCTGAGATGGCATTATATTCTTCTTTAGATATGCCTCCCTCTTTCCATTTGATAAACATTTCTTTCTTGCTTTTTAGCATGTGTTTAATTCTGTGTTCATCCATCCTGGTTTCCTTAAATGCTTCCCATTCTTCCCTCTTTTCAGAATTGTTAACGATTGTGCTTTGAGAATCTCATTTTTCAAGATTTTCCATCCTTCCTGGAAATTTTTGTCCTTAACGATATCCAGCCATTGGATCCCTCCAATTCTCTTTCTGAGTCCCTTAAAATCTGCCTTTCTGAAATCTAACCTTGACGTCTGAGTCTTCACAGGTCTTCCTCCTCTTGTTATCTGAAATTCTAAAATAGCATGGTCACTACCTCCTAGGGTCCCAGCCACTCTTACCTCCTCAACCATTTCCTCGCTATTTATAAGGATTAGATCCAAGGTAGCAGATCCCCTTGTTTTATCCCCTACCTTTTGGAAGATAAAGTTGTCAGCAAGAGAGGATAAGAATTTCCTTGACCTGTTAGTTTTGCCTGAGAGAGATTCCCAACAAATGTCTGGATAGTTGAAATCTCCTATGAACACTATGTCATATTTTTTGGAGAACTTGGTCATTTGATGCATAAAGAGTTCATCCTTATCTTCAGCTTGCAAGGCGGCCTGTAGTAATAATCCTACAATGGTGTCCTTTCCATTGTCTGTCCTTGTTTCTTACCCAAACAGTTTCCACAGAATCCCAGTCTCTGAAGCTTCAATCTCTGTGCAGATATACGCTTTTCTAACATACAATGGGACACCTCCTCCTCGTTTATCAAGTCTGTTTCTTACAAATAAGTTGTATCCTTCTAGCCTTGTATTCCAATCATGTATATCGTCCCACCAAGTTTCAGTGATTCCAATTACATCATATTTATTTTCCTGCGTTAGTAGTTCCAGTTCTCCTTGTTTGTTGCCCATGCTATGTGAATTCGTAAAGAAACATTTTAGTTTGTGATTGGTTTATCTTTCTTCAATATTTTTAGTATGTAGATTTTTTTGTCTTTGTTTTTCCCCTTCACTTTTAATAGCAGAATTCTCAATAGCATTTGTCAGATGTATAGCTTTTGCTGGCGTTTTGTTTCCCTTCCCACATTGTTCTAGTTTAAAGCTCTCCTGATGAGTGTAGCAAGGCGACTTCCAAATACATGTTTTCCAGTCTTCGTAAGGTGCACCCCATCTCTAGCAAGTAGTCCATCGTATAGGTAATTGACTCCGTGATCCAAAAATCCAAATCCTTGCTGACGGCAACATCGACATAGCCAGTTGTTCACCTGCAGAATCTTCTTCCACCTCCTTGTTCCATGGACATCCACTGGAAGGATGGAAGAGAAGACCACCTGCGCTCCCAGTTCTTTCACTTTCTTACCTAAGTTTTCAAAGTCACTGCAGATGGTATCCAGGTCGTTTCTTGAGGTGTCATTTGTCCCCACATGTATTAGCAGGAATGGGTAGTCATCTGTTGGTCTGAAGAGTCCTGATATCCTGTCAGACACATCTTTAATTTTTGCACCTGGAAGACAGCACATTTCTCTTGAGGTTAAATCCGGTCTGCAGATAGCGGCCTCTGTTCCTCTCAACAGGGAATCCCCCATGACAACAACTCTCCGTTTCTTCTTCACAACAGTTTTCTTTCTCCATTCATGAGGACTCTGAGGGCGTACAAGGTTATTGTTTGTGGCCAAAGTCTTATCTTGATGTATTTCTTCATCGTTATTCTGTGTAAGAGCCTGGTACAGGTTCCTGAGCAGTATTGGTGCTGACTGCCTCCCGATCCTCCTGCTTCTCTGGGTCACATGCTTCCATTCCTCTGTTTCTTCAGGTGCACTTTGAATTTCTTCTCTTTCTGTAACATGAAGAGATAATTCTGCTCTGTCTAAGAACTCTTCACCTTCCTTAATGGTCTTCAATGTAGATAACCTCTCTTCCAGATTTTGCAACTTTTCCTCCAACAGGGACACAAGCTTGCATTTCTGGCATGTAAGTTTGGCTTTTCCACTGGTAAGTCTGTGAAAATGTAGCAAGAAATGCAGCTCACCAAATGGCTCTTGGCCTCTTCCATGTTCTTATTGTTCAAGAGATATTCAAGCGGTGAAATATATGCCAAAACTCGCGCGCAGTTTACTGATGTCCTCCTTTCAGCTGCAACAGCCAAAATCCAGTGTTCCTTGAGCTTGCGAAGACTCTTCACTTATCCCAGAAGGCACTGGGAATATGCAAATTCTCTCCTCAGGACTCCTCCCCTGGTTTACTGATGTCCTCCTTTCAGCTGCAACGGCCAAAATCCAGTATTCCTTGAGCTCGCGGAGACTCTTCACTTATCCCAGAAGGCACTGGGAATATGCAAATTCTCTCCTCGGGACTTCTCCCCTGGTTTACTGATGTTCTCCTTTCAGCTGCAACGGCCAAAATCCAGTGTTACTTGAGCTCGCGGAGACTCTTCACTTATCTCAGAAGGCACTGGGAATATGCAAATTCTCTCCTCGGGACTCCTCTCCTGGAGTGCCTCAAGTCTAGCTCACCCTACCAGACACTCTGAGTATGAGAAGAAATTACGCATAGTCTCATCCACATACACTGGCTTTGAACGCCTACATTGCCAAACTGAACTCATTAGAGACGATGCCCTTCCATTTGGTTGAAAGCGCAGCGTTCAGAGACCTCATTGCCTACGCTGTCCCACGCTATGACCTACCCAGTCAGCACTTCTTTTCTAGTTAAACCATCCCTGCCCTCCACCTGCATATGAAAGACCGCATTGTCCATGCACTCAAACAATCAGTGAGTGGAAAGGTGCACCTCACAACAGATGCATGGGCCAGTAGGCATGGCCAGAGCCGTTAAGTGTCCATCACTGCGCACTGGGTTAATGTGGTGGATGCAGGGTCCACAGGGGACAGCGGCGGTGGCACAGTGCTGCATAGCCCACGGTATAGGCAACAGTTGGCTGTAGGCGTTCGACCCTCCTCCTCTTCCAGAAGCGAAAGTGATAACGGCCGTAATTTGTGCCCTGGCAAAACTCAGACACATACCTTGCCTGGCTCACACCTTGAACCTGGTGGTGCAGTGCTTCTTAAATAATTATCCGGAGTTAACAGCCCTGCTCCATAAAGTGCAAAGACTGTGCTCGCACATCAGTCACACGCCTGTAGACTCCAGTCGTATGCAGAGGCTGCAGCGATTGCTCCACGTCCCCAAGCAACGCCTAATCATAGATGTTCCAACAAGGTGGAACTCCACCATGCATATGGTTGAGAGGCTGTGCGAATAGAGGCAGGCTGTAATGCATTTATGGGAGGATACACGGGCAGGCAGTTTGAGAGCAGACATGGAGTTGTCGGGTTTGCAGTGGTCAAAGCTGAAAGATCTCTGTAAAGTCCTTCAGTGTTTTGAGGAATGCACACGGCTGGTAAGCGCAGACGACGCCATCATAAGCATGAGCATCCCACTTATGCGTCTACTCATGCAAACTTTGACGCACATTAAGGATCAGGCATCTGTAGCGGAGGAGGAAGAGGAGGAAGAGGGAAGCTTGAATGACAGTCAGCCATTGTCTGCTCAGGGTAAAGAGAATAATCACTGCACACGTAGTATTGAATGGTGCAAAAAGTGAACAAGTTTTTATTGAGATATGGTGTGGCGATAGGTAGTTGACGTTTCGGCCACTTATGGCCTTTATCAAAACTGATCGCTGAAAAAACAGAAAAATATATACATAAGCGAAAGTAATATACAAAATATACATCATAAATACAAAATAGGGAAAATATCCTAAATATGTGGTAATTGGTTGTTCATGCCTGATAACGAATCACAAATTATTTCTAAGAGTTGGTATAAGAGATAAAATACATAAGGAATAACAATATCATACCCTTTCACATAAGATGAATCAAAAGACTTCGTTTAGGTACATAGAGGTTCACAAAAGCAACCTATAGGTAAAATGGTACATTGTTAGGAAAAATTCAAGTGTACTAATAGGTCCATGGAATGATGTGCAAAGAGAGAAGTATGCGTTTTTGACAAGCTGGTCATATACATTGGGTATATGAGAGTCAGCGCAATGGTCATATCATTTGTACAAAAAAGAAAAACATGTGTCTACAAGTTTGTCAGATATCCCAGGTGGGGAGGATTCAGAAATACTCTAAAGACTATGTGGGATCCAAAGATTCATATGCAAATATATAAAGGTTAAGGTGGTGACCAGTAGGGGGGCTGTAGTACGATTATCATAATGCCCATCATTAGTGGCTAGACAGTAAGATTTGACATATGTCAGTAAACAGTTATAACAAGAACAAAACAAATATACATACATCTGTGTTAGGTGTCCCAGGCAGAAGGGCAATGATCATGTGGACCCTGAAGGCTATATGGGAAATAGAAATAAATACATACTGGGGTAAGAGTGGTGACCGGTGAGGACACTGGTATATAGTTATCAAAAATGTCAATGCGGAGGGAATGGTACAAAAATAGAAGTTACTTACAAGCATTGGTGGCGCAGGGTAAAGCGCTGACACAGCAGCGTCCTAGTGGTGTGTGTCAGCCTGTATGGTGCCGGGTTTATAAAGAGAACGCCGTCGGTGCACGAGACCGGAAGTGACGCTAACCGCGTCACCGGAAGTGACGTCGGCGGCTGAGAGGAGGCGTCTGAGATGTCTCTCAGTGACAATGAGAAGGGCTGCGCTTGCGCAGAGCGGAGGGGACGGTCCTTAGAGACCGACAGGACGCTTCCCTGTAGTTAGGGGGAGCGATAGCTCGGTGCTATTAGGGAGAGGGCGTTTTTGGAGTGTGTGAAATAAAAATATTAGAAAATCGTAAGCAACAGTGGTACATAGGTGGCAGAAAAACATATATAGACATAAAAGTATGATAACCTAAAGATACAGCCCATGGATATATATCAGGATATACAAATCAATAATGTAAGGGTGGCTGAAAATGGATATATTGCTGCAAATGGTCAAACATACTGTCAAATATATATACACAAGGCATAATAATGCATAACAATGAGTAGGAGTCCAAACTGAAAATAAAAGGGGGAGGGTGAAAAAATAGAGGGAAAAAGAACAGACAAGCAATAAAAAGGGGGAAAAAAGGGGAAAAAAGGGGGAAAAAAAGGGGAAAAGTTTGATAAGGGGGGGGAAATTATTTTTGGGGGGAAAAAAAGGGGGGGGTTTAAAATAGGGGAAAGAAAAATGTAAAACAAAATGTAAAAATAAATATGTAAATATGTAAAAATAAAAGGGAGGGGGGGTTTGTGTTGTTTGTTTTGGGATTATCTTACCAGTAGGAGGAGAGAAAAGAGACTGACATGTGGGAGAATTCAGTGGGCCTAAGAAAGGGAAGAAAAAATACTACGTTAGTTGGTCAAGTATTATTAAATTAACCAGTCGATTTCTCTGTTGAGACCTTTGGGATGTAACGTATCTAGAGTATAAATCCAAAATGTCTCACGTTGTTTCAGGAGTTTAATGTGATTACCCCCTCGGGTAGGTCTGGGTACTCTCTCAATGATTTGGAAACGTAGTTGTGCCACATTATGTCTGGCTTCCTTGAAGTGAGCGGGTAAAGGAAGCCAAGTTTTTTTGCATCTAATGGTCGATTTATGAGCTGAGATGCGGTCTCTTATGGCTTGTGTTGTTTCACCCACGTATAAGTACCCACATGGACACTTGATCATATATACGACAAATTTTGTCTCGCAAGTAAAGAAGTCTTTGATGGGGTAAGACTTCCCAGTGTGTGGGTGGACAATCTCACTACCTTTAATGATATTAGAACAGCTCATACAATTAAGACATGGGAACGTACCAGTTCTTTTGGAGCCTGATAGCGTGCGGGTAGTAGCAGTGGTGTTAGGTTTCAAGTCAGCTCTAATTAGTTGGTCCCTGATGTTGCGGGGTCTCTTCAGACACATCAATGGAGGGTTGGTAAAGCTGGCAATGTTGGGGTATGCCTTATTCAACAGGGGCCAGTGTTTTAGCACCAAGTTGTGTACCCTTTGCATAGAAGGATGATGTTCATGAACAAACGGGATACGCGGTGGTTTGGATTGGGCGGTTCTGGTGTCATCAGGGCTCGTCAGAGCTTTTGTCATTTCAGTTTGGAGTAGATTAGGAGGGTAATTTCTTGAAAGAAATTTGTTTGACATTTCTTGTAAACGGACTCCTTTTTGAGACGAATCAGATACAATCCTGGTTACCCTCTTGAATTGTGATCGTGGGAGACTATTTTTGGTCGGTTTGGGGTGACAGCTATTATAGTGAAGCAAGGTGTTGCAGTCAGTAGGTTTTGTATAGATGTCGCTAGTTAATCTGCCCAAATTGTCTTTGTAAATTTGAGTATCCAAAAAGGTAACTGTATCATGGCTATGGGATAGTGTGAACTTGAGTTCGTGTCTGATATTGTTGAGAGCATTAAAAAATGTGAAAAGGCTGTCTAGATCACCAAGCCAGATACAAAAAATGTCGTCGATATACCGGTACCACGTGAGGGCATGTTGTTGGAACAGGGGATGTTGGTAAACGTGATCGCGTTCGAACCTATCCATGTATAGATTGGCATAAGCAGGTGCCACGTTGGATCCCATTGCGGTCCCGCAGGTTTGTATAAAGAAATCGTTTTCAAAACGAAAAAAAAATTTCTTTTAGTACAAGATTTAATAGGTCAAGACATAATTCATGTGATGGTAGGTCAACACCGGCTTCACTTAAGGTCAAAGATGTGGCCTGAATACCTTTATCATGTACAATCGATGTGTACAGGCTATTGACGTCAAGAGTGCACAGAATACTGTTTGGATCAACACTGGAAATTGTTTTGATTTTGTTCAGGAAATCACCTGTATCAAGAATGAATGATTTTGTTGTATGGGTATGTGGGGTCAATATTTTTTCTGAGAAAATTGAGATAGGATTCAAAATGGAGTTAGTGGATGCCACAATCGGCCTACCTGGTGGATTATATAGGTCTTTATGAATTTTGGGAAGAATGTATAGTACTGGTGTAACAGGATGTAAATTAGTAAGAAAGGTTTTGGTTTTGGCATCTATCGTGTAACGTTGAAGGTGTTTGTCAAGTATGAAGTCGATTTTTCTGCGTATATCAGGGGTGGGATCTGAAGTGACTTTCTTATAGGTGTTAGTGTCGGAAATTTGTCTCTTGATTTCGGTGAGATATTGGGTTTTGTTCATAACTACAACTGCACCCCCTTTGTCCGCCGGTTTTATAATAATATTAGGATTGTTTTGTAGGGATGTTATGGCTTGTCTCTCCAGGGAACTCAGGTTGTTATGAACAGGTAGAAGGCCCAGTTTTTGATCATGAATGGTGCTGTTTATGTCTCGATTGACCAGGTCAACAAAAGTTTCGACTGCATGGTAGGTTTTCGGGGGTTGGAAGTTACTAGTATTTCTAAGACCTAGGTTGTCGATAGAAAATGGTGGACTAGCATTGTTGTTAGGAGTGGAACTCAAAGTGTTGGGGGTTTGGGAAGGACTGTTCTCAAAGTGTACCTTCAATCTAATGTTGCGGTAGAATTGTTGAAGGTCCTTATGTAATTGGAATGCGTCCCATCTAGGTGTTGGACAAAATGACAAACCAGATTAAGTACTTTGAGTTCAAGAGGAGAAAGTGAATAGTCGGAAATGTTGACAACTACGTTTGGACTCCTACCTGAGAGCGAAGTGTCATGTGTCGATGCTGATCGCCTCCTCCTCGACCGCCTCGTTGGTGTCCGCTTTGGCCTAAAAAAGGTTGTCTTGCCAAGGATGTTCCGCCAGCGTCGCTCCCAGAGCCTGGTGAGGAGCCCCCTATGGGCGAGGATCCCCCGGAAGCTGCATAGCCCCCTGGTTGGCGGCGGAATCTGGGTCGGTATCTTCTTGGGCCCTGGTCCTCCCATTTGTAGACCCTGTTGTTGAGGTAGTCCTCAGTGTCGCGCTGGAATTTTGTTCGTTTTCTTTCTTCTAGATTTCTCTGATGAGAGAGGAGGATAGCGTCTACTTTACCTTTAAGAGTGTTGAATTCTGCTTCGTTAAGGGTAGAGGTTAGTTGTGTTTCAATTGAGGTAATTTTCTCTTCTGTCTCCTTAATAGCTTCCTGTAGATATTCGATTGTTAGTAATATGATGTCAAAAGAGCACTTATTTAGGATTTTCTGAAAAGTAGCACAATAATTGACGTTATCGGAGAATAAAGTCGGTTTAAGGTTACAACGTAGTCCTCGTGGTATTTTTCCTTGCCTATGGTATTCGCCCAATGTGGCACAGTGTAAATCATAGGCTACAAGCCTTTTCTTTTCTTTCTCCCAGTCCCTTGTCTTGATATCCTTACTGGGAATATGTAGAAAGTCAGTTCCAGATCTAATCTTAGAAAGAATCGTAGATCCTATGGTATCATCGTACATGTGGGTTTCAGAAGACATGGATATGTGGACGGTGCTTCAAACCAAAAAAGTAATAGTGTAGAGAAAATGGTTAGCACTCGACCCTGGTAGGTTGCCCTATACGGTGCTAGTGAAAAGGGACCAAAAGTCCAAAATTCACAATAAAGAAATTACCCTCCTAATCTACTCCAAACTGAAATGACAAAAGCTCTGACGAGCCCTGATGACACCAGAACCGCCCAATCCAAACCACCGCGTATCCCGTTTGTTCATGAACATCATCCTTCTATGCAAAGGGTACACAACTTGGTGCTAAAACACTGGCCCCTGTTGAATAAGGCATACCCCAACATTGCCAGCTTTACCAACCCTCCATTGATGTGTCTGAAGAGACCCCGCAACATCAGGGACCAACTAATTAGAGCTGACTTGAAACCTAACACCACTGCTACTACCCGCACGCTATCAGGCTCCAAAAGAACTGGTACGTTCCCATGTCTTAATTGTATGAGCTGTTCTAATATCATTAAAGGTAGTGAGATTGTCCACCCACACACGGGGAAGTCTTACCCCATCAAAGACTTCTTTACTTGCGAAACAAAATTTGTCGTATATATGATCAAGTGTCCATGTGGGTACTTATACGTGGGTGAAACAACACAAGCCATAAGAGACCGCATCTCAGCTCATAAATTGACCATTAGATGCGAAAAAACTTGGCTTCCTTTACCCGCTCACTTCAAGGAAGCCAGACATAATGTGGCACAACTACGTTTCCAAATCATTGAGAGAGTACCCAGACCTACCCGAGGGGGTAATCACATTAAACTCCTGAAACAACGTGAGACATTTTGGATTTATACTCTAGATACGTTACATCCCAAAGGTCTCAACAGAGAAATCGACTGGTTAATTTAATAATACTTGACCAACTAACGTAGTATTTTTTCTTCCCTTTCTTAGGCCCACTGAATTCTCCCACATGTCAGTCTCTTTTCTCTCCTCCTACTGGTAAGATAATCCCAAAACAAACAACACAAACCCCCCCTCCCTTTTATTTTTACATATTTACATATTTATTTTTACATTTTGTTTTACATTTTTCTTTCCCCTATTTTAACCCCCCCCTTTTTTTCCCCCCAAAAATAATTTCCCCCCCTTATCAAACTCTTCCCCTTTTTTTCCACCTTTTTTCCCCTTTTTTCCCCCTTTTTATTGCTTGTCTGTTCTTTTTCCCTCTATTTTTTCATCCTCCCCCTTTTATTTTCAGTTTGGACTCCTACTCATTGTTATGCATTATTATGCCTTGTGTATATATATTTGACAGTATGTTTGACCATTTGCAGCAATATATCCATTTTCAGCCACCCTTACATTATTGATTTGTATATCCTGATATATATCCATGGGCTGTATCTTTAGGTTATCATACTTTTATGTCTATATATGTTTTTCTGCCACCTATGTACCACTGTTGCTTACAATTTTCTAATATTTTTATTTCACACACTCCAAAAACGCCCTCTCCCTAATAGCACCGAGCTATCGCTCCCCCTAACTACAGGGAAGCGTCCTGTCGGTCTCTAAGGACCGTCCCCTCCGCTCTGCGCAAGCGCAGCCCTTCTCATTGTCACTGAGAGACATCTCAGACGCCTCCTCTCAGCCGCCGACGTCACTTCCGGTGACGCGGTTAGCGTCACTTCCGGTCTCGTGCACCGACGGCGTTCTCTTTATAAACCCGGCACCATACAGCCTGACACACACCACTAGGACGCTGCTGTGTCAGCGCTTTACCCTGCGCCACCAATGCTTGTAAGTAACTTCTATTTTTGTACCATTCCCTCCGCATTGACATTTTTGATAACTATATACCAGTGTCCTCACCGGTCACCACTCTTACCCCAGTATGTATTTATTTCTATTTCCCATATAGCCTTCAGGGTCCACATGATCATTGCCCTTCTGCCTGGACACCTAACACAGATGTATGTATATTTGTTTTGTTCTTGTTATAACTGTTTACTGACATATGTCAAATCTTACTGTCTAGCCACTAATGATGGGCATTATGATAATCGTACTACAGCCCCCCTACTGGTCACCACCTTAACCTTTATATATTTGCATATGAATCTTTGGATCCCACATAGTCTTTAGAGTATTTCTGAATCCTCCCCACCTGGGATATCTGACAAACTTGTAGACACATGTTTTTCTTTTTTGTACAAATGATATGACCATTGCGCTGACTCTCATATACCCAATGTATATGACCAGCTTGTCAAAAACGCATACTTCTCTCTTTGCACATCATTCCATGGACCTATTAGTACACTTGAATTTTTCCTAACAATATACCATTTTACCTATAGGTTGCTTTTGTGAACCTCTATGTACCTAAACAAAGTCTTTTGATTCATCTTATGTGAAAGGGTATGATATTGTTATCCTTATGTATTTTATCTCTTATACCAACTCTTAGAAATAATTTGTGATTCGTTATCAGGCATAAACAACCAATTACCACATATTTAGGATATTTTCCCTATTTTGTATTTATGATGTATATTTTGTATATTACTTTCGCTTATGTATATATTTTTCTGTTTTTTCAGCGATCAGTTTTGATAAAGGCCATAAGTGGCCGAAACGTCAACTACCTATCGCCACACCATATCTCAATAAAAACTTGTTCACTTTTTGCACCATTCAATACTACGTGTGCAGTGATTATTCTCTTTATTGTGAATTTTGGACTTTTGGTCCCTTTTCACTAGCACCGTATAGGGCAACCTACCAGGGTCGAGTGCTAACCATTTTCTCTACACTATTACTTTTTTGGTTTGAAGCACCGTCCACATATCCATGTCTTCTGAAACCCACATGTACGATGATACCATAGGATCTACGATTCTTTCTAAGATTAGATCTGGAACTGACTTTCTACATATTCCCAGTAAGGATATCAAGACAAGGGACTGGGAGAAAGAAAAGAAAAGGCTTGTAGCCTATGATTTACACTGTGCCACATTGGGCGAATACCATAGGCAAGGAAAAATACCACGAGGACTACGTTGTAACCTTAAACCGACTTTATTCTCCGATAACGTCAATTATTGTGCTACTTTTCAGAAAATCCTAAATAAGTGCTCTTTTGACATCATATTACTAACAATCGAATATCTACAGGAAGCTATTAAGGAGACAGAAGAGAAAATTACCTCAATTGAAACACAACTAACCTCTACCCTTAACGAAGCAGAATTCAACACTCTTAAAGGTAAAGTAGACGCTATCCTCCTCTCTCATCAGAGAAATCTAGAAGAAAGAAAACGAACAAAATTCCAGCGCGACACTGAGGACTACCTTAACAACAGGGTCTACAAATGGGAGGACCAGGGCCCAAGAAGATACCGACCCAGATTCCGCCGCCAACCAGGGGCTATGCAGCTTCCGGGGATCCTCGCCCATAGGGGGCTCCTCACCAGGCTCTGGGAGCGACGCTGGCGGAACATCCTTGGCAAGACAACCTTTTTTAGGCCAAAGCGGACACCAACGAGGCGGTCGAGGAGGAGGCGATCAGCATCGACACATGACACTTCGCTCTCAGGTAGGAGTCCAAACGTAGTTGTCAACATTTCCGACTATTCACTTTCTCCTCTTGAACTCAAAGTCCTTAATCTGGGTTTGTCATTTTGTCCAACACCTAGATGGGACGCATTCCAATTACATAAGGACCTTCAACAATTCTACCGCAACATTAGATTGAAGGTACACTTTGAGAACAGTCCTTCCCAAACCCCCAACACTTTGAGTTCCACTCCTAACAACAATGCTAGTCCACCATTTTCTATCGACAACCTAGGTCTTAGAAATACTAGTAACTTCCAACCCCCGAAAACCTACCATGCAGTCGAAACTTTTGTTGACCTGGTCAATCGAGACATAAACAGCACCATTCATGATCAAAAACTGGGCCTTCTACCTGTTCATAACAACCTGAGTTCCCTGGAGAGACAAGCCATAACATCCCTACAAAACAATCCTAATATTATTATAAAACCGGCGGACAAAGGGGGTGCAGTTGTAGTTATGAACAAAACCCAATATCTCACCGAAATCAAGAGACAAATTTCCGACACTAACACCTATAAGAAAGTCACTTCAGATCCCACCCCTGATATACGCAGAAAAATCGACTTCATACTTGACAAACACCTTCAACGTTACACGATAGATGCCAAAACCAAAACCTTTCTTACTAATTTACATCCTGTTACACCAGTACTATACATTCTTCCCAAAATTCATAAAGACCTATATAATCCACCAGGTAGGCCGATTGTGGCATCCACTAACTCCATTTTGAATCCTATCTCAATTTTCTCAGAAAAAATATTGACCCCACATACCCATACAACAAAATCATTCATTCTTGATACAGGTGATTTCCTGAACAAAATCAAAACAATTTCCAGTGTTGATCCAAACAGTATTCTGTGCACTCTTGACGTCAATAGCCTGTACACATCGATTGTACATGATAAAGGTATTCAGGCCACATCTTTGACCTTAAGTGAAGCCGGTGTTGACCTACCATCACATGAATTATGTCTTGACCTATTAAATCTTGTACTAAAAGAAATTTTTTTTCGTTTTGAAAACGATTTCTTTATACAAACCTGCGGGACCGCAATGGGATCCAACGTGGCACCTGCTTATGCCAATCTATACATGGATAGGTTCGAACGCGATCACGTTTACCAACATCCCCTGTTCCAACAACATGCCCTCACGTGGTACCGGTATATCGACGACATTTTTTGTATCTGGCTTGGTGATCTAGACAGCCTTTTCACATTTTTTAATGCTCTCAACAATATCAGACACGAACTCAAGTTCACACTATCCCATAGCCATGATACAGTTACCTTTTTGGATACTCAAATTTACAAAGACAATTTGGGCAGATTAACTAGCGACATCTATACAAAACCTACTGACTGCAACACCTTGCTTCACTATAATAGCTGTCACCCCAAACCGACCAAAAATAGTCTCCCACGATCACAATTCAAGAGGGTAACCAGATTGTATCTGATTCGTCTCAAAAAGGAGTCCGTTTACAAGAAATGTCAAACAAATTTCTTTCAAGAAATTACCCTCCTAATCTTCTCCAAACTGAAATGACAAAAGCTCTGACGAGCCCTGATGACACCAGAACCGCCCAATCCAAACCACCGCGTATCCCGTTTGTTCATGAACATCATCCTTCTATGCAAAGGGTACACAACTTGGTGCTAAAACACTGGCCCCTGTTGAATAAGGCATACCCCAACATTGCCAGCTTTACCAACCCTCCATTGATGTGTCTGAAGAGACCCGCAACATCAGGGACCAACTAATTAGAGCTGACTTGAAACCTAACACCACTGCTACTACCCGCACGCTATCAGGCTCCAAAAGAACTGGTACGTTCCCATGTCTTAATTGTATGAGCTGTTCTAATATCATTAAAGGTAGTGAGATTGTCCACCCACAACGGGGAAGTCTTACCCCATCAAAGACTTCTTTACTTGCGAGACAAAATTTGTCGTATATATGATCAAGTGTCCATGTGGGTACTTATACGTGGGTGAAACAACACAAGCCATAAGAGACCGCATCTCAGCTCATAAATCGACCATTAGATGCGAAAAAACTTGGCTTCCTTTACCCGCTCACTTCAAGGAAGCCAGACATAATGTGGCACAACTACGTTTCCAAATCATTGAGAGAGTACCCAGACCTACCCGAGGGGGTAATCACATTAAACTCCTGAAACAACGTGAGACATTTTGGATTTATACTCTAGATACGTTACATCCCAAAGGTCTCAACAGAGAAATCGACTGGTTAATTTAATAATACTTGACCAACTAACGTAGTATTTTTTCTTCCCTTTCTTAGGCCCACTGAATTCTCCCACATGTCAGTCTCTTTTCTCTCCTCCTACTGGTAAGATAATCCCAAAACAAACAACACAAACCCCCCCCTCCCTTTTATTTTTACATATTTACATATTTATTTTTACATTTTGTTTTACATTTTCTTTCCCCTATTTTAAACCCCCCCCCTTTTTTTCCCCCAAAAATAATTTTCCCCCCCCTTATCAAACTTTTCCCCTTTTTTTCCCCCTTTTTTCCCCTTTTTTCCCCCTTTTTATTGCTTGTCTGTTCTTTTTCCCTCTATTTTTTCACCCTCCCCCTTTTATTTTCAGTTTGGACTCCTACTCATTGTTATGCATTATTATGCCTTGTGTATATATATTTGACAGTATGTTTGACCATTTGCAGCAATATATCCATTTTCAGCCACCCTTGCATTATTGATTTGTATATCCTGATATATATCCATGGGCTGTATCTTTAGGTTATCATACTTTTATGTCTATATATGTTTTTCTGCCACCTATGTACCACTGTTGCTTACAATTTTCTAATATTTTTATTTCACACACTCCAAAAACGCCCTCTCCCTAATAGCACCGAGCTATCGCTCCCCCTAACTACAGGGAAGCGTCCTGTCGGTCTCTAAGGACCGTCCCCTCCGCTCTGCGCAAGCGCAGCCCTTCTCATTGTCACTGAGAGACATCTCAGACGCCTCCTCTCAGCCGCCGACGTCACTTCCGGTGACGCGGTTAGCGTCACTTCCGGTCTCGTGCACCGACGGCGTTCTCTTTATAAACCCGGCACCATACAGCCTGACACACACCACTAGGACGCTGCTGTGTCAGCGCTTTACCCTGCGCCACCAATGCTTGTAAGTAACTTCTATTTTTGTACCATTCCCTCCGCATTGACATTTTTGATAACTATATACCAGTGTCCTCACCGGTCACCACTCTTACCCCAGTATGTATTTATTTCTATTTCCCATATAGCCTTCAGGGTCCACATGATCATTGCCCTTCTGCCTGGGACACCTAACACAGATGTATGTATATTTGTTTTGTTCTTGTTATAACTGTTTACTGACATATGTCAAATCTTACTGTCTAGCCACTAATGATGGGCATTATGATAATCGTACTACAGCCCCCCTACTGGTCACCACCTTAACCTTTATATATTTGCATATGAATCTTTGGATCCCACATAGTCTTTATAGTATTTCTGAATCCTCCCCACCTGGGATATCTGACAAACTTGTAGACACATGTTTTTCTTTTTTGTACAAATGATATGACCATTGCGCTGACTCTCATATACCCAATGTATATGACCAGCTTGTCAAAAACGCATACTTCTCTCTTTGCACATCATTCCATGGACCTATTAGTACACTTGAATTTTTCCTAACAATATACCATTTTACCTATAGGTTGCTTTTGTGAACCTCTATGTACCTAAACGAAGTCTTTTGATTCATCTTATGTGAAAGGGTATGATATTGTTATTCCTTATGTATTTTATCTCTTATACCAACTCTTAGAAATAATTTGTGATTCGTTATCAGGCATGAACAACCAATTACCACATATTTAGGATATTTTCCCTATTTTGTATTTATGATGTATATTTTGTATATTACTTTCGCTTATGTATATATTTTTCTGTTTTTTCAGCGATCAGTTTTGATAAAGGCCATAAGTGGCCGAAACGTCAACTACCTATCGCCACACCATATCTCAATAAAAACTTGTTCACTTTTTGCACCATTCAATACTACGTGTGCAGTGATTATTCTCTTTATTGTGAATTTTGGACTTTTGGTCCCTTTTCACTAGCACCGTATAGGGCAACCTACCAGGGTCGAGTGCTAACCATTTTCTCTACATTGTCTGCTCAGGGAACTGTCCTGGACAAGGTGGAGGAAGAAGAGGAAGAGGAGGAGTTGGTGGATGATTATTTTGGAAAGGAGGATGCTTCTCAGGGGGCAAGTAAAAATGTTGGCTTGCCAAGTTCAGGTCCAGGGTTTGTACGTGACTGGAGCGATATGGATTTGGCAGAAAGTGCTCCTCCACCCACCACTGGCAGTGCATCACTGACACCTGGAACATTGGCCCACATGTGTGATTATGCCTTGCGGATCCTAAGAAGGGACCCCCGCATTGCCAAAATGATGAATGATGATGACTACTGGTTGGCCAGCATCCTCGATCCACGCTATAAAGGCAAATTACAGAACATAATGCCACAGGAGAACCTAGAGCTAATATTGGCCAACAAACAAGCAACTCTGGTAAACCGTTTGTTAGATGCATTCCCAGAAAACAGCAGCGGTGCAGATTCTACCACGAGCCGTACTGGCCCAAATGGAAGAGGTGTTCGTGTCCTCACAGCCAAAGTGGCGTTGGAGACTGTGGTTTCATGACCATGCTGTGGACTGATTTCTCCAGGACAGCTCACACGCCTGCTAATCAGGAATCTATAGCAATGAATGAGCGAAGGCAATGTATTTCAATCTGAATGTAAATATTCTAGGTAACTTGATTGAAGAATAAAACTTAACTTTTATTGTAAAAAAATAAAGTGCCAAAAGTGAAAGTGCTTGTGCCAAACCAAAAAAAAATTGTGATGTTAAAATAAAAACACAATGGTTACCATAGCCAATTTTGCTTGGACCAAAATGAGTTGGGTGCCTTGTATGACTTCCCACTGACTATATTGCTAAGTCAGTATTAACTGAAGGGTTAAATCATATCAAGATTCGATATCCTCAAGTAGAAATGTCTCTTATGCTTTATCACCCATCCTATAGTGGAGTGGATATTTTACTTATAAAGAGGTATATAATAAATTCTACTGTTATTACACCACACTCTGTGCTCTCAGATATGGAATAATGTCACAAAATATCTCTTATGTGCAAAGAAAATTCCTTTAGAGGGCATGTCCATACGTTTTATATATCTTGGTGCTAATGGTATTTAGATCGTATGTCCCTTATTGACTGGAGCCATTATTTAATGTGTCTCCTTATTTAAAATAATATTCCACATGCCTCAATTGCAGGAGAAAACAGTACCATCAGGGGAGCACAGGGTGGTACCAATACCCTGCATTTCTACCCCACTGTGGGTTTTATGCCAATGTAATACTCATCTGCAGTGTGGTGTTGCGGACATAGCTGTCTGTCTAAGCCTGGGGAGATCCATCCTGTACTATGTTTCATATCAGGCGGTCAGAGCCCCAGAAGCGTCTTCCATCAGGAATCTATAGCACCAGACAGGAGACAGCAGTTGTCAACTATGGTTAAAAATTACTTCTCCTACCTTATCGATGTTCTCCCTCACTGGTCATTCCCCTTTGACTACTGGGCCTGTAAACTGGACACCTGGCCTGAATTGGCACAATATGCCTTACAGGAGCTCGCTTGCCCTGCTGGTAGTGTGCTATCTGAAAGAGTCTTCAGTGCTGCAGGATCAATCCTGACAGAAAGAATGACCCATCTGTCGACGCAAAATGTTGATGATCTAACCTTCATTAAAATGAACCATAAATGGGTTTCAAAGGATTTTGTCCCACCTTCCCCTGATGACACATAGGTTGCTAGAAAAATGGCTCACTTTGTCCTCCTCTTCCTCGGACTTCTCAAATTCCTCCATTTGCAGCTGCTTAACGTCCATTATACACCTCAACATATGCCATTTTTGCCACCTCCCGATCTGGGCTGTCCCACCCTTCCTCCTCCACCCCCCCAACTTTTTATATTCTGGTGTGATCCATACTGAGCCTGTGAGAGCCTGTGTCTGACTCTTGCAAAATATACGGAGATTTACAATTTCCCCAAGCCTGTATACAGCTGTACGCTTGTAATACATTACCCTTTTTCTACTTTTTATATTCTGGTGTGATCAATACTAAGCCTGTGAGAGCTAGTGTCTTACTCTGGCAAAATATACGGAAATTTACAATTTCCCCAACCCTGTATACAGCTGTATACTTCAAATACATTACCCTTTTTCTACGTTTTATATTCTGGTGTGATCAATACTGAGCCTGTGAGAGCTAGTGTCTGACTCTTGCAAAATATACGGAGATTTACAATTTCCCCAACCCTGTATACAGCTTTACGCTTGTAATACATTACCCTTTTTCTACTTTTTATATTCTGGTGTGATCAATACTGAGCCTGTGACAGCCAGTGTGTGACTCTGGCAAAATATACGGAAATTTACAATTTCCCCAACCCTGCATACAGCTGTACGCTTCTAATACATTACCATTTTTCTACTTTTTATCTTATTGTGTGATCAATAATGAGCCTGTGAGAGCCAGTGTCTGACTCTGGCAACATATACGGAGATTTAGAATTTCCCAAACCCTGTATACAGCTGTACGCTTCAAATACATTACCTTTTTCTACTTTTTATATTCTGGTGTGATCAATACTGAGCTTGTGAGAGCCAGTGTCTGACTCTGGCAAAATATACGGAGATTTTCAATTTCCCCAACCCTGTATACAGCTGTACGCTTCTAATACATTACTGTTGTGAATGTGTTAGAAATGAATTCTGAGCAGAAGCTCCCTCTGGTGGTTACAAACAGTACTGAAACATTCAATGAAGATTGTGAAGATTGGCAATCAGGAGTTACAGACTGGTCTCATATAAGGGAGGTTCCCTCCCATCATGTTTGCCGGTGATCAATTGTTCTTGTCTCAACTGTGGTTCCTGGTTCACTTTGAAGCTTGCTGAGTCTTGCCTTAATCTTCTGCTATCAGATAATATATTTTCTGCTTTTATTTTTGTGCTTGCTTTTAGAATTGTTCCCTGCACTTCTGTGGAGGTCAGCCGGGTCCCATCCGGGGGCTTGTGATCCTCTCAGTTTATCTGAGCCACTGTTGTTTGTTCATTTGCCTTTTCCAGTTTTTTCAGTGGCTGTGGCTTAGTTTTGTTACACCAGAGAACTAATTTAGGTGGTAGAGGTCGTGTGATCTCAGGTGTTTTTGCAATTAGTAGAGTTGGTATTTTTTAGGGTTTTTTGGATTGCAGTAAGTGTCCTTCTTATCCTTTTCTTTCTAGGAAGATTGGGCCCTAACGTTTGCTCATATTATTTTCTGTCTGTGTCTGTATTTCCTCTTGTCTAACCGCCATTACATTTTTGGGGGCTTCCTATGTTCTTTGGGGATCTGCTCCGGGGCAGATAGCTTTCCTCTTTCAATCTTTAGGTGTAGTTAACCTCTCAGGCTGTGACAAGGCGTCTAGGACCAACTTAGAAACGCTCCACGGCTGCCTTTAGTTGTGGTGGTTAGTCAGGGTACTGCAATCCAGTAGATTCCAACCTCTCTGGTGTATTGCCGTTTTTTGCCTGCTCTCCTCAGCTACCAAATCATAACAGTATCACCGGCCAAAACTGAAAATTATATGGTACTCACAGAAGGGAAAAATAGTGTGGAAAAAAAAAAAAGTTGTCAGAGTTGTCAGAGATTATTTTTTTTTCTGTTTGTTGCATTTTTTTTCCCTCTTTTTCTCTGGGTGCTGAGGATTTTTTTTTCTCTCAATGGAGTTTGCACAGTTGTCTGGCCGTGTTGATCAGCTTGCCACTGAAGTTTGGAGTATTGCTACCTATCTTGCAGGGTTGCCGGTTGTGGAACCTAGGATTCCCATGCCAGATTTGTTTTTAGGGGATCGAGCTAAATTTCTGAATTTCAAAAATAACTGTAAGTTGTTTTTTGCCTTAAAACCTAAGTCCTCAGGGAACGCAGCACAGCAGGTTCAAATTGTCATCTCTCTCCTGCGCGGCGATCCTCAGAATTGGGCTTTTTCCCTGACACCTGGGGACCCTGTTTTGAGTAATGTTGATGCATTTTTTCTGGCTCTGGGGTTATTGTACGATGAACCTAATGTCACTGATCAAGCTGAAAAAACCTTGTTGGCATTGAATCAGGGGCTTGAGGACGCTGAGTTATACTGTCAGAAATTCCGAAAGTGGGCAGTCCTGACCAAATGGAATGATGATGCTTTGGCAGCCTTTTTTCGGAAGGGTCTGTCAGAGAATGTAAAAGATGTTATGGTGGGTTTCCCTGCTCCCTCTGGTCTCAATGATTCTATGTCATTAGCGATTCAAATTGACAGACGTTTGCGTGAGCGTAGAGGTATGCGTGGAATAGTGTTGCCTTGTGAACCAGCTTCTGAACCCATGCAGTGTGATAGAGTGGCTTCTGGGGCACAGCGTCATGAGTTTCGAAAATGCAATGGGTTATGTTTCTACTGTGGTGACGCCTCTCATGCTATTTCAGTCTGCCATAAGCGGGGAAGACGTTTTGCACGCTCAGTTGTCTTGGGTAGTGTTCAGACTAAATTTCTGTTGACTGTTACCCTGATTTGCTCCCTGTCCACATTTTCTGCTCAGGCTTTTGTTGATTCGAGAGCAGCAGGGTTGAACCTGATCATCAGGAGAGTTGCAAATTTTTGGTGCTGTATAATCTGCATGACATTATTGTACTAGGTTTCCCTTGGTTATAGTCTCATAATCCTGTTTTGGATTGGAAATCTGTGTCTGTAACCAGTTGGGGCTGCCAATGTGTTAATGCCAACACTCCTGTTTTTTCTGCCTCTCCCCATGCTCAGGATGTTCCTGACTTTTTGACTGATTTTTCTGATGTGTTTAGCGAAAGTAAATCTACATCCTTGCCCCCCCATAGGAGCTATGACTGCGCTATTGAATTAGTGCCTGGTAGTAAATTCCCTTAAGGTCGCCTTTTTAACTTGTCTGTACCTGAACATGAAGCTATGCGGTCTTATATCAAGTAGTCATTGGAGAAGGGTCATATCAGACCATCCTCTTCACCCTTGGGTGCCGGTTTTATCTTTGTGGCCAAAAAGGATGGTTCATTGAGGCCGTGTATTGATTATCGTCTCTTGAACAATATCACTGTGAAATATCAATATCCGTTACCCTTGATTTTGACCTGTTTTCCAGGGTGAAAAGTGCTTCTTGGTTTACCAAGCTTGACCTCAGGGGGCGTATAACCTTATTCCATTAAGCACGGGGATGAATGGAAGATGGCATTTAATACCCCAGAGGGGCATTTTGAGTACCTAGTGATGCCCTTTGGGCTCACTAATGCTCCTTCCGTCTTCCAGTCCTTCATGAATGACATTTTCAGGGATTTTGTGGATAAATTTCTGATTGTTTATTTGGATGATATCTTGATTTTTTCCAATGACTGAGACTCTCATGTGAAACATGTTCGGACTGTGTTCCAGATTTTGAGAGAGAATGTTCTGTATGTGAAGGAATTAAAGTGTCTTTTTGGCGTACTGAGGATCTCATTTCTGGGATTCATTTTGTCCACATCTGTTATTGAAATTGACCCGGTCAAGGTTCAGGCCATCTGTGATTGGGTCCAACCTACTTCATTAAAGGCTCTTCAGAGATTCTTGGGTTTTGCCAATTTTTATCATAAATTTATTGGTAATTTCTCTGTTATTGTTAAACCATTGACTGATTTGACCAAAAAGGGTTCTGATGTGGTGAATTGGCCTCCTGAGGCAGTCTCTGCGTTTCAGGAACTTAAGCAGAAATTCACTTCTGCTCCTGTTCTACGGCAGCCTGATGTTTCTCTGCCATTTCAGGTGGAGGTTGATGCCTCTGAAATTGGGGCAGGTGCCGCTTTGTCCCAAAGAGATCAAGAGACCTCTAAAAGTAACCCTTGTGCCTTTTTCTCTCGAAAATTTTCTCCAACTGAACGTAATTATGACGTGGGTAATCGGGAGTTATTGGCCATGAAGTGGGCTTTTGAAGAGTGGAGACATTGGCTGGAAGGAACCAAACATCAGGTGGTGGTCCTAAGGGACCATAAGAATCTCGTTTATCTGGAATCAGCCAAGCGATTTAATCCTAGACAGGCCAGGTGGGCCTTGTTTTTCACACATTTTAATTTTGTGGTTTCCTTTCTTCCTGGCACTAAGAATGTTAAGGCGGATGCCCTCTCGAGGAGTTTCCTTGCAGACTCTCCTGAATTATCTGATCCTGCTGTTATTTTGAAAGAGGGTGTAGTTCTTTCCGCCATCTCGCCCAATTTGAGACTGGCTCTGGAAGGGTGTCAGGAGGATAAACCCGAGCGCTGCCCTATTGGGAAATTGTCCCAGACCGGTGGAAAAAGAGTGTGATGTCTGAGATTCAGTGTTCCGCGTTGGCCGGTCATCCCGGAATTTTTGGTACCAGAGACTTGGTTAGTCGGTCCTTTTGGTGGCCTACTTTGTCTCGTGACGTCAGGGAATTTGTGCAGACCTGCGGGACTTGCTCTCGCTCCAAGCCTTGCTCTCGCTCTAGTGGTTTGTTGATGCCATTGCCTGTGCCCAAGAGACCATGGACCCATATCTCTATGGATTTAATTTCCGACCTCCCTGTTTCTCAGAGAATGACCGTTATCTGGGTGATTTGTGATAGGTTTTCCAAAATGATACATCTTGTGCCATTATCTAAGTTGCCTTCCTCCTCCGAATTGGTGCCTTTGCTCCTTCAGCACATGGTTCGTTTACACGGCATTCCTGAGAACATTGTGTCTGACAGAGGAGTCCAGTTTGTTTCCAGATTTTGGAGGACTTTTTGTTCTAAACTTGGTGTTCAATTGTCTTTCTCCTCGGCTTTTCATCCTCAGACCAATGGACAAACTGAGAGAACAAACCAGACATTGGAGACTTATCTGAGATGCTTTGCGTCTGCTGATCAAGATGACTGGGTCTCTTTTTTGCCTTTGGCTGAGTTTGCTCTTAATAATAGGGCTAGCGCTGCCACTCTGATGTCTCCATTTTTCTGCAATTTTGGGTTTCACCCTCGATTTTCTTCGGGACAGATGGAGGCTTCTGTCTGTCCAGGTGTTGACTCTGTTGTGGAGCGTATGCAGCAGATTTGGGACCAGGTAGTGGAGAGGTTGTCCCTCTCTCAGGAGAGGGCCCAGCGGTTTGCCAACTGGCATAGGACTGATAGTCCTCGGTTTGAAGTGGGGGACTTGGTCTGATTGTCCTCAAGAAATATCCCTATGAGAGTTGCATCTCCTAAGTTTAAGCCTAGGTTCATTGGAACTTATAAGATCATGGAGATTCTTAATCCTGTTTCCTTTCGTTTACTTCTTCCAGGGATATTTAAGATCCATAACGTGTTCCACAAGTCCTTATTAATAGGTTTGTCGAGCCAGTGGTTCCTATGGCTGTGCCTCCTGACCCTGTTTTGGTTGAGGGCAATCTGGAGTATGTGGTTGAGAAAATATTGGATTCTCGTTTTTCTAGACGGAAACTCCAGTATTTGGTTAAGTGGAGAGGTTATGGTCAGGAGGACAATTCTTGGGTGTTTGCTTCGGACATCCAAGCTAGGAGACAGATCTGTGCGTATCACAGAGCTCATCCTGACCGACCTGGTTGCTCAAATGAGAGTTTGGTGACCCCTTCTCAAGGGGGGGTACTGTTGTGAATGTGTTAGAAATGAATTCTGAGCAGAAGCTCCCTCTGGTGGTTACAAACAGTACTGAAACATTCAATGAAGATTGTGAAGATTGGCAATCAGGAGTTACATACTGGTCTCATATAAGGGAGGTTCCCTCCCATCATGTTTGCCGGTGATCAATTGTTCTTGTCTCAACTGTGGTTCCTGGTTCACTTTGAAGCTTGCTGAGTCTTGCCTGAATCTTCTGCTATCAGATAAGATATTTTCTGCTTTTATTTTTGTGCTTGCTTTTTGCATTGTTCCCTGCACTTCTGTGGAGGTCAGCAGGGTCCCCTCCAGGGGCTTGTGCTCCTCTCAGTTTATCTGAGCCACTGTTGTTTGTTCGTTTGCCTTTTCCAGTTTTTTCAGTGGCTGTGGCTTAGTTTTGTTACACCAGAGAACTAATTTAGGTGGTAGAGGTCGTGTGATCTCAGGTGTTTTTGCAATTAGTAGAGTTGGTATTTTTTAGGGTTTTTTGGATTGCAGTAAGTGTCCTTCCTATCCTTTTCTTTCTAGGAAGATTGGGCCCCAACGTTTGCTCATACTGTTTTCTGTATGTGTCTGTATTTCCTCTTGTCTAACCGCCATTACATGTTTGGGGGCTTCCTATGTTCTTTGGGGAACTGCTCCGGGGCAGATAACTTTCCTCTTTCAATCTTTAGGTGTAGTTAACCTCTCAGGCTGTGATGAGGCGTCTAGGACCAACTTAGAAACGCTCCACGGCTGCCTTTAGTTGTGGTGGTTAGTCAGGGTACTGCAATCCAGTAGATTCCAACCTCTCTGGTGTATTGCCGTTTTTTGCCTGCTCTCCTCAGCTACCAAATCATAACACATTACCATTTTTCTACTTTTTAGATTCTGGTGTAATCCTTACAGAGTCTGTGAGCGTCTGTCTGTTACTCTGGAAATAAATACGGAAATTTACAATTACCCCTACACTGATACAGCTTTACGCTTGGGATACATTACCCTTTTTGTAAGAAAGTCCTCCTCCCCCACCATTCTAAGTGCATCATTGACACCTGTAACATTGGCCCACATGTGTGATTATTTCTTGCGGTTCTTTTTATATTCTTATGTAATGCATACTGAGCCTGAGAGAGTCAGTGGCTGCCTCCTGAAATATATACTGAGATTTAGAATATTTTGACTATACTATGTATACCTGGTATCTGCTGATACAGTACCCCTTTTTCTTCTTATTATATTCTTGTGTAATCCAGACAGCCTGTGAGCGTCAGAGTCTGCCTCCTGAAATATATATGGAGATTTATAATATTTTCACTATACAGGAGATCGCTTGCCCTGCTGGTAGTGTGCTATCAGAAAGCGTCTTCTGGGTCAAGAAGGCCTGGAAGGCTCCCTTTACTGGGAGTAGGCAAACTGCTTTTAAAGCCGGTGCATCAGTAACAGATTTTGGCTTACATTGCTGAAACAGCCTCCAGCTCTATCGCCTCCTCTTCTGAAGTTTCAAAAAATGCAAGGACTGAGTCGTCAGTGCAGGCTCCTGGTCAGGAACAACACCTTTCCTTGTGTGCTTCACCCCAACCAAAAGTGAAAGATGCGGCAGCCCACACTTCAGATTACTCCATGGAGCTATTTTCACATAACATGCCTGAGTTATCAAGTCAAGTCCTGAATTCCCCAGTCCAACATGAATCAGAGATGGAGTGCACTTTTGCACAGCCACTGCTATATGATTCTGCTGGTACATTCACCCTAGCACTACATTTCCTTTGCAGTCTACTGAGCTAGAATGTGACCCTGATGAAATTGAAGAGGAGATGATGGATGACCCAGTTGTTGACCCGGATTGGCATCAATTGGGGGAAGAGGGTGCCACTGGCAATAGCTCAGGAGAGGAGAAGGATCCGCAGCAGGCATCGACATCGCAACAACAGTTATCTGGCAGGCCCTTAGCAGTCCAAAAAGGTGTTAAAAAAACAAAAAGAGTTGTAGGACAGCTTGGCCAGACGGTCAAATTAGCACAGCGTGCAAGCATTGAAATTTTATACCATAGTAGGAAGAATCCAGTGTGGCACTTTTTTTACCTAAATCCTATTGATGAAGCAAAGGTTATCTGTAAGCAGTGCAAAAGGACCTTTAGCCGAGGGAAAAATCTCATAAATTTGAATACCAGTTGCATGCTTAGACATTTAATGAACATGCACTTGCAAGCATGGACAAACTACAAAACCTACAAATCCCCCCCCCACATCCGGCATCAGCACCAAGTGCCGGTTCTCTGAACGGGGGGAGGGTGACTCATTGGCGATGGCACTGACACAGGGCCCCTCATAGTACAAAAATGTGTCTCTGTCTGTGTGAGGGCCCGATTGCCATCAGACACACAGGCGTACTATGAGGGGTCCTGTGCCAGTGCCGTCGCCCATGAGTCAGTCCCCCCTGCTTGCTCAGGGCCCCAGCACTTGCAATACTTACCTCTCCATGCTCCACCACTGTGAAGTCTTCCGTGGTTCCTAACACTGACATTCAGGCTAGAGAGCGTGATGACGTCACGTCTGTACTCCCTCTGCCTAAACAGTCCAAGTGCAGAGAGCTGTAAGATGGCGACGCTGAGTAGTCCAGAGTAGAGCAGTGCACAGAGTGGTGACTTTGCTTCCCCATTGACTTGCATTGGGTTTCGTGTTTCAGTCGGACCTCCGACTGTTCCAGATAGTCGGCCGATTTTGTTCGACCCGACTTTTGAGAAAGTCGGGTTTCATGAAATCCGACTCGACCCTAAAAAGGCAAAGTCGCTCATTTCAAATGTAGACTCCTGATTGGGTCTCCTTCATGCGTGTTGCCTGTAGCAGTAGGCCTTCGAGACCATCAGGTCTCCACTTCTTGTAATCAACTACCCATGTTACTATCCTTAAATTTTTCTGATAATAGTAGTCTACAAAACTGATATATGTGCTACCTGAGTGTGGCTCAGCATGAAAGCAGGTAGAAGTGTTGCATGTGGTATCAGGGCTCCCAGCAAAAGGGGCCTAACACCGATCCCTCACCCACCTCATCTTACTGTGACGTTCAATTGAAAGCTGTAAATTCTGTCCCAGACCACGATACCTCATGACAGGCTGATTGCTGCAGTGCCATACTAAAATCTGTACTATGGGTGAATTGAGGCCACTTATTGGTGCCTGTCACTCATTTGATGTGTTTTGGCAGCATTTGGGGTCGGTCTAATGTGTTGCGCATGCTTTTGTCTTTGCCTCCCATTGACTATAATGGCATTCGGTAATGTTCAGCGAATATTCAAATTATCGGCGAATATTGCAAATTCGGGGAACGGAATCTGAATCGAATAATGAAATATTTACTCATCTCTATTCATAGCAAATGAGTATTTCTGCTACACACAGGCATTCAGATCATCGCCTGTGTGTAGCAGAAGAGTTCAAAGTACTGTAGCTTCTAGTCTCCCATGGAGACTATTAAAGCATGCAAAAATTTAAAGTTTATAAAAATTTCAAATCATCCTCCTTTTGCGTTATTCAAAATAAAACAATAAAAAAATCAAATGTACACATTGGGTAATTTTGAACGCAGCAATACTTAATTTATTAATATAAAAAATAACCCAATTGCTAAACGACGTAACGAGAAAAAAATTAAAAATGCCAGAATTACGTATTTGGTCGCCACTACATTGCAATAAAATGCAGTAACTGGTGATTAAAAAAAGTATCTACACCAATATTTTATCAATAAAAATGTCAGCTTGGTGTGTAAAAATAAGCCCTCGTCCATCCCCAGATCACAAAAAATGGAGACTCAACAGGTCTCGGAAAATGGTGCTTTTTTTTTAACAAACCTTAAGATTTTTTTTCTCAGCACTTAAATTAACAAAACTATACGTTTGTCTGTGAACTCGTAATGACCTGGACAATCATAATAGCAGGTCAGTTTTAGAATTTAGTGAACATGGAAAAAATACAACTGTAGAATTGCACTTTTTTGCAATTTCACCACACTTGCAATTTTTTCCCTCTTTTCCAGTACATGATATGTTAAAACCAATGATGTCGTTCAAAAGTACAGCTTGTTCTGCAAAAACAAGACTTCACATGGCCATATTGAACAAAAAATTGAAAAGTAATGGCTCTGGGAAGAAGGGGAACAAAAACAAATTCAAAAACTGAAATACCCCTGATCGTTAAGGGGTTAAATCCTGGAAAACACCTCACTGAATGAGGACCTTAAGTTAGTGGACTCTCCTCTATTGGAGTCTTAAACAAAATCATTGACAAGGTGGACCCAGCAGTAAATTTAAAACATAACTTTTAATAGCCTTTTTCTAAAAAAAATTCCACTGTACTAGACTGCAGTGTTATCCAATACTATTAAAAGATACGAATAATAAAAAAAAAATTTACACACTCAGGCCATGCATACTGAAAGATTTCTCAGCTATATTGTAGGTTTGTTAAAGCTGCTCACACTCATTTAAGCAGCTATCATTAATTGCACTTTGCCCACTATATTGCCATCTGCACTATATGTTAACAGAAAGTTATTTATCCCACTGTATTCATTAGACGATTGACTGCTCAAATAATTGCTCCGTTTAAGGGTTGTTACTACATCACAGAGCAGCCAATAGTTGAAAAAGGGGCTGCCCACCCTGCATCCCTGTTCTGGCTCCTTGCTGTTTGTGCAAAGAAAATTCCTTTAGAGGGCATGTCCATACGTTTTATATATCTTGGTGCTAATGGTATTTAGATCGTATGTCCCTTATTGACTGGAGCCATTATTTAATGTGTCTCCTTATTTAAAATAATATTCCACATGCCTCAATTGCAGGAGAAAACAATACCATCAAGGGAGCACAGGGTGGTACCAATACCCTGCATTTCTACCCCCACTGTGGGTTTTATGCCAATGTAATACTCATCTGCAGCGTGGTGTTGCGGACATAGTTGTCTGTCTAAGCCTGGGGGAGATCCATCCTGTACTATGTTTCATATCAGGCGGTCAGAGTCCCAGAAGTGTCTCCCATCAGGAATCTACAGCACCAGACAGGAGACAGCAGTTGTCAACTATGGTTAAAAATTACCTCTCCTCCCTTATTGATGTTCTCCCTCACTGGTCATTCCCCTTTGACTACTGGGCCTGTAAAATGGACACCTGGCCTGAATTGGCACAATATGCCTTACAGGAGCTCGCTTGCCCTGCTGGTAGTGTGCTATCTGAAAGAGTCTTCAGTGCTGCAGGATCAATCCTGACAGAAAGAATGACCCATCTGTTGACGCAAAATGTTGATGATCTAACCTTCATTCAAATGAACCATAAATGGGTTTCAAAGGATTTTGTCCCACCTTCCCCTGATGACACATAGGTTGCTAGAAAAATGTCTCGCTTTGTCCTCCTCTTCCTCGGACTTATCAAATTCCTCCAATTGCAGCTACTTAACGTCCATTATACACCTCAACATATGCCATTTTTGCCACCTCCCGATCTGGGCTGTCCCACCCTTCCTCCTCCACCCCCCCCAACTTTTTATATTCTGGTGTGATCCATACTGAGCCTGTGAGAGCCTGTGTCTGACTCTTGCAAAATATACGGAGATTTACAATTTCCCCAAGCCTGTATACAGCTGTACGCTTGTAATACATTACCCTTTTTCTACTTTTTATATTCTGGTGTGATCAATACTAAGCCTGTGAGAGCTAGTGTCTTACTCTGGCAAAATATACGGAGATTTACAATTTCCCCAAGCCTGTATGCAGCTGTACGCTTGTAATACATTACCCTTTTTCTACTTTTTATATTCTGGTGTGATCAATACTAAGCCTGTGAGAGCTAGTGTCTTACTCTGGCAAAATATACGGAGATTTACAATTTCCCCAACCCTGTATACAGCTGTATGCTTCAAATACATTACCCTTTTTCTACATTTTATATTCTGGTTTGATCAATACTGAGCCTGTGAGAGCTAGTGTCTGACTCTTGCAAAATATACGGAGATTTACAATTTCCCCAACCCTGCATACAGCTGTACACTTCTAATACAGTACCATTTTTCTACTTTTTATCTTATTGTGTGATCAATAATGAGACTGTGAGAGCCAGTGTCTGACTCTGGCAACATATACGGAGATTTAGAATTTCCCAAACCCTGTATACAGCTGTACGCTTCAAATACATTACCCTTTTTCTACTTTTTATATTCTGGTGTGATCAATACTGAGCTTGTGAGAGCCAGTGTCTGACTCTGGCAAAATATACAGAGATTTTCAATTTCCCCAACCCTGTATACAGCTGTATGCTTCTAATACATTACCCTTTTTCTACTTTTTAGATTCTGGTGTAATCCATACAGAGCCTGTGAGCGTCTGTCTGTTACTCTGGAAATAAATACGGAAATTTACAATTACCCCTACACTGTATACAGCTTTACGCTTGGGATACATTACCCTTTTTGTAAGAAAGTCCTCCTCCCCCCACCATTCTAAGTGCATCATTGACACCTGTAACATTGGCCCACATGTGTGATTATTTCTCGCGGTTCTTTTTAAATTCTTGTGTAATGCATACTGAGCCTGAGAGAGTCAGTGGCTGCCTCCTGAAATATATACTGAGATTTAGAATATTTTGACTATACTATGTATACCTGGTATCTGCTGATACAGTACCCCTTTTTCTTCTTATTATATTCTTGTGTAATCCAGACTGAGCCTGTGAGCGTCAGAGTCTGCCTCCTGAAATATATATGGAGATTTATAATATTTTCACTATACAGGAGCTTGCTTTCCCTGCTGGTAGTGTGCTATCAGAAAGAGTCTTCTGGCTCAAGAAGGCCTGGAAGGCTCCCTTTACTGGGAATAGCAAACTGCTTTTAAAGCCGGTGCATCAGTAACAGATTTTGGCTTACATTGCCGAAACAGCCTCCAGCTCTATCGCCTCCTCTTCTGAAGTTTCAAAAAATGCAAGGACTGAGTCGTCAGTGCAGGCTCCTGGTCAGGAACAACACCTTTCCTTGTGTGTTTCACCCCCACCAAAAGTGAAGGAAGCGGCAGCCCACACTTCAGATTACTCCATGGAGCTATTTTCACATAACATGCCTGAGTTATCAAGTCAAGTCCTGAATTCCCCAGTCCAACATGAATCAGAGATGGAGTGCACTTTTGCACAGCCACTGCTATATGATTCTGCTGGTACATTCACCCTAGCACTACATTTCCTTCGCAGTCTACTGAGCTAGAATGTGACCCTGATGAAATTGAAGAGGAGATGATGGATGACCCAGTTGTTGACCCGGATTGGCATCAATTGGGGGACGAGGGTGCCGCTGGCAATAGCTCGGAAGAGGAGAAGGATCCGCAGCAGGCATCGAGATCGCAACAAGCAGTTATCTGGCAGGCCCTTAGCAGTCCAAAAAGGTGTTAAAAAAACAAAAAGAGTTGCAGGACAGCTTGGCCAGACGGTCAAATTAGCACAGCGTGCAAGCATTGAAATTTTATACCATAGTAGGAAGAATTCAGTGTGGAACTTTTTTACCTAAATCCTATTGATGAAGCAAAGGTTATCTGTAAGCAGTGCAAAAGGACCTTTAGCCGAGGGAAAAATCTCATACATTTGAATACCAGTTGCATGCTTAGACATTTAATAAACAAGCACTTGCAAGCATGGACAAACTACAAAACCTACAAATCCCCCCATATCCGGCATCAGCACCAAGTGCCGGTTCCCTGAACAGGGGGGGGGGCGACTCATGGGCGATGGCACTGACACAGGGCCCCTCATAGTACAAAAATGTGACTCTGACTGTGTGAGGGCCCGATTGCCATCAGACACACAGGCGTACTATGAGGGGTCCTGTGCCAGTGCCGTCGCCCATGAGTCGGCCCCCCCTGCTTGCTCAGGGCCCCAGCACTTGCAATACTTACCTCTCCATGCTCCACCACTGTGATGTCTTCCGCGGTT
The DNA here is from genome assembly GCA_033576555.1 of Oophaga sylvatica. NCBI lineage: Eukaryota > Metazoa > Chordata > Amphibia > Anura > Dendrobatidae > Oophaga > Oophaga sylvatica. The sequence goes on along the minus strand of JARQOD010000003.1, from coordinate 244,250,461 downwards.
CCTAACACTGACATTCAGGCTAGAGAGCGTGATGACGTCACGTCTGTACTCCCTCTGCCTAAACAGTCCAAGTGCAGAGAGCTGTAAGATGGCGACGCTGAGTAGTCCAGAGTAGAGCAGTGCACAGAGTGGCGACTTTGCTTCCCCATTGACTTGCATTGGGTTTCGTGTTTCAGTCGGACCTCCGACTGTTCCAGATAGTCGGCCGATTTCGTTCGACCCGACTTTTGAGAAAGTCGGGTTTCATGAAATCCGACTCGACCCTAAAAAGGCAAAGTCGCTCATTTCAAATGTAGACTCCTGATTGGGTCTCCTTCATGCGTGTTGCCTGTAGCAGTAGGCCTTCGAGACCATCAGGCCTCCACTTCCTTGTAATCAACTACCCATGTTACTATCCTTAAATTTTTCTGGTAATAGTAGTCTACAAAACTGATATATGTGCTACCTGAGTGTGGCTCAGCATGAAAGCATGTAGAAGTGTTGCATGTGGTATCAGGGCTCCCAGCAAAAGGGGCCTAACACCGATCCCTCACCCACCTCATCTTACTGTGACATTCAATTGAAAGCTGTAAATTCTGTCCCAGACCACGATACCTCATGCCTGGCTGATTGCTGCAGTGTCATACTAAAATATGTACTATGGGTGAATTGAGGCCACTTTCGTGGTGCCTGTCACTCATTTGATGTGTTTTGGCAGCATTTGGGGTCGGTCTAAGGTGTTGCGCATGCTTTTGTTTTTGCCTCCCATTGACTATAATGGCATTCGGTAATGTTCAGCGAATATTCAAATTATCGGCGAATATTGCAAATTCGGGGAACGGAATCTGAATCGAATAATGAAATATTTACTCATCTCTATTCATAGCAAATGAGTATTTCTGCTACACACAGGCATTCAGATCATCGCCTGTGTGTAGCAGAAGAGTTCAAAGTACTGTAGCTTCTAGTCTCCCATGGAGACTATTAAAGCATGCAAAAATTAAAAGTTCATAAAAATTTCAAATCATCCTCCTTTCGCGTTATTCAAAATAAAACAATAAAAAAATCAAATGTACACATTGGGTAATTTTGAACGCAGCAATACTTAATTTATTAATATAAAAAATAACTCAATTGCTAAACGACGTAACGAGAAAAAAATTCAAAATGCCAGATATACGTATTTGGTCGCCACTACATTGCAATAAAATGCAGTAACTGGTGATCAAAAAAAGTATCTACACCAATATTTTATCAATAAAAATGTCAGCTTGGTGTGTAAAAATAAGCCCTCGTCCATCATCAGATCACAAAAAATGGAGACTCAACAGGTCTCGGAAAATGGTGCTTTTTTTTAACAACCTTAAGATTTTTTTTCTCAGCACTTAAATTAACAAAACTATACATGTTTGTCTGTGAACTCGTAATGACCTGGACAATCATAATAGCAGGTCACTTTTAGAATTTAGTGAACATGGAAAAAATACAACTGTAGAATTGCACTTTTTTGCAATTTCACCACACTTGCAATTTTTTCCCTCTTTTCCAGTACATGATATATTAAAACCAATGATGTCGTTCAAAAGTACAGCTTGTCCTGCAAAAACAAGATTTCACATGGCCATATTGAACAAAAAATTGAAAAGTAATGGCTCTGGGAAGAAGGGGAACAAAAACAAATTCAAAAACTGAAATACCCCTGATCGTTAAGGGGTTAAATCCTGGAAAACAACTCACTGAATGAGGACCTTAAGTTAGTGGACTCTCCTCTATTGGAGTCTTAAACAAAATCTTTGACTATGTAGACCCAGCAGTAAATTTAAAACATAACTTTTAATAGCCTTTTTCTAAAAAAAATTCCACTGTACTAGACTGCAGTGTTATCCAATACTATTAAAAGATACGAATAATAATAAAAAAATTTTTACACACTCTGGCCATGCATACTGAAAGATTTCTCAGCTATATTGTAGGTTTGTTAAAGCTGCTCACACTCATTTAAGCAGCTATCATTAATTGCACTTTGCCCACTATATTGCCACCTGCACTATATGTTAACAGAAAGTTATTTATCCCACTGTATTCATTAGACGATTATGACTGCTCAAATAATTGCTCCGTTTAAGGGTTGTTACTAATCACAGAGCAGCCAATAGTTGAAAAAGGGGCTGCCCACCCTGCATCCCTGTTCTGGCTCCTTGCTGTTTGTGGCGATCTGACATCTGATGATGATATGTCTATAATATCGCTACAGCTGTGCCTCACATCTTATTGTTTATAGCAAACTAGCATCCAATAGTATGCCAGTAACGTCGCTATAGTCATGTCCTACACCTCAACGCATTTCACCCACTTATTTCCATTTGTACATCAGGAGGTTTAACTATTGTACACCAAAATATATAGGAGCTTGTTCTTACGGCATTGATTCAAGCCGCATTCGGCGGCACGGATGCCAAACCTATATTTAGAATACCCGGTCTCCTCTGACGCACCTACCCACTATCCAATCATACCATGATATTAGCATGGAAATTGTCCCTCCCTATCCTTGATTTCAGTATTCTTTAGGTACATGTTAGTCAAAATAAGAGAGGGGCTTTCCCTGCAATGCATACAAGGTACTTTCCCTGCAATATGTAATAGGTGCTTTCCCTGCAATACGTACTAGTTGACGTATGACTAATCTCTTAGGCTGCATCTCTGTGGCATCCAGTATCTAGGATACTGCTGGAGCTCATATGACGCAACGGCAGTCACACTTAAGTGGCCGCCTTCAATTGGCCTTGTGAGAGGCTGAATGATTGGCTAATAGAGAAGTGTGTCAGAGGAGAGGGTGGAGTATTCGAAATATAGGTTCAGAGTCCATGCCGCTGAACGCGGCTCACATCAATGCTAGGAGAAAAAGCTCCTATACAAGCCACATACATTGTGGTGTACAATAATTAAACCTCCTGATGTACCAACGAAGTTAAGAGGTGTAGGGCAAAATATTAAGTTAAGGATACCATCATTTCTCTCCAGGCCTATTTCATGAGTTTTATTTTTTTTTTAATTCTGTGGAAGCATTGTTCAAAAGCAATGTCTAACTTTCATTTGTTCATTTTCATAGATTTTTTATTTATTATTACGAGGGGTACCAACAATTTTGACCACGTGTTTATAGGGCATATATCAATATAGCAGTCAAAGTGTAATTAATGATAGCTGCTTAAACGAGGGTGAGCAGCTTTAACATATCCACCACATAGCTGAGAAATCTGTCAGTAAGCATGGTCAGTTTGTCATTTCCAGGTTATCAATCCTGACAGCACCATGAAGGATGTCCTTCTTATCCTCACTGGGAAAGGAAACAATGAGAAGTTAAAAGGACCCTACAATCTTCACCTCTCAGTATTTTTTCCTGTTCCAGTGAGGATAGGAACGACAAGAGGAAGCTCCTATTAATGGTTTTACCAGGCAGATCAGCGTGGATCGGGGGGACCAGGCTTTCTCTTCCTGCTGTCAAGTAATCTGTGGCCAACACCCTCCGATGGGGATCCCTCAGCCTACCTTTGTGAGCACTGCTCCTGAGTTGAGCTGCTTCCTCCTGCCTGGAGGCTCTCAGCACTTGTGTGTGCCTCTGGCAAGCTGATATCCTGCAAGCGCACGTCCGGCAACGTCATCTCTGTAGGCCGGGCAGAGAACTTCCGGGTCGCGGACAGCATGCATTCCACGGTGGAATGCAGGAACGAGGATCCTGTGAGGACATCAAGACTACCGGATGGTATCATATAAATAGGGTCCAGAAATGCGTGTAGGCTGCTCTTCTGTATGCTTAATAGAGTCAGGGGCACGTGAGTAAGCTTGTAAAAAGACACCCACTTTAAGACCTTACCCCACACATAGAAACCCATGGCATCTACTCTGTATTCTAGGGGAATCACATGTCTTGGCAACTCCTAAAAAGGATAGCAAGAAGTCAGGAAAGGGTAGAAGATGTGCTATCTGTAACATCAAGCTACCGGATACCTGGCAGAAGCACCGATGTGAACCCTGCACTTCAAATATTATCAGAGAAGAGCAGACTTCTTTGCTGTCGGACATGAGGTCCATAATCAGAGAGGAGGTCAAAGGCCTTAACTTCTGGGATAGTTCATACACATCTTTAATCCCAGCCTGAATCTCAGAGTGGTTCGAGTAAAAGACCAAGGGAAATAGAAGTGTCCTTTGAAGAAGAGATGATGTCGGATGAATCCGAACCAGGAAAAGGGGGAAGTATTTACTGACCCACCAGAGAGAGGGAAGAGATCTTTTTTTCCCCCAAGGACACAGATGAACTCCTCCATGCAGTAAGAAATACCATGCAGGTGAAGGAAGCCCCAAAACCCCTCTCCGTACAGGATGAGATGTTTGGGGAGTTACTATCCCAGAGAAATAAGGGTATTCCCGGTCAACAGCCACAATTGCTCAATGATCATGGAGGAATGGGAGGATGTGGAAAAAAGATTGGTTATTCCTAGAGATTTCAAACTTTGCCTACCATTTGAGTAAGACATCAAAGTCTGGGAAGACATCCCAAAGATCGATGTTCCAGTAGCCAAGTGGCGAAGAGAACCTCAATTCCATTTGAGGACTCCTCCAGCCTAAAGGAACCCATCCACCAGAAGGCCACCTAAAGAGAACATGGAAACCTCGGCAGCCATAATCCGGGCTACCATCGCTGCAACCTCGGTGGATCGGTATATGCATTTATGGGTCGAAGACTTGGAGGAACAGTTGAGGTCTAAGACCCCCAGGGACACCATCCTGAAATCCCTTCCCCTCCTAAAACTGGCGACCAGATTCACGACTGACGCATCAGCAAAATCTGTACTATTCGCAGCCAGGAATGGGTCTTCATCCAATGCCGCTCAGAGAGCTATCTGGCTAAAGACATGGTCCTGGTAACACAGTCCTAAAACAAATTGTGTTCCATTCACTTCTCGGACAACAAATTGTTTGGGCCTGTTCTTGATGATATTAGGGAAAAGGCATCAGGCAAAAAATAATATCAGCCCTTTCGTAGGCCCCAACCTAGCCAGAAGTCAGGCTATATGGGAAAGGGCAAAATGGGCAGATGGAGCTACCCTAAGGGAGGTAGGAGTAAGAACTCCATTTTTGGTTCAGGTTCAGGCTCAGGTTGATAGTGACGTCATGAGAGTGGGGGATGGCTAAGGCGGTTCTTGGGGACCTGGCAGGAGATCTCAGAAAATCAGCGGATTTTGGGGATATCTCCTACGGTTAAAAAATAGTTTACCCAACTACCTCCAGAGGTTCATAATAACAAAATCCCACCTTCAGTCAGCCACTACCCAAAGAGGACAGATGTCCAGGATCTCCTAAAAATCAGAGCAGTAGTCCCGGTCCCTGAGCAGGAAAAATGCAAGGCCCATTACTGCAGTTTCTTCTCGGAAAGAAACCTTCAGGAGAGAGCAGGAAATAATAAATTTAAAGCTCCCGAACCACTGGATAAAATACAAGAAATTCAAGATAGAATCCATTAGATCTACGATTCTCCTTATAGAAAGGAATGCGTTGATGTGTACCCGAGACTTAAAAAATGCATACTATCATGTTCCCATCCATACTTCAATCCAGAGATATCTAAGGTTTGCTCTGTGTGTCCAGGGGAAGGTCCATCACTAACAGTACCGTTGTCTTCCCTTCAGCCTAGCTTCACCATCCAGAGTATTCACCAACTTGTGGTGTTGTGGTAGAGTTAGTCGCCTATCTAAGGAAATGTGATAGCATCATAGTCTCCTACCTAGACAACTTCCTGATCATAGCCATCTCCAAAGAACAGCTCAGGGAGCACTGCTAGACCTCGAGTTCAACACTTCAGAGGCAGGGATGGGTAATAAATTTGTAAAAGTCAGATTTCAGAATCCAGAAAGCGATTCCTAGGAGTTTTGCTAGACTCCCAAATGTTTTACCAGAAGAGAAGTAGAGTGTCATGATGGAAAGAATCCACCAATTTACAGGAAGCCGCTGCTCCATCAGAGAAGCGATGAGTATTCTGGGACTGATAACCTCGTGTATCCCCCGAGTGCGGTGGAGTCAGTTCCACTCACGAGAGCTCCAGGGCATGGTTTTTCTGCCTGCGACAAACGTCAACTGTCACTGGACACTGTGATGCCCATATCTTTCTCGGTGAAGGAATCTCTACATGGTAAACCACTATGGACAACCTCCAGGTGGTAGTTCCCTGGATTCTCTCCTCTGGTATCGTGATCACCACCGACGCAAGTCAGCTAGGCTGGGGCTGCCATACAGAAGGAAGACATTTCCAGGGAGAGTGGAATCCAGAGATGGGATCCCGATCCTCTACTTCAGGGAACTGTATGCAGTATGGAAGGTACTACTTCAGTTCCACATATAAAGATCCTGTCCGACAACATGATGGCCGTGGCATTCTTATGCCATCAAGGGGGACCAAAACATCCTGCCCTGAAACACCTAGAAAGGTAGATCTTCAAATGGGCAGAAAGGATGGTGCTATCCGTCTCTGCAGTACACCTGAGCAGGCAGAAGGTGTCCCCAACAGAGTGGGACCTGAAAAAGGGAGTGTTCGATATGCTGTGTCAACGCTGGGGTGTTCCACGAGTGGATTTGTTTGCATCCAGAGAAAACACGAAGGTCAGAAATTTGTTCTCCCTAAACCCCCTAGATGGTTCAGTGGGAGTCGATGCACTAACCCAACCATGAGGAAAGAAGCTGTCCTATTCTTTTCCCCCTCTTCATCTAGTCGCGAGCGTGCTGAGGAAAGTACAGGATGAAAGGGCGAACATCATGTTGGTGGTTCCCTTTTGGCCGAAGAGGAATTTGTTCCCTTAGCTGAGAAAAATGGCAGATGACCCCATCGTTTTTCCAAGGAGAAACGACATCCTCTATCAGGGCCCAGTTCTCCATCACAATCCGGACAGTCTTCAACTATCCACATGGATCCTGAGAGATAGGTCCTGGTATTAAGAGGACTGTCCGATGAAGTGATATCTACCCTGCAAGTAATCAGGAAACCTGTGACCTCTGCTATTTATAATAAGGTTTGGAAGCACTTCTGCATTTACTGCGAGAGTCATCAGTGGATACATCTTACCCGGGCATTCATAAGATTCTTGATTTCCTACAGACAGGTTTTAACAATGGTCTTAGACCAAATACTCTAAGGGTACAGATTTCAACCCTTAGCATATTCTTCGGCTCTCCCCTATCTACCCTCCCCTGGATAGCTGGCTTTCTAGAGCTATACAGAGGCTGAGGCCTTCTGTAAGGAAATCTGTCCCACATTGGGATCTAAACCTGGTGCTAAATGCACTTTATAAACATTCATATGAACCAGCAAATGATGTGGACATTAGAAGGCTCTCATTTAAAGCGGCTTTCCTGGTAGCAATTAAATCGGTCAAAAGAATAGGGGAATTGCAGGCCCAATTTATCAGTGAACCGTATTTACAGATATTTGAGGACCGACTGGTCTTAAGCTTCGACCTAGCATTCCTCCCTAAAATAGTATCAACCCCGAACAATAACCAGGAAGTTGTGTTTCCCTCCTTCTGCTAGGACCCTAGAAACCTGAAGTAACAATCCTTTCATTGCCTAGATGTTAGGGAGACGGTTCTCCAATACCTAGAGGCAACTAGGGACTGGAGACAGGACACATACTTGTGCAATATGGGAGATCAAATGGGGGTAATAAAGCGGCAAAATTCACAATAGTTAGGTGGATCAGATCCACAATTGGACTGGCCTATGAGGCTGAGGGAAGATCTCCCCCGGAGACTTTGAGCCCATTCAACTAGGGCCATGGCTACTTCATGGCAGAAAAAGGGTGCTTTAGTGGATCAGATGTGTAGGGCCGCAACGTGGTCAAGTCTGAATACTTTCTCGAGACATGTCAAGCTAGATTTAGTCTCAGAGCAAGTTGGCTTTGGTAGGAAGGTTCTTCATGCTGTGGTCCCTCCCTAGATCATCAAACTTTAGTATTCTCCATGGTGCTATCAGGATTTATGACCTTGAAAACGGTAATTAGACTTGTATTTCCATGAATCCATCCTGACAACATGGATATTTCCCTCCTTTCTGAGAAATTCTATACTAATGTGACGTAACGTTTGCATAAAGAATAATTAATTTTATGTTGCATCCATCCAGGTGTGGTACTTTGAAAAGACACTGAGGGGTGGAGATGGGAGGGTCTTTTTAACCTCTCGTTTCTTGTCCCAGTGAGGTAAGAAGGATGTCCTCCATAGTGCTGTCAGGATGGATTCCTGGAAATACAATTACTGGTAGGTCTAATTACCATTTTTTTCTACTAGTATCTGTATCTCTGTTAATAAATATACAAAAAAAAAACAAAAAAAAAAACCCTGTTTGGGAGAGAAGAATAGACAAATTGCGGCGCCCTAAGTGCGTAAAAACAATATTATAGTCTTTAGAGTGTGCACAATTTTATGCACTCACCTGATAGAAGACTAATATGGCTTTAGATTGTGTATCCTCAAAAATCCTTCTGGGATACTTTTCAATAGACAGGGCTTGCAGCTTGCCTCGGGTGGATCCAAGTGAAAGAGCCAGATTCAGGCTCACACAGGATGAGTAAATCAAGAAAGGTACATCCAGCCCATGAATGGCAGCGCTTCCCAGGACTCACATCCAAAGTGATATTTCATATTTTTTTATTTAATAAGTTAAAATGGAGGAGATACAATGCATTTCGGATACAGTATATATCCTTCATCAGGTATCATAAAAACACAGTACAAATCCTAATAATATAAAATTCAGTAACACTTATATATAGTGGCAAACCTTTATCCCAGTCTCAGACACTTGATTTAGGGAGTGGACCAAGTTCAGGAGCACACCCACCAACTTTGACAGCATAGATGCAAGAAGAAAAAAAAAAAAAAAAAAAAGCATTCAAACTCTCTCTATGATATCATTCAATCCATTTGGATATAATGTTCCCAGACGATATATCCAAAACGTTTCTTTCCGGTTTAAAAGAGCATTCCTATTTGCAACACCAGAGGGTATCTGTTCCACTGGAGTTACTTTTATGTTGAAAATTTTGTTATGTTTAATTAGCAGATGCCTTGAGAGACTATGTTTTAAAAACCCATTTTTTGCTCTATTTCTGTGACCATTAATGCGGGACCGCAGTGTCTGCACAGTGCGTCCCACATATTGCAAACCGCAACTGCATGTGATGACATATACAACATAATCACTGCTACAGCTGAGTCTTTGTGAAATCTCAAAGACCTCACCAGTATTGTTACATTTGATAGTTTTAGCCCCGTGATCTAGGATCCCACAGGTACAACATTTTTTGGAGGTGCATTTGAAAACTCCGGTTCCTTGAAAAACACCACTTGAAATTTGATCCGTACCTTTTTTATTGTTTTTTCCTTTTGAATCCAACTGTTTTTTTAATTTACTTTAATTGTACCTGTGGGATCCTAGATCACGGGGCTAAAACTATCAAATGTAACAATACTGGTGAGGTCATTAATGGTCACAGAAATAGAGCAAAAAATGGGTTTTTAAAACATAGTCTCTCAAGGCATCTGCTAATTAAACATAACAAAATTTTCAACATAAAAGTAACTCCAGTGGAACAGATACCCTCTGGTGTTGCAAATAGGAATGCTCTTTTAAACCGGAAAGAAACGTTTTGGATATATCGTCTGGGAACATTATATCCAAATGGATTGAATGATATCATAGAGAGAGTTTGAATGCTTTTTTTTTTTTTTTTTTTTTCTTCTTGCATCTATGCTGTCAAAGTTGGTGGGTGTGCTCCTGAACTTGGTCCACTCCCTAAATCAAGTGTCTGAGACTGGGATAAAAGGTTTGCCACTATATATAAGTGTTACTGAATTTTATATTATTAGGATTTGTACTGTGTTTTTATGATACCTGATGAAGGATATATACTGTATCCGAAACGCGTTGTATCTCCTCCATTTTAACTTATTAAATAAAAAAAATATGAAATATCATCTTTGGATGTGAGTCCTGGGAAGATCTGTTAATAAATAGTACTGGATTGGATAAGGCCTCTTTCACACATCCGTTTTTTGCCGTCAGGCGCAATCCAGCGCTTTTTGAAAAAAACAGATCAGGTTTTTTAAACCGCCGGATGTGATTTTTTGTCATTGACTATTATTAGCGCCGAAACGCGCCGGATGTCATTGTGCTGTGTACATTCCGGCGGCCCGCCAGAACGGTCACTACAACGTTTTTTTTTTCTGCCGCACCCGCCGGATAGCGCCTGAAGCGGCGCATCCGGCGGGCGCAAACAATACAAGTCTATGGTGCCGGATCAGTCTTTTGTGCAATCCGGCAAAAGACGGATCCGGATTCTGGAAACCAAGGTCTCTGATCAGTTGTATCAGTTTTTTCACAATCAGCGTCGGATCCTTCCTTTCCGGTTTTGGACGGATTGTGCCTAACGGCACAAAACGGATGTGTGAAAGAGGCCTAACACTGCAGTTTATAATGGTGGAATCTTTATTAGATAAAGCTATTAAAAGTTGTTTTAAATTTAGTGCCGAGTCCTCCTAGTAAGTCTGGAAGCCTTAAACATCAAATCGTATTTTCCTTTGTGTTGCTTTGCCAGGCATTTGCTGCAGCTGACTTCAGTTTCTTGTATATGGATCTCTCTGCCTAAGCATGTGAAATGCATGGTTGATGGGGAAAAGATTAAAGATGAGCAAATCTTTTCAAGGTTCGGTTCGGCAAACGTCCCAATGTTTGCCGAACGGTTCATCGAACATATCCGAACCATATTGAATTCAATGGAAGACAAAACCAAACGCATAGACAACACCTTAATTGGGTCAAAAATTAGGGGTAGACACCAGGAAAAGTGGCATCAAATGACACAGAGTACAAATGCTATAATTGTGCTGCATGGGACAGGGCCTGAGAAGGAGCTTGGACCAGCATTTTTAGTTTAAACATTGATTAGTATCAAGTGAATGTGACAGGTGTAGGCCTGGTGCTCTGAGACCTGCCAAATTCAGGCAACACACATAAAGGAGACACAACTTGGAGACCAAACATTTCCAAAAGTTAGGGGCAGACAACATGAATAGTGGCATCAATTGACACACAGTAGAAATTTGATAATGGTACAGCAGCAGAAGCCATGTGCCATGCATGAGGTATCGGGGTCTGGGCTAGCATTTAGAGCTTGAAATTTAAGTTTAAATTAAGACTAGGTGGGTGAGGTACTGGTGTAGGCCTGCTGTGCTGGAAACCCTGATGCCTCATGCAACAGCTCAAAATGCTTTTCTGCTCAGCCACACTAAGGAGGCACAAATATCCGCTTCATAGACTGTTATTGTTAGAAACATTTAAGGATAACAGTTGACTAAATTTAAGTGTAGTCCTGCCTAAAATTAAGTGGAGTCCTGCCGCTCGGGGAGCCCTACTGCTTCAGGCAATGCACATTAAGGAGACCCAACTTTCAGTCCAAACATTTCAAAAATTATTGCTACACACCACAAAAATGGCATCAATTTCCCTAGAGTAGAAATAATATAATGGGGCTTTGACACTCCTTCTACTATAGGCAACCAAAACAATGAAAATCCAACTTGGAGACTCCACATTTCAAGAAAATATTTGTGTCAGCAGCAGTAGCAACAGCTGGTACAGAAACCACGACAAAGATGCAGACTGCTATAACGCAAGATAAATGTAGCACACTAAAAATTACACTAGCTTAATCTGCCCAGCCTGCGATTGGGGTGCAAAAGTCATGAAAGTTGGGCAGTCTACACTTTCAATGGACAGCTGGATGCGCATATGTCGGTATGCCACCAGCAGCCACTTAAAATATTGCTTAAGTTTTTGCGTTGACAACTCAACATTCCAGGGGTTTGAAGTCTATAACTGTGATGCACACTGTGTGCCTCACTGCTGTCTTGGGGAAAACCACTCTTAATATGGTCTACAAGTGTGTTTTGATACTCCAGCATTCACATGTCCCTTTCAAAGGGGGAAGCATCAGATAAAAGTTACTCTTATACAGCAACAGTGGCAACCCAGTAGTCAGCACTTTTTTTAACCAAAGAATACAGGCATCAAGTTGATGATGGTGCAGCAAGAAGGTACTCATTTGTCGGTTGCTTCATTGATGTCCAAATCTATGGTGTGTTGCTGGCAAGGTAACGCTCAAGCTTGTAGGTTGCTATTTTTAGGCTGGGCAGGGGGAAATATTCATGGCCCCTTACCAGTTTGAGAATACCAGCCCCCGGCTGTTTGCTTTAGCTTGTCTGGTTTTTAAAAATGGGGGAAAGACCCCATGATATTTTTTTTTTAATTTATGGGACCCCTCTATTCTTGATAACCAGCCATGATAAAGCAGACAGCTGAGAGTTGCAGCTTGCAGCTGTCAGTTTTCCCTGTGCTGGTATTTAAACATAAGAGACCCCACATAATTTTTTTTTATTTACAGCACAGGTGCTGACTGAATATTCCCATCAGCGGCGTCTGCTATCACTGCTGTTAGTAACAGCAGACGTAGGCTGATGGTACGTGTGCTCTTATCAGCCGATGCCTGTGATTGGCTGTAAAATATTTACTGCCTGTCACAGCTACTGGCTCATGCTGTAATCTGACAGCATGGGAACTGCAGCTCTCTGACCTGATCAGCAGCTCTTACTGGTCTTCCTGCCGATCAGGGACCATGCTTGCCATGATGTCACGCAGATGACAACGTGGCAAACAACGGTTTTTAGGCCCCCCATTCATGTGAATGGGGTTCGGGTACTGTTCTGGTACCTGTACCTAACTTTTTTTAAGATGTTCGGCTCAAGCTCAACCACCAGACCCGAACATCAATGGGTTCATCCATCAGTAATCTGATTGCTCACTTGCAGCATTGACTGCCCTCCTTCTTTGTGATCCTGTGTGTTGAGTGGCCATTACATGCGAGAGGGAAGAAAACACATCTGCAGAATTAATACAGTATGTGCTCTAGGCCCCAGAAGTGTCAGTGTGTAAGAATTTTTCAGACAGCACTCACTTTGAAAATCATCATAAAGGGAAGGACAAAGGATGATAATTAAGGAGAAGTGGAGAAGTGCACTGAGCTCTTGGCAAGGTGTGCATCAAAGCCTCATCATCTACATATGCAATAAAACTGCTTTTGTATAAAATGAAATTCGTAAAATCTATAGTGCCAGTATGATTTTTATAAGTAGTGCCCTCTATGAAAATCTAAATAGTTAAGGGCTCTATACTTCTTTTTAATTTTGCTATGTTAAAGAAAGCCTTTTAAGCGGAAATACAGATATTCAGCAGAACATGGTTATTATAAAGTAAATACAGTAGGGGAAATTTACTAATATTATTGTTTCAGAATTCTGACCTAATCTACTCTCAACCTGACAGACTTGTCTTAGATCATATTTGTGTTTCAAAGCCTTTGGTCCCAATTTATCAAGACGTTGTATGTGCAGGTCTTGATGAGGTAGAGTGGTGCAGTCAGTGGTGTGCGCGTCAGCACACTTCAGCATTCAATTTTAAGTTTAAGATTTGTGATGGAGTAAGATTTGTTGGAAAAGGTAAACCGCATCTCGTCATACATTTGACTAGCACACATCATCCCATCACTATTTCACCCATTTTAGAAGAGCTAACAGACACTTGTATATAACATCCAAAAGCTTCAAAATGTTGCACATTGCACAAAAATGTGACTTCTCAAACCTTTTTACTTCAGAAATATGGTTTAATAGCTTTAGGAACTTGAGTGCCACACATGGCAGGGATGTAACTGTGAGGAAAGGCAGAGAGTAAGCAATAAGGGTATGGGTTAAATGTCACCACGTTTATTAAAATTTTGATGCAAAATATTAAAATAAACTAAGTGTTAGGGATCGAGTTCCCACTGCTGCACAAGGGGAATCTCGAGCCAGTCCCGCTGCGGTCCCCCTCCCATCTCCAGTGGAGCCTGCTCAGCAGAGACGTCGGTCCCAGCGTCTCGCCCAGTTTAACACTGTGCAGAGGCTTGTTGCAATCTTTCCTGGTTCCTCTATAATAACCAGTGCATGAGCAGGCAGTTCGGGAACTAAGTCCCTGCTTTCTCCATCTGAGCATGCCCAGGGCAAGATCTCCCATTGGAGATCAGGGGTCACATGCTCGGTTACAGCAGCGACTCCCATTGGTCCGTCAGGAAGGTCCTGAAACTACATGTGTTCTGGAATGGTTTTGCATTGGTCCTTTTCTGGTAGGTCCTGCAGTTGCTACTATAAAAGGGTGGCATGCGCTAGTATCAAATCCGTTATGTGCTTGCGCCAGTGTGGTCATGTATGCATGTGGTTAGGTCTGGCTGAAATAAGCCCCTAGAATACCGGCACCTCCGGTGAGGAGATTGTATGCACGTGTTCAGGGCTCGGCTGAAAACACCATTAGAATACTGGCTACTCCGGTTAGGAGATTATTGCTTGTGTTCTGACTGCATGATCACGGACTGCTATCCGCACAGCAGTTAACTGTGTACGTGGACCCAGTAGGGTTATTCAGCAACTCTGTGATGCAACAGGGTTCACTTTAAAATGCTAGTCAGTGCCCTAGTGTTTTACTTTGCGGCTCACTGAAGCTAAGTGAGTTCGCATTTATCACCATATAGCGCTGTGGCATTCCCGCTAGCGGCTCTGTGGATTAACAGAGTTCGCACTAACTGCCAAAGCGCGCTACGGCATTTATTTTAGCGACTCTACGGGATAACAGAGTTCGCTACTCACCCCATCTTACTAGCAGCAGGCTCTGCCTGCACGGTGGACCCCGGGCTGCGAACGCACCTTTCTACGTTATCTATTAGGTGCGTTCCGCAGACCATAACACTAAGCTAACCAATAGCTTGTATAAAGTTAGACAAAGTCCAATAGAGCAAAAGAGCTCATGCAGCGTGATCCATTTCACACATTTTCAGACTCTGGTCTAAAGTTCTGATGTTTAATTAGGAGTAGTTAATCTACTCCTTTACTCCAATATTTTACTAAAGCAGATTGTTAGTTAAAAAGCATAAACTTGAAGCACGCAGTCACAAGATCTAGCAAATTTATCACAGCGGTGCATACTGTGTAAGTTGCATTAAGTTAGTGCATATTTGATAACAAACTGGAATACTATAGCATCAAAATAATGGGACAGTAATCTCCATAAAAAGGGACCAATTTTATTTTATATTTTATAGTGCACACATACTGTTTTTTGCCTCTTTAAAAAGTTGTGGATATAATAAAGTACATAACAGTAATTCTTAGCTTTTCATTTTGGTTTGAGCCTGCCCTATGACTTTTTTCCTGTAATAAAATTCTTAGCAGTCAGGCAGCTCATCTTAAGTCTATCATTCTGCTTTAGAATGTGTTGTTGTTTTCACTGCAAATGTCACTATAGTTCAGTTGTATTTTTGTGCAATTTCCTTCCTGATCATGTCACCAAACATGGAGTAGAAACAAAATTTAGAAAGTGCATAGATGTCTGAACACAGCAAATCCTAATGCTTGGATGCTCATTTCAAGTAACGAGCATAACGGGACTAAATAGGAAATCGGAGCATTTTTCTGGTGGACCCTACTAGGAGAACTGGAGGTCTGTAAAACTGTTGGAAGGAGAGCAGTGTGAGGAAGACCACTGGAAGCATCCCTGACTCCCAGATCACTGCTGAGAACAATGGTGTCACACTTTTACTCCAATTTAAGGACTGACAATAAAACATTCAAAATCGACGAGAAATTGGAATTTACTGGAATTTTTTTTAAGAAACATTATTTCCTGTGTAATGACTATAAGGCAAAATTTAATAAGTATTTAAAAAAAACATTCAAGTAAACCAAAACTGAAATCTTTATAAAAAAAAATTGGAAATTTCAGTGTAATTTATGAAGGAAGCGAGAACTACCAAAAATTTGATAGATGAACTCCGATACACAATATTAGACGTAAAGGAGTGCCTCCTGCATATTCTGGTCAAATTGTCATGTATTTTTACTCCTAGTGTCAAAAAGGCTATACCTGAAGTGGAAAACCTTCCAAAAATTATAACCTGGGTCATAACGCACCCTTGAAGGCACCAGTTGTAGTATCTCATTCAAATATTGTTGAACAAAGTGTGGTATTACCACACTGATAAAAAGGTCTAAGTGCAAAGCTTGCCAAAAATTACAAGCAGGGTCATCCATACACCTGTGACGCGACCAAACGTAATGCTTCATTGAAACATTTTTGTTATGTGTAGTACTCCTACCCTCACAAAAGCTCTGCACACAGTGCAAAGCCAAGAATAAATTATAAGGATGGTAATAATCATCCATAGATGCAACTCGGAGGGCCTCATTCAAATATTGAAGATTAAAAACATTTTATGTGCTGATGTTATCTGGTGATGTGGAAAAGTCAGGGATAATCCAGGCTTTGTTCATTTTTAACTGTGAGCCTGTCAGCATTTTCTGCTAACATCCAATAGCACCTGTCTGTTATGATTCCCCCCACACACACTCTCCCCCACAGCCCTAAAACCCGCTCAGACGAGACGCTAGTGGCAGGGCAGCCAAGGTATAGAGGGCAGCTTGTGCCAGGTGTTCAGCTTTGAGACTCAATAGTTGAAGGTCGCAGAGGAATTGGGGAGTATGCTGGTTTTGTTGGCCAGGTATTGCTTGACTGTGGAGAAAAGCGGGTCAGAGAGGGACCCGTCTCAAATAGCTACGCACCAGCGATCCCAACAACGATATGAACTTGTCAGGATCGCTGGTGAGTCGCTACATGATCGCTGCTGAGCTGCCAAACAGGCAGCTCAGGCAGCGATCAGGACAGTGACACTGCGGGTAACGTAGCTTACTAATCCGCAGTGTACGTTGGATACCAGCTCGCTGATGCAGAGAGCTGGTAACCAAGGTACACATCGGGTTTCCAGGCGCTGCGCGGTGCCTGGAAACACGATGTGTACCTTGGTTACCAGCTCCCCTGTAACAGCGCGCTGGTATCCAACGTACACATCGGGTTTCCAGGCAAAGCCCCGCGCCTGGAAACCCGATGTGTACCTCGGTTACCAGCTGATCACTGGTCTCCTGCCTGCCACACGCAGTGATGCATGCTGGCCAGCAGGAGACCAATGATCAAAAAAAAGTCCAGGCATTTCTGACACGACCAGCGATTCACAGCAGGGGCCTGATCGCTAGTACGTGTCAGACATAGCGAGATCTCTGCTGAGATCGCTGTTGTGTCACAAAACTTGTGACTCAGCAGCAATCTCGCTAGTGATCTCGCTATGTGAGACGGGGCCCTAAGTGCTCTCGTCTGGAGGCCTGGCATTTTTTAAAAAGACTGCATGGACCAGGGCTTATCCTACTGCACTCCTTTCCCATCGGCATACTACTCAGACAACACAGGGTGAGGCTAAAACATGATAATACTTTATTGAAACACTAACAGACAATAACCTATAGGACAGTCCAAACAAATACACAAGATTGTACGAATTAGAGTCAGATGCTTGTTCTAGCTTGACGGGATTAGATCAACTCGACTTTGAGCTTCCAGGGCCGACTACCCCCAACAGTGGAATAACGCTTTTGGAAGGTACCCTCAGAGAGGAGTTAAGGACTACAAAGGAGTGAATATGTTCAGAAAATGATCACCAAGCATAAATTCGGCACGAATATGGCACATTTGGATTCGTGATCAGAAACACGAGCAAGTTTTTATAAAATTATGAAAAATCGGTAACATTCGTTAAGTGCGAGAAAATATTTGCGTTGCCACTTAATTTTTTTGTAGCTACTTTTGCTACTATAGTGGTGGTGTATGATGAGCACGGGGCATGTGTTTGAGGGGAAGGGGTGGGGAGAGCCCAGAGAAGTGGTGTGCTTTTAAAAAAATTTTTTTTCTAACTTTGTGTGCACATTGCAGAAAACCATTCAGGGTGCAGGAAACATCCACAATGTCCAGACACAATGGCTTGTGTTATTGGCTACTGTAGTCACATGTTCCTCTCTATAAAAAGAACGGATATCATGATTTTAGCACCATTTTGTCAATATAACTGCGCAGAGAGGCTGGTCCTGGGTGCTGTTAGATTTTGCATAGTTAGCTAGGAGGTTGTTTCTAAGTCAGATAGTTTAGGTAGCTAGTGTCCTATGTGGCTGTGAAATTGACCTTCCAGCAGATTTTTTTTTGTGCCATTACCAAGGTCCACAGACAAAGGCAGCACAGCACATTTCATACAAGTGTCTTGTGCACTGCTTCTATTGTGCTAAATGCACGTGTAGACATTTCTAAACCTTATTTTTTCTGTAGCTAAATGTGATACTGCCCACCAGTAGATAATTTTATTTTGTGCAGGCAATCCAAAAACAAAGACGTTTCAGTCCTACAAAGACTGTCATCAGTCAAACAGATTACAGTCTGCACAGGGTTATAGGCAGTAACTAATGCTCAGGATATGCAGCACACGTAGGAACGAAATGTCTCTTTTTGGATTGCCTGCACATAATAAAAGTATCTGCTTACAACATTTACCTGAGTGTCAAGTTTTCTACAAGATTTAGATGGGATAGGATCCTACTTTGGCACCATCTACAGGAGTACCGTAATTACCATTTTTGAATGACATGTGTAGGCCTGGTGGTCTGAGAGCCCTGACAAATTCAGACAAGACACATAAAGGATACCCTACTTGGAGTCCAAACATTTTCAAACATTAGGGGCAGACACCAATAAAGTGGCATCAATTTATTTTACTCTATTATATAGCGATATTCCACAGCACTTTACAGACATCATCTATTTCCCCAGAGTAGAAATAGCATAATGGGGCTCTGAAATCCCTTCCACTAAAGCTAACCCACCAGATGGAGACACAACTTGGAGTCTCAACATTTCATTAAATGGTTTGTAACATCAGTAGTAGCAACAGCATGCACAGAAGCCACAACAAAGGTGTCAGACTGCAATAACGTGGGATTCAAGTGTAAGAGAGTCCAGGGCCGTAGTCATAGCCTGCATTGATGCTGTTTATGCACGTCCTGCCCTCTGTTACATATACAAAATCTCCCCTTTGTAGCATACCTTTCTTCCCGCTTTCTGTTCCATCAGGGTCCTCTCAAAACTTCTGAGGATTTCTTTCAGGTGGTTTCAAATAAAGAGAGACAGAGTCCAGTTCCAACTTAATATAAACGATTTTACTTGCTTCCATTCTCAGTACATCCAGCTCAGTCACAGATACAACATAGGGATCAACACAGAGTACATCCTTTCTTTCCCTGTGCTTTCCCTATCTTCTTACAGAATGTCCCAGGGTCACACCGGCTCATCTGGTACCGCAGCGTTCCTTCTGGCCAGCCTCACTAGCTTCAGGACTTTCCCTGTCCATTTTGCCACAGACATATGGGCATCTGCCCATGTACTTAGCTGCCACATATTGGAACTGCCTTGCATTCTCTCACTGCTGTGACCTTCAGCCCACGGGCCCTGTACTTCTTGGCTTCTTTCCTGAAAACGTTGTGTTGCCAACTGCCCTGTCCGGGATCTCAGGCCCTACTCACTAAAATAAGGAAATGGAGTGGAGACCCGCTCCTTTAAATTGGGCCTAGTTTTTAATCAGGCCTTCCTCCACATCTCATCAGCCGCTGCCAGTAGATCAACAGGGTTAATTTGTTCTGTGCTGCTACAGTCAGTGTCGAATTCCTAACAAGGGTGGGTGTTTTTGCTGGGTATAAAATACTTGTTATGGAAAAGGTGGAGATGTACCCCACAGGGGAAAATGTTTGCCAGGCCCAGCAACTTAGTGTATGGGCATTCCGAGTCTAGGAGACCTGCTCCTTTATCTTATTGGTAATATGTATGGGTGAAGATAAAGAAGCTTGTGCCACGGGTGTGTTTATAGTTACGGACGGTGCACTCCTCTTTAAACTTAGATTTTCACGAGCATCCATCAGTTTGGTTGGTTTTCCTCCGACACTGATCTCACGAGCATGTTGCACTTTGCCCTTTATACAGACACGTGCGTGTTTGGCAACATTTTTTGGACGGGCATATCTTAGGCCGAGTGTCATATGCGCATTTGTTACATCGATCTTCTGACGGGCATTAAACCGATTCTGGTACTTGATGGCTAAACGACGAATTATTGTAGGCTATATCCTGTCTCTCATACCTCCCATAGCCACTGCTGTTATTATTCATGTACTTTCCCATTCCTGTCATCGTCATGCCCCTTTTCCTGATCACTTCATCCAATGATTTGTCCGCCATATTTTTCCTAAAAAACCTGCACCTTCCCAGCAGCAACTGTATAGCAAAACATGTTACAGTTTTGCCAGATGTTTATGATGCCCCTAAAAAAACAATTTACACACTATGTTCATATCTACCTCCAGGGGGAAATGTTTGCCAGCCAGTGTATGGGCATTCCAAGTGTAGGAGACCCGCTCCTTTAAATTGGGCCTAGTTTTAAATCAGTCCTTTCTCCACGTCCCATCATCAGTGGCCAGTAGATCACCAGGGTTAACGTGTTCTGTGCTGCTACAGCCAGTGTCGAATTCCTAACAAGGGTGGGTGTCTTTGCTGGGCGTTAAATACTTGTTATGGAAAAGGTTGAGGTGTATCAAACAGGGCAAAATGTTTGCCAGCCCATACACTTAGTGTATGGCCATTCCAATCCTTTAAATTTGGCCTACTTTTTCCTTCCAGTGTTCAGCAGTCACATGGTACCGCTCATTCAAGTAAAGAATATGCGTGTCAGGGACACCACACTGCACATGCTCACTGAGCCAGTGCACGTGTCCTGAGTGAACCAACTGTGCCCCAAGATACCTGTAAGCAGAGCCGCAGCAGGGAAGACGTGTGTTTCTGTAAGGTTCTTTGTCTCTTTTGACATGTTCCTTGAAACTCAGTTTTCCGTCGGCCATTTTGCTTTCTGTCTTTCTGCAGCTCTTGCCCTCAGTTAATATGGAGTTTCCAGTTTTCATGTTCCCGCCCTGATTCTCTCCCTCTTGCTTCTTAAGCAGCCTCAGCTGAACAATCAGTGCTCCTGAATCAAGCCTCAGTCAGCCTGTGACCTGACTCCTGGAAACCTAGGATTTTGGACTCCAGCTATTTCCTACTGAGGAACTTTGGAACACTTTTGGACTTTGGAAACCTGCTGTCTGGTGAATCCATGTTTGCAGAGGAATTACGGTACAGAGAAGAGATCCTGAACCTGCTTGGAGAGTTATTGTAGAGCTTGAAAGTTACTCTGGCCTGCTGTGTTCTCCTGCCTCTGTTCCTGCAAACTGTGTGACCTTTTCTGCATGCTTGTATGAAGTAATACAAGTCATTTCATATCAACCTATGTCTCATGTGTTTTTCTCGCACCCAAGCACAAGACGCTATAGGAACTGTACACTATACATGACAAGATTCAGGAGCCAATGTTTAGTGTCTGCTGGGTCTGGGAAAGCCGTGTCTGCTGTGACTGTGGATATCAGATGTCCGTTTAATACCTTCTGTGATGACAGTGGTTGTGACTTCTCACAACCATTCCAGGTGAGCGCATTCCCTTAAATGTTACTCTGGAGTGTTACCACAGGTAAACACTATTGTTTTTTTTTTTTCTTTCCTCTTCTCCTTCCAGCACTTCTGCCTTAAAAGATCTGGAAGATGGAGGCCCGCATAAAGGAGCTTTGCGGAGTGACTGATACAATCCTTGCAGATATACAGACTATAAAGACCCGTTTTGCAAGCCTACAGGACCTCACTAATCATAATTTGCAAGTGTTTGGACAAACTACTCAGGAATTACGAGCCAGGATTGAGGCTCTAGAGGAACGAGTCCAGGCTCCTGCCATAACCCCGAGTTATGGGATCCCCAAATTACCTCCTTTTCGTTTTGGCGGTGAACGTGAGAAATTCAGGGGATTTATTAACCAATGCAATCTATTTTTCTCTGCACATGCTTCACAATTTCCCACTGAACGATCCAAAGTGCTTACTATAATCATGTTGCTTACCAATAAGGCTTTGATGTGGGCAAATCCTCTGATTGAGACTGAGGATGATTGTTTGAATCACCTTGATGCTTTTATTTCAGCCATGGGGCAGGTGTTTGATGACCCCAATCGAGGTGCAACAGCTGAAGCAGCCATGTTAACTTTGCGCCAAGGTAATGTCACGCGGTCTTATGATATGTGTACGATGTCAGTAAACTATTCTTAAAGAACAATACTCTATACAACATATAGATTAGCAACATCAGCATGTAAATATAGAATAGATTTACCTGACACGATATCCGTTGAACTCAGGGTTAATCTTGAGGACTTGATACACTGTCACAGGAAAGAGGAGGACCGGGGGTCTAACCTGACCCTAAACTGGGGTCCTAACTAATCCCTCACCTTGGAGGTACTGATAATGGTTCAGAGGTCCAAGTCTCCAGCCTAACCCTGTCTCCTATCAGTCCCTGAACCCTGTAATCAGTCCTAAGAAGGATTCTGATTACCACCAAAGGGATATGGGCTGATCTCTGCTAAATACACCATTAGACATATAAGACAGACTGGAGAAAACACAGACTTGCATACACACTCAAACACAGAAGGAACATAAATGATCTGGGATATTAAACTCTAAGCAAGGTGAGCTTAAAACAACTAAGGAGCTCTTTAACTTAAGTCTATACAGATACAATCCTATCTGTGGTCTGCATGAAGAATTTCACTGGCAACTCCCAACACAGACAACCAGAGATTTAAAGGAAACCAATCAACAAATAATTAATTGCAGCCGGAAGAAACTGCACCCAGTCCCAGAACTGAGCACAGACAGAATTAACTCCCTAACTGCCAAACACAAAGAAACAGCAACTCAGCTGTGAGAAGTCAGAATGTGCAACCGCGACGATCTTCGTGGCGATGCACACATGACAGTACCCCCCCTTCTACGAGGGGCCTCCGGACCCTCAGGGCCAGGTTTGCCCGGGTGAGTTCTGTGGAAGGTCCGCACCAAACGATATGCGTTAATGTCAGACGCAGGAACCCACGTCCTCTCCTCTGGACCATACCCCTTCCAATGCACAAAGTACTGAAGGGACCGGCGATTCAGACGTGAGTCAATGATCTTTGACACTTGAAACTCCAAGTTACCATTGACCACCACTGGAGGAGGAGGTAGAGGTGATGGTATGACTGGTGCCATGTACCTCTTAAGTAATGACTTGTGGAACACATTATGAATTTTAAACGTAGGAGGGAGGTCCAGACGAAATGCCACAGGATTAATTATGGAACTGATCCTGTACGGCCTGATGAATCTGGGGCCCAGCTTCCAGGAGGGAACTTTAAGTTTTATATTCCTGGTAGACAACCATACCAGATCGTTCACATTCAGATCTGGACCAGAAACTCTCCTCCTATCAGCCATACGTTTGTAACGGTTCCCCATCGCACTCAGATTATTCAATACACCTCTCCACACTGAAGCAAGTGACGACGAGAAACGCTCCTCCTTAGGAACCCCAGAAGGGCCCCCCCCATTGAATGTACAAAACTGGGGATGAAAACCATATGCCCCAAAAAATGGGGATTTACCAGTGGACTCGCTCCGCCTATTGTTAAGAGCGAACTCTGCCAGAGGCAAGAAAGAAGACCAGTCCTCCTGGTTCTCTGAGACAAAACACCGAAGATAAGTCTCTAGGCTTTGATTCAGACGCTCTGTCTGACCATTGGTCTGCGGATGAAAAGCCGAGGAAAATGACAATTGCATCCCCCGACGTAAACAAAATGCCCTCCAAAACTTGGACACAAACTGAGACCCCCTATCTGACACCACATCAGAAGGCAACCCATGAAGTCTCACAATCTCCCCAATGAACACCTGCGCCAGAGTTTTAGCATTAGGGAGGGCAGGAAGAGCAATGAAATGTGCCATCTTACTGAACCTGTCAACAACCACCAGTATGACAGTCTTCCCTGACGACTGAGGAAGGTCCGTGATGAAGTCCATAGACAAATGAGTCCATGGACGCTCCGGAAGTTTCAAGGGTAAGAGGGTCCCAGACGGACGGGTATGAGGGGTCTTAGAGCGAGCACAAACCCCACAGGACGCGACAAAAGTTAAAACATCTTTATTAACGTTAGGCCACCAAAACCGGCCAGAAAGGAGATCTAAAGTAGCCTTACTCCCTGGATGTCCTGCTAAAGCAGAATTATGATGTGCCTCAATAACCTTTTGTCTCAACTGATTTGGGACAAACAGTCTCCCTGGAGGTCCTGCAGGGGCGTCCCCCTGAGCCTCTAACACCTCCTCCTCAAGCTCAGAACATACAGCCGACACTACCACCCCCTCCTGAAGGATAGGAATCGGGTCATCCATTTTCCCGGCCCCTGGGAAACTGCGAGACAAGGCATCCGCCTTAACATTCTTAGATCCAGGGCGATAAGTGACAACAAAATTAAACCTGGTAAAAAACAACGACCATCGAGCTTGTCTGGAATTCAGACGCTTAGCAGATTCCAAATACAGCAGGTTCTTGTGATCAGTAATAACGGTAACCGGGTGGACTGCCCCCTCCAAAAAGTGACGCCATTCTTCAAAAGCCAACTTAATGGCCAAAAGTTCCCTATTGCCGATATCATAATTCCTTTCGGCGGACGACAATTTTTTAGAAAAGAAAGCGCACGGATGCCATTTACCAGGGGACGGACCCTGGGACAATATTGCACCACCCCTACGTCAGACGCGTCCACCTCCACAACGAACGGCTGTGATGCATCTGGTTGGATGAGAACGGGTGCCGAAGCAAAACATTTCTTCAAAGAGGAAAAGGCTTGACAAGCTTTGTCCGACCATTTAGAAAAATCCGTCCCTTTTCTTGTCATGTCAGTGAGAGGTTTGACAACAGATGAGAAATTACAAATAAATTTCCGGTAGTAGTTAGCAAACCCCAGAAAACGCTGCAGAGCCTTAAGATCCTCTGGCTGATCCCATTCAAGCACTGCTCTCACCTTTTTAGGGTCCATACGGAAACCGGAGGCTGACACCAAGAAACCCAAAAACTGAAGTTCCTGTACGGCGAATACACACTTTTCCAGTTTGGCGTATAGTTTATTGTCTCGCAAGATCTGCAACACCTGTCTCACATGCTCCTGATGAGACACAAGATCTGGCGAGTAAATTAAAATGTCGTCCAAATATACGACCACAAACAGCCCCACCAGATGACGAAAAATGTCATTAACAAAATGTTGGAATACTGCTGGTGCAGTAGTCAGACCAAAAGGCATGACAAGGTTCTCATAATGTCCCTCCGGCGTGTTAAACGCCATTTTCCACTCATCCCCCTCTTTTATCCTAATCAGATTATACGCCCCCCTGAGATCCAATTTAGAGAACCATTTGCGCCAACAATTTGATTGAAGAGATCAGGAATCAGAGGGAGTGGATACGGATCTCGAACAGTAATCCGATTAAGTTCGCGGAAATCCAAGCAAGGGCGTAGGCCTCCATCTTTTTTCTTCACAAAGAAGAACCCCGCGGCCACTGGGGAAGATGAAGGTCTAATATGCCCTTTGGCCAGACTTTCCGAAATATAATCTTTCATAGCCTGCCTCTCAGGACCAGAAAGGTTATATAACCTAGCTTTAGGTAACTTAGCATCAGGAAGTAAATTAATAGAGCAGTCATACACGCGATGAGGAGGCAACTCCTGACACCCCTCCTCAGAGAACACATCCCCAAAGTCCTCCAAAAAAGGAGGCAAAGTACTAGGCACGACCGCACTGATGACTGTGTTCATGCAGTTACTTTTGCAAAACTCCCCCCATTGGCTTATATCTCTGGACTGCCAATTAATCACAGGGTTATGTTTAACCAACCAAGGAAGTCCCAACACAATAGGAGTAGGTAGACCCTCCAACACATAACAAGATAATAGTTCCCTATGTATTGCCCCTACCCGAAGGTCAATGTTATGAACCTCATGAACAAAGCTACCTTGGCCGAGAGGCCTGGCGTCAATGGAGAATATAGGGATCGGTTTGACCAATACACTCAGATGCATACCTTGAGCCTGAGCAAACTGAGCGTCAACCAGATTAGCCCCGGACCCACTATCAAGAAGAACAGAAAATCTCTCCACTCTCGTACCAACCACCACCTCCACTGGTACAAGGAACTGAGAAGAACTAGCGGACGAAATACATACTCCCAGGTTGTCGTCCACCACACAACCTGGGATTAACAGTTTTCCGGCGACTTTTTGCTCAACAAGGCACGGGATGGACATCCCCCAACAAAATGTCCCTCTTTCCCGCAGAAGAAACACCTTCTAGTCCTGCGGCGTACCGCCAATCCCCTCTACGAAATGATGTCCCTCCCAACTGCATAGGCTCCTCCGAACAGACAAGGGGAACCTCAACATAAGGGACTTTAGTAGTAGGTGGAGTAACAACAGGGGGCGGAGTTACCTCGCACCTCTCCCGGAGCCGTCTATCAGTACGGATAGCTAGGGCCATAGCAGCCTCCAGTGATGGAGGAGAATCATACTGAGCCAAAACGTCCTTTAATTTGTCAGAAAGCCCATGACAAAACTGGCTCCTAAGAGCTGGGTCATTCCACTGAGTATCTGTGGCCCATCTACGGAACTCAGAAGCAAATTCCTCCGCCGGACGATCTCCCTGCTGTATCTTACGTAATTTTGTCTCAGCAAGAGAGACCCGATCTGGGTCATCATATACCAAACCCAGGGCAGTAAAAAATCGATCTACTGACTGTAGAGCCGGGGATCCCGGAGGAAGGGAGAAGGCCCAGGATTGAGGGTCCCCTTGTAGGAGCGAGATAACAATTCCGACTCTCTGCTCTTCACTCCCTGATGATCGAGGCCGAAGCCGAAAATACAATTTACATGCTTCCCTGAAGGTAAAAAATTTGTCTCGCCCACCAGTGAACCTGTCCGGGAGAGCTACTTTAGGTTCAAATCTGGTTTTCTCCGAGGGAGACAAAACTTTGGACTTAATGTCCGTCAGCTCCATGGATAATCCCTGCAACTGCAGAGCCAGCTGGGCTACTGGATCCATGGCAACTGGGAATAATTTTATGGGCCAGTGAAAATGTCACGCAGTCTTATGATATGTGTATGATGTCAGTAAACTATTCTTAAAAGAACAACACTCTATACAACATATAGATTAGCAACATCAGCATGTAAATATAGAATAGATTTAACTGACACGATATCCGTTGAACTCAGGGTTAATCTTGAGGACTTGATACACTGTCACAGGAAAGAGGAGGACCGGGGGTCTAACCTGACCCTAAACTGGGGTCCTAACTAATCCCTCACCTTGGAGGTACTGATAATGGTTCAGAGGTCCAAGTCTCCAGCCTAACCCTGTCTCCTATCAGTCCCTGAACCCTGTAATCAGTCCTAAGAAGGATTCTGATTACCACCAAAGGGATATGGGCTGATCTCTGCTAAATACACAGATTAGACATATAAGACAGACTGGAGAAAACACAGACTTGCATACACACTCAAACACAGAAGGAACATAAATGATCTGGGATATTAAACTCTAAGCAAGGTGAGCTTAAAACAACTAAGGAGCTCTTTAACTTAAGTCTATACAGATACAATCCTATCTGTGGTCTGCATGAAGAATTTCACTGGCAACTCCCAACACAGACAACCAGAGATTTAAAGGAAACCAATCAACAAATAATTAATTGCAGCCGGAAGAAACTGCACCCAGTCCCAGAACTGAGCACAGACAGAATTAACTCCCTAACTGCCAAACACAAAGAAACAGCAACTCAGCTGTGAGAAGTCAGAATGTGCAACCGCGACGATCTTCTTGGCGATGCACACATGACAGGTAAGCGTTCAGTAGCCGAATATGCCTTGGATTTCAGGAGATGGGCTCTTGATACCACTTGGGACACTTCCGCCAAAAAATCTATTTTTCGGAAAGGGTTGTCTCCACTGATTAAGGATGAACTTGCTCGTGCCGACCCTCCCACTGGTTAGGTGACTTTATTAACTATTGTATCCGTATTGATGCTCGTCTGACTGAACGCAGACAAGAGAGATGGTTCGAAAATAATCGCACTAACCTTTTCCTACCTCCCTCCTCAGCTAAGGAACCTTTGAGTAGGATCACAAGGGAACCAGAACCTGAACCCATGCAGGTGGACTCTTTACAAAGACGGGTTAGTGATGCACGCAAAGAACATCGTATAAAGGAAAATCTATGTTTTTACTGTGGTAAGTCAGGGCACTTCATTATAAACTGCCCCAGCCGTTCTCGTAAGACTACTGCAGCAGTCATTCACTGTGAGTGTTGCGAGAGGAGCTCTGTCATGTCCGAGCCTCAGACTCCAGAGAAATCTGCTGCAAGAGATCTTGATTTTTCGGACTTAAACTCTGTTAGTTCTGGGGACAATGACGGTATAAACACTGCAATTTTTCAAGTTTCCTCAGCGGTGTCCCAGTTGAGTTGTAAAAGAAATAATTCTCATTGCTTCCTTTCCATCAAACTCTGGGTGGACTCAGTCTGGGTGTCTAGCTCTGCTATGATCGACTCAGGAGCAAGTGGAAATTTTATGGATATCTCCTTTGCTCTGAAACAGGGGATACGTTCAGTGAAGAAGGCTACTCCAGTACTGATGGAGACTGTGGATGGCTCCCTGCTGACCTCTGGACCAGTGGATCAGGAAACAGAGCCTTTGAGGGTCCTTATGGGTAAAGATCATCAGGAGAAAATGTCTTTTATGCTTATCTCTTCTCCCCACTTTCCCATTATTCTAGGGCTACCATGGCTGCAGGCGCAGAATCCTACGATTAACTGGGAAACCAAGGAATTACACTTTCCGGAGAAACAGATGAGTCAAGGAGTTTCAGCTTGCTCTGTTCCTAAAGGAACCATGTCAGTCCCTGAACTACCAGCTGTATACCAGGACTATGTGGATTTATGTGACAAGAAGAACGCTGATCAGCTTCCTCCTCACCGTCCATATGATTGTCCAATCGAATTATTGCCTGGAGCTGAGATACCTTTTGGTAAGATCTACCCCCTAGCGGGGCCCGAGCTAAAAGCTTTGAAGGACTACATAGATGAAAATCTAGCCAAAGGCTTCATACGCCCCTCTTCATCTCCCGCAGGTGCACCCATCTTCTTTGTGAAGAAGAAAGATGGATCTCTGAGACCCTGCATAGACTATAGGGAACTCAATAAGGTTACTATTAGAAACCGTTATCCATTGCCTTTAATCCCTGAGTTGTTGGGGAGAGTGCGGCACGCCAAAATTTTCTCTAAACTGGATCTCCGTGGGGCCTATAACTTGGTCCGTATTAGACCTGGGGATGAATGGAAGACTGCATTCAGGTCACGCTATGGACACTTCGAATATCTAGTTATGCCTTTTGGTCTGAGTACCGCCCCAGCCTGTCATGGGTGTATCGCCACGAAGATCGTCGCGATTACACATTCTGACTTCTCGCAGCTGAGTTGCTGGTGCTTTGTGTTTGGCAATGAGGGAGTTAATTCTACCTAGCTCTGTGCTAAGACTAGGTCCAGCCCCGCCGGCTGCAGTTGATTATGCATTAATTAGCTCCCTTCATATACCTGCCAGTTTGCTTGGGAGATGTCGGTGAAAGCATTCATTCTGACCAGCAGAGCGGATCGTTTCTGAGAAGACTTAAGCTAAGAGTGCCTGTTGTGGTTAATCCTCTCCTCGCTTATTGTTTATCTCCTTAACCTTTTGTGTTCCCTCTGTGTTGTAGTTTTTGTATGCAAGGCAGTATTTACTTTACCCCTTGTCTGTCTCGTGTGTCTAATACTGTTAGTTAAGGTACTGCCACACTAAGCTATCCCGCTAGCGATCTCGTTAGCGTTGCATACTAATGAGATCGCTAGCGGGATTGTTTCTATATCGCTAAATGCTGCCGCATTTAGCGATATAGTTAACGACGCTATCGCCGTTAGCGATCTTCTTAACGACTTTAGCGGTACAAAAGTACCGCTAAATCGCTAAGAAAAGGTGCCACACAGCGATTAGATACTTACCCAGCGGGAGCGCCAGCGATAAAATAGGGTCCGGAGCGATTCCAGCGACGAGCGAGATCACAGCAGGAAGCTCGTCGCTGGAAGCTGCCGCACTGAACAATATCGCTAACGGGATCGCTAAATAGTGACGTTTTTTAGCGATCCCGTTAGCGATATTGTTTAGTGTGGCATACCCTTAAGCTGTGATCTGCCCATTCCCTTTGGTGGTAATCAGGGTCCTTCTCAGGACTGGATTACAGTGGTCAGGGATCTACAGGAGACAGGGTTAGGCTGGCGGCCTGGACCTCTGTACCATTAACAGTACCTCCAGGTAGAGGGACTAGTCAGGACCCCAGTTTAGGGTCAGCATAGACCCCGGTCCACCTCTATCCTGAGACAGCGTGACATTTTCACCGACCATACTAAAGATTCTCCCCAGCCACCATGGATCCAGTAGCCCATTTAGCTCAGCAGTTGCAGAGTTTGTCCTTGGAGCTGACGGACGTTAAATCCAAGGTTTTGTACCCCCGGGAGCAAGCCAGATCTGAACCTAAAGTGGCTCTCCCGGACAGGTTTACTGGTGGGCGGGACAAGTTTTTTACTTTCCGGGAAGCATGTAAATTGTATTTTCGGCTGCGGCCGCGGTCGTCGGGGAGTGAGGATCAGAGGGTGGGAATTGTCATCTCGCTCTTACAAGGGGACCCGCAATCCTGGGCGTTCTCTCTCCCCCCGGGCTCCCCGGCTCTCCAGTCAGTGGACCGATTTTTTACAGCCCTGGGTCTGGTATATGATGACCCGGATCGGGTCTCCCTTGCTGAAATGAAGTTACGTAGGATACAGCAGGGAGATCGTCCGGCGGAGGAATTTTCTTCAGAGTTCCGTAGGTGGGCCACGGATACTCAGTGGAATGACCCGGCCCTTAGGAGCCAGTTTTGTCAAGGTTTATCTGATAAATTAAAAGATGTGTTGGCTCAGTATGATTCTCCCCCGTCACTGGAGGCCGCTATGGCTCTTGCAATTCGCATTGATAGACGGCTTCGGGAGAGGTGTGGGGTAACTCTGCCCCCTGTGATGACTCCACCTCCTTCTAAAGTCCCTAATATTGAGGTTCCCCTGGTTTGTTCCGAGGAACCTATGCAGTTGGGAGGGACATCATACCGAGGGAGGGGGTCGGCGGTACGTCGCAAAACAAGAAGGTGTTTCTTCTGCGGGAGAAAGGGACATTTTATTGAGGGGTGTCCATCCCGTACTGCACTGAGCAAGAAGTCGCCGGAAAACTATTAATCCCAGGTTGTGTGGTGGACGGCAATCTGGGAGTATGTATTTCGTCCCCAAGTCCGTCTCAGTTTCTCGTACCAGCGGAGGTGGTGGTAGGTACGAGAACTGAGAGGATTTCTGTTCTTCTGGATAGTGGGGCCGGGGCTAATCTGGTGGACGCTCGGTTTGCCCAGTTCAAGGTATGCAACTGAGTGTACTAGCCAAACATATCCCCATATTCTCTATCGATGCCAGGCCTCTCGGTCAAGGTAGCTTTTTGCAAGCCGTACATAACATTGACCTTCGAGTGGGGGCAATACATAAAGAACTATTGTCTTGTTATGTGTTGGAGGGTCTCCCCACTCCTATTGTGTTGGGTCTTCCTTGGTTAACTAAACATAACCCAGTTATTAATTGGCAAACCAGAGAGATAAGCCAGTGGGGTGAATTTTGCAATAGTAACTGCATGAACACGGTCATCAGTGCGGTCGTGCCTAGAACCTTACCTCCTTTTCTGGAGGACTTTGAGGATGTGTTCTCAGAGGAGGGGTGTCAAGAATTACCTCCTCATCGCGAGTATGACTGTTCTATAAAATTGCTTCCTGATGCTAAGTTACCTAAATCTAGGTTATATAACCTTTCTGGTCCTGAGAGGCAGGCTATGAAGGACTATATTTCGGAAAGTCTGGCCAAGGGGCATATTAGACCTTCATCTTCCCCAGTGGCCGCGGGGTTCTTCTTTGTGAAGAAAAAAGATGGAGGCCTACGCCCTTGCCTGGATTTCCGTGAGCTTAATCGGATTACGGTCCGAGATCCGTATCCGCTCCCACTTATTCCTGATCTCTTCAATCAGATTGTGGGCGCCAAATGGTTCTCTAAGTTGGATCTCAGGGGGGCGTATAATCTGATTAGGATAAAGGAGGGGATGAGTGGAAGACGGCGTTTAACACTCCGGAGGGACATTATGAGAACCTTGTCATGCCTTTCGGTCTGACTACTGCTCCGGCGGTGTTTCAACATTTTATTGCTCTTCCTGCTCTTCCTAATGCTAAAACTCTGGCGCAGGTGTTCATTGGGGAGATTGTGAGACTTCACGGGTTGCCTTCTGATGTGGTGTCAGATCGGGGGTCTCAGTTTGTGTCCAAGTTCTGGAAGGCATTTTGTTCACGTCGGGGGATGCAATTGTCATTTTCCTCGGCTTTTCATCCGCAGACCAATGGTCAGACAGAGCGTCTGAATCAGAGTCTAGAGACATATCTTCGGTGTTTTGTCTCAGAGAACCAGGAGGACTGGTCTTCTTTCTTGCCTCTGGCAGAGTTCGCTCTTGACAATAGGCGGAGCGAGTCCACTGGTAAGTCCCCATTTTTTGGGGCATATGGTTTTCACCCCCAGTTTTGTACTTTCAATGGGGGGGGCCCTTCTGGGGTTCCTGAGGAGGAACGATTCTCGTCGTCACTTGCTTCAGTGTGGAGAGGAGTGCTGAATAATCTGAGTGCTAGGGGGAACCGTTACAAACGTATGGCTGATAGGAGGAGAGTGTCTGGTCCGGACCTTAGTGTGAACGATCTGGTATGGTTGTCTACCAAGAATATAAAACTCAAGGTTCCCTCCTGGAAACTGGGTCCCAGGTTCATCGGGCCGTACAGGATCAGTTCTATAATTAATCCTGTGGCATTTCGTCTGCACCTCCCTCCTACGTTTAAAATCCACAATGTGTTCCACAAATCGTTGCTTAAGAGGTACGTGGCACCAGTTATACCGTCACCTCTACCTCCTCCTCCAGTGGTGGTCAATGGTAACTTGGAATTTCAGGTGTCGAAGATCATTGACTCACGTCGGAATCGCCGGTCCCTTCAGTACTTGGTTCATTGGAAGGTGTATGGTCCTGAGGAGAGGACGTGGGTTCCTGCGTCTGATATTAACGCAGATCGTTTGGTTCGGACCTTCCACACAACTCACCCGGACAGACCTGGCCCTGAGGGTCCGGAGGCCCCTCGTAGAAGGGGGGGTACTGTCATGGGTGTATCGCCACGAAGATCGTCGCGATTACACATTCTGACTTCTCGCAGCTGAGTTGCTGGTGCTTTGTGTTTGGCAATGAGGAGTTAATTCTACCTAGCTCTGTGCTAAGACTAGGTCCAGCCCCGCCCGGCTGCAGTTGATTATGCACTAATTAGCTCCCTTCATATACCTGCCAGTTTGCTTGGGAGATGTCGGTGAAAGCATTCATTCTGACCAGCAGAGCGGATCGTTTCTGAGAAGACTTAAGCTAAGAGTGCCTGTTGTGGTTAATCCTCTCCTCGCTTATTGTTTATCTCCTTAACCTTTTGTGTTCCCTCTGTGTTGTAGTTTTTGTATGCAAGGCAGTATTTACTTTACCCCTTGTCTGTCTCGTGTGTCTAATACTGTTAGTAAGCTGTGATCTGCCCATTCCCTTTGGTGGTAATCAGGGTCCTTCTCAGGACTGGATTACAGTGGTCAGGGATCTACAGGAGACAGGGTTAGGCTGGCGGCCTGGACCTCTGTACCATTAACAGTACCTCCAGGTAGAGGGACTAGTCAGGACCCCAGTTTAGGGTCAGCATAGACCCCGGTCCACCTCTATCCTGGGACAGCGTGACACAGCCACTTTCCAACACTTGGTGAATGACATCTTCAGGGATCTCCTAGATACATTTGTGGTGATTTATCTGGATGATATTCTAATTTTTTCTAACTCCACAGAGGAACATCATGGACATGTGAGAATGGTCTTAGAACGCCTAAGACAAAACCATCTCTACATCAAACTTGAAAAGTGTGAATTCCATAGGACCGAAATTCAATTCCTGGGGTATGTACTATCTACGCAAGGGATTAGTATGGATGGAAGCAAGACCCAAGCCATCAAGGATTGGCCAATTCCTAGAAATGTGAATGAGGTGCAGCGCTTCATCGGGTTTGCCAACTTCTATAGACGTTTCATTAGGAATTTCTCTGAGGTAGTGTCACCTATCACCCAACTTACCCGGAAACAGTCTAGGTTCTCCTGGACCCCGCAAGCTCAGGAAGCATTTTCCTGTTTAAAGGATAAATTTACCACCGCACCTATCTTAGTACATCCCAACCCCGAGCTTGCCTTCATAATAGAGGTGGATGCTTCAGACTGTGCCGTTGGAGCTATACTCTCTCAGAGAACAGGTGAGAAGAATGTCTTGCATCCCTGTGCCTTCTTTTCCCAGCAGTTGTCTTCGGCTGAGAGGAACTACGATGTGGGCAATAGAGAATTGTTGGCCATTATTGCCGCCTTCAAGGAATGGAGACACCTTCTTCAGGGAGCTGCACAGCAAATAGTCGTCCTGACAGACCATCGTAACCTTGAATTTATCAGGTCGGCTAAGTGCCTGACTCCTCGCCAGGCTCGCTGGAATCTTTTCCTAAACCAATTTAATTTTGTAATTTCTTATAGACCAGGATCGCGCAATGGAAAGGCTGATGCACTCTCTAGGATTCATTCAGCAGAGACACGTCCACTTACTCCTCCTAAGACTATTCTTCCTGACTCTAGATTCCTGGGAGTGATTCATAATCAAGACCTACTTAAGGACATCAAGGAAGCATACCATGCGGATTCTTTGTTGGCTCAACCCCCAAGGGACGTAAGTCTTGTCTTTAAGAATGGTGTGTGGATTCAGGGACAACGTCTGTATATACCTGAAACAGTCAGATTGAGAGTATTGCAACTCATCCACGATTCCAAGATAGCCGGGCATAGGGGAATTCTAAAGACACAAGAATTTCTTTCTCGTTTCTTTTGGTGGCCCACTTACAGGAAGGATGTTTTAAACTATGTCACTTCATGTGAAGTCTGTGCAAGATGCAAAACACCTCGCTCCTCACCAACTGGTCTGTTACAACCTCTTCCCACCCCGTCCCGCCCGTGGGGATCCATTTCTGTGGACTTCATTGTGGAGTTACCAACCTCTCAAGGGAAGAACACCATTCTAGTGGTGGTTGATCGTCTAACAAAGGCAGCTCATTTATTCCCTTGTGTCGGCTTACCCACTGCAAAACAGAGATCAGACTTGATGATTAAGAATGTGTTTCGCTTACATGGAGTACCGGATGAGGTCATTTCGGATCGAGGGGTGCAATTCACTTCAAGGTTTTGGCAAAATTTCTGTGCCGCATTGGACATTAAAGTAAACCTTTCTTCTGCTTTTCATCCCCAGACTAATGGACAGACAGAACGAACCAATCAGACCCTGGAGCAGTATCTCCGCTGCTTTATCTGCCACCTACAAGATGATTGGGTGGATCTACTTCCACTGGCTGAGTTCTCTTATAATAACTCTCAGAGCGCCTCCACTAAGCAGTCTCCTTTTTACTCCAATCTAGGTTATCATCCTAACATTCTTCCTCGATTTCCCATAGATACGCCCTTGCCGGCAGTGACTGAAAGAATCACTTCTTTACAAAAGAATATGGATCTTCTAAAGGAAAATCTAGAATTGGCTCAGGAAAGGTACAAGAAAGCAGCAGATAAATTTCGTAAACCTGCACCAGCTTTCAAGGTAGGAGATTTGGTCTGGCTGTCAACCAGAAATCTTAAATTAAAGATTCCATCGTCTAAATTGGGACATAAGTACATTGGACCTTATAAGATCAATAAGATTATAAGTGCTATTGCTTGTCGTCTTCAACTGCCCAGAACTATGAGAATCCACCCTGTCTTTCATGTATCCCTACTAAAGGCTGCAACACCCAATACGTTTCCTGGACGCTCTTCTCCTTGCCCTGACCCAGTGGTGGTCGATGGTCAGGAAGAATTTATGGTGGAAAGGATTCTAGATTCCAGGTTGTACAGAAATCAGTTGCAATATTTGATTAAATGGCAGGGCTACCCAGTGGAGGACAACTCATGGGAACCAGTCAATAATGTAAATGCTCCTCGCCTGCTCCGCCAGTTTCATCAGAGGTATCCTGACAAGCCTGGTCTGAGGTCAACCGGAGGTTGTCCTTAAGGGGGGAGTAATGTAAGGTTCTTTGTCTCTTTTGACATGTTCCTTGAAACTCAGTTTTCCGTCGGCAATTTTGCTTTCTGTCTTTCTGCAGCTCTTGCCCTCAGTTAATATGGAGTTTCCAGTTTTCATGTTCCCACCCTGATTCTCTCCCTCTTGCTTCTTAAGAAGCCTCAGCTGAACAATCAGTGCTCCTGAATCAAGCCTCAGTCAGCCTGTGACCTGACTCCTGGAAACCTATGATTTTGGACTCCAGCTATTTCCTACTGAGGAACTTTGGAACACTTTTGGACTTTGGAAACCTGCTGTCTGGTGAATCCATGTTTGCAGAGGAATTACGGTACAGAGAAGAGATCCTGAACCTGCTTGGAGAGTTATTGTAGAGCTTGAAGTTACTCTGGCCTGCTGTGTTCTCCTGCCTCTGTTCCTGCAAACTGTGTGACCTTTTCTGCATGCTTGTATGAAGTAATACAAGTAATTTCATATCAACCTATGTCTCATGTGTTTTCCTCGCACCCAAGCACAAGACCTATAGGAACTGTACACTATACATGACAGTTTCTGTGGAACAGGACCTTCCGCAGCATGTGACAGCCAAGGGGCAGAGCTGGCCACACGTCTCTCAGAGGTCAGAGGCAGCAGTAATGAATGATGTGTACTGCAGACTAACAGGACCTGCAGCAAATGACTTCTGGGGGCGTGGCCTAAGCTCCAGAGATCTAGGAACTGCAGGAAAACTCCTAGCAGGGTAACAACGAGATAAAGTTACCAAGGGGCAAAGACAGGGACGAAAACCAGGACAGGCCGAGATCAGAGCACAAGATAGCACGACAGTACCAAAGGGTTAGACAGAACGGATAGTCAGGTCGTAGCAATAGATCAGTAAACCAGAGTGGGCAATAGACAGTACAATAGGGACAAAACTGTAACAGAGTATCGATAGCCAAGCCAGGAGGTCAGAACCGGAGAAGACAATATTAGCAAAACGTGAGACAGAGAGCAGAGTGAGCAAACAGACCGGGTCATACACGGGAATCAAACAAACAGAGCAGTATACACGCAAACCAGGGGGGTCAAATACACAGTCACAACGAAAGTATAGCTGACAGAGAATCTCCCTCTGGACTGGGTATAAATACCCTCCCAGATCCAAAGGGAGGCCAGAAAAAGTTAACCCTGAGTGGACAGGACATTAACCATGTCATATACCATGACAATGCGCTCCACGCCTATGGGAGTGGACTGGCGTGCATATTTATTACTTTAATGCGCGGTACCACATGACCGCTGAACATAGGAAGAGCTGCGGTACTGAGACCATCTGAGAAGCAGGGAAGTACAGAGACCACGCCAGGAGGGGGTGAGCATGATCTTACAGCAGCCGGCTCCTGCGCTCCGCCTCCCCCGCCTACCCCCTGGGACAATGACTCGAGTATAAGCCGAGAGGGGCACTTTCAGCCTAAAAATGTGGGCTGAAAATCTCAGCTTATACTTGAGTATATACGGTAATAAATAAAAAATAAACAATAAAAGCACACAAATTTGGTATCGCCATGTCCATAACGACCCACTCTATAAAACTGTACTACTAGTTAACCCTTTCAGTAAACAACATAAAAAAATAAATAAGGCAAAACACAATGTTTTCTCATCATAAAGCCGAACAAAGTGCAATAAAACTCAATCTAAAAGACGAATGTATGTAAAAATGGTACCACTGGAAACGACATCTTGTCCCACAAAACACAAGCCATCACATAGCAGAAAAATAAAAGTTATAGCTCTCAGAAAAAAGCGATACAAAAATTATTTTTTCTATAAAATAGTTTTTATTGTATAAAAGCTCCAAAACATAAAAAAATACAAATTGGATATCGCTGTAAAAGTACTGACCCAAAGAATAAAGCAGCCTTACCAATTTTACCACAAGAGGAATGGTATTAAAAAAAAACAATAAAAGCAATTCCTAAATTGCTGGGTTTTGTTCATTCTGTCTTCCAAAAATCGGAATAGAAAGCGATCAAAAAATGTCATGTGCCCAAACATGGTACCAATAAAAAGTCAGCTCGTTCTGCAAAAACAAGTCATAACATGACTGTCAGCCAAACTATGGATAAATTATAGCTCTCAAAATGTGGTGATGCAAAAACTAGTTTTTGCAATAAAAAGCATCTTTTAGTGTGTGACAGAAGCCAAGCATAAAAACCAATATAAATCTGGTATCGTTGTAATCGCACTGACCCGAAGAATAAAGTAGCCAAATCACTTATACTGCATGAGGAACGGAGTAAAAAAAAGAATATAGCCAATTCTTCACATGCTGTTTTTTTTTATTCTGCCTCCCAAAGATCTCAATATGATATAATAAACTTGGCACTCAACAATAGAAGCAGGTGAACAATGTTTTTATTGTGGCATCCATATAGACAGAAGTTTATATTTTTAAACGTTTTCGTCCTCCCAAGCAGCAGTTTCCTGCATCTCCTGGACACAGCTTAAAGCTCCAAAAAAACTCCAACACGGGATTAACCCCGGATATACCCTGCAGCAGAACTCACCTACACACTACTGGTGTGCCACTATCTTAGCCTGCTTGCACAGTATCACAGGTTTTTCTCTACAACCTCTCCTATGCTATAGGAGTTTGTCTGGCATTATCTCCATAACAGCTTATTTTCTATGGAAGTAATTTTTCTGATGTAGGTCCAGGCTTGGACCGAAAACGTTTAAAAATATAAACTTCTGTCTATATGGATGCCACAATAAAAACATTATTATATCATATTTTGGTTGGATACTGTACTTGGGCACCGCCATCTCCTCCCACAGAGTGCCGTGGTCTTATTATACAATTTCCCAAAGATCTCAGTAAGGCTTGACGCACATTTATCCTGCGCTCTGCGCTGGGCGCTTATAACAGGGTTTCCATGTAAATCTCTGAAATATGTATTTCAGAAGGAACCTCTGGTGGAACATTACCTATAATGAGGCAGATGGAGGCACTGTGGATGCCAGAGGACCATTAATCCGGAGGTGTCTGTCTTTATAGGATTGCATAAAAGTGGCGTCGGCCACAGTTTTGTGCACTTGTAAAAAGGACACCGCTGGACAGAGGCCAGATGGAGTGTAGAGTAACTCTGCTGCCTCATTATAGTGAATGGATCCATCAGGGGTTTCATTGTTCATGTCACTCAGAGATTTAGATGGAAACTCCAATGTCAGTGCTCAGTGTAGAGTCCTGGAAAAATGTGATAAATGTTATGTAAAATGTTCCCAATAAAATGTTCCCAATAAAAGCTTCAACTCTGTCAACTGTTAATGGAGATATAGTGGCTTCCATGTTACTGGTAGCACAAAGGCTCTGGAAAAGCGAAATTGCTCCAATCCCCCTTCAAAATTCAGCAAATTATCTGAACTCAGAACCAAACCTTCTGAGCTCCAGTGTGCCTAAACCACATTTAGCGCCCACATGATAGGCATTTTTGTAGTGATGAAATACTGCCTAACAACCTGGTGAGGGCTGTGCATAATGTACTGGTGAATGCAACGTACTGGTCACTGCAACGGCAGTTTGCAATTTTCACTCAGCAACATCCACTGCTGCTTGTTTCTGGAAAATACCCATGGAGTCAAAATCGTCACTACACCTGTAGATAAATTCATAAAGAGGTATAATTTCCAAAATGGGGTCACTTGAGGGGGATTCGGTTTTCTAGCATTTAAGGACCCTGTGTATGGAATCTGCAAACTATTCTAGGAAAATCTACGCTCAAGGAGGCAAATAGCGCTCCATCCCTCTCAAGTCTCTCTGTATGGCTAAGCAGTACTGTACAGCCACATAAGGGGTATATCTACATTCAGCAGAAATTGTGAGACAAATTTTGGTGCCATTTTTACCATTTTCCCTGTATGAAAATGTAAAATTTGGGCTAACGCAATTTTGGTGGTAAAAATGTAAATAATTTTTTCTTCAGTGCCCAATGGTATAAAATTCTGTGACACACCTGTGGTGTCAATATAATCACTGTACCCCTAGATGAATTCAATGAGAGGTTTTTTTGTTATATGAGGTCACTTATGGGGGTTCGACTGTTCTGGCACCTCGGGAACTCTGATAATGTGACATAGCACCCTCAAACCAGTGAAGCAAAATTTGCACTGTAATATGGTACTACTTCCCTTCTGAGCTTTTTACTATGCCTCAAAAGTATTTTTGACCACATGTGGGGTATCGGTGAACTCAGGAGAAATTGCAAAACTATTTTTGGGGTCCATTTTCTCCTGTTAGCCTAGTGAAAATACAAAATTTGGGGCAAAAGATTTTTGCGAGAAAATTGTGATTTTTATTTATTTTTTATTTATTTTCACGGCTCTATGTTATAAACATTTTTAAAGTACCTGTGGGTTCATAGTGTTCAATACACATCTAGATAAGTTCCCTAAGAGGTCTAGTTGCCAAAATGGTGTTACTTATTCTGGGTTTCCACTGTTTAGGCACATCAGGGGATCTCCAAACGTGACATGATGTCAGCTAATTATGCCAGCAAATTTTACATTCAAAAAGTGAAATGGCGCACCTTCTTTTCCAAGCCCTGCCGTGTGCTCAAACAGTAGATTTCCCTTACATATGGGCTATCAGCATGCTCAGGAGAAATTAGACAACAAATTGTGTGGTCCATTTTCTACAGTTACCCTTGCGAAAGTAAAAAAAAAAATAGGTCTTAAGGAAAATTTTTCTGGAAAAAAAGTAAATGTTTACTTTTTCCTTCCACATTCCAAAAATTCCTGTGAAGCAACTGAATGGTGAATAAACTTCTTGAATGTGGTTTTGAGCACCTTGAGGGTGAAGTATTTAGAATGGTGTCACCTTTGGGAATTCTCTGTCAAATAGGCCCCTCAAAGGCACTTTAAATGTGAGGTAGTCCCTAAAAAAATGGTTTTGCAAAATATGTTGCAAAAATGAGAAATTGCTGGTCAAGTTTTAACCCTTACTTTGTAACAAAAAAAATTGTTGCTAAAATTGTGCTGATGTAAAGTAGACATGTGAGAAATGTTGTTTATTAACTATTTTGTGCGAGATGACTCCCTGATTTAAGGGCAAAAAAATTTAGTTTAAAAATTGCAAAATTTTCATCAAATTTCCATTTTTTTTCACAAACGCAAGTCATATCAAATAAATTTTACCACTATCATGAAGTACAATATGTCATGAGAAAATCATCTTAGAATCACCGAGATCCGTTGAAGCGTTCCAGAGTTATGACGTCATAAATTAACGGTGGTCAAAATTGTAATAATTGAGCTGGTCAGGAAAGTGAAAACAGGCTTCGTGGCGAAGGGGTTAAGAGATTCATCAATAGGAGATAATATACTAGCTTAATAAAATACTGTAAATGCACTAAAGTTATTTGGGGCACTTTGAATGAGTTTACATTAAGTTATTTGTCACAGCTTTTGCGTGATTAATTCTTTTTTTGCCCCTTAGATGTTTAATTGTGCAACTATTTTAGCAGGACAACTATCACAATCTGTTAAATTTTCTAGAACAAATGCACTTATCCAATTAATGACTTCACCTGAGAATAAATGGTAAACAGAACAGCAACACAAGAGAATAAAACATATTAAGCTGTGCACACAGACAAAACAGCTTTTTGGATACTGAACTAAAATTAAGCACTTTGAAACATTAAATTAAAGAAAATATTTAGATTTAGTCCTCGTGTTGTACTTTATTACCTTAAATTATATAGTAATCCACTATTCACTGGCTATGACTACAGTATCGCTAATATTTTGTTTGTGTCTAAATTTAATAGGATTACAGTTTCCATGATGGTAAAAAAAATTAGAATAAATCAAAATTAGTCCTGTATAAGACTCGTATAAGTGTAATATTAACAACAAAAAACAAAGTCACAAACTTCTCCGGATATTAAAAAACACTCAAAAGTTGACAGTGTACAGTAAGTAGGAAGTTTTTTCATGGATTAACATGACCATAGATGGACCATAGATTGAGCCTTCAAATATGAAACATTAACATTGATTGATTAAGATTAGTACATTAAAGACGCACTCCTCGTCCCATCAAAATTGTTATTGTCTTAATATATTGCAGTTATCATATTATATGGCATTGTGTACTTACAATTACTCATTTTGCCTTTCTACCCAGCTAACTCTTCTTTTTTCCATTGGGTCTATGACATCATGTGATTAAAAAACTGCCTAGCTGAATGCTTCTAAGCTATGTGTAGAAACAGGAGGTCAATTTTCCCTATGAGTCATAATTTGCTGCAAAGTCCCTGACGGCGGGGGGACTGCAATATATCAAGGGATTTACACTATGATGCATGTGCTTCTTTAACATGAAGGATCAAAAAAAAGGCACAAGGCATCATGCACATGTATGTTTTATGCATCATTTGGCTTACCATGGGCCTAAACTGTACTGATTGTGTTAGAAAAAATTATCCTGGAATCTTCCATTACATGCCACATCAGAGTTATTCTCACATGAGTGCATTGCTTTCATAACAAAATGTAATACCTCCTTGCGCTACTATATGTGTTCTGTGCATGAGACAACACAGTGTGCTTGGAGCTTTACCCATAGCAAATTTTCAATAGAACCAGTGTGGCAATGAATAGTGTCGTCGCTGTTATCTCGTTAACCCTTTCCTCCTCGGAATGTGGTACCAGAGAGAATAAGACACAGACCAAAGGATGTGTCCATAAGCTCTGCGTTTATTGCTAACAAAGGGATTCATATACACCCCTGAAGCAGGAAGCGGAATTACCATATATGGCAGTTAATACAACATAAACATAAAATACTAGTTTCACTTAAAAAAAAATTCCATTCTTGGCTTTTGGCCCTGTTTAGCACAGAGCGTCTCTTCTCAGGAGAGGAGGAATGTATTGTATTGACTAAAAATGAGGAACATCTTATCTTGTCTTCTGGTGCACGTCAACCTGTCGGTTAAAAAGAAAAACAATACCTCTGAACTTTAGAAAAATGCTAGCACCAGTCCAAAAATGCTGGTTCAGCGATCACAATAGGAAGCTGTATATCATACCTACAGATATTGCAAACCCTATCAGGACTCACCAATGCATCATCTTTATAACTTGTCACAAAAGGTTTTTTCACGTAAAAGGATTAACCTTTAACAGTAGACATTCTGTCATCCTTGTTCCGAAGACATTCTTGTTCCTAAGAGCTGCTTTTCTACACCAATAAGGAATAAATTGATAGCATTCCCAACAGAACAGTTCTACCTATGTCAGCTGTATACGGTATCCAAAACACTACTGCATTGGTCCTGATCAGTTTCACAATCGATCAGGGTAGTTAACACCTTAAGTGCTGCTGTCAATTATGACTGCAACTAGTTGGTTAAAAGAGGGATCCAGCTACACCCCAAATTCAAATAATACTGTTGATTGGTGGCCTAGTAGGTTTTGCCATCAGCAGAGCCTAAAAGTCTGGCAAGTGTCATATGAAACCAATCAAAGTAAAAACATAAAGTTTCAAAGTGGGACTAAGTAAGCATTAAAACATTGCAATAAAACTGTTTTGCAACTTTTGAGTAAAAGGAAGAAAAATAAATAAAATAACTACATATAATTGTCCATTATCATGTACAGAATGGTCCAAACAGTAACATTTTCATGTTATTCATCCTTAATGGCCAACACTTTTAACCCCTTCATGACCCAGCCTATTTTGACCTTAAAGACCTGGCCATTTTTTGCAATTCTGACCAGTGTCCCTTTATGAGGCAATAACTCAGGAACGCTTCAACGGATCATAGCGATTCTGAGACTGTTTTTTCGTGACATATTGGGCTTCATGTTAGTGTTAAATTTAGGTTGATCATTTTTGCGTTTATTTGTGAAAAAATTGGAAATTTTGCGAAAATTTAGAAAATTTCGCAATTTTCAAATTTTGTATTTTTATTCTGTTAAACCAGAGAATTATGTGACACAAATTAGTTAATAAATAACATTTTCCACATGTCTACTTTACATCAGCACAATTTTGGAAACAATTTTTTTTTTTTAGGAAGTTATAAGGGTTAAAAGTTGACCAGCAATTTCTTATTTTTACAACAAAATTTACAAAACCATTTTTTTTACAGACCACCTCACATTTGAAGTCACTTTGAGGGTTCTATATGGCAGAAAATACCCAAAAGTGACACCATATAAAAACTGCACCCCTCAAGCTACTCAAAACTACATTCAAGAAGATTATTAACCCTTCAGGTGCTTCACAGGAACTAAAGCAACATGGAAGGAAAAAATGGACATTTTAATTTTTCCAACAAAAATTTTCTTTTAGCATCAATTTTTTCATTTTTGCATGGGCAACAGGATAAAATGGATCCTAAAATTTGTTGGGCAATTTCTCCTGAGTACACAGATACCTCATATGTGGTCATAAACCACTGTTTGGGCGCACGGCAGGGCTCAGAAGGGAAGGAGCGCCATTTGACTTTTTGAATGGAAAATATGCTGGAATATTTAGCGGTTGCCATGTCGCATTTGGAGAGTCCCTATGTGCCTAAACATTGGAGCTCCCCCACAAGTGACCCCATTTT
Source organism: Oophaga sylvatica (assembly GCA_033576555.1). NCBI lineage: Eukaryota > Metazoa > Chordata > Amphibia > Anura > Dendrobatidae > Oophaga > Oophaga sylvatica. The sequence goes on along the minus strand of JARQOD010000003.1, from coordinate 244,205,557 downwards.
GGAAACTAGACCCCCCAAGGAACTTATCTAGATGCATAGTGAGCACTTTGAACCCCCAGGTGCTTCACAAATTCATCCGTAAAAAAAAGAAAGTACTTTTTTTTCACAAAAATTTTTTTAGCCTCAGTTTTTTCATTTTCACATGGGCAACAGGATAAAATGGATCCTAAAATTTGTTTGTCAATTTCTCCTGAGTACACAGATACCTCATATGTGGTCATAAACCACTGTTTGGGCGCACGGCAGGGCTCAGAAGGGAAGGAGCGCCATTTGACTTTTTGAATGGAAAATATGCTGGAATATTTAGCGGTTGCCATGTCGCATTTGGAGAGTCCCTGTGTGCCTAAACATTGGAGCTCCCCCACAAGTGACCCCATTTTGGAAACTAGACCCCCCAAGGAACTTATCTAGATGCATAGTGAGCACTTTGAACCCCCAGGTGCTTAACAAATTCATCCGTAAAAAAAAAGAAAGTACTTTTTTTCACAAAAATTTTATTTTAGCCTTAGTTTTTTCATTTTCACATAGGCAACAGGATAAAATGGATCCTAAAATTTGTTGGGCAATTTCTCCTGAGTACACAGATACCTCATATGTGGTCATAAACCACTGTTTTGGCGCACGGCAGGGCTCAGAAGGGAAGGAGCGCCATTTGACATTTTGAATGGAAAATATGCTGGATAAAGACACAGTTTGTGTCGGAATGTGTGGCTCCATTCCTCCCACATGTCTGTCTTCTGTTCTGGGGGATGAGCACATAGGATATGACTAAGTGTGTTTTATTTACCATGTGAGGCTTTCTTTTGGCTGGGCTGTATTATAGGTGATTTGCCTTGTTTATTGCATTCAGGAACCTTGGTGTATTTCTTATGGAAGTCCTCCATCTCAGGCCATTAATGCTATTATATTATCCTATGTGATTATTTGATTGTTTGTTTCTCTTGTAATTCTCTCCCCATTCATATATATACTTGGTTGCATATGTTATGGTGATGACAACATGAAAAATTTTTTTTGGTGTTTTTTAATCTCTATTAACAGTGCAACATCTATTATCTGACTTATTATAGACATGTGGGTGTTTATTTTGAGTATTATATTCTTTATTAAGGACTTTTTTGTATACGCAATTAGTGTTTTTTTAGATGTTTTTAAATTGTGTGTTCACTATGGTTTGTCTTTTTCAATAAATTTGATATGCTTTGACCATATTTGTTTCGGTGATCCCTGGTTATGCATGTGTCTCTTTCTTTGTTATGGTCACTGTTTGGGCGCACGGCAGGGCTCAGAAGGGAAGGAGCGCCATTTGACTTTTTGAATGGAAAATATGCTGGAATATTTAGCGGTTGCCATGTTGCATTTGGAGAGTCCCTGTGTGCCTAAACATTGGAGCTCCCCCACAAGTGACCCCATTTGAGAAACTAGACCCCCCAATGAACTTATCTAGATGCATAGTGAGCACTTTGAACCCCAAAGCACTTCATAGAAGTTTATAACGCAGAGCCGTGAAAACAAAAAATCATTTTTTTTTCTCAAAAAATGATTTTTTTAGCCCCCTATTTTTATTTTCACAATGGTTACAGGAGAAATTGGACCCCAAAAGTTGTTGTACAGTTTTTCTTGAGTACACTGTTACCCCATCTGTGGGGGGAACTTCTGTTCGGGCACATGTTTGTGCTCGGAAGGGAAGTAGTGACGTTTTGAAATGCCGACTTTGATGGAATCGTCTGCGGGCGTCATGTTACGTTTGCAGAGTCCCTGATGTGTCTAAACAGTAGAAACTCCCCACAAATGACCCCATTTTGGAAACTACACCCCGCAAGGAACTTATCTAGATGTGTGGTGAGCACTTTGAACCCCCAAGGGCTACACAGAAGTTTATAACGCCCAGGCATGAAAATAAAAAATCATTTTTTTCCTCAAAAAATGATTTTTTTAGCCTACAATTTATTATTTTCTCAAGGATAAAAAGAAAAATTGGACCCTAAAAGTTGTTGTCCTGTTTGTCCTGAGTACGCTGGTACCCTATACGTGGGGGGAACCACTGTTTGGGCACATGTCGGGGCTCGGAAGGGAAGTAGTGACGTTTTGTAATGCCAACTTGATGGATTGGTCTGCGGGCATCATGTTATGTTTGCAGAGCCCATCATGTGCCTAAATAGTAGAAACACCTCCAAGTGACCCCATTTTGGAAGCTAGATCCCCCAAGGAACTCCTCCTGAAGTGTGGTGAGCATTTTGAATCTCCAAGTTCTTCACAGAAGTTTATAACGCAGAGCCGTGAAAATAAAAAATCTTTTTTTTTTCTACAAACATGATCTTTTAGTCCCCATTTTTTTTTCCCAAGGGTAACAGAAGAAATTAGACCCCCAAAGTTGTTGAGAATTTTTTTCTGAGTATGCTGATACCCCATATGTGGGGGTAAACCACTGTTTGGGCACACGTCGGGGCTCGGAATAAAGGGAGCACTGTTTGACTTTTGAACGCAAAATTTGCAGGAATCAATTGTGGCGCCATGTCGCGTTTAGAAAACCCCTGATGTGCCTAAATAGTGGAAACCCCTCAATTCTAACTCCAACCCTAACCCCAAAACACCCCTAACCACAACCCTAACCCCTACACACCCCTAACCCTATTCCAAACCCTAACCATAACTCTAACCCCAACACACCCCTAACCCTAATCCCAACCCTGACCATAACCCTAACCACAAGCCTAATTCTAATCCCAACCCTAACCCCAAAACACCCCTAAAACTAATCCTAACTCTAACCCTAACCACAAACCTAACCCTAATCCCAACCCTAACCCTAATCCCAACCCTAACCCAAATTCCAACCCTAATTCTAACTGTAACCCTAATTCTAACCCTAACCATAATTCTAACCCTAATGCTAAGGCTAGGTTCACATTACGTTTTACCAGCCTGTTCAACACATAGCGTTGACGGGCTGGTAATGGTATAGCATAACGCTCTCTCATTATGCTATACCCGCTAGCGCAGATGAATCAGCAGATGATTCATCTGTGCTAGCGGTGACGGAGCCCAGACGCTGCAGCCCACGTCCGAGGCTCCGTCACTGAATGACGGCACGTTGCGAACGCATGCCGCTTTATGGCATGCGTCACGATGCGCCCTCAAATGGGCGTGAATGGCAGCGTTAACAGACTGCGTTACACCACGTTATACCGTGGTGTAACGCAATCCGTCTAACGGACTGCCATAACGCAATATGAACCCTAACCCTAACCCTAGTCCTAACCCTAGTCCTAACCCTAACGCTAGTCCTAACCCTAACTGTAATTCTAACCCTAATGGAAAAATAAAAATAAAAATATTTTTATTTTATTATTGTTCCCTACCTATGGGGTTGATGAAGGGGGCGTTATTTACTATTTTTTTTATTTTGATCACTGTGATAGGGTCTATCACAGTGATCAAAATGTACTTTCATTCATTTTTTTAATCTGCCGGAAGATGGCGGCACCCATGGACCGTGCAGGAGAGACGCCGGGAGGAAGACGGCGACTCCGGCGGTAACGGGGGGGGGATCGGAAGCCTGGGGGGGTATTGGAGACCTGGGGGAGGGATCTAAGGCCTCGGGGACCTAAAAAAATAGGAGGGGAGCATTTAGTGATGGCGGTGACCGATCACCGCCGTGACTTGGTGTGGGGGGGGTCGGATCTTTGTCTCCAGCCATGGCAGTTGCTATTGCAGCATCGGCAATGGCTGGATTGTAATATTTCACCAAATTTCATTGGTGAAATATTACAAATCGCTCTGATTGACTCTTTCACTTTTAACAGCCAATCAGAGCGATTGTAGCCACGTGGGGGTTAAGCCAACCTCCCTGTGGTGAAGCACAAAGGGTCTTGTGGCTGCGGGTCTGGTGACCTTTCAGTGACCCCAGTCACCCGGCCCGCAGGAACGCGATCCTTTCATGACGCCACATAGGCGTCACAGGTCGGATTGGCACCGAATTTCATGATGCCTACGTGGCGTCACAGGTCGGGAAGGGGTTAAAATAAGCTATGAAAAAAACACAAGAAAAAACTTTTTCATCATACAGACAATACAGAACATATAATTAAAATAGTCATGTAAAAATTAATGGTATCAATGAAAATGTCAACTCGTAATAAGCAATCCCTGATATGGCTGTCAGTGAAAAATTAAAAAAAGCTACATCTCTAAAAATATGGCAATGCTAAAGCAAAATATTTTTGTACAGTTCTTTTTAGTGTGCAAAATTAGCAGGTCATAAATAATACAATATAAATCAAATCTAGTATCTGAGACTGTACTGATCCAAAAAACAATACGGTCATTACTTTAAACGCAGACTAAATGTCACAAAAAAAATCAATAACTGAATTGCTGATTTTGTTCATTATGTATCTGAAAAATGTGAATAAAAAGGAATAAAAAATGTTATGTAGTACAAAACCATGCCGTTAAAGACTTCAACTTGTCTTGCAAAAAAAAGCCATCGGCTGTTGGACAAAAAATTAAAGTTATAGCTGTCAAACTGACTACGATAACACTTATTTTTATTACAAACAAATCCCTTTTATGTGCAGAAAAGTAGAAACATTTTTTTAAAAAATACATATAAATCTATCTCTGTAATGCTGCTAATTCAAAGAATAACTGTTATCACTTATATTGCATGGTGAACCATGTTAAAAAATGAAAACAATTTTTAAACACTTGTTTGTTCATTTCACCTCCTAAAAATTAGAATAGGCTGAGTTCACATTTATCCTCTGCTCTACGCTGAGCACTTACATTGGGTATTTCAAAGTTATTCGCTCCAAAAATGTGATTCAAACTTTTTTTTATGAAACCAGTCATTAATGAGGCAGAAAGAGTCAATTTGGAGTTTGTTTGGCCTCTGTTCTGGAGGTGTATTGTCATTTTAGGCATGTAAACAACTTTGCTCTAGAGGGGTTAATTTTTTAGCACACAAATATGGTTGATCAAAGTCCAGACAGAACCCAAAGTGACTCTATATATATAAAGGAACCCAGTTAACAATTTACGTGGTGCATGTCTCCAGAAGAATAAGCGGGCACAGTGTATGGGCACTAAACTGGCATATTTACAATTTTCTTCCTGTATGATGCAGATCAATCATAAGCAGTCAGCAATGAACATGAGGAATAATGAGCACCCACAAAAGCTTAGAGAAGGTTTATCAGTTTGTGAAATTAAAGGATTTATCTCTGATATCCTGGTCTAAACTTAAGGGTATGCCACACTAAACAATATCGCTAACGGGATCGCTAAAAAACGTCACTATTTAGCGATCCCGTTAGCGATGTTGTTCAGTGCGGCAGCTTCCAGCGACGAGCTTCCTGCTGTGATCTCGCTCGTCGCTGGAATCGTTCCGGACCCTATTTTTTCGTCGGCGCTCCCGCTGGGTAAGTATATATCGCTAGTGTGGCACCTTTTCTTAGCGATTTAGCGGTACTTTTGTACCGCTAAAGTCGTTAAGAAGATCGCTAACGGCGATAGCGTCGTTAACTATATCGCTAAATGTGGCCGCACTTAGCGATATAGAAACAATCCCGCTAGCGATCACATTAGTATGCGTCGTTATCGTGATCGCTAGCGGGATTGTTTAGTGTGGCAGTACCTTAAGAATAGAGCACAGATGACTGATACATTTCAGATGAGGGCAACATAAAAGCAAAGCAGGCTGTCATTATATATCGCAAACAGGAGTAGATTTTATAGCAGATATGGCTTTTATCTGACAACTTTGAGCTCATCTTCGCATAGACAGTGTAAGGAGAGGGCCAGTACAACAGATGCGACAGTGCTATGTGAGGCAGATAACTGATAAATGGGTTTGCAATGTGACAGCTAAACTCATCTATGCTGCCCCTTCCACCAAAGGGACCTTATTTGAAAGGTATTAATCATCTCGGCTTTACTCCTTGTTCTTCCTAATAATGCAGAAGGTTTGACCAGGCAATCAGAGAGGTATCATATCTCACAATGAGTAACCTACAGCAAGCTATGGTGGGAGTGAGTTCTTCATTCTCCACTGTGTTGCTGCCTGCTTATAATTGATGAACACCATATAAAGAAAAGTACTCACTCCCAGCAACAGCACCCAATTTCACTTAATGAAAATTAACTCATTAGGTGCCAAATAACTTGATTGCTAATATCGCTGCAATGGAAAGATGAAATTTTAAAAAGATCAAAAAACTGTTATTCCGCTCTGCAGCTACTATTATATTATATTATATGTGTCCAAAAAAATCATCAATGTAGATATGGGAACAAAGCCAAGATTACTATGTAAATACGAAAACAATTCCAATCTTATTACAGAGATGCGGGAATAGAAGCAAGCTTACTACATACATAGGGAAACAGAACCAATCTTATCACATAAATTTGGGAATGGAACTGAGCTTTCTACATAAACACAGAAACAAAGCCAAGCTTAATACATAATTGCCAGAACACACCAAACTTACTACATGTTAAGGGCCTGCGGAGCGCACCTAATAGATATTAAGGAGAGGTGCGTTCGCAGCCCGGGGTCCACCGTGTAGGCAGAGCCTGCTGCTAGTAAGATGGCGTAAATAGGCAGTATAAGCGAACTCTGTTATCCCGTAGAGTCGCAGATGTAAACGCCGTAGCACTATATGGCGATATAAGCGGACTCTGTTAATTTACAGAGCCGCTGTAACAAAGACTGTGTCCTGTTAGACTCACAGGGAACACAGATGACTGCTAAGCGGATTGCAGTCTGTGGTCATGCAAACAAAACCCAAGCAGTAATCTCCTCACCGGAGTAGCCGGTATTCTAATGGGGTTTTCAGCCGAGCCCTGAACACGTGCATACAATCTCCTCACCGGAGGTGCCGGTATTCTAGAGGCTTATTTCAGCCAGACCTAACCACAAGCATACATGACCACACTGGCGCAAGCGCGTAACAGGTTTGATACTAGCTCACGGCCGTGCGGTAAGGACAGCCTTTTATAGCAGCCACGAGAAAAAGACCTTCCAGGAAGGACCAATGGGAAGCTGCTTCAGAACATCAACAGCCACAGGACCTTCCTGAAGGACCAATAGGAGTGGCAGCTGTATCTGAGCATGTGACCCTGATCTCCAATGGGAGATCTTGCCCTGGGCATGCTCAGATGAGCAGCAAAGGACTTAGTCCTAAAGACGTCTGCTCGCCGCTGACCAGTACTGGCTACAATAGCAGAACCTGAAGAGGCAGCAGCAAGTCTCTGCACAGTATTAGACTGTGCGAGATGCTGGGACTGACGTCTTTGCTGAGCAGGCTCCACTGTGGCCGGAGATAGATGGGGGACCGCAGTGGGACTGGTTCGAGACTCCCCTTGTGCAGCAGCAGGAACTCGAACCCTAACACTACATAGATGCAGGAGCATAACTTTATGTATAGCATAGATATTAAGCCTCTATATGCAAATAGTGTTTCTTGAGGTGACAGGTTACTTTTAAGGGATAGCACTGCAGTCAGAAGAAAAGCATAGCTACCTCCATTGTAAAACATACAAACAAATCCATTTAAAACAGCTTAGAATTTGCTTACAATGCAAACCCTTTTTTGTAGGATACTTGAAATGTGGTGCAAATCTGGATTAAGTGGTTTTCTACAATAGATAACATCAAAAATTCTCAATTGTCTCAGTAGGGATTAATTAATATTATAAATGCAATAGCTAAAGGCCATACAATTGCAATGTAACCAATCTAAAATAAAAGCATACATTTTAATTGGTAAATTAAAGCTGCAAATAACTAGTGCAAATCATATGCTAAAGTGAATATTAAAATTACACTCTAGATGTGCAGCTCCAATAGCCTCAAATTGTATAACTAGCATAGAGGAAAAAGATTACCATCCATTAACTAACCATCTGGGAATGTATCGTATTTTGTACTGTCTAATGACCAAAGGAACAAAGGACTATTAAAAAATAAAGAACCTCCCTTACATTGCAATCTCAGCATCAGCCAAGAGAATACATGTAAAAAAAAATCACAAAATAATGTATTCAAAGGAGGCACTCTACAGAGCTATGGATTGCAATAATCTCATGTAGTACAAATATGCTCACTTTCAGTTGTTTTTACACCAGATATGTGTTTTTCAGAAGTGCGTCATATGCTGTGCTTTACTATATTATTCAAAAGAAATGTGTACCCTGCGAAAAGGAAGTCAAACATAAGCCTAGATGTACTGTGTCTGATCATTACAGTCTATGCTTTAGTAGAGCGATATCTTTGATACCTTCTGTATGTTTTTTCACAAGTACACGCTCAGCCAATGTAAGATCATAATGTGAGTAGCAAGGTGAGGTTACACGGTACGAATTGGTGAGCAGACAAAGGCTAACATAAAATCAAATTTCAATTCCTGGGTCCATTATGCTCTCCAACCCGGTGAGGCAGTGATGAAAAAGGACACTACAGTGACCTGATACATTTTCATTCCTGGGCAGAGACTCAATCCAGCACAGGGGCCTGTAATTCGTAACAGTAAAAAACATTTTCATGAAAAATTAATAAAGGTGGAAAATAAGTAATGAAGGAAATAACAGCATATTTTTATGGCACAACTAAACATTTTTGGGGGCAATGAAGCAATAAATTACCTAAAAAATGTGACATTTTCTTGCATACCACAGCCCATAGAAAACCTCAAGTCCTCCATATATTATAATTCGCATCACAGTCCCCATATTGTAAAATGCACACCCCATAGTCCTCCATATAATATAATGTGCTTCATATAGTATAATATACTCCTCATAGTCCTTCATATAGTATAATACACTCCCTATAGTCCTCCATATAGTATAATGCACTCCATATAGTCCTTCATATAGTGTAATACACTCCTCAGTCCTCCTTATAGTATTATACACTTCCCATAGTCCTCCATATAATATAATACACTTCTCATAGTCCTCCGTATATTAAAATACACTCCTCAGTCCTCCATCTAGTATAATACACTCCTCATATCCCTCCATGTATTAAAATACACTCAGTCCTCCATATATTAAAATACACTGCTCAGTCCTCCGTATAGTATAAAGCATGCCTAATAGTGCTCCCATAGTATAATGCACCCCATAGTTCTTCATATAGTATAATATATTTCCCATAGTCCTCGATATAGTATAATGAAGCCCACATATAGTAAAAGGCAGCCACCCCATAATAACAATAATCTTTATTTTTATATAGTGCTAACATATTACGCAACGCTTTACATACATTATCATCTCTGTCCCGATGGAGCTCACAATCTAATTTCCCTATCAGTATGTCTTTGGAATATGGGAGGAAACAAATGTACCCAGAGGAAACCCACGCACACATGGGGAGAACATACAAACTCCTAACAGATGTTGTCCTTGGTGGGATTTGAACCCAGGACTCCAGCACTGCAAGGCTAACCACTGATAATGCAGCCACCTCACAGAGTATAATGCAGCCACACCACAGAATATAATGTACCCACCATACAATATAATGTAACCCCCATATAATATAATGCAGCCCCATCATATAGTATAATGCAGCCCCTCTATAGAATATATGGCAGCCCCCTCAAAGAGTATAATGCAGCCCCCCATAGAATATAATGCAGACCCCTTATATAGTATAATGTTATAATGTAGCCCCTCCATAGAATACAATGTAGCCCTCCTCATATAGCATAATGCAGCCCTCATAGAGAATAATGATGCCCCCATACAATATAATATAGCTCCCTCATATAGTATAATCTAGCACCTTCTAGAGTATGATGTAATCACCCCTCACAGAATATAATAAAGATAATACAGCCCCAACATAGAATATAATGTAGCCCTAATAGAATATAATACAGCCCACCTCCCCATGGAATATTAAGTAGCCCCATTGTTAGGCATCAAGATCCCACCACTGCACAGGGGGGAATCTCGAGCCATGTCCTCTGCGGTCTCCCATTCTTCTTCAGCCACAGAGGATCCTGCACATCAGTCCCAGCATCTTGCTTATACTAATGCTATGCATTTGGTTGCTGCTGCTGCCCCAGGTTCAGTAATAGCAACCAGCATTTTTGAGCAGTGAGCAGACGTTCCTGGGACTAAGTCCTGCTTTTCTCCATCTGTGCATGCCCATGAGATGACCGCTCATTGGTGGTCAGAGGTCACATGCTCAGGTCCTCAAGCAGTTTGGATTGGGCCATCAGCAAGGTCCTGGAAGGCTGCAGATATAAAAGGATTGCACGGCCGCACTATCGTGCGCTAGTATAAGCCATGTGGTGTGTGAGCGAGTGCATACGCTACCTCTCTGTGTATGCATGGGTGTTTGGGCCAAGAACCTGCCGCATTGTCGGCATGTATGACTGTCTAGTGTTCCTTACTCAGGCAAGTTTTTTTGCGGCTTGACCTAGCGCCTGTCTCGGCCACGTGTGCTGCTTAGCATGGGCTGTTTACAGGGCACAGTCAATCCATGTGCTCTGGCACACATCTTTTGGTACCACTCTGTGGTCAGTTGAGCTTTTGCTCTTGTTTTTAGTTAGCTGTGTTTGCTACCACTGAGCGCCAAGTAGTGGCAGCGACGCCATGCGCATTGTGGGTCTGGTCAGACTCAAGTCCCCGCGTTCTAGGGGTTGAGCCTAGTGACTTCACTCGCACCATATCAGCTGTGTCCTGTGACATTTAACAGGGAACAGTGCTCTATTACTTTGTTGCGGTTGCTCTGTGAAGTAGCAGAGTTCGCTACTGTTCATACCGGGTGACATCTAACCCGCGTGTTGTCGGCATTCAACCGCCACCTTGTTCCGCCATTGCTTGGCAGCAGGACCCCGGGTTGCAAACGCACCATATTATTATTATTAAATATATTTCATTTGGTGCGTTCTGCCAACCCTAACACCCATAAAAGAGTATAATACAATCCTCCCTCCTAAAATCTAATACAGCCCCCCCATAGAATATAATACAGCCCACCTCCCCATAGAATATAATGCAGCCCCATCAAAGAGTATGATGCAATCCTCCCTCATAGAATATAATGTAGCCCCCATAGAATATAATACAGCCCACCTCCCCATAGAATATAATGTAGCCCCATAAAAGAGTATGATGCAATCCTCCCTCATAAAATCTAATACAGCCCCCCATAGAATATAATGTAGCTTCCCCCAGAGAATGGCCCCACAGTCCCATACTCACTCACTGATATATTAAAAAACACACAATCCTCACCTCTCCTCGTGCCCCACACTGCTCCCGGCTCTGCTCATGTCTCAGCGGCTGCACTGCCTGGCACACAGCAGGTACGCGATGAAGTGACATCATCATGCCCCCTCAGTGTCAGAGGCAGAGGGGAACGATGGGAGAGGGAACATCAGCTGATACTCTCCCCTCAATCATTGCTTTGAATTGTACCGGCGTCATAGATGCCGGTATAGTTGAATGTGGCACGAATGGGAGTCGGCGCTGGCAGCAGGCGGGCCCTCCTGACTCAAGGGTGCCATAGCGGCAGTGTGATGTGCCGCTATTAGTGGCACACCACTGGCTGGAGGCCCCTGCCGGACCAGGGGCCCTAGGCAGCTGCCAGGTCTGCCTGCCGCTAACGTCGACCCTGATCTGAGGGGACTGCGCCATACAAAAAGCCCTGAGTATGACTGATATAAGGACTCTCCTAATCATATATATCGGCTAGGGACATTTTAATCTACACTTAAGACTCAGACGATACCCCGCTGCCAAGACGCAGTGTTACAGAAATTCTTTGGTCTAGTTAGACAGGAATGGTCAGGTTGGGTTAAGTTTGTGATCTCGTATGGTACACTGGGTTTTCACCCTGAAGAGTAGGACAAAGGGTTTATGGAATATTAAGCAGAATATAAATGCCTAGTCTGCTTCAGGTTTAAACCTTTGAATGCAGGGTCTTAATCTGTCACTTGTGGATACTGTGTGTTTAAAGACCGTTTGCAATCTTTGCATTACTGAGAGTGATAAAAAAAGTCCTTCTTTTGGTAGACAGATTTGACCTTGCCGCTACCAGAAGGGAGAGGTGCTTGTTGAGTTGACTTCACTGTGAGTACTAAGTATTTTGTGTGCCAACCCTGTCAGCACTCCTGTCAGTTGTGGCAAAGGTACTGTATTGCACAATAAGACTGGAGGCCATTAGCACAACATGTGGGGACAGACCTGAAAAATAAGTGTTATTGTGCCTATTTATGGAAATTTTGTGATTATTTTGGTCATCGATGTGTGTTTGCTACTTTTCATAGAGTTGATGTACAGGATTGTTTAGGATAAAGGTAAGGGTTACACTACTGCACACCTGCTCTAGTGGGTAAGAGTTTTGTAAGCTTTTCCATTAGACCACAAGCTGGTCTAGTGAGTAAGAGCTGTGTGAGTCCTGCCACTACACTCAGTTAGTTTAGTGCAGGGGTGGGGAACATCCAGGCTCAGGCAGTATATGGCCCGCGATATCATCCGGTGCTCCCGTTTTTTGGCCGCGGGCCCATTAATTCTTATAGTGGCACCGCAGTTGAAAACAGCGATGGAGGAGAGACCTTGTGACTCAGTGGTTGTTCAATGACATCACTTCATTGTGCGCCACGCTATACCAGCAGTGGAGGTGATGAGACCGGAGCAGAGACTGGAATAGCGTGGGGAATAAGGAGGAGGGATGAGTATTAAGCGAGTGTGTGTGAGTGTGAGTGCAGGGAGTGCAGTACACTGTGTGTGTGTCTGCACTATACTGTGTATTGGGGAGCTGAACCTGCGCTATACTGTGTGTTGGTGGGGAGCAGCACTGTACTGTGTGTTGGAGGGAGCTGCCCTATACTGTGTGTTGGGGAGCTGCATTATACTGTGAGTTGGGGGAGCTTCACTATACTGTGTATTGGGGTAGCTGTGCCTGCACTATTCTGTGTGTTGGGGAGTTGCACTATACTGTGCGTTGGGGGAGCTGCACTATACTGTGTGTTGGGAGCTGCACTATACTTTGCATTGGGGAGAGCTGCACTATACTGTGTGTGTGGGGAGATTCACTATACTGTGTATTGAGGGAGCTGCACCTGCACTGTACTGTGTTTTGGAGGAGCTGCACCATACTGTGTGTGGGCTGGAGCTGCACTATACTGTGTGTGTGTGTTAGGGGGGAGCTGCACTTAACTGTGTGTGTGGGGAGCTGCACTGTACTGTGTGTGGGGGGGAGCTGCACTATACTGTGTGGGGAGCTGCACTTTACTGTGTGTTGGGGGAGCTGCACTATACTGTGTATGTGGGGGAGCTGGACTATACTGTGTGTTGGGGAGCTGCAAGTTATTTAAATGTTTGAATAAATATAGTTGTTTAATGTTCAAGGTAATAATTTTATATGGCCCCTGAATGCTATTATAAAATTCCAAATGGCCCTTCGCAGAAAAAAGGTTCCCCACTCCTGTTCTAGTGGGTAAGAGAGCTGTGTGAGCCTTCCCATTACACCTTGAGAGCTCATTCTAATGTACCATAGGAGTGGAGACTGTTCTCAAGGCCAGAGGAACACTAAAAGGACATTTCCAGAAAGTAAACTGTTGAGCAACTTGTCAAGTATGCAATCCAGCCATCGAATTGGATCCAAAATTGTTAAACAAGTAGTAAAGCATAGTGAAGGAAAGGAAACGGTAAAGAATGTGGGACCAATACTGAACGAAGCAAATATGCCAGAGTGTGAATGTGTTGATGCAGAAAATTGGTTTAAATTCAGAGAAAGGTTGGCTTAAGGACAAAGGCTAGGAACAGCAAGTGAATCAATGGTGTTGCGTAGCTAAGGAAGTGCAGTTGTAAGAGGCCACATCTGGATGTGTGGTATATTATGAATGTTTTTTGCACCAAATCCTAAGACCATGATCACTATTGCCCCATCATCAAAACTCATACTGGAGAGAGAGTTGTGTGACATGTGCCCCCCACCCTAAGCGAGTCATACTCAATCATGATCAGACAAGATCACAATGTAGTGATGGAGGCTGTTGACATGTGGGTAATGGAAGCACAGAATATTGGGAAAACTTGACAATATCCATTACAAGAAAGTGTTGAACACCTTGTGACCATCATTACAACAGCAGGTACATCAGGACCACCTACGAGAGTGATTACAATCAGACACCCACAGAACTATTACTCCTGGAGTCCTTCTATCCAACTAGCTATGTTGAAATAGTTGCCTGACCCTGGGAACCAACCTGTCCTCTTCTACAGACAAAAATAAATACAACAGATTAAGTGCACTTGGAAGGACCTAGAGGAGTCTAGTGATGTATGGGAACAAATAATCAGAACTTATAAAGACTTGACAAATGTTCAAATGTGAACAATGAGTCTTTTGTGCGGTCTGGAAGGATGTGCGGTGAAGCACGGAAAGAATGGTCTAAGGTGATGAAACAAACAGGACAGTCTGTACTGACTGAAGTGACAAAATAAAAGGCTAGAGTATAGAGAAGTACTTTGGGCAATTGAACTGCAGAGAAGACATATGGCGTTCTTCAAGATATTAAGATCCTGATGAGAGGCAGAATAGACATCTAGACTTGAATGTAGAAACAAGGACTCAAAGACCTTTTGCGAGTAGTTAATGGAGTTGAATAGAAACTGATCAGTTGGCCAATCATGTATGCTAGGGCATGGGGGAACCTGAGAAACACATAAGGAGGAGACATTGTGTTAGGGACTGCGGAACGCACCAAATAATTATAAATAATGGGTGCGTTCGCAGCTCGGGGTCCACCGTGCAGGCAGAGCCTGCTGCTAGTAATGATTACAGGATATGGCGGTATAAGCAAGCTCTGTTACTTCACAGAGTACCAAACATAGCCGCTGTGGCACTATATGGCGGTATGAGCGAACTCTGTTACATCACAGAGTTGCTAACATAGACGGTGAGATAGAGACTGTGTCCTGTTAACACCACAGGAGTACACAGATAACTGCTGTGAGGATAGCCATCCGTGGTCATGCAGTCAGCAATGCAAACAAGCAACTCCTCACTGGAGTAGCCAGTATTCTAGAGGCTATTTCAGCCAAGCCCTGAACACGTGCATACAAATCTCCTCACCGGAGGTGCCGGTATTCTAGGGGATTATTTCAGCCGAGCCCTAACCACATGCATGCATGATCACACTGGCGCAAAGCACATAACACAATTGATACTAGCGCATGGCCGAGCGGTCATGTGCACCTTTTATAGTAGCAGCTACAGGACCTTCCAGAAAAGGACCAATGAGAAACTGTTCCATAATACAAGCAGTTTCAGGACCTTCCTGGCGGACCAATGGGAGTCGCTGCTGTAACTGAGCATGTGACCCCTGATCTCCAATGGGAGATCTTGCCTGGGCATGCTCAGATGGAGAAACACAGGACTTAGTCCCAAGACTGCCTGCTCCAGCACTGGTTATAATAGAGGAACCAGAAGAGGCAGCAACAAGCCTCTGCACAGTATTAGACTGAGCGAGACGCTGGGACCGACGTCTCCGCTCAGCAGGCTCCACTGCGGCCTGAGATGGATGGGGACCGCAGCAGGACTTGTTCGAGATTCCCCTTGTGCAGCAGCAGGAACTCGATCCCTAACATTCCCCCCCTCTTAGGGCCCCCTTCTTTGCGCCTCGCTGCGTTCAAAGGCAGCGATGAGCTGCGGAGCGTGAACGTGCTCGGCAGGCTCCAGGACCTATCCTCAGGCCCATAACCCCTCCAATCCACCAAATAAAATCTTTTGCCCCATACCACCTTACACCTTACGATGGTGTTTACCTCATGGTCGTCCGTAGACGAACCCGATGTCCCGGCAGATGACTCGGAAAACCAGGACATGAGCACTGGTTTCAGGAGGGATACGTGAAAGGTGTCGGAGATACCCAGGCGTGGTGGAAGAGCCAAACGGTATACCACAGGGTTAACCTGCTCGAGAACTTTGAAAGGATCCAGGTAGCGGGGTGCCAACTTAGTGTACTCAAATCCCAGTCTGATGTTACGGGCAGAGAGCCACACCAAGTCCCCAGGAGTGGGGCGCCGATGTGCGTCGGTGGAGGACCTCATCCTCTCCTTGGACGCCTGAATGGCATCCTGGTACGGTCCCAAATGTCCCGTGCCTCCACAGCCGAGTCGGCGGAAGACACGGGCATGGGCACGAGAACAAGAATTAAGCCGCTGGGCTGTCTGAAGTTATACCAAAGTCTTATGGTCGGTGAAGAATTGGAAGGGAAAGCGAGCCCCCTCAACAGATGTCTTAACTCAGAGAAAGCCAACTTCATTGCTAGCAATCCCTCTCCCCGATGGAATAATTCCTCTCCGCTGGTGTGAAGGTCTTGAAGAAGAAGAAGCCAGGATGCTTCCGACCTTGAGCATCCTGTTGAAAGAGGACTGCTCCAGCACCAATGGATGAGGCATCCACCTCCAATATGAATGGCTTATCAACATCAGGGCGGTGTAGCATGGGAGCGCTAGCAAAATGAGACTTAATTGAGGTGAAAGCCTTGGAGACTTCTTCGGACAACAATTTGGGATTTGCTCCCTTCTTGGTGAGGGCTACCAAGGGAGCTACCAAAGTTGAGAAATGGGGAATGAACTGGCGATAATAATAATGAACCCCATAAAGCGCTGCACCGCTTTAAGGGAATGGGTTCTTGCCAGTTCATCGCAGCCTCTAGTTTGGCAGGATCCATAGCCAATCCCTTGGCAGAGATGATATAGCCCAGGAATGGTAAAGACTCCTGCTCAAACACACATTTCTCCAACTTTGCATAAAGGGAATTTGCCCGCAAGAGGTCGAAGACTCTGCAGACATCTCTCCGGTGGGAGTCAATATCTGGAGAGAAGATGAGAATATTATCCAGATATACTACGACCGAGGTGGAAAGCATATCCCGGAAGATATCATTAACAGAGTCTTGGAAAACGACTGGGGCATTACAGAGCCCGAAGGGCATCACCAGATATTCATAGTGCCCATCCCTGGTATTAAAAGCCGTCTTCCATTCGTCCCCCTCATGGATGCGAATCAGGTTTTAAGCACCCCTCAGGTCTAATTTGGTAAATACCCTTGCTACCGGAGCCTATCAAAGAGCTCAGAAATCAGGGGCAACGGGTATTTATCTTAACAGTAATGGGGTTAAGACCCCTGCAATCGATTCATGGACGTAATTCTCCGTTCTTCTTCTGAACGAAGAAGAACCCGCCCCTGCAGGTGACACTGACTTCTTAATGAACCCTCTTGCCAGATTTTCATGAATGTATTGAGACATAGCCTCCATCTCCGGGAGAGAAAGGGGATAGACTTGTCCCCGAGGAGGTTCTGCTCCGGGCAAGAGGTCAATAGGACAGTCATAGGGACAGTGAGGCGGAAGGATCTCCGCAGCCTTCTTGGAGAACACGTCTGCATAAGCCCAATAGTATTTGGGAAGGGAAGGAAGATCTGCGGGTGTCTCTGTAGTAGACACCTGAATGCATTCCCTCATACATCTGCCTTTACACGACTCACTCCAACCCAATATCGTCCCAGAGATCCACTCAATATGTGGGGAATGGAAACGGAGCCAGGGCATCCCCAGCAATATCTCGTCTATTCCCTCGGGATTGACAAGAAGTGAGATAATCTCCTGATGGGAAGGGGACATAGATAACATGAAAGGGATGGTCTGATGTGTGATTTGTGAAGGCAGTGTCGACCCATTCACTACTAGAACAGTCAATGGTTTGGCGAGCATCACCAGAGGTATTGAGTCGCGGAGAGCAAAGGTAGAGGACATGAAATTTCCTTCTGCTCCAGAGTCCACACAAAGAGTAACTGTTATATTGGATGTTAGAGTTCGAGTTCCCGCTTCTGCACAAGGGGAATCTCGAGCCATCCCTGCTGCGGTCTCCCATCCGTCTCCGGCTGCAGTGGACTCTGCTCAGCTTAGACGATGGTCCCAGCGTCTCGCCCAGTCTAACAGTGTGCAGAGGGTTACTGCTGCCTCTCCAGGCTCTGCTATTGTGGCCAGTACTGGTTAGCGGCGAGCAGACGTCTTTAGGACAAAGTCCTTGTTTTCCCCTTCTGAGCATACCCAGGGTGAGATCTCTCATTGTAGATCAGGGGTCACATGCTCAGGTACTGCAGCAGCTCCTATTGGTCCACCAGGAAGGTCCTATGACTACAGGTGTTCTGAAACAGTTTCATTGGTCCTTGTTTCTGGCAGGTCCTGTAGCTGTTACTATAAAAGGGTGGCATGGCAGGGCCGCCATGCGCTAATATCAATCGTTATATGCTTTGCGCCAGTGTGGTCATGCGTGTGTGTGGTTAGGGCCTGGCTGAAATAAGCCACTAGAATACCGACTTATTCGGTGAGGAGTTTGGTATGCTAGCTGGTCAGGGTCGGTGTCCTAGATGCCCTAGATTACCGGCATAACCGGTGAGGAGTTTGATTGCCATATTCAGGGCCTGGCGTTCAGACGCCATAGATTGCGGGTGACTCCCGCGAGGACATTAGCGCATGATTACGTTCTATGTTTGCTTAGTAGTCAACTGTGTACCTGGGTGCCTGACAGGACACAGAAGTTTGTCTCAGCGGCTCTGTGACGTAACAGGGTTCGCTTTCAACGCTAGACAGCGCCCTAGAGTGTTTATTTTGCGACTCAGTGGTGTTAAGTGAGTTCGCACACATCGCCATATAGAGCTGCGGCACTCCTTTTAGCGGCTCTGTGGAGTAACAGAGTTCGCACATATTGCCACAGCGTGTTACGGCGTTTATTTTGGCGACTCTGCGGGATAACAGAGTTCGCTTCTTGCGCCATTTTACTAGCAGCAGGCTCCGCCTGCACGGTGGACCCCGGGCTGCAAACGCACCTCTCTACATCATATATTTGGTGCGTTCCGCAGATCCTAACATAATATTAGCGCCAGGGTCTGGCTAGTAAAATGGCAGACGTCCAGCGTCTACGGCAGTTCATCCAGCAGCTGGAGGGTAGGTTGGCGGCTCTTGAGCGCACAACCTCAGCTGTGGATGTGACTGCAGTCGCTGTTTAGGCTGCTAGCACGGCGGCAGCCAGTTTGTCCTCCAACACCTCTTCTCCGACCTTGTCCCATCTCCCCTTCCAGACAAGTTTTCTGGTGACAGCAAACATTGTCGGGGATTCGTGAGTCAGTGCTCTATACAGCTCGAGCTTCTGGCTGCACGTTTTCCTACAGAGCGGGCACAAGTGGGTTTCATAGTGTCACTACTGTCGGGCAGAGCTTTGGAATGGGCAACGCCGCTGTGGGAGCGTGACGATCGCTTGTTGCGGAGTGCTCCTCGGTTTCTGGAGGCTCTTAAAAAGGTCTTTTTAGGCCCTCAGGTCACCCACGATTCGGAGCTCCAACTGCTGGCAATGCCACAGGGTTCGAGCTTGGTCAGTCAGTTTTCAGTTCAATTTCGAACCCTGGCCTCCGAGTTAGAGTGGCCGGATAAGGTCCTTATACCGGTATACTGGTGAGGTCTGGCTAACCATGTAAAGGATGCCTTGGCCACCAGGGAGATTCCTGACTCACTGGAGAAGCTTATCTCCATATCTACCCGCATCGACCTTCGCTTTCACAAGCGGAGGTTGGAGCGGGCCCAGTGTAGACTGAGGTTTCGGCTAGCTCCCACCTTTGCCAAACCTCTAGAATCTCCCATTCAGGCGTCCGACTCCCCGGAGGTCATGGAGGTTGTTCGAGCGGGACCTGATTCTCGGCCCGTTCGAGTCTCCATGCTTTGTAACAATTGTCAGCAGTTAGGACATTATGCCAATAGATGTCCCCAGCGATCGGGAACACGTTCGCGTCTAGTGACCATGGGAGGAGGTTCACTAGAGTCAGCAGCATTTGCCTCCAAGCTGTCCTTTAAAGGGACAATCTCTATTGGTCCATCTACTCTGACGGTTGAGCTTTGTGTGGATTCTGGAGCAGAGGGGAACTTTATGTCCTCTGCTTTTGCTCTCCGCCACACAATACCTCTGGTGATGCTCGCCAAACCGGTGACGGTTCGAGTGGTGAATGGATCCATACTGGCCTCACAGATCACACATCAGACAATCCCTCTCACATTAGCTATGTCTCCTTCCCATCAGGAGATTATCTCTTTCCTTTTCCTTCTTGAGGTTATATATGAGGTCCTGCTGGGAGTACCCTGGCTTCGTCTTCACTCCCCACATATTGAGTGGTCCTCTGGGAAGATACGGGGTTAGAGTTAGTCTTGTAGAGGTAGATGTGTGAGGGAGAGTGTTCAGGTTACTACTACAGAGATACCCGCAGATCTCACTTCCCTTCCCAAGTGTTATTGGTCCTATGTAGACGTGTTCTCCAAAAAGGCTGCAGAGACTCTTCCACCTCACCGCTCTTATGACTGTCCTATTGACCTTTTGCCTGGAGCAGAACAGCCTCGAGGTAGGGTTTATCCTCTCTCTCTCCCGGAGATGGAGGCTATGTCCCAATACATCAAGGAGAATCTGGCAAGAGGGTTCATTAGGAAGTCAGTGTCACCTGCTGGGGCGGGATTCTTTTTCGTGCAGAAGAAGAACGGAGAATTACTTCCCTGCATAGATTACAGGGGTCTTAACGCCATCACCGTTAAGAATAAATACCCGTTGCCCCTGATTTCTGAGCTTTTTGATAGGCTCCGAGCAGCTAGGGTATTTACCAAATTAGACCCGCGTGGTGCTTATAACCTGATTCGCATCCGTGAGGGGACGAATGGAAGACGGCTTTTAATACCAGGGATGGGCACTATGAATATCTGGTGATGCCCTTCGGGCTCTGTAATGCCCAGCCATTTTCCAAGACTTTGTTAATGACATCTTCCGGGACATGCTTTCCACCTCGGTCGTAGTCTGTCTGGATGATATTCTCTTCTTCTCTCCAGATATTGACTCCCACCGGAGAGATATCTGCAGAGTCTTCGACCTCCTGCGGGCAAATTCCCTTTACGCAAAGTTGGAGAAATGTATGTTTGAGCAGGAGTCTTTACCATTCCTGGGCTATATCATCTCCGCCCAGGGATTGGCTATGGATCCTGCCAAACTGCAGGCTGTAATGGACTGGCAAGAACCCCATTCCCTTAAAGCGGTGCAGCGCTTTATGGGGTTCATTAATTATTATCGCCAGTTCATTCCCATTTCTCAATTTGGTAGCTCCCTTGGTAGCCCTCACCAAGAAGGGAGCAAATCCCAAATTGTGGTCTGAGGAAGTCTCCAAGGATTTCATCTCAATTAAGTCTCAGTTTGCTAGCGCTCCCATTCTACACCGCCCTGATGTTGATAAGCCATTCATTTTGGAGGTGGATGCCTCATCCGTTGGTGCTGGAGCAGTCCTCTTTCAAAAGGATGCTCAAGGTCGGAAGCATCCTTGCTTCTTCTTCTCCAAGACCTTCACACCAGCAGAGAGGAATTATTCCATCGGGGAGAGGGAGTTGCTAGCAATGAAGTTTGCTTTCTCTGAGTGGAGACATCTGTTGGAGGGGCTCGCTTTCCCTTCCAAGTCTTCACCGACCACAAGAATCTGGTATATCTTCAGACAGCTCAGCGGCTTTATTCTCGCCAGGCCAGATGGTCCTTGTTCTTTTCCCGGTTTCATTTCACACTCCATTTCCTCTCGGAGAGAAGAACATTCGTGCCGACGCTCTCTCTCGCTCTGTGGTGTCCTCTGAGGAGGAGGAGCCTCTGCTTATTGTCCCCACAGAGAGCCTGAGAACTGTGGCCCCGGTTTCGCTAGAGTCTGTGCCCCCGGGCAAGACTTTTGTGCCTACCAATTTGCGACCGGAGGTACTCTTTTGGGCACATTCGTCCAGGGTGGGTGGACACTTTGGGGCAAAGAGGATATCTGAATTGCTGGCGAGGACATACTGGTGGCCGCATATGGTCCGTGACATTGGGGACTATGTTCAGGCGTGTGTCTCCTGCGCCAAGAATAAGTCTCCACGACAACGGCCAGCTGGGTTACTTTACCCTTTGCCGGTGGCAGACAGGCCCGGGGAGATGGTTGGGACGGACTTTGTGGTGGGCTTGCCCAAGTCTCGGGGTTGCACCATCATTTGGGTCATCACCGACCATTTTCTAAAATGGTGCATCTGGTGCCGCTACCATGGTTACCTTCTGCAAGGGCTCTGGCAGCGTTGTTCGTTAGGCACATCTTCCGTCTACACGGCATGCCGGACAAAATTGTCAGTGATCGAGGTCCCCAGTTTGCGTCTCGGTTCTGGAGAGAGCTTTGTCGTCTACTCAGTATTGAATTAAATCTCTCTTCAGCGTACCATCCTGAGACGAATAGGTTGGTAGAGAGGGCCAACCAGACCTTGGTCACCTATCTACGACATTTTGGAGGCACGGGACATTTGGGACCGTACCCAGGATGCCATTCAGGCATCCAAGGAGAGGATGAGGTCCTCCGCCGACGCACATCGGCGTCCTGCTCCGACATTTTCCCCTGGGGACTTGGTGTGGCTCTCCGCCCGTAACATTAGGCTGCGAGTTGAGTCCACTAAGTTGGCAACCCGCTACCTGGGTCCTTTCAAAGTCCTCAAACAGGTTAATCCTGTGGTATACCGTTTGGCTCTTCCACCACGCCTGGGTATCTCCGACACATTACACATATCCCTTCTGAAACCCGTGCTCATGTCCCGGTTTTCCGAGTCATCTGCCGGGACATCGGGTTCGTCTACGGACGACCATGAGGTGAATGCCATAGTAGGGTGTAAGGTGGTAGGAGCAAAAGATTTTATTTGGTGGATTGGAGGGGTTATGGGCCTGAGGATAGGTCCTGGGAGCCTGCCGAGCACGTTCATGCTCCGCAGCTCATCGCTGCCTTTGAGCGCAGCGAGGCCCAGAGAAGGGGGGGCCCTAGCAGGGGGGTAATGTTAGAGGTCAAGTTCCCGCTTCTGCACAAGGGGAATCTCGAGCCATCCCTGCTGCGGTCTCCCATCCATCTCCGGCCGCAGTGGACACTGCTCAGCTTAGACGTCGGTCCCAGAGTCTCGCCAAGTCTAACAGTGTGCAGAGGGTTACTGCTGCCTCTCTAGGCTCTGCTATTGTGGCCAGTACTGGTTAGCAGCGAGCAGACGTCTTTAGGACAAAGTCCTTGTTTTCCCCTTCTGAGCATGCCCAGGGTGAGATCTCTCATTGGAGATCAGGGGTCACATGCTCAGGTACTGCAGCAGCTCCTATTGGTCTGCCAGGAAGGTCCTGTGACTACTGGTGTTCTGAAACTGTTTCATTGGTCCTTGTTTCTGGCAGGTCCTGTAGCTTTTACTATAAAAGGGTGGCATGGCTGGGCCGCCATGCGCTAATATCATGTACATATATTAAAGTCCCATAGATAGAATATTTTTCTATATATTTGTATAAAGATGGTCACATGAGCCAAAAGAAATGCATATTAGTATTTAGTTTAGCTAGATGAATGCACATCAAGAGGAGCAGTGCACATAACCCTGAAGGTCAAGCAGTGACCTCCTATAAGGTAGCAGAATGCCAATAAGCCCTGAGAGAAGATATATACATACATAAGCAATAAATTACATATTGTGGCATATAGAACAATTCTTGAAGAAAATCAGGGGTTTGATACAATGGTATAGCTACTGGTTATAAAATGGAGGCTCACAAACATAATTCAATTAGAAAATTCCAGGAAAACTGATACAGTAGGTAACTAACCTGAAAATGCAGAGTGTGAGGGAAGGATAGGCAGGAAACAAATCCCATGCAGGCTATATGCGGAGATAAGTGAAAAAAGATGAATGAATTTAAAGCCAGAAGTGATCGCAAGTAGATAGAACTCCTGAAGCCATATGTCATGTCACAAACCTGGTCTGTAAGGAAAGAGCGGTCCGTCCAGTAATATCTGATGTGGGCAGTAATCGCCAAAGTGGCGCTTTAAATAAGACAAGAGTGTTCAATATCCGGTAAGAGACGCCTATCATGACGCTGAGAAAGGCCAGAAAGAGGCTAGACACGCAGGAGCGTGTCACTGTGTAGTGCGCATGCGCATAGCTGCACAACGTCACTGAGACTAAAAGGATGGCAGAAGCCGAACGGAGGCTTGGCATACAGGAGCGTGTCACCCAGGCTGCGCATGCGCAGTTCGGGCTAAAGGGAAACGGACAGCAATTGAGCCAAAGATCATAAGTGAAGGTGGAAATAAAGCGCAGTATTGCAGTGATAAGGGTGGAGAGAATTAAAGCAGTTACAATGAAAATAGGAAGATAAAAAGAAGAGGTTGAGAATTACAAATAAAATGTTGGGGGGAAAAAAAAGGGGAGGATGGTAAAATTAAAAATAAAAAAATAAAAAAATAATAAAAGAATAAAAAGTAAGAATATACAAATATATAAAGAAAAAAAGAAAAAATGAGAATGAAAGGCAAAAGAAAAAGAAAAAATATAAGAAAAATAAAGGAAAAGATGAAAAAATGAAAAAAATGAGAAAAATATGGGGATGTGGAACAAAAAGAAAAGGAAGAGATTTCATATAATATAATACGATTTATAGAACAACAATCAAACAAGTGTAAGATTGAGAAATAAAAAATAAATAATAAAAAAATAAATAAAAAATATAAGAAAAAATGAAATAAAATGAAAAAATTGAAAAAAAGGAAAAAATTCAAAATAAAAATAAAACAGAAAACAATGAAAAAATGAAAAAATGAAAAAAATGAAAAATATGAAAAAATAAATAAAAATCAAACTATAAAAAATGATAAATAATAATAAATGAATAAAAGATTTTTTTGGAAACAAAGAAAAACAAAAAATAAAATAAAAATAAAAATGAAAAATGAAAAAATGAAAAAAATGGGGGGGGAAAGGGAAGGGGTTTATATATTTTCTGTGTAACTTACCACCAGGTGAGGAGAAGAAAAAGACTTTTAGTGGACTATCCCCACATGGTTTCACTATTAGGAAATCTAGAAGAAAAGAAGGTTAGAGTACCAGCCTGGAAAAGTGAACCTGGAAATAAGAAGGTCAAACCGTTATAGTAAATGTAATAGACATTCAGCAAAAGGTAAAATCAAGTTCCCTATTTAATCCTTTGGGAGCTAAGGTCTGTAGTGTATGGATCCAGAAGGATTCCCGTTGTTTAAGAAGCTTAGTGTAGTTACCCCCCGTCTTGGTTTCTCGATTTGTTCTATCACCTGGAAACGGAGTTGTGATACAGAATGGTTTGCTTTAGAGAAGTGATCTGGGACTGGAAGCCATGTTTTCTTCAATCTAATGGTAGATTTGTGGCTTGATATTCTTTCTCTAATATGTTGCGTGGTCTCCCCTATATAGAGAAGGCCACATGGACATTTTATCAAATATATCGCAAAGTTGGTATCACATGTATAAAATCCATTGATTTTATATCTCTTCCCAGTATGTGGGTGAACGATGTTCTCTGATTTGATTACATTGGCGCAGCACGAACATCCCAGGCATGGGAATGTACCCTTTCTTTGTGTCCCTATGAATGTTTGCTTAGGTTGTTTAGTGAGACTGCCGATGTCTGCACGGACCAATTGGTCTTTAAAGTTTTTAGGTCTCCTTTTACACATGAGTACAGGTGCCTGAAAGGCTGAAATTTGTGGATAGGATTCAGTCAAACGAGGCCAATGTTTGTTGATAGTTTTGTAAATAGTATTCATTAAAGGATGGTGTGTGTGAATGAAAGGGATCCGTTCAGGTTTTGAAGATATACTGGTAGGGGGTTCCCATGATAAGATTCTCTGTTTCTCATAGGAGAGGATATTCTCTGGATACTTTCTTTCCCTGAATTTATTAGCCATCTCGTCAAGTCGGATTTCAACAAGACGAGGATCAGAGACAATTTTCTTTACTCTATGGAATTGAGAGCGGGGAAGGCTCTCACGTGTGGATTTAGGATGACAGCTAGTGAATAGTAGAAGGTTATTAGAGTCGGTAGGTTTCGTGTACAGGTCTGTAGATAATCCATTGTCATCATTTTTGAACACCATGGTGTCCAGAAAGGGGATCCTGTGTAGGTCCCAATTGAGTAGAAATTGTAATTCAGGTCTAATGTTGTTAATCTGATCCATAAATGAGAGAAGAGTATCCAGGGTGCCATCCCAAAGACAAAAAATGTCGTCTATATAGCGAAGCCAACATTTGGAATGAAGTTGGAATAAATTATTCTTGTAGATATATGAATTCTCAAAGGCATCCATGTACAGGTTGGCATAGGCTGGTGCCATATTAGATCCCATGGCAGTGCCACAGGTTTGATAATAGAATTGATCACCAAAAAGAAAGTAGTTCTCCTTGAGGACTAGGGTTAATAGATCCAAGAGAAACTGCTGAGGATTGGCACCCAGGTTTGAGGAACGAAGAGCTTCTTTAACAGCTTCTACACCAAGGTCATGTTTGATCGAGGTGTAGAGGCTTTTGACGTCTAATGTCGCCAAGAGGCATCCAGATGGAACATCTGACAGGAGTTTAATGATGTTAATAAAGTGTCCGGTGTCAAGTACAAAGGACCTGGTTTCTTTGACCAGTGGTGTTAGAGATTTTTCTAGAAAAATGGATAAAGGTGCTAGAATAGAATCCGTCGATGCGACAATGGGGCGCCCTGGGGGATTAGTGAGGGATTTATGGATCTTGGGAAGTATATAGATGACCGGTGTTATTGGATATAGGTTGGTCAGGAAAGTAGATGTTTTTTTATCTATGCAATTGTTTGCTAGATATCTATTAAGAAGAGTCTCGATTTTTTGCTTAATATTCGGAGTAGGGTCAGAGGGAATCTTTTTAGATGTGGATTCGTCCGATAACTGATTCTCGATTTCTTTAATATAATCGGTTTGATTCATAACGACTATAGCTCCACCTTTGTCAGCTGGCTTGATGGTTATGTTTTTATTGGCTTTAAGGGACTCAATTGCTTGTTTCTCGAGTGGTGTAATATTACTTTTAGTGGGAAATAAGCCTTTCTGTTGTTTTGTCAGAATCTCGTGTATCTCCCTGTCCATGAGGTCAATGCATGCTTCAGCTGCATGATATGTACGAGGTGGATGGAATGAGCTTTTATTGTACAAACCTAAAGATGCTATAGATAGTTCAGAAGAAGAGGCAAAGGTTCCCTCCGTTAAGGGTGTCCTAGTGCCAATAGGTATCTTCTGAAGACCAAAATGGGTTTTGAGACGAATAGAGCGATAAAAGTACTGTTGATGTTTGCACCTGTACCCTGATGTCTATGCACACCTTCGCCTTTGATGACACTACAGCATCTAATATCTTATCGAAAATCACTAATCCGAGTGATTTTCTACATACTCCAGCACAGGAGATTAGGAGCAGGGACTATGAAAGAGAACGCAGAAGATTGATGTCTTATGACCTTCACTCAATTACCTTAGCGGAGTATCACAAACTTAATCGTATCCCTAGAGGTCTTCGGTGTAATCTCCGTCCTACGCTGTTCTCTGACAGACCCGATTACTGTGAGAAGTACAAAAAAATACTTAACAAGTGCTCACTGGATATTATACTCCTGACCATCGAGACTTTACAATCAGCAATTTCTGAGACTGAAGCAAAGGTAAAATCCATTGAGGAACAATTTAGTTCTACTTTATCCACACATGATTGGCAAAATCTGAAAACTAAGGTCGACAAAACTATCGAAGGTAAACTACTACAAGAAAAGAAGAGGAATAAATTCCATAGAGACGAGGAGGACTATAGGTCAGAGAGAGTCTATAGGTGGAACGACACCTCCTATCCGGGACAATGGCGAGGCAACTACACCTCAAGGCGACCTGGCTCCTTCAGCTCAGACAGCAGTGGCTCCTCCTACAACCAAAGCCAGAGTCATTTTTTAGGAAGAAGACAACCCAGGAGGGGCAACAATCGCCCGGCAGGAGTAGAAAGACAAGGAGGTCAACCCGCAAATACAACCGACCGTATGGTGACGAGATCACAGGTAGGAACCACAGATCGGTGATTAACATCTCATCATACACATTGAATCCTGTTGAACTGTCGGTATTACAACGTGGACTGTCATTTTGCCCTACTCCTGATTGGGACAGTTTTAAACTGGAACAAGATCTACAGTACTTTTATCGCTCTATTCGTCTCAAAACCCATTTTGGTCTTCAGAAGATACCTATTGGCACTAGGACACCCTTAACGGAGGGAACCTTTGCCTCTTCTTCTGAACTATCTATAGCATCTTTAGGTTTGTACAATAAAAGCTCATTCCATCCACCTCGTACATATCATGCAGCTGAAGCATGCATTGACCTCATGGACAGGGAGATACACGAGATTCTGACAAAACAACAGAAAGGCTTATTTCCCACTAAAAGTAATATTACACCACTCGAGAAACAAGCAATTGAGTCCCTTAAAGCCAATAAAAACATAACCATCAAGCCAGCTGACAAAGGTGGAGCTATAGTCGTTATGAATCAAACCGATTATATTAAAGAAATCGAGAATCAGTTATCGGACGAATCCACATCTAAAAAGATTCCCTCTGACCCTACTCCGAATATTAAGCAAAAAATCGAGACTCTTCTTAATAGATATCTAGCAAACAATTGCATAGATAAAAAAACATCTACTTTCCTGACCAACCTATATCCAATAACACCGGTCATCTATATACTTCCCAAGATCCATAAATCCCTCACTAATCCCCCAGGGCGCCCCATTGTCGCATCGACGGATTCTATTCTAGCACCTTTATCCATTTTTCTAGAAAAATCTCTAACACCACTGGTCAAAGAAACCAGGTCCTTTGTACTTGACACCGGACACTTTATTAACATCATTAAACTCCTGTCAGATGTTCCATCTGGATGCCTCTTGGCGACATTAGACGTCAAAAGCCTCTACACCTCGATCAAACATGACCTTGGTGTAGAAGCTGTTAAAGAAGCTCTTCGTTCCTCAAACCTGGGTGCCAATCCTCAGCAGTTTCTCTTGGATCTATTAACCCTAGTCCTCAAGGAGAACTACTTTCTTTTTGGTGATCAATTCTATTATCAAACCTGTGGCACTGCCATGGGATCTAATATGGCACCAGCCTATGCCAACCTGTACATGGATGCCTTTGAGAATTCATATATCTACAAGAATAATTTATTCCAACTTCATTCCAAATGTTGGCTTCGCTATATAGACGACATTTTTTGTCTTTGGGATGGCACCCTGGATACTCTTCTCTCATTTATGGATCAGATTAACAACATTAGACCTGAATTACAATTTCTACTCAATTGGGACCTACACAGGATCCCCTTTCTGGACACCATGGTGTTCAAAAATGATGACAATGGATTATCTACAGACCTGTACACGAAACCTACCGACTCTAATAACCTTCTACTATTCACTAGCTGTCATCCTAAATCCACACGTGAGAGCCTTCCCCGCTCTCAATTCCATAGAGTAAAGAAAATTGTCTCTGATCCTCGTCTTGTTGAAATCCGACTTGACGAGATGGCTAATAAATTCAGGGAAAGAAAGTATCCAGAGAATATCCTCTCCTATGAGAAACAGAGAATCTTATCATGGGAACCCCCTACCAGTATATCTTCAAAACCTGAACGGATCCCTTTCATTCACACACACCATCCTTTAATGAATACTATTTACAAAACTATCAACAAACATTGGCCTCGTTTGACTGAATCCTATCCACAAATTTCAGCCTTTCAGGCACCTGTACTCATGTGTAAAAGGAGACCTAAAAACTTTAAAGACCAATTGGTCCGTGCAGACATCGGCAGTCTCACTAAACAACCTAAGCAAACATTCATAGGGACACAAAGAAAGGGTACATTCCCATGCCTGGGATGTTCGTGCTGCGCCAATGTAATCAAATCAGAGAACATCGTTCACCCACATACTGGGAAGAGATATAAAATCAATGGATTTTATACATGTGATACCAACTTTGCGATATATTTGATAAAATGTCCATGTGGCCTTCTCTATATAGGGGAGACCACGCAACATATTAGAGAAAGAATATCAAGCCACAAATCTACCATTAGATTGAAGAAAACATGGCTTCCAGTCCCAGATCACTTCTCTAAAGCAAACCATTCTGTATCACAACTCCGTTTCCAGGTGATAGAACAAATCGAGAAACCAAGACGGGGGGGTAACTACACTAAGCTTCTTAAACAACGGGAATCCTTCTGGATCCATACACTACAGACCTTAGCTCCCAAAGGATTAAATAGGGAACTTGATTTTACCTTTTGCTGAATGTCTATTACATTTACTATAACGGTTTGACCTTCTTATTTCCAGGTTCACTTTTCCAGGCTGGTACTCTAACCTTCTTTTCTTCTAGATTTCCTAATAGTGAAACCATGTGGGGATAGTCCACTAAAAGTCTTTTTCTTCTCCTCACCTGGTGGTAAGTTACACAGAAAATATATAAACCCCTTCCCTTTCCCCCCCCATTTTTTTCATTTTTTCATTTTTCATTTTTATTTTTATTTTATTTTTTTGTTTTTCTTTGTTTCCAAAAAAATCTTTTCATTCATTTATTATTATTTATCATTTTTTATTGTTTGATTTTTATTTATTTTTTCATATTTTTCATTTTTTTCATTTTTTCATTTTTTCATTGTTTTCTGTTTTATTTTTATTTTGAATTTTTTCCTTTTTTTCAATTTTTTCATTTTATTTCATTTTTTCTTATATTTTTTATTTATTTTTTTATTATTTATTTTTTATTTCTCAATCTTACACTTGTTTGATTGTTGTTCTATAAATCGTATTATATTATATGAAATCTCTTCCTTTTCATTTTGTTCCACATCCCCATATTTTTCTCATTTTTTTCATTTTTTCATCTTTTCCTTTATTTTTCTTATATTTTTTCTTTTTCTTTTGCCTTTCATTCTCATTTTTTCTTTTTTTCTTTATATATTTGTATATTCTTACTTTTTATTCTTTTATTATTTTTTTATTTTTTTATTTTTAATTTTACCATCCTCCCCTTTTTTTTCCCCCAACATTTTATTTGTAATTCTCAACCTCTTCTTTTTATCTTCCTATTTTCATTGTAACTGCTTTAATTCTCTCCACCCTTATCACTGCAATACTGCGCTTTTATTTCCACCTTCACTTATGATCTTTGGCTCAATTGCTGTCCGTTTCCCTTTAGCCCGAACTGCGCATGCGCAGCCTGGGTGACACGCTCCTGTATGCCAAGCCTCCGTTCGGCTTCTGCCATCCTTTTAGTCTCAGTGACGTTGTGCAGCTATGCGCATGCGCACTACACAGTGACACGCTCCTGCGTGTCTAGCCTCTTTCTGGCCTTTCTCAGCGTCATGATAGGCGTCTCTTACCGGATATTGAACACTCTTGTCTTATTTAAAGCGCCACTTTGGCGATTACTGCCCACATCAGATATTACTGGACGGACCGCTCTTTCCTTACAGACCAGGTTTGTGACATGACATATGGCTTCAGGAGTTCTATCTACTTGCGATCACTTCTGGCTTTAAATTCATTCATCTTTTTTCACTTATCTCCGCATATAGCCTGCATGGGATTTGTTTCCTGCCTATCCTCCCCTCACACTCTGCATTTTCAGGTTAGTTACCTACTGTATCAGTTTTCCTGGAATTTTCTAATTGAATTATGTTTGTGAGCCTCCATTTTATAACCAGTAGCTATACCATTGTATCAAACCCCTGATTTTCTTCAAGAATTGTTCTATATGCCACAATATGTAATTTATTGCTTATGTATGTATATATCTTCTCTCAGGGCTTATTGGCATTCTGCTACCTTATAGGAGGTCACTGCTTGACCTTCAGGGTTATGTGCACTGCTCCTCTTGATGTGCATTCATCTAGCTAAACTAAATACTAATATGCATTTCTTTTGGCTCATGTGACCATCTTTATACAAATATATAGAAAAATATTCTATCTATGGGACTTTAATATATGTACATAAAATTTCCTTTGTATATATGTATATATTATTTGTTCATGTTATATTTTACTTTATGTCTGTGTTCATGTTATATTTATGTTCTATTTCACAGCGAGGTTTTTGAAAAAGACCACGTATGGTCGAAACGTTAAACCCCATCAGCTTTGTCCGTTCTGTGCACATATCACACAGTTGTTTGTTTATCCAGTTCAGTGACTTAATAAATGAAACTTTATTTTCTTCACACTCAATACCGAGTGCGGCTGATTTCTCTACGATATTGGACATTATTGTTCAGCCAGCACCAATCATCAATTATACAGTGTGCACATCATTTACTTATTAATGCGCTAATATCAATCGTTACATGCTTTGCGCCAGTGTGGTCATGCGTGTGTGTGGTTAGGGCCCGGCTGAATTAAGCCCCTAGAATACCGACTTATTCGGTGAGGAGTTTGGTATGCTAGCTGGTCAGGGTCGGTGTCCTAGATGCCCTAGATTACCGACATAACCGGTGAGGAGTTTGATTGCCGTATTCAGGGCCTTGGCGTTCAAACGCCATAGATTGCGGGTGACTCCCGCGAGGACATTATCGCATGATCAAGTTCTATGTTCGCTTAGCAGTCAACTGTGTACCTGGGTGCCTGACAGGACACAGAAGTTTGTCTCAGCGGCTCTGTGACGTAACAGGGTTCGCTTTCAACGCTAGACAGCGCCCTAGCGTGTTTATTTTGCGACTCAGTGGTGTTAAGTGAGTTCGCACACATCGCCATATAGCACTGTGGCACTCCTTCTAGCGGCTCTGTGGAATAACAGAGTTCGCACATATTGCCACAGCGCGTTACGGCGTTTATTTTGGCGACTCTGCGGGATAACAGAGTTCGCTTCTTGCGCCATTTTACTAGCAGCAGGCTCCGCCTGCACGGTGGACCCCGGGATGCGAACGCACCTCTCTACATCATATATTTGGTGCGTTCCGCAGACACTAACAGTGGATGGAGCCTAAATTGATTGTCCCCTTAAAAGACAACTTGGAGGCGTGTACTGCTGTGTCTAGTGAATCCCCTCCAATGGTTACTAGACGCGGTTGTTTCCCGACCGCTGTGGACATTTATTAGCATAATGCCCTAACTGTTGGCAAACATTACAAATCACAGGTACTCGAACGGCCCGAGACTTAGGTCTCGCTCGAGAAACCTCCATGGCCTCAGGGGAATCGGGTGCCTGAATGAAAGATTCAAGAGGTCTGGCGAAGGTGGGCGCCAGCTGGAACCTCTGCCTACACTGGGTACACTCCAACCTCCGCTGATTAAAACGGAGGTCGATGCGGGTAGATATGGTAATGAGCTCCTCCAGTGTGGCGGGAATCTCCCTGGTGGACAAGGCGTCATTCAAATGGTCTGCCAGTCCCCTCCAGTACACTGGTATAAGGACTTTATCTGGCCACTCCAGCTCAGAGGCCAGAGTCTGAAATTGGATGGCGAACTGGCTGACCATAGATGAACTCTGGGTGATTGCCAACAGTTGGAGTGCCGTATCGTGGGTGACACGAGGTCCTAAAAAGACCTGTTTCAGAGTATCCAAGAAGAGAGGAGCACTCTGCACCACACGATCATCGTGCTCCCACAACGGCGTTGCCCACTCCAACGCCCTGCCCGACAAAAGGGATATGATAAAACCTACTTTCGCCCGCTTTGTAGGAAAATGTGCAGCCAGAAGCTCTAAATGTATGGAGCACTGACTCACAAAACCCCAACATTGTTTACTGTCACCAGCAAACTTGTTTGGAAGTGAGAGGCGGGAAAAAGTCGGAGCAGGGGTAGCAGAGGACAAACTGACTGCAGCCACACTAGCAGCCTGAACAGCGACTGGGGTAACATCCACAGCTGAGGTTGTGCACTCTAGAGTCGCCAACCTACCCTCCAGCTGCTGGATGTACCACTGCAGACGCTGGTCGTCCGCAATTTTACTAGCCAGACCCTGGCGCTAGTATACTGTTAGGGACTGCGGAACGCACCAAATATTTATAAATAATGGGTGCGTTCGCAGCCCGTGGTCCACCGTGCAGGCAGAGCCTGCTGTTAGTAATGATGACAGGATATGGCAAACATAGAGTCGCAAAACATAGCCGCTGTGGCACTATATGGCGGTATGAGCGAACTCTGTTACACCACAGAGTTGCTAACATAGACGCTGAGATAGAGACTGTGTCCTGTTAACACCACAGGAGTACACAGATAACTGCTGTGAGGATAGCGGTCCGTGATCATGCAGTCAGCAACGCAAACAAGCAACTCCTCACCGGAGTAGCCATTATTCTAGAGGCTATTTCAGCCAAGCCCAGAACACGTGCATACAAATCTCCTCACCGGAGGTGCCGGTATTCTAGGGGCTTATTTCAGCCGAGCCCTAACCACATGCATGCATGATCACACTGGCGCAAAGCACATAACACAATTGATACTAGCGCATGGCCGTGCGGTCATGCGCACCTTTTATAGTAGCAGCTACAGGACCTTCCAGAAATGGACCAATGAGAAACTGTTCCAGAACACAAGCAGTTTCAGGACCTTCCTGGTGGACCAATGGGAGTCGCTGCTGTAACCGAGCATGTGACCCCTGATCTCCAATGGGAGATCTTGCCCTGGGCATGCTCAGATGGAGAAATGCAGGACTTAGTCCCAAGAGTGCCTGCTCCAGCACTGGTTATAATAGAGGAACAAGAAGAGGCAGTCACAAGCCTCTGCACAGTACTAGACTGAGCGAGACGCTGGGACCGACATCTCCGCTGAGCAGGCTCCACTGCGGCCGAAGATGGATGGGGGACCGCAGCGGGACTGGTTCGAGATTCCCCTTGTGCAGCAGCGGGAACTCGATCCTTAACACTTTGTGATCTAGCAAAAGAGCAGTTCTTGAACTGTGAAGAGAATGGAGTTTGCGGCTTTCTACTGTTTTTGCAGTGTCTGGAGCATATTGATTCCTCCTCCCCTTCCCATAGGAAGTTGGCGACACAATGACAAATGTGCATCCCTTTTTTGTTCTCATGGAACTTGAGATCACCTTGACAATAACTATAACAAAGCTGGGGGAAAAGGAGGCAAATTTTTTAATTGAAACTGTCGCAATTTGGAATGCGATGCACAGACAATAATTACAACTTGACATGACTAACAATATTGTGGAGTATGTGGAGGTAGGAGAACTGGAGACTGAAGCTCCCAAGACTAAGTGGATGAAATTAAAATGGCTGGATAGTAATATGTGATTTCACAGCTTTGAACATGTACACATAGTTTTCCAAACACCTGATGCCAGATTTTTTAGTTGTCACTTAAGACTGTTGTTACTGGAAACATGCTGGTGCAAGATGGGTACACCACATCGGGAGTAAAAGTGGTGGCTGTGGACTGAGTACTAAGGTAAAAAATTTGTAAACCTGTAGCAGGCTAATGTTTGTTTTTATTTTAAACCCTCGAAATATTACACAAAGCTGATTATACATTATGTATGACAATAGTCAATTTTTGGAACAAAAATATTTCGAACTGTATCAGGCCAAGCACTTTATAAAAATTTTAAACCACCGTAATTTTACACAGTACGTTAAACTGTATAGATGAGTAATAGAAATGGGCAAACCCCTGGATGTTTGGGTCCGGCGGGTTGAATCAAACGGTTAAAAAAAAAAAAAAGTTTGGTTCTGGTACCAGAAAAGTACCCGAAACCCATTCCCTTGAATGGGGGGCCTGAACATCCAGTGCTTGCCACACTGTCATGTGCATGGCATTCAGATGACATCGCAATAAACACCCTATGTTCGGAGGCCGAATCCAAACAATAAGATGGACTTCCGGTGAAGTCCATGTTCGGGGTCTGTGCCCTAACAGTAGGTGTTTGATATGGACCCTGAACTTTACTGTTTGAGTTCTCCCATCTATAATGACTCATTGAATCAATGAAAAAGTTTTGAAGTTTTTTTTTTAATTATATATACAATAACCAAATTAAACTGTAGGAATGTAAAAGAAAGTATTCAATACTCTATGGATGACTATTTGAATAAAAAAATGCATTCACATTTTTTTCTGGAGTGTTTTATATACCACCGAAATGAAAACAAACCATGTAATGCTCTATAGATTCAAAATATTTCCATTTTCTGGTTTAAATTTGTAAAGTGCAGCTGATACACTCCTACACTCATAAAGGCTTTGCACTTGAAGACAACAACGGTAGTTTCTCATTCAAATATTGTGAACTAAGTGTTGTACTTCTACACTCATAAAAGCTCTGCACACAGTGCAAAGCCTACAAAAAATTTCAAGCTGGGTCATCCATACACCCTTCCAGTCACCAACTGTAGCACCTCATTCAAACATTAAGAAAGTGTAATTGTGGGACTTCTGCACTCATAAAGGCTCTGTGCACTGTGCAAATCTTGCCAAAAATTGTGTTGTAAGCCACAAATTTAACAGAAAGCATGTAATTCTCAAAGAATGACTAATTGAATCCAAAACAATGTTTGAATGCTTTTTTGGAGTGTTTATATACTACCAAAATTTAACAGAAAACATGTAATACTCTATGGATGAAATTATAGTCAATTTTTTCACCCCCCCAAAGAAATATGGTCACTTGCAGCAGATATAGCTTTAGCAATTAACTTCAAAGCCCTAGGACATGCCTAAACTTTGAATGTCTGCTACTATCCCTGCTCCTGCAGCTGTCCCTAGGATAAATGCAAAATGTCTAACATAGAAACAGAAAAAGAACAACATGAGCCCTTAGAAAGACTGTTAGCATAATGGATCAGCTTCATCGCCAGTATCAACACCACAGAACACTGATTCATTAATCTGTGGACACACAGGAGTGGACAAGCACTCTCTCCCTCCAAAAGAATTTGTCCCTAAGCTGTGCAATGGCATCAGTGTGCCAAGTGTGATGGTGCCTGTCCGTAATGTGGCCAGCCAATAAGTAATGCCACTACCAAGGTGGTTATGTCATTACAGTAACTGGCAGGCAATCCCCGCATGTTTATTGGCTGTGTAACTGATTCCAAATATGTGGGGAGGGGTTTCAAGATTCAAATTCGAGCACTGGTTAATGCTCGCCGAGTGCAGAGCATATTCGTTCACCCAGATATTATAGTGATTTTTGAGTATCACTGAGCATATTCGCTCATGTTTCCTAGTTACACATATGAAAAATTAATGATTTGATGGATGAAGAATAAAGAAATCAATAATTGTTAATTATGATGGTGATAGTGGCGATAGCCAAGGATCCACTGAGTGATTACAGTTAATGCTCACAGCACCACTTATTACACTGTGAGAGCATGTGGAAGCACTCCCTGGCCTTTTGATTGACAGCCAGCACCTTCAGTACTTTTGTGCAGAGTGACCTGTCACTTAAAATGCGGGGGGTGTTTGCAACCGTTGTTCACAGTATACAGAGCGGTGCTGTGACCGGTGACTATATTCACATAACAAATCCCATGGTTGAAAATCAGCAGCTTCCAGGGGTAAATACCGTAATTTTTTTTTCTCCTGGTCATTGAACTTTAAGGCAGGCAACATTGTAATGTTTACCTGCAGATTAGCAATAGATCAGTAGGTAAATTGCATTTTCCAAGGTGACAAGTTCCCTTTTAATAAAAAAGATTCATGTTTCCCTCTGTCCACATCTTAGAATATTTCTTAGAATTTAATGAACCATAACAGAGTTAAGTCTTATTCATTGTCATATTCATGAATACCCTTTTTGAGTCTTCAGAAGTCATATCCAAAAAGGACTTTTATGTCCTTATCTATATACAGTATATTCCAATGCATTAAATTCTCCACCATATTCATATTTGCACTTTTTTCAGGCACCGTATTCAGATACTGAGATGGCATATTCTTGTCCTTCATTTGCTCCAACCCACAATACACAGAAACTGGATCCTTTTGTTCATAGTTGAAATATTTGTCAGGAATTTAAATAAATAAAAAAGCAAGCCAGATTTACTGATATCATTTCTTCAAATCGTGGATTGCATTTTTACCCAATTTTGCAATAGAAATGCACAACCTTCCACAATTTGAGTAATGCAAACAAGCTAATCTGTTTTTGACACTTTTCTAAATCTGGACAAATATTACAAAAATTATTATTATTTAGATTTGTCCAAGATTTTTGTGAATATATTTTTTCTTGTTTTGAAATGTTTAATTCTCAATTTTTTCTTTACAGTCAATGAAAATGCCGCCGTTCAACTCTTAGACAGTATTCCGTAAATTGCAAAGCTTCTTATATTCCAAGTCAAGGCTGGTTTCATACCTCAGACAATCACTGAGATCATATTCCTAAGAGATCTAATTTCTTTCCCTGTGTATTAAATTTGACAGGCACAATGGATTATATCAATAACAAATCTCATCGCAGAACTAATAAAATCCCTTAACTTATTTTCCTGTCTAAAATTATGTGAGATAACACTCTTCCTCTTGCTTATTGATTGGCATATATTGTTATTAGTAATATTGCAATTCAGAAAGTTGTCACTAATCTTAAATCATTTTTATTGTAGGTGCTTTCAGTAGGTTAACTATTTCTTGGTAAAGATATCATTCATTCTTTAAACAGGAATCATAAAGGTCAATTACACTGAAATATAATCGAGACACTGGTATAAATACAATATAGATCCTATAATGATGATTTTCATTCTGTTTTAATTCTAGAAGTCTGTCTTGAAATGGATTGTCACTAGGTTTTTGTTGCCGTTCCATCTCAGAGCAGGATAATAAAAGCTCAGGGACTATGATTCCAGCTGTGTATCACTTACTTGCTTTTTGCTGCAGTTTTGATAAAATCACTGTTTTATCTGCTGCAGATCTACAAGTTCTGTGAATGATGAGCTCTGTATAACCAAATCCACACTTTTTTTTACTGACATCTTCTGCCTATGCAGAGTGTAGAAATAAAGCTGCCAATCAGTTGAAGGGGTTGTGACTACACAGAGGTCAAGAATAATGAGGACTACATTTCTGCAGGCTTTCCTGTCCTTTAAGTGGTAATCAACTGCTGATAAAATATTGTTTTATCAAATCTACAGCAAGCAGCCCAGTAACTGGCACCATGCCTGAATCATGGTCTCGTCCCCTACATTTTGCTGCATCCAGATGAAATGCACTAACTTGGTGACAGAAGGAAATTAAAAATCCAAGACATATGAACTGAGCTATACAGAAGCTCCAATTAAAATGTTACTTAATGTGACTATTGCAATTTACTGCTTATAAAATATTATGTGTACATAAGTACAAATGGGGAAATATCCCAGTGTACGTGGACTAGTATACTGGATTACCAAAGATTTTATCTATATAGATCTCGGGTGGACCAAGTACCTTTCCTACTTGGCTGGAGCTGATGCTGGTCCCTCATATAGAGAACAGTCAGTTCCAAGCTCAATTAAACATGAGTTACCCATTTCAGCACTCATTCAAAAGACTACAAAGGAGTTAAAAAATAAACGCAAATTAATACTCACCCAACATTCATCTGTCTTTATCGGTCTGCTCACATGTTTGGCTTTCACTAGGCCATTTTTTACTTCTCCGGAGTTGACTCAAGATGCTGGACCATAGCAGATGACAGTGCCAAAGTGTGGCTGTGCTGCAGGACAGAAGAGATCTGGGTGGGTATATATTTTCTTCTAACATACCGTATGTATATTATTTGCGCTAAATGACCCCAGAGAAGTACTATTGATAGATGCAAATAGATTTTTTTCCAAATTCAAGCAAACTATTAAATTCGAATTTAGTCAAAATTACTCATCATCAGGACTCATTAATGCTACAGATTGCTCTCATTTAGGGCTTGAAGTGCTGGTTCATCAATCATTGCCTTATCTCTTCTATTAAAGAATGGCCTATTGATGATTTTTTCACCTTGCTTGTAAATGCTGCATTGCCCTTTGAGAGTGAGAGAACCTGGGTTCTCACGCTCAAAGATTAACTAGTAACATCCACCCTTTTAGTAGAAGTTCTAGTATTGAAGGATTAGGTATCATGGATTTAAAATGACGTAATGTTGTAGTGTTTATTTCCATTTTCCCACTGACATTAACCCTACACTGCCAAAGCCAGTTTTACTTTCCTGACAGAGCTTTAGTTTTCATTAGCCTTTATTAGCAGCTTCTCTATGCATGCAGTGGAATATTGTCCTGCATAAATATCATGGTTTTCTGGAAAGATCCAGACTTTTTCCAAACCACTGCTTGAAGAAAGTGTCTTCTAGAAACAGGCAGTGTTTTTTGAATTGATATTCACCTCGAAAAGCCAACTAGCTAATCTTTAATAATATAAGTCGATAGCAGTACTTCACCACCACCTTGCTTGTATCTAACTTGAAGTTGAGATCTGTGCCTGTTATTGATACAGTACCCGTCAAATTGGTCTATCAGGAGTCCCTCTCATCTCATCAGTGCATAAAACTTTTTAAAAATCTCTCTTTCAGTTCTTGGACCATTCTAGATGCTTCAATTCACGTGTCTTGTTTAGTGGTGATGGTTGGTTGTGATGGGCGAGTGCTAAAATGCTCGGGTGCTCATTGCTCGGGTCAAGCAAATTGGAAAACTCTGGTACTCGGACAGAGCAACGTGCCCAATGTAAGTCTATGAGAGACCCGAGCATTTTTGCCGCCATACCCCACGTGTCCTTCTAAGTTCTAAATACGTCTGAAAATGATGGAAACACTGCTCAAATGGCACGGGGAGATCATGGAGATCGCCCCTGGAAGCATTCCTGACTCCTATTTCACAGCTTTAAACAATGTTGTCAGAGTTT
>JARQOD010000003.1:244115596-244164665 GCA_033576555.1 Oophaga sylvatica | reverse complement strand
TGGGTATTTTCCCAAAATTGGTCAAAGGGGTCATTTTGTCACGATACCGGCGGATTTTCATGTTTAAATTTTTCCGGGTGGCCGAAAAGGTTTTTTTAAAACTGGCGGTAACCGTCCGGACTTTGTGGGGCCATTCTTTCCCTGGCGGCCCTGCCGTTTTTTCCTACTGCTTACTGCTAATTTCCCAAACTGGAACGCCCGCCGGGAATGAGGTATAGGCGGCTTTTCCCCGTTTATTCCTGGCGCTGGGAATTGGAGGAAAAATGGTTGGGGCCCCTGTGGGGTACGCTTTTTATTTTTTTACAAGAATTATTCCCGAATTTAGGTAAAAAAATTTAGGTTTTTTATTAAATTTAAATTTTTAGAAACTCTTCCATTAAAAATTACAAGGACGGGGGGTTTTTTAATCCATTTCCCGTTACCTTTTTTCCTTCTAAATTTTAAACCAAGACCACCAGGACCATTCGTGGCCTTCTCAAGTCGTGCCCCTATCTTGTCTTGCCCCCTTATCCCCTTTTGGCCCTGACCTTGAAAAACCCCCACGCCAGTACGGGACTTTTTTCCATAAACCTTTTTTCCCAAAAAAGGAAATTACCGGGTTTTGGGACTTTCATAATTTATTGATCAAAACCCTTTTATATTCGACACTTGGGTTTGCCCAAAATTTAGGGGAAATCATTGTAAATTGGGGTTAGCACCAAAGCAATACCCCTGGTCCTTTGGGAAGGATAGGCCCGCCCCTTCACCCAAATTGCTAAATAAATTTATGAAACCCAAACCTTTAATTAAATTTTTCACCCCACCGGTTCAAGGTTTCTTCCTTTTTTCCCTCCGCCTTATTCCCCCCAAAAAAGGGTTTCGTTAATTTTGATTTCTGGCCCTTTGCCTGGTTTTTCCCCCCAAATCCCCTTTCCTTGACGTTGTAACCCCCTTCCCAAATTTTTCCACATCAACAAGAAGGTGGGCCCCTGCCCCAAACCCCGCGCCTCACTTTCAGGAAAGCATAACAATCCGGGGTTTTTTCCATAAAATTGGTGCCCCCCGGAAGGTTTTTCCAATTTTTTTTAGGGACAAAAAAATTGGGTCCGTCGAGTTTTTAAACTTCCCCACTTGGCAATGCAACCAAATTGGCCGATGCCTGCAACTCCCCTTTTTTAGAAGGGCTCCCCAAATTTAGACTTTGGGGGTCCAAGTTTTAGGAAAAAAAGGGCCCAATTCAATCCGGGTCGCCGGGGGGAGGCCTTCTTTGGTCCCTTATTTTTTCCAACCGTCCAAGTTCCTTTTAAAAGGGAGTTTTCGGTCCCAAAGCAATATTCTAGATAAGCCCCCCACCTTTCCTTAAACTCCATCCCTACCCCCTTTCCCTTTTTTTTTTATTTTTATCTCCTTATCTTTCTTTTACTGCAAGTTTTGGGTTCTTCCTGGCGCGCTGCTTTCCCCCAAGGGCCCACATTTCTACGGTTAAGTCCTCCGATCTTGCTTCCCCCAAACTGCAATACTTCCTTTTTGGACCTGCCCGACATCCTGGGCCCCCGGAGAAAATTAAAGAAAGGGGGCCGGTACAAACGTTCCTTTCTCGGGTTCCCTAGGGTCCTTTTTTCCCTAGCGGGGAAACCTTGGGGGGTTTTTAATTTTTGATAAAACCCAGAAACTACAATTAAGGGGGGTCGCGAAAACTCTACAAAGGGGCTCCACCAACAGATTCGAAGTTTCCAAGTTTGTTTTGGGGCGCCCTCTCATTGGACCGTGGGGGGGCCCCCCGGCCCCCTAAGAAAAAACCCCGTAAAAATTTCCAAGCCGGGAAACTGTTCGTGGATTTCGGGCTTCCGTTGGGGGGGTTTCTCCACCTTCCAAAATTTGCCATAAACCTTCCCCCATTTAATTTGCTTGAAAACCCCTTTTGGGAGGGGCCTTCCTTATTTCCGAAAAAAGGGGGAATGAAGAATGTTCAATATAATTCATAAATTGGGTTGCATTTTCCCCCCCACTGAAACCAAAAGGAGCCTTCTTTTCACGGTTTTGGCATACGTAAATCAAAAAGGGGTTTTTTGATTTCAAACCAAAAACCGTTAATTTTAGGAAAGGATTTTGCTCTCGAATTTTGAAAACCCCAAAGTTCCCGCCATTTTTGGGGAGCAGGGTCTGAATTCGGGGTTAATTTCGGTTTGGAATTATAAATTATTTCTTTAATTTAAATTTTAAAAATTTAATTATATTAATTTTATATAATAAATATTATATAAATAAATACCATTATTATAATTTATTATATTATATTATTCTTAAATTAGGAAATTTTCCAAAATTTTTTTGTTCATATTGTTTTCCCTACAATTCCAACGGATGAAAGAACATATATATAGTGCCCTACCATTCCGATAAGAAAATTTTTAAAAAAGAAAGGGAATCCACCACTAAAAATAAAAAAATATAAATTTAATAAAACCACGGGCCCAACCAAATCTTCAAAATTCCCCTTTAAAAAAAATAAAAATTTTTTGAAATAACTTCCCCACACCATCTTAAATCATTTAGAAGTTCCCAAAACCCCACGCAAATTTTCCCCCAAAGTTGAATTTTAAAAATAAATTTTTGAAAGAGGAAGGGAAACCCCCACCATAACATCCTTTAAAATTTTCGCCCTTCCAAAAGTCCAGGCAAATGGCAACTAACATGGAAATTTAAGTTACCGGAAACCCCTGATTAATGACCAACTTTTTATTTTGACAATTGGCCTGTAAATAACCCCCAAACCTGAAAAACCTACACTCAAACGTATTAGGGAAACCCAAAATTCCCGAGAGTGAAATAACCTTTTGTTCCCTAATTTTAATTTAGGAAAGGAATTTTTATTTTTGAAATTTAATAAGTGATCCCCAAAAATTTGGGGGCCCCCGGTTCCCAAAAACCGAATTTAATATATAACTGAAGTGAACTGATCCGCCAAAACCGGCAAATCCATTAGAAAAAATACCTCCCGACCAAAAGGAAAAAAAATCGAATAAAATTCTCTACAATTTACAACCCTTTTTGGAAAATTCCCTTCGTTACATTTCAATTTTTCCGATAATGTTTCGTAGTGAGGTGGAAAAAACATTACCCCTGGGAATCGAATTGCCCCCCGACACCCCCGAAAAACCACCAGGTTTCCCACCTTTTCCAAAGCCCCACCCCGGAACACCAACCCAAAAAAAAAAAAATTTCCCCACAAACCCCAAAAAACCCCAAACAAACCCCCCCCCCCAAATTTTCCAAAAACAAAAAAAAAAAACAAGGGCCCCAAAAATAACTAAAAAAGAGGGTCTTAAACTCTAAAACCCCAAAGGCCCTCACTAATTTCAAAATCCCCTAGACACACGACCTTTTACCACCTAAATTATTTTCTCGGGTGTAACAAAATCTAAACAGCACCACTAAAAAAACTGGAAAAACCCAAAAAGTCCCAAACATCAGTGACTAAAACAAAAATGAAGGGAAAAACCCCCCCAAAGGGGCCCCAAAGGGCCCCCACAGAAGTGCAGGCCCAAAATGAAAAAAATATAGCCCCAAAAACAAAAAGAAGAAAATGTTTTATTTTTTAGCAGGAGATGCAGACACGACACAGCAGGCTACAGGGGAAACAGGAATGAAGGATTCAGACCAGAACAATTGATCACCGGCAACCCTGATGGAAGGTGACTCCCTTATATAAGACCAGTCAGTAACACCTGATTCCCAGTCCTCACAATCTTCACTGAACAGACCAGTACCGCTTGTAACCACCAGAGGGAGTCTCTGCTCAGAACTCATCTCAAACCCATT
Organism: Oophaga sylvatica; assembly: GCA_033576555.1. NCBI lineage: Eukaryota > Metazoa > Chordata > Amphibia > Anura > Dendrobatidae > Oophaga > Oophaga sylvatica. The sequence continues at coordinate 244,160,864 of JARQOD010000003.1, read as the reverse complement.
CACAACAGTATGGGCTGGCAAACATTTTTGCCTTGTGGGGTACAGCTCAACCTTTTCCATAATAGGTATTTAACACCCAGCAAAACACCACCCTTGTTAGGATTTTGACAATGGCTGTAGAAACACGGAGCACGTTAACCCTCGTGATCTTGTGGCGGCGGATGATGAGCTGTGGAGGAAGGCCTGATTAAAAACTAGACCCAATTTAAAGGAGCGGGTCTCCTAGACTTGGAATTCCCATACACCTAAGTGTGCTGGCTGTCAAACATTTTCCCCTGTGGGGTACACCTCAACCCTTACCAAAACATAGAGTGGCCTTAGCATGACTGAATACATTCACCTGGTGTTCAAGTGGTGGTGGACGGTGAGCATGAGGAGAAGAAGGAGGAGGACACCAACTTGCCAAAATCAGGAAGCATATATCCATGTTTGGTTGTGAAGAGTTGCATGGGAATACACCTCCAAAAAACCACTACATTGGAGTTTAGGCTTCGCTGTCACCATTTGGTGGTGTCGAGTAGTCAGGCCCAATCCATCCCTTGTTCATTTTTATAAGAGTCAGCCTGTCTGAATTTTTGTAGAAAGGCGAATGCGCTTATCTGTGATAATGCCACCAGTAGCACTAAAATTCCATTTGGACAAAACGATAGCGACAGGGCAAGCCAAGACCTTCAAGGCATAGAAAGCCAGCTGTTGCCACGTATCCAGCTTGGATACCCAATAATTAAAAGGCACAAAGGAATCACGAAGGATGTTGGTACGATCAGCAAGGTACTCACTCAGCATCTTAGAGAAGATTGCATTCCTTGTCAGATTACCCCACGCCCAAGTGCATTGGCAATATGAGGGCTTAGAAAACTATCTCAGAACTTTGCCAGTGTTCCCCTGCCTCTGCTGGAGTGGACTTGTTTCTTTCTCGCCTGTCCTACTTGGTTGGCTAACAAACTGTTATCTCTGCCGCCAGCGTTTGAGATGGGAATTTATTTAATAATTCTGCAACAATGGCCCTATGGTACTGCACCATTTTGGTACACCTGTCTGCCTCTGGAACAAGAGATTGAAAGTTATCCTTGTACCATGGGTCTAAAAGGGTCACTAGCCAGTAATGACTGGTACCCAATATTTTGACAATATGAGGGTCACGGGAAAGGCAGCGCAACATAATGTCAGCCATGCGTGCCAGACAGGTAACAGGCAAGACTTCAGTGTCCTCACCAACAAGATCATTGATCAAGGAGTCCTCCTCCTCCTTCCCTGTCCACAGGCCATCCACGCTGAACTGATGGTATGACACTTGTGGTTGTAGTCCCGTCTATAGCGCATGAAAATAGCTCCTGTTCTTCCTCCTCCTCCTCTTCCTCATTGTCAACCAATCCACGTTGGATGACAAGAGGCTGGGCGGTGTGTAATCACATGTCCTCGTGCTCCACCTGCAATGCCTCCTCTTTCATTGTGAGCAGAGAGCTTTTCAGAATGCAGATGAGCGGGAAACTTTGAGCACACACAGATATGAGCTGGCATGGAGATACCACTACGACAAATGTGTGCCCTGTTTTTTTTATTTTTGGGCTAGCTATTGCTGTATATCAGGACTGTGACACCTAAGACAAAAAAAGGAAAAAAGGATTACACTGCCCAAACTTTGAGCACACACAGATATGAGCAGCCACGGAGATACCACTATGACAAATGTGTGCCCTGTTTCTTTTATTTTTGGGCTAACTAGTGCTATATATCAGGACTGTGACACCCAGGACAAAAAAGGAAAACCGGCTTTCACTGTCAAAACTTTGAGCACACACAGATATGAGCTGGCACGGAGATACCACTATGACAAATGTGTGCCCTGCTTTTTTTATTTTTAGGCTAACTAGGGCTATATATCAGTACTGTCACAACCAGGACAAAAAAAGGAAAACCGGCCTACACTGCCCAACTTTGAGCACACAGAGATATGAGCTGCCACAGAGATACCACTATGAAAAATGTGTGGCCTGTATTTTTTATATTTTTTGAAAAATACTGCTGTATATAAGTACAGTGACAACAGGACAAAAAAAAAAAACTGCTGTAAAATTGCTAAACTTTGAGCACACACAGATATGAGCTAGCATGGAGATACCACTACGACAAATGTGTGCCCTGTTTTTTTTATTTTTGGGCTAACTAGTGCTGTATATCAGGACTGTAACACCAAGGACAAAAAATGGAAAACCGGCCTACACTGCCCAAACTTTGAGCACAGACAGATATGAGCTGCCACAGAGATACCACTACGACAAATGTATAGACTGTATTTTTTTTATTTTTTATAAAATACTGCTGTATATAAGTACAGTGACACCCAGGACAAAAAAAAAATTGCTGTAAACCGGTCCCAACTTTGAGCACACACAGATATCAGCTGGCACCGAGATACCACTACGACAAAATATGTGCCCTGTATTTTTTTTATTTTTGGGCTAACTAGTGCTGTATATTAGGGCTGTGAAACCAAGGACAAAAAAAAGAAAACCGGCCTATACTGCCCAAACTTTGACCACACACAGATATGAGCTGCCATGGAGATACCACTGCGACTAATATGTGCCCTGTTTTTCTATACCTTTGCGCTAACTAGTGCTGTATATCAGGACTGTGACACCCAGGACAAAAAAAAAGGAAAACTTGCCAACACTGCCCAAACTTTGAGCACACACAGATATGAGCTGCCACAGAGATACCACTACGACAAATATGTGGCCTGTATTTTTTTTATTTTTTGTGAAATACTGCTATATATAAGTACAGTGACACCCAAGACAAAAAAAAGAAAACTGGCATAAACTGGCAAAACTTTGAGCACGCACAGATATGACCTGGCACGGAGAAATCACACCAAAAAATGTGTAGCCTGTATTCCAATTACACCTGGGGCTAGCAATATACAGCCAATATATCATACAGGTAGCAGCAGCAGCACCAGAACACAGTTAGGGAATGGACCCTCTTGATGTATGCAATGATTTATATACACACATACAGTGCCTGCAGGCCTTGCACTGATGTGTATAGAGTGAAGTACACTCCCCTGCCTACCTAACACTGGAACCTATATACTCCGGAATTAGTCCTTATTAGGACTGTTGTATATCTGGATTTGAGTAGTTTAGGATGGTAGACCCCACGCTGACTAAGAAATACCAAAGTCTGACCCTATCTTGGAAGCAGCTCTTCCTACAATCCGGAGCTGAATGCTGCGACCAGGGCGGCGTCCGGTGTCTTATACCCTGATGATGCTGTGCAGCCAGTCAATCACTGCACAACCAAAACAAAGATGGCTGTGGCGTTTCATTGCCTGGCAAACAATCCCTGCATTGTGATTCGGTCTGTAAAGTCCTCCAAAAAAGCTGGGTGGATACCCGAGTTCCCGGAAATGCTCGGTGCTTCGCCGAGTACATCGAGTACCGTGATACTCAGGCGAGAAATAAGTAGTGGCGAGCACGTTCGCTCATCACTAATATATAAATATATAATAGTTAGATATATATAGATAATACTGTATATATAAATATATCTAACGTATTTTTCGGACTATGATGTATGATGCATTTTTTCCCAAAAAAATTTGGGACGAAAATGGGGGGTGCGTCTTATAGTCCGAACGCAGACTTGTCGGGGGGTTGCGGCAGTGTTGTAGCAGCATCTTTTCCTAAGGGAATCGGCGGCGGCAGAAGTGTGGTGATGCTGAATCTTGGTGTCGTGGTGAGCAGTGTGGAGTACTTCATTGGTTTCCCTGCAGCCATCTTCCTGAAGCCGTGGGTCGCTGGAGGCTGCGCATGTGTGAATTGAGATCACGACTGACCTCTCGCGCTCCATTTTCCTCAGGCTGTGGGCTTCAGCAAAATGGCCGCCAGAGGCTGTGCGTGCTCAGATTGTGATCTCTTGTGATCGAGATCTCAATCTGCGCATGCGCGGCCTCAGGAAAATGGCCGCAGAGAAACCAATTATGCACTTGGCTCTGCTCACTGTGGACACTAGGCCACAGCATCGCCACATTTCTGACACCGCATTCTGCACATCTTGTATCTGAAGTCAATTGTCCATGCTGTGAAGATACGAGTTGTGCAGCATCTGAAACAACGAATACTGGAAGCCTGTGCTAGCATTTCTTCAGCAGTATTGCTATCAGTGTGTCAAGAGTGGGAGAAGTGGGTTGTATTGACAATCCAACACAATGGGCAGCACTTTGAACACATTTTATAAGTGGTCCTAATCTTGTAAATAACTTATGAAGGAATAAAGTTACGCTAAAACCAAGCACACTATTGTTTTTCTTGTGAAATTCTCAATAAGTTTGATGTGTCACATGACCCTCTTCCCATTGAAAAAAATAAGTTGGATCCAAAATGGCCGACTTCAAAATGACCGCCATGTACCACCCATTTTGAAAAGTTTTCCCCTCCCACATACCTATGTGCAACAAACAGGAAATTGATATCACCAACCATTCCCATTTTATTTAGCTGTATCCATATAAATGGCCCACCCTGTAGATCCCATTCACTTGATGTACTTTAGATGATATATTTACTATATTGCATTACATATATCTTTTAATTATTTATTTATAGGCAGGTACACTTATTTACCATCTATTACATATATATAATAAGTTTTATTTATTTATTATATAATTTTTACTTTTGGATCTTGTACATGAATTTACTACCTGTGTTTTTTCATATATCAATGTGTGCATATATGTGCCCCACACTTCCTTGCACAATTTCCACTTTTTTGTATTTTCCCTCTTTTCTTTTATTATGCTTTTAATATTTTAAATAATAAATTAAAAAGATATATTTTATTATATATATCTATAGATATTGACATGGACAATTGCCATGCATGGAAGTCAGCAGAAATATCATGTTTATTTACAAAAAAAATGATGTTAAATTAAAAGCCAATTTCATTATGCTAATCAAGTTAAGCAGTGATGTAGTGAGTTGCCCAATTATTTAATTTTACAATATTTCATATACTAAATTAGTAAACCAAATGTTAATGATAATATGTTAAGTTGCAAAATAAAGGTAAGAAAGAAACAGAAAAAGATAAAAAAGGGGAAAAAGTTACTACTAAAATAACATCTCAGAATAAAATATTTCTAGAATGTTTATCATTAGGGTTATGCACTTACTAATTTATATTCAAATTTTAGCAACTAGGTGTTTAATCATCAAGATTAAGGGAATATTGTAGTCAAGAATTAATTATATTGTATGACTATAAAACCAAAAATTCACAATGGTAGATACCATTCTGGCTGCCGGGCTTGGAATACTTTTCTAAGTACCCTTGGTCAATGCAGTCTTTTTAACTTTAGATTTTACCTGAGGAATGCAAAGCCTTCTTCTTTTTTGAAAATTCATGTTCTTTTCCTCTGAAATTCTAGACTTTAAAAAGGTGGTGGTTTAAAAGCTTACAACCCCGAGAGGAAACAAAGCAGCACGAATACAAGATGAGTTGGAAGTCATCGAAAAGAAAGCTTTGATGTAGTTTTATGAAGTACTTGCTGTATGAGAATGATACATAACTAAAGATTTTTTTTTCAACAGATAATATCAAGCAGAAGGAATGTGAGAATAAGCAGTGTTTGAAGAATATCTATTTCCCAGACTATGTGCTCAGCACAGTTGCCTTACTCATCATGTCTTAATAACTCTCAACTGCATTTAGTATCTATAAATTAAAGGTGAAATGAAAGTCACATTTAATGGTTTAACTTTAATCATCAACTTTAAATTAATGGTTATATAATACAATTCTCATGGAAATGTACTTTCGTCTTGCCAGGCACAGTATTGTGTTTACAATTTCCCTTTCATAAGAGTTAAGGCTCATGGACATGGATTACTGTTTAGATATTGAATAGAAAGTGTCAACTTTTGCTTTGCAAAGGGCACCCATACTGTTTATGTGCACAAGGAGATCTGCAAAGGTTTATTGGTTGGGGTATGTATCTGGAAAAATACAAATGGTCCAAATTCAGACACAATGGTGGCTTGGAATGATGGAGTCTGCCTGAAATTCTAATGCGGCAGTTTGAATTTTGGCTATAAATTGATTTGCATGAAATAACTTGATGTGCTTCAAATATTTCCAATCATTGTCTGGCATCTCTTAAAAACCCCAGAACCTATTAAACATACAGAGAAAAAAAAATGCTCATCTTGCAACTCATCTCTACCTTCATCTTAGCCCACCATCCTGTACTTCATGCAAATTCCACTGGCCTTTTCCTTACTTTTGCACTGTGTACAACATCCGCTTCACTCTATGCCTCAGATTTTAGTCCTGAGTAGACTTGTGATGTCATAGCACACATCATAATATAAGGTATATCATAGCTCATCCGTTATGGTGCAAAAGTAGGTTCCCAAGCCCAAAGAGAAATGAAGTAAAACTTGGCACTCAACTTAATATAGAAATCCAGAAATGTTTTAATGTAGTCTGTTCAATGTAACAAGAGACGTTTCGGTCCTACACGGACCTTCGTCAGTCTATTTACAATAAAGAAAAAACAAAATAAAAACAAAATAAATCAAGTCATCTCATTGTATTGATAGAATGAAAAAATCAAAGTAAACAAAAAAAACTTACCAAACAAAGGAAACTGTCCTCATCCTGAGGAATCATAGATAAAATAGAGTGCATAGGATAAGGGTATATGGGTAAAGGGTAAGGGAGAGGGTACCTACCCGACTGTTTTAGAAAAAGAGTATAGAAATAGTGACGTAGTCTATCATACAGTTTGCCTAGAAAAATAAGAGTATGGTAATAGTTGTAAAATGTATGTATAAAAAACGTATACCCTAGGTAAGTGGAGTATAGAAGAATAGTACCTGTACATTTGGAAGGCTGGTATGGGACAAAATAGTCCTGTTGGGGTTAATGTAGACCTGTAGAAATAGAAAAACTGTGCTAAGTGCTATGCCATATCGTTTAGGGATAATTAATGTTACCACATTAGAGAAAATAGTATGAGCTGTAGTGGAAAGTATGCTAGTTATTTAGGTATGTGAGGTATATTTATCATTGGTGGCAGTGGCATATAAGGGTATATAGTGATATGCATGAAGATAAAGATTAATGCATGTAAAGTATATTTAACATAGGTGGCAGTGGAATGCAAGGGTACAATGTGCACTAAGTATATACATATATTGTATATATATTTTTTTTTTTATTTTATTTTGTTTTTCATTTATTGTAAATAGACTGGCGAAGGTCCGTGTAGGACCAAAATGTATCTTGTTACATTAAACAGACTGCATTAAAACATTTCTGGATTCTACATTAAGTTGAGTGCCATATTTTGCTTCATTTCACTTTGGGCCTGGGAACTTACTTGTGCACCATAACAGTTGTGCTACGATATACCTTATATTACGATTACCCTTCCTTATGTACACTGTACGCTATGACATCAAGCACTTTTTCGTACAACCCCGACGAAACCACTAACATCATATCGAAATTGAACTTATCCAGTGACTTCTTTAAAGCTTCTCCCAGGGAAACAAGGGGAAGGGATCTAGAAAGAGAGTTACGACATCAAATTAACTACGAACTCCACTGTGCCACACTAATCGAATACTTACGTGTGAAGAGGATTCCAAGAGGACTCAGGGTTCCACTGCAACCTATTTTATTCCGTGATTTCACTGAATACTGTTTAAAGTTTGAACAAATTCTGAACAAATGTTCATTTGATTTAATGACACTAACTGTTGAACATCTTCAGCTAGTCATTATTAAAACTAAAGAGGAAATTAATAATATTGAGACCCGATTACCCATTGTTGGTAGATCTGAAGAACTTGCCATATTAAAGGCTAGAATCTAGATCGTAACAGATCAGCATAGTTAAGATACTGAGAATAGGAAAAGAATTAAGTTCCAACGTGACGCCAACGACTATGAACAAGATGACTTATATCGGTGGCGTAACAACTCTAATTCTCATTCTTCTTACACCAGATTCAATTATAGGTCTTCTACTTCTACCGACCTCCCCACATTGGGTTCTGAGTCAGAAAGACGAGTGCCTCACTCAGGATCGAGTCGTTTTTTAAACCAAAAACAAGACACCTACGAGGAAGGGGATACATCGAGGACAATGGAAGAAGAAATACAGAGCAGTGAGTGACCCACTCACAGGTACATGCCCCTTAGTGATCAATATATCCTCACGGACTCTGAGCATTGCTGAATATCACTTGTTGCAAAAGGGACATTCATTCTGTCCGGCATACCGTTTTAAACACTTTTAACCTTGATATGGAGTTGCAACATTTCTTTCGCAGTCTTAGACTGAAAATCCACTTTGCTAATAAAGATACTGCACCTATACCAGCAGATCCTCCACAAGATCACAGATTGTTGACAGCAGCAAGTCTAGAATTATGAATCAAGAGCACTTACATCCCTCCACCTGGTTCACATGCCCTTGAAACATTTATTGAATTTTGTTGAAACCGCTTCCCATAGACTCAAACATGACGTAGAGAGCGGCAAATTACATCTACGCCCAAATTTGAGTTCACTTGATTTTCAAGACTTACGCTCACTTCAGGAGGATAAGGCTATTATTATTAAACCTTCTGACAAAGGGGGATCAATTGTCATCATGAATAAGGTTGATTATCTACAGGAAATACATTGACAGCTTATTGACGGCTCGGTATATGTTAAACTTCCTAGAGATCCCACACAAGATATTCGTAACCTAATTGACAAAACTCTAATACTCTTTATCAATCAAGGGTGATTGATATTAAAACAAGGGAATACCTGACCAAAATAAACCCGATTACTTCGGTATTCTATACTTTGCCCAAGGTTCATAAAAACCTTGAATGTCCCCCAGGTAGGCCCATTGTGGCATCAAACAAGTCCATCCTCTCCCCTCTTGCCATCTTCTTGGAGAAAATACCCCACTGATTCGGGAAACATCCTCTTTTTTGTTGGACACTGGAGATTTCTTACAGAAAATAAATTCACTAGGCCCAGTACCTGAGACAGCTATCTTGGTTTCCTTTGACGTAAAAGATTTGTACAGATCAATTCCCCATAACCAAGGAATAGCATGAATGACAGTTACTAGACTCATCCCACATGCACACGGATAAAATCCAATTTTGCCTTGAATTACTTTCCATAGTCCTTACAAATTTTTTTGTTTGTTTGAAGATTCATTCTACTTACAGATCAAAGGGACTGTGATGGGGTCTATCTTAGCCCCCCATACGCCAATAGCTACATGGCACGATTTGAGGAGGAAATAGTATACACTGATCCCCTTTTTCAATCTCATAATCTGCTATGGAAACGTTATTTCGATGATATATTCTGGATCTGGGATGCTACATCAGATACATTGAACACCTTCTTTCACAAATTGAATTCAGCTTGGCCTGGACTCACTTTCACAATGACGAATAGCAATCAACAAGTCAACTTCCTAGATACTATGGTCATTAAAGACAATCTGGGTAATCTAAGCACGGACATTTCCACTTAACCAACCGACCTGAATAGCCTCCTTCACTTTGACAGTTTACACCCCCAGCCATCAAAATATCCATTCCACATTCACAATTTAAAAGAGTCCAGAGGATCGTCTCTGACCCTATCCTGCCATACCCTCAGATTAGATGAAATGCATACCAAATTCAGAGAAAGGGTCTATCCCGAAATACTATTGTCAGAAGCTGCTTCACCATCAGTCAGACCACGATCCACCATTGAAAAACGCATCCCATTCGTCCATACATACCATCCGTTTGTACATATTCTTCATAATACTATCAGACGACACTGGGGTCTATTGCAAACAGCACACCCAGATATTCCAGAATCCCTTCCTCCCTTGTTACAAACGGGCACCCAACATTTGAGACACGTTGGTGTAAGCCTACATAGGCACCTCAAGCCATAAACTCACTCAGAGAGTTCTACATAATACTAAGACAGGGATCTTCCCCTGCTTACAGTGTAATCAATGTAATAATGTTCTCAAAGGGAATATTATTCATCACCCATTCTCAAGCAAAAAATACCCTATCAAATGCTACTCCACATGCAATACTTCTTTTGTAATCTATGTGATCAAGTGTCCATGAAGACTCCTATATATCGGAGAAACCACTCAAGCCATCAAAGACAGAATCTCTAAACATAAATCCACAATTAGGTGTAAGAACTTACTGCTCCCCATTCCACATCACTTCACAATAGCAGGACACCAGGTTTCACAGCTTAAATTCCAGGTCATTGAACACATCTCCACCCCTAGACGTGGAGGGGACCGTATTCGCATTCTAAAACAACGTGAAGCCTTTTGGATTCATGAACTCCAAATGCTCTCTCCTAAAGGTCTAAATAGGGACTACGATCTCCTGTCTTTCTTATAAGTGATTACATGCCATCTAAAGATCTCATGTCTGATCTATAGCATTATTGTGTAGTACTGTCTCATCAAAATATCACAGGTGGTCCTATTATTCTTACCAAGGGTCTTATCATCTATATTGCCCTGTTTTTCTACAATGTCTGATGTATATATAATCTGATTGAACAAGATTGTATCCAGGATATTTATTAATAATATTTATTTCTCATTGCAGAGCCGACTATATTGAGCACCTTCTACTAGATCCACTCCCCTTGGATTGTCCCTCTTTTCCTCCCCCTACTCAGCTGCATTCCCCTGCCATTATACCATTATGGTATCCATATCCTACCTAAATAAACATATTCATTAAAAATACTCCTTTTGTCGTTCATTCATGCCATATTAAAATACACACTATTTATTTTTATTACACTTTTTTACTTTTCTAACAATATGCCACTAACAATACTTCACTAACAACAATCTACTGTGATATACTCATTTTACCCAACACTAACAAATTCATCCCTCTCCCTCTGTCATTTCCTTCACATCACTGTCCGCAGTGGAACGCATACACACAGTATGTGGAACGCAAACGTCACTTCCCCTTAGTACTTCCGGTATGCGCGGAAGATAGTCCCGCCCCTCCTATACTTAAATGCCGGCAACCACATCCTCCTCACCCGACAAGCGGTGGACACCGTGTTGGTGTAGGAAGGATTTCCACGCTGCTATGTAAGTGCCGCCTCTCTCATATATGTATATACCTAGTGCACACTGTAGCATACCCTTGCATTCCACTGCCCCCATGTTGAATAAACCTTACATATGTAAATCTTTATTTTCATGCATATCACTATATTCCCCATATACCACTGCCAACACTTATAAATATACCTCACATACCTAAATAACAGGTATACTGTTAGGGTCTGCGGAACGCACCAAATATATGAGGTAGAGAGGTGCGTTCGCAGCCCGGGGTCCACCGTGCAGGCGGAACCTGCTGCTAGTAAAATGGCGAAAGTAGCGAACTCTGTTATACCGCAGAGTCGCTAAAATAAACGCCGTAGCGCGTTGTGGCAGTAAGTGCGAACTCTGTTAATACCCAGAGCCGCTAACGGAAATGCCACAGCGCTATATGGCGATAGGTGCGAACTCACTTAGCTTCAGTGAGCCGCAAAGTAAAACGCTAGGGCGCTGTCTAGCGTCGAAAGCAAACCCTGTTACGTCACAGTGCCTCTGAGGAAAAGTGCTGTGTCCTGTCAGGCTCTCAGGTACACAGTTAAATGCTAAGCGTACATAACGTGTGATCATGTGCTAATGTCCTCGCGGGAGTCACCCGCAATCTATGGCGTCTGAACGCCAGACCCTGAATACGGCAATCAAAACTCCTCACCGGTTACGCCGGTAATCTAGGGCATCTAGGACACCGACCCTGGCCAGCTACCATACCAAACTCCTCACCGATTAAGTCGGTATTCTAGTGGCTTATTTCAGCCGGGTCCCTAACCACACATACTTTTTTTTCCCTCAGATGGGAAGTTCCACAGTCAGATAACCAAAACTATAAGGAACTCAACTCCCAAACAGCGTGTACACTTACATAATGCAGCAGCTGTTCCCATCATCATCGGAAAACCAACTTTATTTACAAGCACAAAAAAACACAAAACTAAGACACAATAACAAGATGTTTCCACTTTTTAACTTTCCAAATTCCCTCTGCGTCCTCCTCCCCCCTCTTTCTCTTATCACACACAAAACAAAAATACAATTTTCCCAAAACAATTTTTAAACAATTTTTAACCTCAATCTCCTTCCTCTTAAACACATACACGTTCCTCACATCCCACAACACCTCTTTTATACATGCAAGCATCAACCACAACACTCTCTCCTTTTCTCCACACATACCCAACCCAAACATAAATAACTCAAACGTCAAAAAATTCACATCACACAACTCCTTACACAACGGGCCCAAACCTGAAATCACACTTCTAGCATACTGACAATTCCAAAACAAATGCACCACACTCTCTCTCCCACCACATCCCCTCCTCGGACACATCTCACTCCTCACTAAACCCCGATTTCTCTGGAAGTCTCTCACCGGTAACACCTCATGCAATGACTGCCACACAATCTCGCTCTGTCTATTTGTCATACCATCCATACGTACCTTCTTCCATACCTTCTGCACATCACTTCCTCTCACCATATAGATACCACATTCCATCTCTCTACACTCAATCATCCTATATACCGCTTTCTTCTTCTCTAACAACCTCACATCCACATCACACAGTTCATACTTCACCAAAAATTTGTAAACCCACACATACCACACAGGCACCTCAAAAGCCACTGGGCACCTTAAATCCCTTTCCCGCCACTTCAAACGGAACAGAAAACTTCCAAACAAATACCTGCACATACATGCATACTTCCCATCCATCCTAATCACACCCAATACAAACACCATAATATTCACGCCAAAAAATACATTCAAATTTGGGAATCCCAGCCCCCCCTTATCCATTCTCTTCATCACAACCTCTCTCCTTGCACGCTCCATACTTGAACGCCAAAAACATACAAACAAAACCCTATTTAATCTTCTAACACACATATAACCTGGTGGAAAAACCACCGCAACATGCAAAAAAATTGGTAACACCACACTCTTAATAACTAAAATTTTACCAAAAAACGTCAAATCTCTCATCTTCCAAAAATTTAACTTGCGCTCCACTCTCTCTCTCACATCCACCCAACTTTCCTCTCCATCCAACTTCTCTGAAAATTTCACACCCAGCACCTTTATCGGTCCACTCACCACATTCACCCCAATATCATTGCTCAGAGTCCTCCCACCAAAAATCTTACATTCAGTCTTCTCCCAATTCACTTTAAACGCAGACGCTCCACAAAAAACGGATACCAACAACTTCACACGACTCACCGAACACTCTGAATCACACAAAACACACACATCATCCATGTAACCATTCACCTTCCACTCCCTCCCCCCCGCCCCCGTCACTTGCACACCCCGAATCACCTTATCTTTCCTCAACATACACAACGGCTCAATCGCGCAAATGAACACAACAGGGACAATGGGCACCCCTGCCGTACACCGGAAAACACATTCACTCTCCTCCCTACATTCCCATTCAACAAAACACAACTATAAATATTTTTATACAAACTTCTCACTCTCTCAACAAACTCAGCCGGAAAAACCCATCTTCACCAACACTCTAAACAGAAAACCATGCGCCACCCTATCATACGCCTTCTCAAAATCCAAACTCAACACATACACCCCCTTCTTACGGTTCAAACAGTCCCACAAACAATCTCTCAGCATACACACACCCTCATGTAACCGCCTTCCAGGCACCGCACAACACTGCTCCTCACCCACCACACTCCCAACCACATCACGCATCCTATTTGCCAGAAGCTTCGCATAGATTTTATAATCACAATTAAGCAACGTGATCGGCCTCCAGTTTTTTAGATTTTCAAATCACCTTTTTTTGGCAACAGCACAACCACTCCTGCACGCATACCATTCGCCACCTCTGCATTCGCCCACATATACTTACATACATCAACAAAATCCTTCCCAATCACATCCCACATCACACAATAAAATTCCACCGGGAGACCATCATCCCCCGGCGTTTTATTCAGCGCCATGCTACACACCACCTTCCATATTTCTTCACTCGTCACCTCCCCCATTAAACTCTCCCTTTCTGTCCCATTCAATCTATTTTCCAAAACACTCAGCACATCACTCTCCAAACCTTCATCCCTCCATTTCACTGCATACAAATCATCATAAAACTTTGCCACTTCCTCACATAAGTCCGCACCACTCACTTCATTTCCATCCACTCCATTCAAAACACTCATGCTCTGTCTTTTTCCAAAAACTTTCTTGAAAAAAAAACGCGAACACTTCTCATTCTTTTCCAAGTTCTCTATTTTAGCCCTATACACAATACTCCTCCCTCTCTCAAAAACTCGTTCACTTCTTTTTTCACTCTCAACAAATCTTCACTCACATCCATCCCGCCCTCTCTTAGCTTATATAACACACTCAATCTTGCATTCAACCCAGCAAACCTTTCTCTCTTAGCAGCTGCACACTTGTAACCACGTTTTTTTAAAAAAAACCTTGGTTTTCCATTTAACCCAATCCCACCATTCACACACATTACTGAATTCACTTCTGCTCTCACACCACTCTTTATAATGTCTCTCATACTCCTCTCTCACCTCCACCCCATCCAGTAAACTCACATTCAGCTTCCATATACCTTTCCCAGTTACCTCCTCAGTATGCACATCCACTTCACACTTCATACACACATGATCTGAAAACGGCACACTCTCCTGTGCATAACTAACAGCAATCAGGTTTTTTGAAACAAAACAATAGTCCAGTCTAGACGCCACCCTCCCACTCTCAGAAAAAAATGTATTTAACAATGGAGTTACTTTACACTCCCTCTGCATATCCCTCAAACCAAAATCACTCACCATGTCCATTAACTCTTTCCTTGACACATCCACATTCACCTTTCCCACATCAACATTCATATCACCCACAATCACAACAGGCATTCTACCTGGAATAAAAAACTTAATTTTTTCAAATAAAACTTTACGCTCCTGTTTTTTCACAGGAGCATACACATTAATAACACTAAAACGAATATTTCTAAACTCAAAATTTGCTAACACGCATCTCCCAACCTCAATCACCATATAGTCACACAAACTCACATTACGCCCCTTCACCAAAAAACCAACACCGTCATTTCTATTACATGCACTCCCTGACCACACAGACGCACCATGAGGCCATTCACTCCCCTTCACACCATCCACAATCCCACACTCCTGTAAACAAAAAATTTCCGCATTTTGCGCTGCAAAAAACTCAAAAATGGCCGCACGCCGCAACTTATTTTTAAAAACCCTCACATTTTGAGATATAATTCTAACACCCATACTAAACACAAACCAAAAGGCTTAAAAAAAACACTTGTCCAAAAAAGCCAAAAAAGGAAAAAAAATACAAAAACAACCTACAGATATAACTTGACACACATTACATAAAACACACAAAAAAAACAGATAGCCATTGCTTAAAGAGCAAAGCTATGTACACAAAAAAACCCTACCTGGCTACTGGAAAAGTAAAACGTACTTAACCAGTACCGCCAGTGTCCTCCTCCACCATTTGTGCCGAGCAGCCTTCCGAGCCGCTGGCCTCCATATACTCCTCCACCCGTGCCTTTTTCTGCCCAGTCTTCCTCTGGGCCATTCCTTCTTCCACCACCTCAATCTCTCTGTTTTCCCCACCACCCTCCCTGTGACACTTTAACCCTCCTGAGTCCTCTTCCGAGGAGAAGGCACCAATATTTCTCGGATCAGACTCATGAACTAAAACCTCAGCCTCCTCCTCTGCCACAGATATATCGAAATCCATCAGGCATTCTGACCATGATTCAGCAAATGGGACTTCTTTTTTTACTTCTTTTTTAGGCCATGAACGCTCCTCTCGCCTTATGGCCTTCCAAAATTCCTTGTCCTCCTTTTCCTCCTGTTGCTTCTCCTTCCTTCTCTCAGCCTCCTTGTCCTCCTGCCGCTTCTCCCTCCGTCTCTCGGCAGGAGTGGGTGGCGCCCTCACAACGCTTTGCAGCGCGGCGACTTCGCCTTCCGTCCGCTTCTTCTCCTCCTCCCGCCTCTTAACCTCCTCCTCTCTCTTCCTTTCTTCCTCCCGCCTCCGCTCCTCCTCACGTCTCTTTCTTTCCTCCTCCTCTCTAGTTGACCTCCTCTGCACACCAAACGGGCAGTCTCTATAAAGGTGCTCTGAACTGCCACACCTGTCACATTCACGAGGCATCGGACACCTAGCCGCCACATGACCCTCTTGCTTGCAATTACGGCAAACCAACTCCTTGCTACACATGTTTAGCAGGTGCCCGAACTGAAAGCACCTCCTGCAGTAAAGTGGCTGCCCTGGGTATGACAGGAAGCCCCTATGACCCGCCACTGAAAAGTTCGCTGGTGGGTGGGTGAAACCTCCCAAACAACCTGGGTCCTTCTTCAATTTCACCCGAAACACATACTTGCAGTTGAAAATGCCCAAGACATTTTTCTGCTTCTCCCCTCCCTTCACGTATTCACAGTACCGCTCCAGGAACTGCTCCAGTAGTGCTACTTCTGTATAGGGGTTGTACACAGTCACAGTCACCACTTTTTCCATGAGCCCAAACAGGGGCTCCACCCGCACTCCCTCCAGGCATGGATCACCTTCATTACTTCTGAGCCATTCAAAGACGGTCAAACAGCATCCCTCATTCACAAAGGTTACATCATATGTACCTTTACTCCGGAATTCATTGACGCTGTAGATATCCTGACGATGGGCTCCAGCCTTTCCCTCCAACAGGTCACGAACGACGTACACCAGGTTGTTTTTCTCACCACCTTCCACCACCACTCGGATCGTATTCTTAATGAACATCCTCAGTCCAGACTGCCGGTACGGATACCGCAGTAGAAAATCAGCAGCACGCTGCCAGCAAAGCCCCTGGATCACTCCAGGAAAACTCGCACCCTCTGACCGCGACACACGATCGCAGCCAAAAGGCCGAGATCACACTGGCGCATAGCATACAATGGTTGATATTAGCGCATGGCGGCCCAGCCATGCTACCCTTTTATAGCAACAGCTACAGGACCTGCCAGAAACAAGGACCAATGAGAAGCTGTTACAAACACACGTAGCTACATGACCTTCCTGGCGGACCAATAGGAGCCGCTGCAGCACCTGAACATGTGACCCCTGATCTCCAATGAGAGATCTCACTCTGGGCATGCTCAGATGGGAAAACGCAGGACTTTGTCTCAAAGACGCTGCTCCAGCACTGGCTATAATAGCAGATCCAGGAAAGGCAGCAGCAAGTCACTGCACAGTAGAGGAGTGGGCAAGACGCCTGGACCAACGTCTCTGCTGAGCAGGCTCCACTGCGGCCGGAGATGAATGGGAGACCGCAGCGGGACGGATTCGAGACTCCCCTTGTGCAGCAGCGGGAACTCGAACCCTAACATATACTTTCCCCTATATACCACTGCCACCAATGATAAAAAATACCTCACATAGCTAAATAACAGGTATACTTTCCACTACAGCTCATACTATTTTCTGTAATGTGGTAACATTAATTATCCCTAAACGATATGACATAGCACTTAGAACTACTACACTATACACATATTTCTCATCCAAATATTTTTTCAATTTTTACAGGTCTACATTAACCATAACTGGGCTATTTTGTCCCATACCTGCCTACCAAATGTACAGGTACTATTGTTCTATACTCTATACTTACTTAGGGTTTACGGTTTTTATACATACATTTCACAAAAATTACCATATTCTTATTTT
The DNA here is from genome assembly GCA_033576555.1 of Oophaga sylvatica. NCBI lineage: Eukaryota > Metazoa > Chordata > Amphibia > Anura > Dendrobatidae > Oophaga > Oophaga sylvatica. The sequence goes on along the minus strand of JARQOD010000003.1, from coordinate 244,142,931 downwards.
TCTAGGCATACTGTATGATAGACTACATCACTATTTCTATACTCTTTCTCTAAAGCAGTCGGGTAGGTACCCTGTTCCTCACCCTTTAACCACATACCCTTATCCTATGCACTCTGTTTTATCTATGATTTCTCAGGATGAGGACAGTTTCCTTTGTTTGTTTAGTTTTGTTTTGTTTACTCTGTCTTTTTTTTCATTCTATCAATAAAATGAGATGACTTGATTTATTTTGTTTTTATTTTATTTTGTTTTTCCTCTATTGTAAAAGACTGATGAAGGTCAGTGTAGAACCGAAGTGCCTCTTGTTACATTGAACAGACTGCATTAAAATATTTCTGGATTTCTATATTAAGTTGAGTGCCAAGTTTTGCTTCATAGCACACATCATGACATTTTAATGTGCATCGGCTGAGGCACTGACCAGCCTTTAGACAACGTTGGTTATGATGTCAGAAGACTATCTTGATGTTTTAACATCTGAGCAGAAGTCGTGGCCCAGCGATGGAGGAAGAAAATGTTGTACATGGTGCAGGAATGAAGAAGACTTGGTAGCTGCGCTGAAGTTGGGACAGAGTGAGACAATGAGAATATTGAAATGAATTTTTTTTTTCACTTCTTTTCCAGCCTTCTACAAAACAGTTCCTCTCCAAATTAAATGGAACATCCATATGACCTGTACTTAGGGTCTCAATCAATAAACCGCACATATAAATAAATATACTAAAAGTGAATATATCACATACACAAATCTAAACCAGGGGTTAATAAACTATACACTGTGTGCAGAATTATTAGGCAAATGAGTATTCTGATCACATCATCCTTTTTATACATGTTGTCCTACTCCAAGCTGTATAGGCTTGAAAGCCAACTGCCAATTATGTAAATCAGATGTTTTGCATCTCTGTAATGAGGAGGGGTGTGGTCTAATGACATCAACACCCTATATAAGTTGTGCTTAAATATTAGGCAACTTCCTTTCCTTTGGCAATATGGGTCAGTAGAGAGATTTGACGGACTCTGAAAAGACAAAAATTTTGAGATGTCTTGCAGAGGGATCCAGCAGACTTGAAATTGCCAAACTTTTGAAGCGTGATCACTGAACAATCAAGCGTTTCATGGCAAATAGCCAACAGGGTTGCAAGAAGCGTGTTGATAAAAAAGGCTCAAAATAACTGCCCATGAATTGAGGAAAATCAAGCGTGAAGCTGCCAAGATGCCATTTGCCACCAGTTTTGCCAAATTTCAGAGCTGCAACGTTACTGGAGCATCAAAAAGCACAAGGTGTGCCATACTCAGGGTCATGGCCAAGGTAATTAAGGCTGAAAAACGACCACCTTTGAACAAGAAACATAAGATAAAACGTCAAGACTGGGCCAAGGAATATGTTAAGACTGATTTTTCTAAGGTTTTATCAACTGATGAAATGAGAATGACACTTGATGGGCCTGATGGATGGGCCCGAGGCTGGATCAGTAAAGGGCAGAGCGCTCCACTCCGACTCAGACGTCAGCAAGGTGGAGGTGGGGGTACTGGTATGGGCTGGTATCATCAAAGATGAACTTGTGGGACCTTTTCGGGTTGAGGATGGAGTGAAGATCAACTACCAGACCTACTGCCGTTTCTTGAAGACACCTTCTTCAAGCAGTGGTATAGGAGGAAGTCGGTATCGTTCAAGAAAAGCATGATTTTCATGTAGGACAATGCTCCATCACATGCATCCAAATACTCCACAGCATGACTGCCCAGTAAAGGTCTAAAAGAAGAAAAAATAATGACATGGCCCCCTTGTTCACCTGATCGGAACCCCATAGAGAACCTGTGGTCCCTCATAAAATGTGAGATCTACAGGGAGGGAAAACAGTACACCTCTCGGAACAGTGTCTGGGAGGCTGTGGTGGCTGCTGCACGCAATGTTGATTGTAAACAGATTAAGCAACTGACAGAATCTATGGATGGAAGGCTTTTGAGTGTTATCGTAAAGAAAGGTGGCTATGTTGGTCACTGATTTTTATTTTTGTTTTTGAATGTCAGAAATGTTTATTTCTAAATTTAGTATTGTTATATTGGTTTACCTGGTGAAAATAAACAAGTGAGATGGGTATATATTTGGTTTTTATTAAGTTGCCTAATAATCCTGCACAGTAATAGTTATTTGCACAAACAGATATCCTCCTAAGATAGCCAAATTTAAAAAAAAACACTCCAACTTCCAAAAATATTAAGCTTTGATATTTATGAGTCTTTTGGGTTGATTGAGAACATAGTTGTTGTTCAATAATAAAAAGAATCCTCTCAAATACAAATTGCCTAATAATTATGCAAACAGAGTATACATATTCTGTATAACAAGGAAACTTTGGACTTCATTTAGCTTCCATTAATAGGGCGTCCATGTTTTTACATGGTGTGATAAAGGAACAGCCGCCATCTTGGATAAGGGGCATAATGCTCGCCTCATGTCTGAGCTTGGCCTGTCCCAGGTGCCAATTTGTCTGAGTTCACAGAGTCACATGCAGCTAACTGCTCCTACCCCCCATGGCCTGTAAGAATATTGAAGAAAACAGGATTTAGTCTCGGCCATGAGTCTGACCAAGACGTGTCTGACCATCCATCTTTCAACTTCCATCTTTCAAATTACAGATTTCTAATTACTATTCTCTGAATTAGACTAGAATTCTAGAATGCATTTGGCCACTCATCGCTCCTGCAATATCAACTGTACCACTCTAATCAAGCTGTTTCTCCTCTTCCCACAGGTATGCACCAAATTTCCCCAGCTTTGCCAAATTCCTGTGACTGTGTTTTGTGAACTGCATTAACTTTGCTTGGTATGCACCAAATTTCCCCAGCTTTGCCAAATTCCTGTGACTGTGTTTTGTGATCTGCATTAACTTTGCATGGTATGCACCAAATTTCCCCAGCTTTGCAAAATTCCTGTGACTGTGTTTTGTGAACTGCATTAACTTTGCATGGTATGCACCAAATTTCCCCAGCTTTGCCAAATTCCTGTGACTGTTTTGTGAACTGCATTAACTTTGCATGGTATGCACCAAATTTCCCCAGCTTTGCCAAATTCCTTGTGACTGTGTTTTGTGAACTGCATTAACTTTGCATGGTATGCACCAAATTTCCCCAGCTTTGCCAAATTCCTGTGACTGTGTTTTGTGAACTGCATTAACTTTGCATGCTTTCCCACCGCTTGTGACTGTCTATGAAGTGCAAATAATCTCTAGCATTTCACTACTTACCATTTTTCTGTTTGCACAATATATCTTCTCCCCCGTGTCTCTCATGCATACAAAAGTTGCCAGTCCCTTCCCCCTTCTTTTATTAGCTTTGCTTAACTGTGACCATGTGGTCTGGGTAATCACGCCCACAACCCCCCTCACAGCTGATTCCTCTCAAGTGCACATATAGTCTCGGCCATGAGTCTGACCAAGACGTGTCTAACCATCCATCTTTTAACTTCCATCTTTCAAATTACAGATTTCTAATTACTATTCTCTGAATTAGACTAGAATTGGACTGGAATTTGACTGTAAGTTAACAGAATATATAACCACTACCATGTTTCCTTTTCTTTTCACTTTCACCCCCATACTACTTACTTTCTACCTATTCCCTGTAATCCCCCCACCTAGTAAGAAAGTAGTCATTTCCCCCTCCATTCTCCCCAGACATCTCACCTTCTCCTCAGAACTGTTCCTCCACGTACAATCCTTTTTCTCCAGAAACACACGGCCACACGATGTCTTATCCTGTTCCCACCTTCTAACGCTCTGTCTGTTTCTCCTCACTGCTGGTGACATATCCCCAAATCCTGGCCCTCCTCAACACATCCCCACACTCACTTCTATCACCCTGCCACGATCCTCTACACGTCTTCGCAACCATGATAACCTCATACCCATTCACCCAGCCCCCACTCCTCCGGTCCCCCTACCTGGAGCACTATGGAACGCACGCTCTGTCTGCAATAAACTGTCATTTATCCACGACCTCTTCATCACCAATAAACTCTCCTTCCTTGGCATCACCGAAACCTGGCTCACACCCTCTGACTCAGCCTCACCAGCTGCACTCTCATACAGTGGATTCCACCTATCTCACACCCCCCGCCCCAGCAACAAACGTGGTGGAGGAGTTGGTTTGCTCCTATCTGATACCTGCTCCTTTACCCCAATTCCACTACCCCCTCCGCTGCTATTCCCTCATTTGAGGTGCATTCCGTCCGCATCTACTCCCCCTCCAACCTCCAGCTGGCTGTCATCTACCGCCCCCCAGAACTTGCCATCTCCACCTTTCTCGATCACTTCACCACCTGGCTGCTTCATTTCCTCTCTGTTGACATCCCCACTATCATCATGGGTGACTTCAACATCCCCATTGATGCTTCCACCCCAGCGGCCTCTAAACTTTTATCGCTCACTGCCTCCTTTGGCCTCACTCAATGGTCCTCTGCTGCCACTCACAAAGATGGTCACACGCTCGACCTTATCTTCACCCGCCTCTGTTCCCTTACTAATCTCACTAACTCACCCCTTCCCCTATCTGACCACAACCTACTGACGTTCTCTTCTCTCCCCTCTTCTAGTACACAACCCCCACTCCACAAACTCACTCACCCTCGCAGAAATCTCAAACACCTCAATTTACCAATGCTCTCTGAGTCCCTCCTCCCTCTTACAGACATATCTTCACTTCATGACACAGATTCTGCTGCCACCTTTTATAACACTACAATAACAGCAGCACTTGATTCGGCCGCCCCCTCACACATAGCAAAACTTGTACAATCAACAGGCAGCCCTGGCTGACCAGCCTCACCAAAGAACTGAGACAGGCTTCCAGGGTTGCTGAGCGGAGATGGAAAAAATCCCGCTCTGCCGAGCACCTAACCGCATACAAGCAGTCCCTCACCAGCTTCAAGACCACGCTCACTGCTGCCAAGCAAATTTACTTCTCATCTCTCATATCCTCCCTGTCTCACAACCCTAAACAGCTCTTCAACACTTTCAATTCTCTGCTCTGTCCCCCAGCACCTCCGCCTTCTCCTCTCATTTCTGCTGAAGACTTTGCCTCTTTCTTTAAGCAGAAGATCGATACGATCAGAGAAAGCTTTGGCCCACAGCCCCCATTGCCCCTCTTAGCTGCTCAACCCTCTTCCCCCAAAACCAACTTCTCCACCTTGACAGAAGATCAGCTATCCACCCTCCTAACAAGATCACACCTCACCACTTGCATGCTTGACCCGCTCTCATCCCACCTCATCCCTAGCTTCGCCACCTTGTTCACCCCTACTCTAACACACCTCTTCAACCTCTCACTTACAAATGGTGTCTTCCCCTCATCCTTCAAACATGCCTCAATCACACCCATTCTCAAAAAGACCTCCCTTGACCCATCCTCTGTGTCTAGCTATCGCCCGATATCTCTTCTCCCTTATGCCTCAAAACTACTGGAACAACATGTCCATCTTGAACTGTCCTCCCACCTCACCTACTGCTCCCTCTTTGACCGCTTACAATCAGGCTTCCGACTGCATCACTCAACTGAAATTGCCCTAACTAAAGTCACCAACGACCTACTAACCGCCAAGAGCAAGCGACACTACTCTGTCCTCCTTCTCCTGGACCTGTCTTCTGCCTTCGACACTGTGGACCATTCCCTCCTGCTACAGATTATCTCATCTCTTGGCATCACAGGCTTGGCCCTATCCTGGATCTCATCATATCTAACAAACCAAACATTCAGTGTTTCCCTCTCCCACACCACCTCCTCACCTCGCCCCTGTCTGTCGGTGTTTCCCAAGGCTCAGTTCTAGGACCCCTACTCTTCTCCATCTACACCCTCGGCCTGGGACAGCTCATAGAATCCCATGGTTTGCAGTATCATCTCTACGCCGACGACACGCAGATCTACCTATCTGGACCTGACCTCACCTCCTTACTGACCAAAATCCCACAATGTCTGTCTGCTATTTCTGCTTTCTTCTCTGCTCGCTTTCTAAAACTGAACATGGACAAAACAGAATTCATCATATTTCCCCCATCTCACTCTACCCCCCCACCAGACCTGTCCATCAACGTCAGTGGCTGCTCACTTTCCCCAGTCCCGCATGCTCGGTGCCTCGGAGTGGTCCTCGACTCTGTCCTCTCTTTCAAGCCACATGTCCAAACCCTTGCCTCCTCCTGCCGTCTCAAACTCAAAAATATTTCCCGGATCCGTGCATTCCTTGACCATGAAACTACAAAAACACTAGTGCATGCCCTCATCATCTCCCGCCTCGACTACTGCAACCTCCTACTCTCTGGCACCACTCCAATCCATCCTGCACTCTGCTGCCTGACTTATACACCTGTCTCCCCATTATTCCTCAGCCTCTCCTCTCTGCCAAGCCCTTCACTGGCTTCCTATCGTCCAGAGGCTCCAGTTCAAAACCCTAACCATGACCTACAAAGCCATCCACAATCTGTCTCCTCCATACATCTGTGACATGGTCTCCCGATACATACCCACAAGCAACCTTCGATCCTCTCAAGATCTCCTCCTCTACTCCCCTCTTATCTCTTCTTCCCACAACCACATACAAAGCTTCTCCCGTGCCTCTCCCATACTCTGGAACTCTCTACCCCAACACATCAAACTCGTGCCTACCATGGAAACCTTCAAAAAGAACTTGAAGACCCACCTCTTCCGACAAGCCTACAACCTGCAGTGATCATCAGTCTACTGAACCACCGCACGACCAGCTCTACCCTCTCCTAGTGTATCCTCACCCATCCCTGTAGACTGTGAGCCCTTGCGGGCAGGGTCCTCTCTCCTTCTGTACTTGTGTGTGCCTTGTATTGCTCATGTTTACTGTACTTGTCTATATTTGCCCCTCTTCACATGTAAAGCGCCATGGAATAATTGGCGCTATACAAATGTATAATAATAATAATAAATTTAGTGCTCCAATGTTGAAAAGCAAGGTCTTTTAGTATGATAAGGAGACAAGGCCACAACAGGACTTCAAAGCTTGAGCAAGGAGCCACGCCAGCATGGGGCCTGGAGATGCCTGGGGGCTTCAATTAGATTATACCTGTCAGCTGGACACAAAAATACACATCCATTGTCTCTCCCAGCCACTCCGATTCCATCCTAGGATTATGGATTATGAGCACACCTTTTGAGGTACAGACTCATAAAAAATATCCGCGTGACCCTGCGGAAATCGCACATCTTACAGTGCGACTTCCGAGTCGGTGAGGGCTCTGGGACCTGAGATACAGAGATTGGCCCTCCACAGCGACCCAATGGGGCCATGTTTGCTCTCCACACGACAGGCAAAACAAATCGCATTCACTGGTACCTCTCGTGTCCTGATCCGATCATCCTGGAGAAAGTTACCCCCTTTCTTAGATATTGGGAATAAAGTCTGCAGGGAGCAGAAGGGTGGAGATTATTATCCCACTCTCTGACATTGGGGGGAGGAACCCAGCATGTTTAAGAACTGAGAGCACATGGCAGAGACGGTCACTCTCACAGAAGAACAAGACGATGATGATCTAAGAAGGAGCAGGGGACAAATCTGCCAAGGGAGCAGCGGTACGCGCTTTGGGGACTGTCCGGCAACTAAGATTCTTATACCTGTGGACTGCAGAGCTCCCGGCATCCACATGCAACCTAAAACCTGGTAAAATTGACCTCCAGCTTAATATCTCTAAACCTTGTACCATTATTGTTATATTTTACTCACTCTGACTGCAAATCCACTGTAATTCCATTGTATAGCTTACTGTATGTTTCTGTAATTATCTAGTGCGCCCTTAAGGCAATTAAACCATAAAATTAATTTTGGGCTGAAGTTTTTACTCTGATCACTAATCTTAGAATACCCAGTGGGTAACGGGACACCCTCCCCGGCGGCCATTTGCTCTAGGTGCAGATCCCTTACTGAACTTAGAGACAAAGGGGCGTCGGAGAGCTGTGACTGTGTAGTTACGTCACATTGGTGACGTGGGAGGAACCGGTTTCCTTCACACATAGACACAGTAATGTAGTTATACTATTGTGTCTGAGTCTTCTGTAGAGAGGTTAAAAGCATTGTCTAGGCTGTAACATATCATTCACCACTGAATTGTATTTGTTGAAACATAAGAAAATTAATGATACTCACTTGCCTTAACTGAGCAGTCTGTTCAAATCACCAAACTGCTGCAGCCAATCACAGGCTTCAGAGGTCCTGTAACTTTGGATGACAAAGAAATTGCTTCCTAAGCCAATGTAGACAATCAAAGGGGTCTGCACTGGATCCATGTGGCTGCTATTATGTGGATATGCTTTTTTATTTTTTAAACACCTATGCCTAATTTTTTTTGTTGGTCAGCTCCAATAACCTTTGCATCTGTATGGAGATATCTTCACAAAAAATCCAATCACACTTATAGATCTGATAACTAAACCAATCTTTCTGCATATATAATGTAACAGAATCAAGCTTTCTAATTATGTCCCATACCAGAACAGAGAGGATGACTTCTAGTCAAATTAGCTCAAAGTTGCAGGTCCCCATAAATTTGAATAACTTGTGATTCAATACACAAGGATCACAAAGAAAAATGCCTGGCACCATTTCACAGGCTGGTAAAACACTCAGAGAGAGAGAGAAATGATGTCAGGCTTGGCCTTCCCAATAATGCCTTGCCACTTTCACATCTCATGGTCTAGCCAAGCCAATCGTGGTGCCTATAAAAGCCATTAGAAATGATGATAGCCAGCCAAGCAGCTCCATTTTAAGCTTTTACAGCGTAGGCATCGGCGGTGAGAGCACCCAGCTCTATCCATGGAGTACCACTGCGGTGCTGAAGCACTTTGAAAAAGGCGAGCAGTAGTGTCATTTTTCTTCCTCTGCGTCTCAGGCATGATGACATCACTATTTCATGCCTGTGTGTTAAGCAGTGAGGAGCAGCATGGAAACTAGGAGAGCTATTTATTTTTTTAATGTGGGGCCCATTATATTGTATGGAGGACTATATGGGGCCATTATTCTCTATGGAGGAATATTTGTGGCCCATAATAGTATATAGAGGACTGTGGGGCCACTACACTGTATTGACGAATATGTGGGTCCCATTATTCTGTATAGAGGACTATATGGGCCCATAATACTATATGAAGGACTATGTGGGGCCATTATTCTGCATTGAGGACTGTGGAGCCCATTATACTGTACTGAGGATTGTGCTGCCCATAATACTATATGGAGGACTATGTAAGGGCAATTATTCTGTATGAAGGACTATGTTAAGCCCATTAAACTGTAAGGAGGACCAAGTAGGACACATTATTCTGTATAGAAGACTATGTGGGACCTGTTGTACTATATTGAGGACTATGTGGGACAATTATTCTATGTAAAGGATTATCTGGGGTCCAATTTACTGTATGGAGGACTATGGGGCCCATTATACTATATTGAGGGCTATGTGGGCACATAATACTATATGGAAGACTGTCTCGCCACTATTCAGCATGGAGGACTATGTAAAGCCATTATTCTTTATTGAGGAGTTTTTGGGCCTCATTTAACTGTATGGAAGACTGTGGGGACCATTATACTATATGAAGGACTATATGGGGCTCATAATAATGAATGGAAGACTGAGGGGCCAATTCTGTATGGATGACTATTTGGGGCATATACTTTATGGAAGACTATGTGAGGCCCATTACGCTGTATTAAGAACTATATGGGGCTCATTATACTGTGCAATGGGCTGTGTTGGGATCACAGTTAAGACATTCTACTGGGTTTGGGTCCCCATATTTTGCTGGAGGAGGATGAACGGGGTGCAATAAGATCATCATACCATGCTTGTGGAGGAATTGACTATGAGATTATTATACGGTTTGTTGTGCATCCTACTTTATGGGGACAATGAGAGGGCAATCAAGGGGCTTCAATAGGAGGAAAAATGCTTTGACAGTGCTGCAAAGTTGTGAGATATGCTCTTCTGTAACCCCACCAAATATTTAGTTTTTCTGGGGGGTGTTGGCCCATTTAGAACTTTTAAAATGGAGCCCCATGATTTCTATAAAATGAAAGCAAAAAAGGATAATTTTCTGCATAACTGGTTTAATGGTAGAATTTAAAAATAGTATGTGCCACAAAAATAATGGTAAAATTGACACTAGTTCTTTTTTTATGCTCGTATGTACATACCAAACAAAGTGGCATAATAGTATTTAAGAAAAAAGCATTGAAAATATTATTCACTTATTTTACTTTGTACATTCCTGTTTTAATACACTAATTTAGCAACCATACATGGCAAAATTTCAGTTGTGGCCAAAAGTTTTGAAACTGAAACAAATGTTGTTTTTCACAAAGTTTGCTACTTAAGTTTTTTAGTTATTTTACTCAGGTGGTGTCAATTATAAGCATTTCATAAGTTTTTAAAATGTTTGTTTACAAATTCATCAAGTTTATGTAAAGACTTTCTAGTGTTGATTAGAGATGAGCGAATCAGACAAAATTCTAATTTTCCCTGGAAATTCTATTCCCAAAATTTGCGGTGAATACCATTTATATCTCCCTTTTTATGCTTTGGAGTCTTTCCAAACCCCAAAGCTTAACAAAATGTAAAAAATGGCCTTGCCTTAACCATCCAGTCCTTCTTGCACATTCTGTCACACAACATCCTGACATCCCAACATATACATAATTTTGCACGCACAGGCACCTAACCATTCCAGGTCTCTTCTGAGCCAAAAATCCCAGGAGATTTCAAGACTCATGACAGCGATTAAATAAAAAAGTGACCAGTACCAGATGGCTGATGGTGAAGAGCAAAGGGACCAGAGACGTAAGTAGTAATGTGAGTATGAATATTATTTCTATCATTTACCTTTTGATGGCCCTCCAAGGTTTTCAAAAATGATGGCCCCCACCATTTTTCTGAATTAAAAAAAAGATGTTTTTTAGCAATTGCAAATTTTTGTTATATTAAATTCCAGTTGAATATATTAGCTTACTTTCAGAGTTAACCCTTCATCTTCAATACTTCTGAAAACTCCACTTGCATGCCGACTAGTACCTTTTGGATCAAATCCTGACCAATGGCAAAATATTCTAGACTCATTATTACTTGGAGTTTAACACAATTTTCATGATTTTGTTTGTCTACCCACTTTGACCATAGGATGGACCATAGGTTCTCAATGAGATAATGATCTGTCAACGTTTGTTCACCTATCCACCTAGCTATCTTTTTTGCCTTGAAACATGGTGCTCCATCATGTTGTAAAAAGCATTGCTCATCAACAAATCGCTTCTGGATTATTGAAAGAAGTTGCTCTTGAAGGATGTTTAGATAACTTTCTTTATTCGTGGCAGTTTTCTTATTGTAAGTGAGCTTTCTACTTTGGAGTAACAGCAGCCTCAGTATGCTTTAGTATTGGCATGACACAGGACCAGGGCTGGCGCTAGGGGAAAGCAGACTAGGCAGCCGCCTAGGGCCCCCACTCCTCCAGGGGACCCCAGCCCGTGGCATGCCGCTAATAGCGGCACACCACACAGCCGCTATGGGGCTCGTATTCCACATTCCACTGGTCAGCATGATAGATGCCGATACAGTTGAAAGTAGTGATGGTGGAGAGAACGTCATGTGACGCTTCCTCTCCCATCATTCCCCTCTGCCTCTGACTCAGCAGCGTGTGCCTGCAGTGGAGCTGAAGAGACATTCTGCAGAAGCCAGAGCAGCAGAGGAACAAGGAGGAGAGGTAAGAATTTTGTGAGTGTGTGTGTGTATGCATTATGGTGTGTGTGTTTCTGCTGCACTATGCTGTGTGTGGGGGTACTGCACTAAACTGTGTGTGGTGGCTGCATTAGACTGTGTTTGGGGGCTGCACTATACTGTGTAAGTGGAGGCTGAACTATACTGTGTAAGTGGGGGGCTGCACTATAATGTGTGTGGGGGCTGCACTATACTGTGTGTGTTGGGGCTGCATTACACTGTGTGTGGGGTGCTACACTATACTGTATGTGTTGTGGGGGGCTGAATTACACTGTGTGGAAGACTGTATTATACTGTGTGTGTGGGGCTGCATTATACTCTGAGGGCACTGCATTATACTCTTAGGGGGTCTGCATTATACTCTCAAGGGACTGTATTATACTGTGTGTTGGGGCTGCATTATACTGTGTGTATGAGGGGGCTGTACTATACAGTGTGTGTTTGTGGGGGGCTGAATTATACTGTGTGAGGGGGCTGCTTTATACTGTGTGTGGGGCTGCATTCTACTCTGAGGGGGCTGCATTATGCTGTGAGTGGGTTGCTTTATACTCTGGGGGGCTGAATTATACTCTGAGGGGCTGCATTATGCTGTGAGGGGGCTGCTTTATACTCTGGGAGCTCCATTATACTTTGTATGGCGGGCTGTATTATTCTGTTCGTGGGACTGCATTATACTCTGAGGGGGCTGCATTGTGCTTTGAGGGGGCTGCATTATATTCTGAGGGAGCTGCATTATACTGTGTGTGAGGCTGCATTATACGGTGTGTGTGAGGGGACTGCACTATACTGTGTTTGGCAACAAAAATCCCAAATACATATTTATAGACCCGGGTAGTGACTAAAAGTAATGTCAACCCCCAGACTAATAGCACTAGCTCCAAAAAGCATGAAAAGAAAGAGGAGAACTAGGTCCATGATCGTAGCAAATATGTCACAATACCATTCCTGGGTCCACAACAAAAGGCCAGATGAAGGTCGTGATGGGACACAAAAGCTCAAGGGGGTCACTAGTAATCCAAAATAAATTGACATTATAGAAAGACAGATAAAAACAATAAAAACAACACAAAAATAACACATATCCAAGGGGATAAGGGATAACATGATGGGAACAGGAAGGTAAGGAACCGCAAGGAAAAATTATATGAACACTACAAAAAGGGGGAAAACCTAAGGGATTAATTAAGACCCTTTAGTATAACAGTGTCCAAATGAACAATCAACCTAGTTTCAAGTTGTACGAAGAGTTTTTTTTTTTATCACCTCCTCTGATACCAAAATGGGGCATATTATTCGACCCCTCTCCTCCTTACCTTTTACCGGTAAGCTCTGCTAGCTCACATCTTAATATATGACTTGCGTGGAACCGATTGACTTGGCTCTCCTTTTTGGAGTCGTTCATGGCCACTTGAACTTTTTTTACTGCTATTTACTAGCCTACTTGGAGCTTGCTATTTCCCCTTTATTATTTGATTTATATAATTTCATGGGGTGCTTTGTTAGAACAGAGGGGGTGGGGGTTTATTTTCTCTGCATTGGATTGACATCTTTTCTACTATGAGGTTATTTATTGTATTTTTTACTTGTATTAATTGTTTAATAAAAGTGATTTTGATACAGTGCATTACGAAAGTATTCGGCTTCCTGGAACTTTTCAACCTTTTCCCATATATCATGCTTCAAACATAAAGATACCAAATGTTAATTTTTGGTGAAGAATCAACAACAAGCGGAACACAATTGTGAAGTTGAATGAAATATATTGGTTATTTTAAATTTTTGTGGAAATACAAAAACTGAAAAGTGGGGCGTGCAATATTATTCGGCCCCTTTACTTCAGTGAAGCAAACTCACACCAGAAGTTCATTGTGGATCTCTGAATGATCCAATGTTGTCCTAATTGACTAATGATGATAAATATAATCCACCTGTGTGTAATAAAGTCAAGTCTAAATGCACCTGCTCTGTCATAGTCTCAGGGTTCTGTTTGAAGCACAGAGAGCATCATGAAGACCAAGGAACACAACAGGCAGTTCCATGATACTGTTGTGGAGAAGTTTAAAGCTGGATTTGGATACAAAATGATTTCCAAAACTTTAAACATCCCAAGGAGTACTGTGTAAGCGATCATATTGAAATGGAAGGAGAATCATACCACTGCAAATCTACCAAGACCCGGCCGTCTCTCTAAACTTTCATCTCAAACAAGGAGAACACTGATTAAAGATGCAGCCAAGAGGCCCATGATCACTCTGGATGAACTGCAGAGATTTACAGCTGAGGTGGAACGGTCTGTCCATAGGACAACAATCAGTCGTACACTGAACAAATCTGGTCTTCATGGAAGAGTGGCAAGAAGAAAGCCATTTCTCAAAGATATCCATAAAAAGTGTTGTTTAAAGTTTGCAACAAGCCACCTGGGAGACACACCAAACATGTGGAAGAAGGTGCTCTGGTCAGATGAAACCAAAATTGAACTTTTTGGCAACAATGCCAAATGATATGTTTGGCGTAAAGGCAAGACAGCTGATCACCCTGAACACACCATCCCCACTGTCAAACATGGTGGTGGCAGCATTATGGTTTGGGCCTGCTTTTCTTCAGCAGGGACAGGGAAGATGGTTAAAATTGATGGGAAGATGGATGTGTGTGGGGCTGCATTATTCTCTGTGGGGGCTCTATTATACTGTGTGTGGTGGACTGCATTATACTGTGTGTGTTGCTGCATTATACTCTTAGGTGTTGCATTATACTCTTAGGGGCTGCATTACACTCTTAGGGGCTGCATTATGCTCTTAGCGTGTTGCATTATATTCTTAGGGCTGCATTACACTCTTACGGGCTGCATTATACTCTTAGGGGGCTGCATTATACCTTGAAGGGGCTGCATTATAATCTGAAGGGCTGCATTACACTGTGTGTGGGGCTGCATTATACTCTGAGGGGGTTGCATTATACTCTGAGTAAGCTGCATTATACTCTGATTGAGCAGCATTATACTATGAGAGGGGCTGCATTATGCTCCATGAGGGGACTACATTATACTCTTTGAAGGGGGCTGCAGTAAACTCTATGAGGGGTCTGCACTATACTCTGATGGGAACTGCATTATAATCTATCAAGGACCATGGGGAATGCTTTTTATTATATGTACTATATGGGACCTGCATTATACTGCATTATACTGTATTGAGCACTATCTGTACCAATCATTCTTCCTCAGCCGGAAAAAGGGTAGGTGCACATGAACAGTAAACAATGCGTGTTGGACGCTGAGTACCTGTGCAGCGTCCAGATGTCACTGCATAGTGGATGGGATTTCAAGAAATCCCATGTCCACTGTGCGTGAACAGACACCCGCGGCTCACCCATGGAGAAGGACATGCGGCGCATGTTTCCAGACCGCAGCATGTCAACTTATCTTGCAGAAACTTGCGTACAATGTATTGGATGCGGTGATTCCGCACGGTTCAATGAACACATGCAAATTTACCTGTGTTCAATAGCTGGCAGCGCTTTGGACATGTGTTGCATCCAAAGCGCTACCAATTACTGAACATGGGCACCTACCCTAAAGGGGCAGAAAAACAAGCGTCGAATGACTTCATTATTTAGCGGCCGAACTTAGCTCATGTAAATAGAGCAGAAATATTTCTGTGTGATGGTGCAATATGTAAGCATTTGGGACCCCACTTTAAACTTTTGACCTTTTCCCCACTTTGTCTAAAACCGGCGATGCACAGGACTCAAAGTAAAACTCACCTTTTCTCTTCATACAGCTACTCTAAACTATTCTAATTTCTTTTATTCTTTCTTTTTAGTGACTTTCATTGTGGAACTGTATTTGACAAGTGAGTGATTTAGTAAAATAAAAAGCTTTCTTGTAACATCAGATCTTAAAATATATTTAACAAAGTAATCATAGGTAAAAATGAATAATCTTTATATTTCGTTTCTCCTTATTAATAGTCGTATTACAATAGTTGTCGCACACATATAATTTGCTGTCAGACTTGAGCCAGATGATTTTTTCCTTCGTACTTGAACAAGAACCTCCAATGTTCTTAAATTAATTCTTTGCTCCAAATTAAAAAAAGTAAAAGCCAAAAGAAAAAAGTACGGTATTCATGAAATGAATGTATTTTATTTATATTAATGTCTGTGTATATTTTTCCAGCAGGAGACAATCTTAGAAACATTTCAGAAGTGTTTTGATGTAATAGTAGTACAGTTAAGTGTTGTGTAATACTGTACTATTATGAATTCTCGTCAATGAGGACCTATTTTACTGCCAAATGGCTCTTATTTCATCCGTATAATTCAAACAAAATATGTGCCATGCTCTCGGTTACTGCTTTTAGATTTTGTTACCTAAAACAATCTGTAATAGATGGAGCACCATTACATCACATGGAGTTCTGCACAGGTAGTTCTTACAGGTTAATAAATGTAGATAAGCAAATCATGTTAATATGAAAAGCCATTTGTGTTTAATTTTTGAAAAACTCCTGGACTAGCAAATTCGAACAATTTGAGGCTTGATATGCCTGTATCACAATACACATACACGCTCTCCATGCATGTGCTGTGACTGTGATACAGAAGCGACACATGCAGCTGTGGCGCCGATCAACTGGTCAGCCGGCGCTCTCCATGTATCCGCGATCCCACTGTAGCTTTTTTGGTAAGCGCTACAGCTTGCCGAATAAGCAGGGATCCAAACAAATTTGCTCAACTCTAGTTATGGGTCTCAGAATGATGACAAAAGAAATTTTTTGTAAAAATTTCATAATTTTTTCACCACTATCATGTTTGGTATCAGTTTGCTCATAATGACATGGGGAATTAAAGTAAAAAGCGGGACCCAAATAAATTTGCTCAACTCTACCCATATCGTTCTCATTTTTCAGATATGCAGCTGTTTGAGGGCTTATTTTTTGCGACTTGAGCTGACGTTTTGACCGATACCATTTTGGGATACAATGTTTTGATCATATCTTATTGCATTTTTATGCAATAATGATAATGTAAAGGCCAAGAACCAAAAAAGCGTAATTCTGGCTATTCGATTTTTTTTTTCATTATGACATAAACCGATTGAAATAATTTATTTTATATTTTGATCGGATTGAGATGTATAGTGAAAATCACGATCCCCTATGAACACTAGCCACAGGCTGACTTTCACAGGAGGATCGTAATGATAGGCATGAGGGTATTCAGCAGACCCCAGTTGTCATAACAATTTGAAGCATGTCATCATGTGTCAGGAGCTCCACTCCTCCCATGGCTGTTAGAGGCACGTGATGGCTGATTAATTCAGCCGTTATGTGTCGGGAATGATGCTGGCTTGACTTGCGATCTCACATGAAGGCAGGGACACAACATATGAAGTAAGTTTGTAACTGAATTGATTGATTTGTAATATGCTGTAGTACAGCACCTTAACCCCTTCACAACATACGACACTCTATCTGCAGGTCGAGGACCTCCCTATAACTTGAATATTTGTATTAACATTCACATAATTTGAAAAAAATGTGTGGCATAAAAAGTGGAACGGCAATGAATTGGTTAATGTAAAGGAAAAAATATATTTTGAAATCTGGAAATATTAATGTGGGAGCTGTAAGCAGCAAAAAGAACTCCACGACTGCCACCAACCCAGGGTCGGACTGGGTTGTCTGGGGCCCACCAGAGGAATGGACTCTAGGGTCCCACCCTACAGCTATATGCAAATATCTGTCATTTGTTAGCCCCATTATAGAGGAGCATCAGCTGTAAAACACAGGCGACTTCTGCACATCTACTGTGCACCCCCATAACTGGGATGTATAATTACTGTACATTAATGGGGTTCTTTGGTTAAAACAAGTTATCACCGATCCATGGGCTCTACAGGATAGGTGATCGCTTAGGTCCAACCATTAGAAACTGCACTGATCAGAAGAATGAGGAAATTTTATCATTGATAGGACACTTATCCCTATTTTAAAATGGAGTGGCAGGTGGGATATCTGACCGCAGCATTATTCATTCTCTTTGGGGCTTCTATAAAAAAACAAGTGCAGCCACTGTGTGAATGACTGGTTCAGTGGTCAAGTCGGACATGCCACTCCAGTCTAATGGGGATAAAAAGTTCCCCATTTTGCTGAATGGTTCCAAGTTGTTAGACCCCCAACAATCAATAGGTTACCACTTATCCTATGGATGGAGGATAACTTTTTTCCACAGGAAAACTCCTGTAAGTGTATCTCTGATGCTGTCTACAAAGTATTTAATCTCTAATGGAAATAAAGAATCTTCTCCTTTATAATATCAGGGAGAACAAATGACTGCCAAACACAACACAATCCCCTATAGCAAGACCAATACCAGCACATACAGGAAGAAATACCACCACATTATGACCAGAACACATAGCGACCGAATAATACTTCATAAAAGGGACAATTTCTGCCCCACCATGACCAGACCACATATTACCACCACATAGTGACTAGTGTTGAGTGATACGATACTGCAAATATCGGGTATCGGCCGATATTAGCTGTATCGGGCTTTCGATTCCGAATACCGATATTTTCGTCATATCGGATACCGGAATCGGATTTGTCACTGTCACTGTGAGTGTCCGTCGGTCGGGTCTGTCAGGAGTCAGCGGCACTTACCTGGCAGAAGATCTCCGGCGGTCACGTCCTGGACTGCTTGATGGCCGCCATTATCTTCTACCTGGCGGTCACATGCAGTTTTTTCGCGATAACTGCAGTGACTGTAGGGTAATCCCTGCCGTAAACCAGTCCGATTGCCTGTCATTCTGATGTAGCAGAGCTGGATCGTCGTGGGACACTCGTTACTATGGACTGCGTCGGACAGGTGGTATACTTTTTTTTTTTTTTTTCATTTTTTTACAGGAGATCGATGGCGTCGCAGGATGAGACTGTAATAAAAGTAATGAAAACTGTGGTTTTTTTTTAATTAAATTAAAAAACTTTTTTATGAACATTCACCCGTCCGGGTACATCAACAATTTAACTATTTACATACAGGGACCCTGTCCGGGTTATTTATAATTCTTTGGCAGGGGTGTTCCAGGTACCACCTGGTACTCTTCTGATGTTTGCCAAACATCCGAGACACCAAGGACCACCAGGACCTGATGACGTCGTGTGGCCTGTACAGTCAAGTCGTGACCCGCTATCTGTGTCTGTGTGGCCACCTCTTTCATCTCCCTCCGGGTCTGGAACCCTATGTCCCGGACTGAACGAACCCCAGGGGGCCTAACAGGCGCCGGGTACGGGCCAGTTATACTTATCATGTCCATAGCTGGGGCTGCTGAGGAGACCACTGAGGGAGGCTGGGGAGATTTACGGCGTGGGGTGGGCACTTGTGCAGAGGCCTGGATGTGGGAGGCTGAAGGCTCCGAGGGTCTCACAGGTTCCTGACACTCTGGGGAGTAGGGGTCGCACCTGGTAACATTTAGGGCGAACCATCCATTGTAACCCCAGTGTCGGGTGTAAGTCACCAAGTCTCCTGGCAACAGGTCCCTCCCCGCGTGTCCTTCTGGGAGGTGAGCCTCCACGTCCCGCCGGGTCACAAAAACTTCTAAATAAAGTCCAGGCTCCTGGATGAAGCCCCAACCACCTTTCAATTTAAAGCTCCGTACTGCACCCTTACGCCGCGGCTCCCACAGGGTTCCTTTATCTTTTCTCATCCGGTTCTTATCTGCCCGGTCCTTCTCCAGGTTATGTTGCCGAAGCTTTTGGGTTTCTCGCTGCTCCCTTTGTCGCTCTGCTTCCCGCTCCCAACGTCTCCACTCTTCCTCCTGACGCCGGTTGAAATTCTCCTCCACCAGCAGCTCCATGTCTCCACCATCAAACTGCAGCTTACAGTGTCCGGTTTGCGGCAGCTCTCCTGGCGCCCCCCAGTCCTGGCGGCGCTCACCTGCGGAGGAAGCAGCCGGCTCTGGAACAGATGACAGTCGGGGCTCCGGTACAGACAGGTAGACCTCTGGTGCCTGCGCGGCCTCCTCCATGAGGACGGGTGTCGCTTCTTCTGTCTCAGCGACGGGGGCAGACAGCGGGATCTGGGGTGCTGCCGGTGCAGAGTTTTTTGCAGGAACGGGTGCCTCCACTGCGACAACGTCAACCGGATCACATTGCAAGGGCTGGGATGCCCGCACGGACTCCTCTACTAGAACGGGTGCCTCACCTTCCGGTACAGACACTTCAGGTAAGAGGGATTGGCGCCGCTCCAAGTTTAGTTTTAGGGCACGCCAGCTGGCTTCCATCCTGGCGACCTCCTCCCGGTGCCGGGCCAGGCCTCTTAGGGTATTCTCCGCTTCTTGCAGCGTAGGAGGGTTTCCAGGCCGGGTGCCCAACGGTGGTTCCGTGGCGATCGGGTCGCTTCCGTGGGGGGGAGAGCTCTGACTGCTCCATCCCTTCACACTTCTGCTCGTGTCCATTAGCCATCTCTGCCAAGTCACGTGTCATTAGCATCTGGAGAGGGCCCCTCTTTTGTAGGGAGGCGGGACCTTCGTGTTAGTTTCCGCACACTGAGGAGGATGAGGAGGCGGAACTGAAGAGCTGTGGGGCACGATCTTACATTGCAGTACCATTTACAGTGGTCGGCCATCGTTTTCGCGCCACTGAGTGAGTGTACACCCACGAAGAGCACGCCCTTCTTCTTCACCAGTGCCTCGTCGTGACGCAGATATGGCTGAAAAATGGCAAATACATTCTCTGATGATTTTAGCAATTCTCAAGCACAAAACCAGTTCAATTCAGGCACACAGGACTCGCTTATAGCGAGCTACAGAATCCTGTTCGTGACGCCCAAGTTGAGTCGCACAGAGCCAGAGGTTTTGGGGGTACTCGGCACCGAGCCCGTCGACTTCTATGGGGTATGTCACGGCTTTACCCGGCAATTGAATCAGAGTCTATTTTACTATGTAGAAGTGTATAAACTATAAATATATGTATATATATATATATATATATATATATATGTCACAATGACATGTATATATATATATATATGTACTCTATGTGTGTATATTTTGTGTTTACAACGAAAGAAAGGGTTCTTTTGTTGCGATATTTTGTTCCCATAGACTTACATGGGACTTCCGGTAACAGAATCGGATATCGACGATATTTAGTGATATCGGCGATACCATTCCGATACGATATTTTTAGATATCGAGCAGTATCGCTCAACACTAATAGTGACCGAATGTTAGGGTCTGCGGAACGCACCAAATATAAGATGTGGAGAGGTGCGTTCGCAGCCCGGGGTCCACCGTGCAGGCGGAGCCTGCTGCTAGTAAAATGGCGCAAGAAGCGAACTCTGTTATCCCACAGAGTTGCCAAAATAAACGCCATAACGCGCTGTGGCAATATGTGCGAACTCTGTTAATCCACAGAGCCGCTAGAAGAATGCCACAGCGCTATATGGCGATGTGTGCGAACTCACTTAACACAACTGAGTCGCAAAATAAACACGATAGGGCGCTGTCTAGTGTTGAGAGCGAACCCTGTTACGTTACAGAGCCACTGAGACAAACTTATGTGTCCTGTCAGGCACCCAGGTACACAGTGAACAGCTAAGCGAACATAGAACATGATCATGCGCTAATGTCCTCGCGGGAGTCACCCGCAATCTATGGCGTCTGAACGCCAGGCCCTGAATACGGCAATCAAACTCCTCACCGGTTATGCCGGCAATCTAGGGCATCTAGGACACCGACCCTGACCAGCTAGCATACCAAACTCCTCACCGATTAAGTCGGTATTCTAGGGGCTTATATCAGCCGGGCCCTAACCACACACATGCATGACCACACTGGCGCTAAGCATATAACAATTGATATTAGCGCATGGCGACCCAGCCATGCCACCCTTTTATAGCAACAGCTACGGGACCTGCCAGAAACAAGGACCAATGAGAAACTTTTCCAAACACATGTAGTTTCAGGGCCTTCCTGGCGCACCAATAGGAGCTGCTGCAGTACCTGAACATGTGACCCCTGATCTCCAATGAGAGATCTTACCCTGGGCATGCTCAGAAGGGGAAACGCAGGACTTCGTCCCAAAGACGTCAGCTCCTGCACTGGCTATAATAGCAGATCCAGGAGAGGCAGCAGCAAGTCTCTGCACAGTACTGGAATGGGCAAGACGCTGGGACCGACGTCTCTGCTGAGCAGGCTCCACTGCGGCTGGAGATGAATGGGGGATCGCAGAGGGACTGGTTCGAGACTCCCCTTGTGCAGCAGCGGGAACTCGAACCCTAACATTACCCCCCCTCCTAAGGCCCCCCCTTCTTTGGGCCTCGCTGTTCTCAAAGGCAGTGATGAGCTGCAGAGCGTGAACATGCTCAGCAGGCTCCCAGGACCTATCCTCAGGCCCATAACC
The DNA here is from genome assembly GCA_033576555.1 of Oophaga sylvatica. Lineage (NCBI taxonomy): Eukaryota > Metazoa > Chordata > Amphibia > Anura > Dendrobatidae > Oophaga > Oophaga sylvatica. The sequence continues at coordinate 244,120,736 of JARQOD010000003.1, read as the reverse complement.
CCTCCAATCCACCAAATAAAATTTTTTGCCTCGTACCACCTTGCACCCAACAATGGCGTTCACCTCATGATCGTCGGTAGATGAACCCGACGTCCCGACAGATGACTCGGAAAACCGGGAAACGGCCACGGGTTTCAGGAGGGACACGTGAAAGGTGTCGGTGATATCAAGGAGAGGCGGAAGGGCTAGGAGGTAAACCACCGGGTTCACCTGCTCAAGAAATTTAAAGGGGCCCAAAAAGCGAGGTGCCAACTTGGTGGACTCTACACATAGCCTGATGTTTTGGGCAGAAAGCCACACTAGGTCACCCGGAGCAAATGTAGGAGCGGGGCGCCGATGGGCATCGGCCGAAGACCTCATCCTCTTTGGAGGCCTGAATGGCATCCTGGGTGCAGTCCCAAATGTCCCGTGCCTCCAAAGTCCAGTCTGCCACCCTGGAATCGGCGGAAGACACGGGCATGGGCACTGGTACCCGCGGATGCTGACCGTAGTTCAGGAGGAATGGGATCTATCCGGTGGAGTCAACCACAGCATTATTTAGAGCGAACTCAGCCACACGGTAGCAAGGATGCCCAGTCATCCTGCCTGGCAGAGACAAAATGTGCAAGTATGTGACCAAGGTCTGGTTGGCCCTCTCTACCAACCCATTCATCTCGGGATGGTATGCAGAGGAGAGATTCAACTCAATGTTGAGTAAACGACACAGCTCTCTCCAGAACCGAGACGCAAACTGGGGACCTCGATCACTGACAATTTTGTCTGGCATACCGTGTAGGCGGAAAATATGCCTAATGAATAATGCTGCCAAGGCCCGTGCAAACGGTAGCCGTGGTAACGGCACTAAGTGCACCATTTTGGAGAAGTGGTCGGTTATTACCCAGATGATGGTGCAGCCCTGAGACTTGGGTAAGCCCACCACAAAATCCATCCCGACCATCTCCCAAGGCCTGTCTGCCACCGGTAAAGGGAAAAGTAACCCAGCTGGCCGTTGTCTAGGGGACTTATTCTTGGCGCAGGAGACGCACACCTGAACGCATTCCCTGACGTTACGGGCCATCTACGGCCACCAGTATGTCCTCGCCAGCAACTCAGAAGTCTTTTTGTCCCAAAATGTCCACCCACCCTGGACGAATGTGCCCAAGAGAGTACTTCCGGTCGCAAATTGGTGGGTACAAAAGTCTTGCCCGGAGGCACAGACTCAAGCGAAACCGGAGCCACCGTTCTTAGGCTCTCTGTGGGGACAATAAGCCGAGGCTCCTCCTCCACCTCCTCAGAGGACACCACGGAGCGAGATAGAGCGTCTGCGCAAATGTTCTCACCGGAGAGGAAATGGAGGGTGAAATGGAACCGGGAGAAGAACAAGGAACATCTGTCCTGATGGGAATTTATCCGCTGGGCTGTCTGCAAATACACCAAGTTCTTGTGGTCTGTGAATACTTGGAAGGGGAAGCAAGCCCCCTCCAGAAGATGTCTCCACTCGGAGAAGGCCAACTTCATAGCCAGTAACTCCCTGTCCCCGATGGAATAATTTCCTCTCTGCTGGTGTAAAGGTATTGGAAAAGAAGAAGCAGGGATGCTTCCGACTCTGGCCATCCTTTTGAAAAAGGACTGCTCCAGCACCAACAGAAGAGGCATCCACCTCTAAAATAAACGGTTTATCGACATCGGGGCGATGTAAGATGGGAGCACTGGCGAAATGCGACTTGATGGAGGGAGAACGCCTTGTTGACCTCCTCTGACCACAACTTGGGATTAGCTCCCTTCTTGGTGAGGACTACCAAGGGAGCTACCAAAGTAGAGAAATGGGGAATGAATTGGCGATAGTAGTTAATGAACCCCATAAAGCGCTGCACCGCCTTAAAGGAGTGGGGTTCTTGCCAATCCATCACAGCCTGTAGTTTGGTAGGATCCATAGCCAATCCCTGGGCGGAGATGATATAGCCCAGGAAGGTAGAGACTCCTGCTCAAACATGCACTTCTCCAACTTCGCATACAGGGAATTTGCTCGCAAGAGGTCGAAGACCTTGCAGACATCTCTCCGGTGGGAGGCCATATCTGGAGAAAAGATGAGAATGTCATCCAGATAGACTACCACTGAGGTGGTCAACATATCCCGGAAGATGTCATTCACAAAGCCTTGGAAGACAGCTGGGGCATTACAGAGCCTAAAGGGCATTACCAGATATTCATAATGCCCATCCCTGGTGTTAAATGCCGTCTTCCATTCGTCCCCCTCACGGATGCGAATCAGGTTATACGCACCCCGCAGGTCTAGCTTAGTAAATACCCTTGCTCCCCGAAGCCTGTCAAAGAGCTCAGAGATTAGCGGCAAAGGATACTTATTTTTCACGGTGATAGCTTTGAGACCCCTATAATCAATGCACGGACGTAATTCTCCGTTCTTCTTCTGCACAAAGAAGAACCCCGCTCCCGCTGGTGACACCGACTTCCTAATGAATCCCCTTGCCAAGTTCTCCTGAATATATTGGGACATGGTCTCTGTCTCAGGAAGAGAGTGGGGATAAACCTTCCTCTAGGAGGCTCAGCTCCAGGCAAGAGGTCGATAGGACAGTCATAGAGGCGATGAGGCGGAAGAGTATCCGCAGCCTTCTTCAAGAAAACGTCGGCATAAGATCAATAGACCTTGGGAAGAGGAGAGAGGTCTATGGGTATCTCAGTGGTGTTGACCTGCACGCTGTCCCTAATGCATCTGCCTTTACATAAATTATCCCAACTCAGAATTCTCCCTGAAGACCACTCAACATGGGGAGAGTGGTGGCGGAGCCAGGGTAATCCCAACAAAACCTCATCTATACCCTCAGGGAGGATAAAAAATGATATATTCTCCTGATGGGAAGGAGACATAGACAAGGTGAGTGGCACAGACTGATGGGTGATTTGTGTGGGCAGAATTTCTCCGTTCAGCACCCATACCGATACTGGTTCAGCCAACAACACCAAAGGCATGGTGTGGCGAGAAGCAAAGGAGGAAGACATAAAATTCCCCTCTGCCCCAGAATCCACACACAGCTTGATGGGTAGGGTGGTAGAACCGTGGGTAATTATCCCCTTGAGGAGCACTTTAGGGCAAAACTCATTGCGTCCAGTGACCCTGTTCCTACGATTACTGGGCACGACCGTTTATTCAGCCGCTGTGGACATCGGTTGGCAAAATGTCCCTGCTGCTGGCAAATATAACAAATCGGGGATGGACGAGTGACCCGAGATTTAGATCCTGCAGGAGCAACCTCCTGAAGGTCGGGCGCCAGAGGGATGGCGAAGGTAGGAGCCAACCGGACACTCTGCCTACACTGGGCACGTTCCAGCCTCCGCTCGTGGAAACGGAGGTCGACGCAGGTGGAAATAGCGATAAGCTTCTCCAGAGTAGCAGGAATCTCCCTGGTAGCCAAGGCGCCTTTCACATGACCCGCCAGTCCTCTCCAGAACACGGGAATGAGGACTTTATCTGGCCACTCTAATTCTGAGGCCAGAGTCCGAAATTGGACAGCAAAATGGCTGACCAAAGCCGAACCCTGGGTACTTGCCAGCAGTTGGAGCGCCGTATCGTGGGTGACCTGAGGTCCTAGAAAAACCTTTTTCAGAGCCTCCAGAAAACAAGAAGCGCTCTGCACCACAGGGTCGTCGCGCTCCCACAGCGGCTTGCCCACTCCAACGCTCTGCCAGATAGAAGAGCTATCACAAAGCCCACTTGTGCCCGAGCCATTGGGAAATGTGCAGCCAGAAGCTCGAGGTGTATGGAGCACTGACTTACGAATCCCCGACATTGCTTGCTGTCACCAGCAAACTTGTCTGGAAGAGGAAGGTGGGACAATGTAGGGACAGAGGTGGCAGAGGACAAACTGGCTGCAGCTACGCTAGCAGCCTGAACAGCGACTGCGGTAACATCCACAGCTGAGGTTGTGCGCTCAAGAGCCACCAACCTACCCTCCAGCTGCTGGATGTACAGCTGTAAACGCTATTCATCCGCCATTTTACTTTCCAGACCCTGGCGCTAATATTATGTTAGGGTCTGCGGAACGCACCAAATATAAGATGTGGAGAGGTGCGTTCGCAGCCCGGGGTCCACCGTGCAGGCAGAGCCTGCTGCTAGTAAAATGGCGCAAGAAGCAAACTCTGTTATCCCGCAGAGTCGCCAAAATAAACGCTGTAACGCGCTGTGGCAATATGTGCGAACTCTGTTAATCCACAGAGCCGCTAGAAGGAGTGCCGCAGCGCTATATGGCGATGTGTGCGAACTCACTTAACACAACTGAGTCGCAAAATAAACAAGCTAGGGCGCTGTCTAGCGTTGAAAGCGAACCCTGTTACGTTACAGAGCCACTGAGATAAACTTCTGAGTCCTGTCAGGCACCCAGGTACACAGTGAACAGCTAAGCGAACATAGAACGTGATCATGCGCTAATGTCCTCGCGGGAGTCACCCGCAATCTATGGCGTCTGAACACCAGGCCCTGAATACGGCAATCAAACTCCTCACCGGTTATGCCGGCAATCTAGGGCATCTAGGACACCGACCCTGATCAGCTAGCATACCAAACTCCTCACCGATTAAGTCGGTATTCTAGGGGCTTATTTCAGCCGGGCCCTAACCACATACATGCATGACCACACTGGCGCTAAGCATATAACAATTGATATTAGCGCATGGCGGCCCAGCCATGCCACCCTTTTATAGCAACAGCTACAGGACCTGCCAGAAACAAGGACCAATGAGAAACTGTTCCAAACACATGTAGTTTCAGGACCTTCCTGGCGGACCAATAGGAGCTGCTGCAGTACCTGAACATGTGACCCCTGATCTCCAATGAGAGATCTTACCCTGGGCATGCTCAGAAGGGGAAACGCAGGACTTCGTCCCAAAGACGTCTGCTCCCGCACTGGCTATAATAGCAGATCCAGGAGAGGCAGCAGCAAGTCTCTGCAAAGTACTGGAATGTGCAAGACGCTGGGACCGACGTCTCTGCTGAGCAGGCTCCATTGCGGCCGGAGATGAATGGGGGACCGCAGCAGGACTGGTTCGAGACTCCCCTTGTGCAGCAGCGGGAACTCGAACCCTAACAACGAATAATATGACATATTACCAGCATATAGGGACCAAATAATACCACATACAAGGAAAA
>JARQOD010000003.1:243871581-244115496 GCA_033576555.1 Oophaga sylvatica | reverse complement strand
CTTCGCAACTTATGGAGCAGGGTTGTTAACTGCGGATAATTATTTAGGAAGCACTGCACCACCAGGTTCAAGGTGTGAGTCAGGCAAGGAATGTATCTGAGTTTTGCCAGGGCTATGGCCGCCACAAAATTACTGCTGTTATCACTGACTACCTTGCCTGGCGCAAGATGTAGACTGCCCAGCCATGACTCAGTTTCTCGCTGCAAGTAGTCGGCCAGTACCTCCGCGGTGTGTCTGTTGTCGCCCAAAGACATCATCTTTAAAACAGCCTGCTGATGCTTACCACTAGCTGTTCGATAGTGTGACACCTCATGTGCAACACTGGCAGCTGCGGATGGAGTGCTCATGCGACTGCGCTCTGTCTACGATCTTTCGCTTCAGGAGGAGGAGGAGGATCGAACGCCTACAGCCAACTGTTGCCTATACCGTGGGCTAGGCAGCACTGTCCCACCGCCGCTGTCCACTGTGGACCCTGCATCCACCACATTAACCCAGTGCACAGTGATGGACACGTAACGGCCCTGGCCATGCCTACTGGCCCATGCATCTATTGTGAGGTGCACCTTTCCTCTCACTCATTGTTTGAGTGCATGGAGAAGGCGGTCTTTCACATGCAGGTGGAGGGCAGGGATGGCTTTTCTAGAAAAGAAGTGCTGACTGGGTAGGTCATAAAATTGGACAGCGTAGGCCATGAGCTCTCGGAAAGCTGCGCTTTCAACCAAACGGAAGGGCATCATCTCTAATGAGATCAGTTTGGCAATGTAGGCGTTCAAAGCCAGTGTATGCGGATGAGAGGATGAGTACTTTCTTGTCCTACTCAGAGTGTCTGCTAGGGTGAGCTGGACTTGAGAGCTGCATATGGGTGAACTAGGGTTGGACATGACGGACTGAGAGGGGGTTGGTGATGGTGATAGTGGTGGTGGTGGTAGTGATGGCCTAGATTCAGTCTTTAGTTATAAAAACATTGTGATTCCCTGACTGTTTTGGCCTTGCAATGACACCTCAACATTTCTTGCTGGTGGTATGCTACCGGTGGGCTTACAGTGGGGGAAGTGATGGAGCGTTGCTGGCTACCTTCAGTCGGAGCAGGTGCACATGTGCTACTTGAAGTTTTGCAGTTGGTCCTTGCTTGCAAGTGCATGTTGATTAAATGTCTGAGCATGCAACTGGTATTCAAATTTTGGAGATTTTTTCCCTCGGCTAAAGGTCCTTCCATACTTCTTACAGATAACCTTTGCCTCATCAATAGGATTTTGGTCAAAAAAGTGCCACACTGCACTCTTCCTACTATGGTATAAATTTTCAGGGCTTGCACACTCTGCTAATGTGACCGTCTGGCCAAGCTGTTCTGCAACTCTTTTTGTTTTTTTAACATGTTTTTGGACTGCTACGGTCCTGCCAGATAACCGCTGCTGCGATGTCGATGCCTGCTGCGGATCCTTCTCCTCTTCTGAGCTATTGCCAGTGGCACTCTCTTCCCCCAATGGATGCCAATCCGGGTCAACAACTGGGTCACACATCACCTCCTCTTCAATTTCATCTGCACCTTCCTCTGTGTCACCGTGTAAGGTGGTATAGAATGCGGGAAGGGGCATCTGAGTTTCATCAAGGTCAGATTCTGGCTCAGTAGACTGCGAGGGCAATGTAGTGAAAAAATTGTAAATCTCCATATATATTTCTGGAGTCACACACAGAGGCTCTGAGGCTCAGTATGGATTAGACAAAAATATAAAAAGCTGAAATAGGGTACTGTATCACAAGCGTACAGCTGTATACAGTGTAGGGGTAATTTTAAATCTCCGTATATATTTCCGGAGTAACACACAGACGCTCACAGGCTCAGTATGGATTAGACCAGAGTATAAAAAGCAGAAAAAGGGTACTGTATCACCAGATACCAGGTGTATATAGTATAGTGAAAAAATTGTAAATCTCTGTATATATTTCAGTAGTCACACACAGACGCTCTCAGGCTCAGTATGGATTAGACCAGAATATAAAAAGCTGAAATAGGGTACTGTATCACAAGCGTACAGCTGTATACAGTGTAGGGGTAATTTTAAATCTCCGTATATATTTCCGGAGTAACACACCGACGCTCACAGGCTCAGTATGGATTAGACCAGAGTATAAAAAGCAGAAAAAGGGTACTGTATCATCAGATACCACGTATAGTATAGTGAAAAAATTGTAAATCTCCGTATATATTTCTGGACTCACACACAGTCAGCATGTATTTGTCCGTGATACCAGCCGGTACATGGTACTGTGTGAGGAGCGTACAGCTCTATACGGTGTGGAAAAAAATGAACACTCGGTAACTGTGCAGAAAAAAAAAATAAAAGTATTAGTGCTGTGTAAAAAGCAGTCTGCACAGCAGTGTACACACAGCAATACAGCTAGCAGGCAGCCTATTAACCAGCTTTGCTGCTGCACAAAAGAAAATCCTCCCCTGTCACTGGCAGACAGGCTAATAACCAGCGCTGCTGCACACAACAAGATCCTCCCCTGTCACTGCACACTAACTGTACAGCAAAATTGCTTTCAGCACAAGCACAGAATCACTTTTCTTTCCGGCCTAACTTTCCCCTACTGAGAAACAGCGGCAGCAACCTCTCCCTAAGCTAAGATCGGCAGAAGTAAAATGGCGGTCGGCGGTCATTGCTTTTATAGCCACAGTGATGCCACACAAAGCAAGCCAATCACTGCAATGCCCTTTTCTAAGATGGAGGTGGCCGCTGCCCATGTCATATCATTGCCCACAGTGTGCATCCTTGCTCATTGGCTGAGAAAAGGCGCCTGCAAGCATTACGGGAAAACCGACATTGGCGCTCGGGTCGATGACCGCACGGCTGACTTCACGCTATGGTCGGCGATTTTTTAATCTGATCGACATGTTTCGCTCAACTCTACTCACCACACATCTAGATAAGCTCCTTGGGGTCTAGTTTCAAAAATGTTGTCACTTGTGGGGAGTTTCTACTGTTTAGGCACATCAGGGATTCTCCAATCATGACATGGCGCCCTCAGAACATTCCATCAAAGTCTGCAGTACAAAATGGCGCTCCTTCCCTTCCAAGCTCTCCCATGCGCCCAAACAGTGGTTCCTTCCCACATATGGGGTATCAGCGTACTCAGGAAAAATTGCACAACAACTTTTGAGGTCCAATTTCTCCTGTTACCCTTGGGAAACTAAAAAAAATAGCTGGCTAAAACATCCCGGGGGTGCAGCTAGAGGTGCAGCGGCCGAACACCCCTTGGGTAAGAGCGTGAAAACTGACAACAGAAATATAAGATCTTGCCTGTGTTACTTCACACTAGGAAAGATATTGAATTTGCACTTATCTCCATTAACGCCACGGAAGATGTGCTGCAGGCTGGCGTAGACGTGGCCCTGTTAACTGCACAGAAGCCACTTGCCAGCCGTTAGGAAGTGCATGCGACTCGAGCCAGGCATGCGTGCTGCCAGCCGGTGTGCGACTGGACTTAGCAACTCTCTTTGCAGCTGGCAAGCGATGTCCATGTTACGTGCCCCGCAGTCTGCTCAGGGTGTATCGCTACCCTCTGTCGGAGCTAGACTGCGCCACATTGATTACCTGCCTAGCATCTATTAACCTGCCTGAAGGACCTGTGCTAATTAGCCGAGCTAATTCTGGCATCGGCAGGTCCCGGAGAGAGAAAGTTAGAGAGCACGTGGAGCCCAGAATTAGAGGCATCCACACATGAACACAACCATTTAGAAATTATCTGACAGCACCGCCATGCTTGCGGTCAGGCTATTTAAAGGCTAAGCCCTGCCCTCAGCCATCTCGTTAATCGCATCACTGTTGACATCACAGTTCACCGCATCACTGTTGACGTCACCCGTGGCCAATCAAGCAGTGCCAGGTCTCCGGATCAGCTGACATCAAATCACCAATCACGTCATTGGCATGCTCAGTGCAGGAAATCCTGGACTTAGGCTGTGGCAGCCCTGTTCCTTTCTGTGACCCATGCTTAACGCTACTAGGAACAAAGACCCTTGCAACAGCTTGTACTTACCTTGTATTGGCAAGGCGTCGGGACCGACAGCGAAGCTGAGCAACATCTGCCCCAGCTGGACCAGGATGGGAGACCACAGACTCCCCAGATCCAAGTTCGGATCCAGCCATCGCCCGATGCCTAACACATGTTCACACCTTGTACTCTTCAGGAATCTAGTCCATGCACAGGACCTTCCAGCACAGAGACCATCCAGGTCCACGGCCTCACCATGTGCTCTTCAGGAAGTCAGAAACTTCCAACACTCAGGCCTTCCATGACCTTACATTACATCCCATGTGACCAAAACCCCAGTCACACTATAAAGCTGTAACCACCCCCTAAGGTGGGAGGTGTGTGTGGTTAGCCAGTCCCGCCTAGCTCTCCAGGTAACCCTGTAAGCCTCCCTTATAAACAAAAACAAGGCTCATAGGACTACAGGTCCCAGAGCAACATTACTGGCTTACAGCGCAGAGGATCTCCTCCTCTGCAACACATACCAGCCATTTACAATAATGCTGGTCACTGTCTTACCCTGTGCATAGATTTGGACTTATACATGGAATCAGGCCACAAAGTTGGCTGCTGTTCATTTGGGCAAGCAGGCAACAAAAATAGTCAGGTAGCTGGGTCAGAATTGGGAGGTACGATTAATCATCAAGCAGGAGAAACATCATTAAAAGCTGAAGTCAAAATCAGGAATATCCATCAAGACATAGGATCTTCGATACACAAAACAGCAGAACCAGTTAAGCTATAACTGGCAGTGGGAAATGTTTTAAATAAGTAACCCCACTTGGGGCTGCCAGTTGGAAGAAAGGCAAACTAGGGTTTAACCCCAAAGCTTCTGCGGTTGCCAGAGTCATGTACTAGAGACAAAACTAGACTACTGAACAGTCACTCTGTGCTAACCAAAGATCAAATTGAGAACAAAGGGGAGAGGCAACAGTGCAACTGTCACTGATGAAACATTTATAATTATATTTTTAATGTTGATGTTAGCCGAAACCCAAGATCATTTCACTGGACCATAACCAGGTCAATGTACCAGGTCATAGACCTCCCTACAATACAGGAATTAAGGATATTTTCTAATTCTAGCTCTGATACCTCTAACCAGCAAGGGGGGTTGCGTAAAATGATGCAAATGTGAGCTGTATGCCTATAGAGAGGATTCTGGAAAATATCAGGAATCCAGAAAAAAGGAAGAAGTTTGAGCCTGAAGGCTACCAGATTGACATTCTCTAATTTCTCATAAAGGCCAATATACTTTGGCCCTAACTTAACAGAGGAAAGCTTGAGTTTGATATTTCGAGTGGATAGCCATACTTTGTACACAGTACTGAAACTTGACCCATCTGTCTGGCTCTTACTAATAGAAGATATCTGTCCATCCTGTGCCCATCTCAGATTTTTTCTTGCTTACCAAAGAATCTACAACTTCAGAGGCTGAAAAGGGACCAAAAGGAGTGGGTACTGCCTGGAGGCCTTTGGGTACTAATTTTACAATCTTTTTCACAGTCTTAATTCATCATTGGCCACCCAGAATACCTAGCCTAAAGTCGATGGACATTATTATTTCCAGGGTGACCTCTGAGATTTGAGTCATGGGATTTCTGTTGAACTTGGAGACAGAACTCAGAAATAAACACTTTTTGATTTGAGGTATTGTCTGGGTCTAGATCTTGGGATCTATTTGCTCAAATGTAAAGAAACAGAGGACACAACTATATCTTTAGTCAGAATAGGAACCTTTTCCGAATCCTCAGACGGAGACGAACAGAAAGTTTGAGAGGGTGTGTCAGATTTTATGTTTTTAGTAGTGTTGAGCGATACTGCTCGATATCTAAAAATATCGGATCGGAATGGTATCGCCGATATCACTAAATATCGGCGATATCCGATTCCGATACCGGAAGTCCCATGTAAGTCTATGGGAACAAAATATCGCAACTAAAAAAAACCTTTATTTCCTTGTAAACACTAAATATACACACATAGAATACATATATATATATATACATGTCATTGTGACATATATATATATACATATATGTATAGTTTATACACTTCTACATAGTAAAATATCCTCTGATTCAATTGCCGGGTAAAGCCGGCTTCTGTGAAAAGACAGAAGCACCCGACATGAAATGACACTTGGTGTACATAGGGTTAACCATGTCTTTTCATGTCATTTGCAATCTGATTTGCACAAACAATTACATCAGTCTATGTGTGCAAAATTTCACACCTGTAGGGGTTAATTAAAGGTGTAAATTCGTTGTAAAAAAAAACGGACTTTTTTGCTACGAATTTACACCTTTAATTAACCCCTACAGGTGTGAAATTTTGCACACATAGACTGATGTAATTGTTTGTGCAAATCAGATAGCAAAGGACATGAAAAGACATGGTTAACCCTATGTACACCAAGTGTCATTTCATGTCGGGTTCTGCATTTTCACAAAAGCCGTCAATTGAATTAGCGGCTATTATACTATGTAGAAGTGTATGAACTATGAATATAAATATATATATATGTGTCACAAATTCAATGACATGTATATATATATATATATATATGAGGTGTAAAATTGTTTAAAAAAATGCGTGGGCTCCCGCCCTATTTTCGCAACCAGACAGACAAAGCCAGCGAATGGGGGCAGATAATAATAGCCCAGAGAGGGACCATTATTTTTGGCCCCCCTGGCTACTAACATCTGCCCCCAGACACCCCAGAAAAGACAAATCTATAATTAGATTCGCCCTTTCTGGCACTTTGCCCGTCTATTCCCATTGCCCTGTAGCGGTGGCGAATGGGTTAATATGGGGTTAAAGCCACATTGCAATTGAAAGGTGACCTTAAGCCAGGTTAATAATTGAGAGCTGTCAATTAGACAACTATCAATTATTAATCCTATTGCATGAAATAAAAATAAAACACACACACTTTAATTAAAATCATTTTAATGAAATAAAGACACATGTTTTTGACCATCTTTATTTGACTGCAAAAACCATTTCCGGTAATAAAAATAAAATAAAAAAGCAAAATTATTCTTACCTATCCCATGCACAGTCAGGTCCCACGGTGTAATCCTTCAGAAAGGGTTAATGTTTACTGCAGGGACCGCAGCTAATGCTGAAGCCTCACAGTAAACCCCCAAATGAATGATTTCCTCTCCTGGCTGACAGGAGAGGGAAGTGGAAAGCTTAATTGATTGCTTTCCACTTTCACTTCAGGTCAGCCAGGGACACAATCAGTGACGTCAGAGGGAACTGATTAACAAAAATAGGGGATCCCCTCGAAAAAAATTGGCGTGGGGTCCCCCCTATTTTTGTTAACCAGCCAGATGAAGCAGACCGCTGAGGCCTGGATTTTCAGGCTGTTAAGGAGCCAAGATCCATGGACCTTGCCAGCCTGATAATACCAGGCCACAGCAGTCTGCATATCTTGGCTGATTAACAAAAATAGGGGATCCCCTCGAAAAAAAACGGCGTAGGGGTCCCCCTATTTTTGTTAACCAGCCAAGTAAAATGCAGACTGCTGCGGCCTGGTATTAAAAGACTGTCAAGGCCAATGGATTTTGGCCCTCAACAGCCTGATAATAAAGATGTGCCAATTGTGGAACTTTACCCGGCTCTTCCCACTTGCCCTGTAGCGGTGGCAAGCGGGGTAATAAGAGGTTAATGTCACCGTTGATTGCACGGTGACAATAAGCCCGGTTAATAATGGAGAGGTGTCAATAAGACACCGATCCATTATTAATCCCAAAGTTATTAAATGTATAAAAAAAAGACAAAGCAAGAAAAAAGTCTTTTAATGAAATAAAAGAGACAACACAGTTTTCATTAATTTTATTATACACTCATTCCTGCGACGCCATCGATCTCCTGTAAAAAAAGAAAAAAACAAACCAACAGTATACCACCTGTCCGACGCAGTCCATAGTAACGACTGTCCCACGACGATCCAGCTCTGCTACATCGCAATGACAGGCAGAGCCTGTCATCGCAACGCAGCACAGCTGATTACCTGCTTCCCCGGTGGTGACGTCATCGGACTGACTGCTTTACGGCCGGGATTACCCAGCAGTCACTGCAGTTATCGCGAGAAACTGCATGTGACCGCCGGGGAAAGATGATGGCGGCCATGAAGCAGTCCAGCCCGTCACCGCCGGAGATCTTCTGCCAGGTAAGTGCCGCTGACTCCTGACAGACCCGACCGACGGACACTGACAGTGACAGTGACAATCCCGATTCCGGTATCCGATAAGACGAAAATATCGGAACTAATTATCGAAAGCCCGATACAGCTAATTTCGGCCGATACCCGATACTTGCGGTATCGTATCGCTCAACACTAGTTTTTAGCACTAGGTCTGAATTTTACAATAAAACAAAATCTAGTCAAAAATATAGCCCATACAGATTGCCTAGTGTTGAAATTTATGGCTGATTCCAAATAAGCCTAATTTTTATGGTCTGCATGATAACAATGATTGTATGTTTGGCTTTTCTGAGTAAGTCATGCCATTACTTAACCCCTTCACCCCCTAGGGTGGTTTGCACGTTAATGACCGGGCCAATTTTTACAATTCTGACCACTGTCTATTTATGAGGCTATAACTCTGGAACGCTTCAACGGATCTTCGCGATTCTGAGATTGTTTTCTCGTACCATATTGTACTTCACGATAGTGGTAAAATTTCTTCGATATAACTTGTTTTTATTTTTGAAAAAAATGCAAATATTGCGGAAATTTTGAAAATTTTGCAATTTTCAAAATTTGAATTTTTATTCCCTTAAAACAGAGTAAGATGTCACACAAAATAGTTAAGAAATAACATTTCCCACATGTCTACTTTACATGAGCACAATTTTGGAACCAAAATTTTTTTGGTTAGGAAATTATAAGGGTTAAAAGTTGACCAGCGATTTCTCATTTTTACAACAAAATTTACAAAACCATTTTTTTTTAGGGACCACCTCACATTTGAAGTCACTTTGAGGGGTCTATATGGCAGAAAATACCCAAAAGTGAAACCATTCTAAAAACAGCACCCCTCAAGATACTCAAAACCACATTCAAGAAGTTTATTAACCCTTCAGGTGCTTCACAGAAGCTGAAGCAACGTGGAAGGAAGAAATAAATATTTAACTTTTTAGTCACAAAAATGATCTTTTACAAACTTTTTTTATTTTCACAAGGGTAAAAGGAGAAAATGGACAGATAAAGTTGTTTTGCAATTTCTCCTGAGTACGCCAATACCCCATATGTGGGGAAAACCACAGTTTGGGCACACGGCAGAGCTCGTAAGGGAAGGAGCGCCGTTCGACTTTTTCAAACCAAAATTGGCTGGAATTGAGATTGGACGCCATGTTGTGTTTGGAGAGCCTCTGATGTGCCTAAACAGTGGAAACCCCCCAAAAGTGACAAAATTTTGGAAACTAGACCCCCTATGGAACTTAGCTAGATCTGTTGTGAGCACTTTGAACCCCAAAGTGTTTCACAAAAGTTTATAATGCCTGGGTGTGAAAAAAAAAAATTCCACAAAAATGATTTTTTAGTCTCAAATTTTTCATTTTTCCCAAGGAAATTGGACCCCAAAAGTTGTTGTACAATTTTTCCTGAGTACGCTGATACCCCATATGTGGGGAGAACTGTTTGGGCGCACAGCAGGGCTTGGAAAGGAAGTAATAACGTTTTGGAATGCAGACGTTGATGGGGGTCATGTTACATTTGCAGTGCCCCAGATGAGCCTAAACAGTGGAAATCCCCCACAAGTGACCCTATTTAGGAAACTAGACCCCCTAAGGAACTTATCTAGATCTGTGGTGAGCACTTTGAACCCCCAAGTGCTTCACACATGTTTATAATGCCCGGGCATGAAAATAAAAAAATCCAATTTTTTTCCCACAAAAATTATCTATTAGTCACCAATTTTTTATTTTCCCAAGGGTAACAAGAGAAATTGGACCACAAAAGTTGTTGTCCAATTTGTCCTGAGTACGCTGATACCCCATATGTGGGGGTGAACCACTGTTTGGGCACACGGAAGAGCTCGAAATGGAAGGAGCACCATTTGACTTTTTCCAACCAAAATTGGCTGAAATTTAGATTGGACGCCATGTTGCATTTGGAGAGCCCCTGATGTGCTTAAACCGTGGAAACCCCCCACAAGTGACCCCATTTTGGAAACTAGCCCACCTAAGGAACTTATCTAGATCCAGGGTGAGCAATTTCAACCCCCAAGTGCTTCACACAAGTTTATAACGTAGAGCCGTAAAATTTAAAAAAATCATATTTTTTCCACAAAAATGATCTTTTCACACCAATTTTTATTTGCCCAAGGGTAACAAGACTCCAAAATTTATTGTGCAATTTGTCCTGAGTACGCTGATACCCCATTTGTGGGGGTAAACCACTGTTTGGGTGCATGGCAGAGCTTGGAAGGAAGGAGCGCCGTTTGACTTTTTCAACACAGAATTGGCTGGACGCCATGTCGTGTTTGGAGAGTTCCTGATCTGCCTAAACAGTGGAAACCCCCAACAAATGACACTATTTTGGAAACTAGACCTCTAAATGAACTTATATAGATGTGTGGTGAGCACTTTGAACCCCCATGTATTTCACTAAAGTTTATAACGCCCGAGCATGAAAATAAAAAAATCATATTTTTTCCACAAACATGATCTTTTAGTCCCCAAGTTTTTTTTCCCAAGGATAACAGGGTAAACTGGACCCCAAAAGCTGTTGTCCAATTTGTCCTGAGTACGCTGATACCCAATATGTGGGAGAAAACTACTGTATGGGCACACGTCGGGGCTCGGAATGAAGTAGTGACGTTTTGATGGAATGGTCTGCAGGCGTCATGTAGCATTTGGAGAGCCCCTTATGTAACTAAACAGTGGAAACCCCCCACAAGTGACCCTATTTTGGAAAATAAACCCCACAAGGAACTTATCTAGATGTGTGGTGAGCACTTTGAACCCCAAAGAAGTTTAAAACGTACAGCCGTAAAAATAAAAATCTTTTTTTATTTACAAAAATGATTTTTTGCCCCCAATATTTTATTTTCACAAGGGCAACAGGAGAAATTGGACCCCAAAAGTTGTTGTCCAATTTGTCCTGAGTACGCTGATACCCAATATGTGGGAGAAAACTACTGTGTGGGCACACGTCGGGGCTCGGAAGGGAAGTAGTGACGTTTTGGATTGCAGACTTTGATGGAAAGGTCTGCGGGCGTCATGTCGCATTTTGAGAGCCCCTGATGTGCCTAAACAGAGGAAACCCCCCACACGTGACCCCATTTTGAAAAATTGACCGCACAAGGAACTTATCTAGATGAGTGGTGAGCACTTTGAACCCCGAAGTGCTTCACAGAAGTTTATAACGTACAGTCATAAAAACAAAAAAATCATTTTTTTTTACAAAAATGATATTTCCGCCCCCAATCTTTTATTTTCTCAAGGGTAACAGAAGAAATTGGACCGCAAGAGTTATTGTGCAATTTGTCCTGAGTACGCTGATACCCCATATGTGGAGGTAAACTACTGTTTGGGCGCATCGCAGAGCTCAGAAGTGAAGGAGCACCGTTTGACTTGGCTGGAATTGAGATCAGACGCCATGTCACATTTGGAAAGCCCCTGATGTGCCTAAACAGAGGAAACCCCCCCAATTCTAACTCCCACCCTAATCCCAACACACCTCTAACCCTAGTCCCAACCCTAACCATAACCCTAACCACAAACCTAACCCTAACACACCCCTAACCCTAATCCCAACACTAACCCTAATCCTAACTTTAGCCTCAGCCCTAACCCTAAATTTAGCCGTAACCCTAACCCTAACCCTAATTGGAAAATGGAAATAAATACATTTTTTAAATGTTATTATTTTTCCCTAACTAAGGGGGTGATAAAGGTTGGGTTTGATTTACTATTTATAGCGGGTTTTTAAGATTGGCAGCTATCACGCTAAAAGCTTTTTATTGCAAAAAATAGTTTTTGCATCACCACATTTTGAGAGCTATAATTTTTGCATATTTTGGCCCACAGAGTCAAGTGAGGTCTTATTTTTTGCGGTACGATTTGTCGTTTTTATTGGTACCATTTTTGAGCACGTCACATTTTTTGATCGCTTTTTATTTCGATTTTTGGGAGGTCAGAATGAACAAAGATCGGCAATTCATGAATTTCTTTTGTGGGGGCGGTTATACCGTTCCGCGTGTGGTAAAATTGATAAAGCAGTTTTATTCCTCCGGTCAGTACGATTACGGCAATACCTCATTTATATCATTTTTTTAGGTTTTGGCGCTTTTATACAGTAAAAGCAACTTTATATAAAAAATAATTATTTTTGCATCTCTTTCTTCTGCGAGCTATAACTTTTTTTCGCTGATGATGCTGTATGGAGGCTCGTTTTTTGCAGGACAAGATGACGTTTTCAGCGGTACCATGTTTATTTATATCGGTATTTTTGATAGCGTGTTATTCCACTTTTTGTTCGGCGGTATGATGATAAAGCATTGAATTTTTGCTTTGTTTTTTTTAAAGGGTTCACTAAAGGGGTTAACTAGTGGGACAGTTTTATAGGGGGGGTTATTACGGATGCGGCGATACCAAATATGTTTACTTTTATTGTTTTTTTTTTTTTTTATTTACAGGAAGAAATTATTATATTATTGGGGAATATTTTATTTTTTTCCTTCATTTTGAAATTTTTTTTTTACACTTGTGATTTAGATATTTTTTTACTTTTTTACTTTGTCCCAGGGTGGGAAATCACTGTATTTTATCAGATCACTAGTCTCGCAGTGTGCACAGCACTCTGTGAGACCAGCGATCTCACAGGCAGTGCAGGACGCTTCCTCAGCGGCCATCTTGGATCCGGGGTCCTGCAGGAAAGAGGCCTTCAGAACAGCGCGGTCACATCGCTCTGTTCTGAGGGCCTCAGGGGAGCACGCAGGGAGCTCCCTCCCTGCGCGATGCTCCCCTGTGCCCCCGGTACTCCGCGATCATGTCTGATCACGGTGTGCCAGGGGTTAATGTGCCAGGAGCGGTCCGTGACCGCTCCTGGCACATAGTGCCGGGTGTCAGCTGTGACAAACAGCTGACACCCAGCTGCAATCAGCTGCGCTCCCCCTGGGAGCGCAGCTGATCGCTTCGACGTACTATCCCGTTCATGGGCAGATTGGCACGGGTTTCATGGACGGGATAGTACGTCAGATGGCAGAGAGGGGTTAAAGTACCAATTACTTGCCAACAATTCACAATAAATCTTTTGTAATTTATATGCAGTGGTTTCAGCAGTAAGTTTAGAAATGCATGTGGTAAGGTTGATTTTACCTTATTTTAACCTCTGCAACCCAAGTCTGCTTTCATCTAAATTACCAGGCCAAATTTTTCAATTTTAACCAGTGTCACTTTATGAGGTAATAACACTACAATGTTTCAACATACCCCAGTGATTCTGTGACAGTTTTTTCGTGACAAATTGTACTTCATGTTGGTGGTAAATATAGACAGACATGATGTTAGGGTTTGCGGATCGCACCAAATATAAAATAAGAGAAGTTGCGATCACAACCTGGGGACCACCATGCAGTGATGAAGTAACCGCAGCTAGAGACAATGGCAGACCGATGCTGCTTACAAGCACCGAACACACTCGGAGTTAAATGTCACTCCGTGTGGGAAGAGTGCAAAGTACCTGCTCGGGTGCGCCACAGAGCGGTACAAAGAAAGAGCACTCGGAGCTATACCCTGTTAGACATCACAGGAGTAATAGCTGATAATGATGCTAGTTGGGGTCCCTAAACTCACAACCCACTACGCTGGAGATTAAGCCTGCCCTGTCACACAGTCTGTGAAACATGCACATGCAATGCTGTTGTCCGTATCAGGTAGTAGGCTCAAGCGGGAGTTTCCACCCTACACTGCCTGACAAGAATCACACTCGCAGTGCCAATAGCAGCACACTTGCATCCAGGGTGGTAAAATATGGGCGCCCAAAAGATCCTTTTATAGACTGCTCCTAAGTCCAGTCAGACAGGACCTTGCTAGCGGAAAAATCCGGAGCGCAGGACCTGAGCAGTTGACAACTGACCACCAATGAGAGGTCGCCACCTCACGAGCATGCTCAGTAAAGCGACTCTTGGACTTAGCTTCAGGAATGGGTGCTCGCCACTGTCTATTGCTAGTTACTATAGCTGTACCTGGAGAGGCAGCAGTAACAGAGCGCACAGTACGAGTCTGAGCAAGGCGCTGGTACCGACGTCTTTGTGAGCAGCATCCACTGCGGTTGAGACCGAATGGGAGACTGCAGAAGAAGACAAGGCTTGGGATCTACCCTGTGCAGAGGGAGAATCCTGGCACATGGCATGATTTGCTTTTTTTATGAAAATATCAAAAATTTGAGAAAAATGGAAGATTACGCAATTTTCAAACCTTAAATTTTTATGCCAATAAACCAGATAGTTATGCCACACAAAATTATTAATAGATAAATTTACCACATGTCTATTTAAATCAGCACCATTTTTTAAACATTTTTTGTAATGAAGTTAGAAGGGTTAAAACTTTATCAGCTATTTTTAATTTTTCCAACAATTTACAGCACCCAGGACCAGCATCAGGAGCAGCCTCTCTGCACTGTTATACTGAAAAAATGGTGCCAAAACAAGATGTCCACTTTTTTAATATAGAGATGGGCATTTAATTTCTGCTGCCAATGGCACAAGCGGTTGTGTCTGGACATTGTGAATGTTTCCTGCGCCCTGATTGACTAGCCGCAATGTGTATACTTAACCCCTTCCCGACCTGTGACGCCACGTAGGCGTCATGAAAGTCAGTGCCAATCTGACCCATGACGCCTATGTGGCGTCATGAAAGGATCGCGTCCCTGCAGGTCGGGTGACCGGGGTCACTGAAAGGTCATCCGACCTGCAGGCACAGGACCCTTTGTGCTTCACCACAGGGGGGTTGGCTTAACCCCCCCGTGGCCACGATCGCTCTGATTGGCTGTTAAAAGTGAAACAGCCAATCAGAGCAATCTGTAATATTTCACCAATATAATTGGTGAAATATTACAATCCTGCCATGGCTGGACACCGAGCCCTGACCCCCCCACACGGATTCACGGCGGCGATCGGCCGCCGCCACCGAAAGATGGCAGCGGTCGGTCACCGCCGTCACTAAAAGCTCCCCTCGTCCTGGCCTCCGCTGCCCCCACCTTCCAATCCCCCCCCTCACTTCCGACCCCCATACTCACCTCTCCCGGTCCACCGATGTCCCTGGATCCTTCCCGGCGGCTGCCCGGGATTCTTCATGGGCGCCACCATCTTGGAAAATGGCGGGCGCATGCGCAGTGCGCCCGCCGGCCGGCGCATGCGCAGTGCGCCCTGTAGAGTCAAGAAATTTATTTTGATCACTGTGATAAACTGTCACAGTGATCAAAATAAAAAAAAGTAAGTGAACCCCCCCTGTCACAGGTAGGGACAAATAATAAAGAATTTTTTTTTTTCCTATTAGGCCCTGTGCACACGTTGTGGATTTTGCTGCGGATCCGTAGCGGATTTTGCTGCGGATCCGCAGCGGATTTCGCGCTGCGGATCCACAGCAGATCCAGAAACCATGTACAGTACAATGCAAATAAATGGTAAAAAAAAACGCTGTGCACATGCTGCAGATTTTTCAGCGCGGATTTGCTGTGGTTTTAAATCCGCAGCATGTCAATTCTTTGTGCGTATTCCGCAGCGATTTTACACCTATTCCATTATAGGCGTAAAACCGCAGAGAAAAACCGCAGCAAATCCGCGCTAAATACGCAGTAAAAAAAGGCAGGTCATTTTACCTGCGGATTTTAGAAAAATCCGCAAGTGAATCCGCAATGTGTGCACGGAGCCTCAGGGTTAGGGTTAGGCTGGGTTCATATTGCATTATGACAGTCCGTTAGATGGACTGCGTTTCACCGCGGTATAACGCGGTGTAACGCAGTCCGTTAACGCTGCCATTCACCCCATTTGTGTGCGCATCGCAACACATGCCATGAAGCGGCATGCGTTCGCGACGTGTCGTCATTCAGTGACGGAGCCTTGGACGCAGGCTGCAGCGTCTGGGCTCCATCACCGCTAGCACAGATGAATCATCGCTGATTCCTCTGCACTAGCGGGTATAGCATAACGCAATCGCGTTATGCTATACCGTTACCAGCCCGTCAACGCTACGTGTTGAACGGGCTGGTAAAACGCAATATGAACCCAGCCTTAGGGTTAGAACTAGGGTTAGGGTTAGAACTAGGGTAAGGGTTGGAATTAGGGTTAGGGTTGGGATTAGGGTTAGGTTTGTGGTTAGGGTTAGAGTTAGGATAAGCGTTAGGGGTGTTTTGGGGTTAGGGTTGGGTTAGGTTTATGGTTAGAGTTGGGATTAGGGTTAGGGGTGTGTTGGGGTTAGGGTTATGGTTAGGGTTTGTATTAGGGTTAGGGTGTGTAGGGGTTAGGGTTGGGGTTAGGGGTGTGTTGGGGTTAGGGTTGAAGTTAGAATTGAGGGGTTTCCACTATTTACGCACATCAGGGGGTCTCCATACGCGACATGGCGCCACCATTGATTCCTGCAAATTTTGCGTTCAAAAAGTCAAACAGTGCTCCCTTTATTCCAAGCCCCGACGTGTGCCCAAACAGTGGTTTACCCCCACATATGGGGTATCAGCGTACTCGGGAAAAATTTCACAACAACTTTGGGGGTCTAATTTCTCCTGTTACTGTTGGGAAAAAAAATTGGGGACTAAAAAAGTTATTTTTGTGGAAAAAAAATGATTTTTTATTTTCACGGCTCTGCGTTATAAACTTCTGTGAAGAACTTGGAGATTCAAAGTGCTTACCACACATCTAGAGGAGTTCCTTGGGGGATCTAGTTTCCAAAATGGGGTCACTTGGGGGGGGTTTCTACTGTTTAGGCACATCATGGGCTCTGCAAACGTAACATGACACCCGCAGACCATTCCATCAAGTCGGCATTTCAAAACGTCACTACTTCCCTTCCGAGCCTCGACGTGTGCCCATACAGTAGTTTTCTCCCACATATGGGATATCAGCGTACTCAGGACAAATTGGACAACAACTTTTGAGGTCTAATTTCTCCTGTTACCCTTGGGAAAATAAAAAAATTGGGGACTAAAAGATCATGTTTGTGGAAAAAATATGATTTTTTTATTTTCATGGCCCGGCGTTATAAACTTCTGTGTAGCCCTTGGGGGTTCAAAGTGCTCATTACACATCTAGATAAGCTCCTGGGGGGGTCTAGTTTCCAAAATGGGGTCACTTGTGGGGGGTTTCTACTGTTTAGGCACATCAGGGGCTCTGCAAACGCAACATGACGCCCACAGAACATTCCATCAAGTCTGCATTCCAAAATGGCACTCCTTCCCTTCTGTGCTCTCCCATGCGCCAAAACAGTGGTTCCCCCCCACATATGGGGTACCAATGTACTCAGGACAAACTGTACAACAACTTTTGTGGTCCAATTTCTCCTGTTACCCTTGTGAAAATAAAAAATTGCGGGTTAAAAAAATCAGTTTTTGAGGAAAAAAATGATTTTTTATTTTCACGGCTCTGCATTACAAACTTCTGTGAAGCATGTGGGGGTTCCAGGTGCTCACCACACATCTAGTTAAGTTCCTTGAGGGGTCTAGTTTACAAAATGTGGTCACTTGTGGGGGGTTTCTACTGTTTAGGCACATCAGGGGCTCTGCCCGCCCGCAGACCATTCCATCAAGTCGGCATTTCAAAGCGTCACTACATCCCTTCCAAGCCCTGACGTGTGCCCAAACAGTGGTTCTCCCCCACATGTGAGGTACTAGCGTACTTAGGACAAATTAGACAACAACTTTTGGGGTCCAATTTCTCCTGTAACCATTGTGAAAATAAAAAGTAGGGGGCTAAATAATCATTTTTTGAGAAAAAAAAATGATTTTTTATTTTCACGGCTCTGCGTTATAAACTGTTGTGAAGCACCTTGGGTTTCAAAGTGCTCACTGTGCATCTGCATAAGTTCCTTAGGGGGTCTAGTTTCCAAAATTGGGTCATTTGTGGGGGAGCTCCAAAGTTTAGGCATACAGGGGCTCTCCAAACATGACATGGTGTCCGCTAACGACTGGAGCTAATTTTCCATTCAAAAAGTCAAATGGCGCTCCTTCCCTTCTGAGCCCTGCCGTGCGCCCAAACAGTGGTTTATGACCACATATGAGGTATCTATGTACTCAGGAGAAATTGCCCAACGAATATTAGGATCCAATTTATACGGTTGCCCATGTGAAAATGAAAAAACTGAGGCTAAAAGAAAATTTTTGTGAAAAAAAAGTACTTTCTTTTTTTACGGATCAATTTGTGAAGCACTTGGGGGTTCAAAGTGCTCACTCTGCATCTAGATAAGTTCCTTGGGGGGTCTAGTTTCCAAAATGGGGTCACTTGTGGGGGAGCTCCAATGTTTAGGCACACAGGGACTCTCCAAATGCGACATGGCAACCGCTAAATATTCCAGCATATTTTCCATTCAAAAAGTCAAATGGCGCTCCTTCCCTTCTGAGCCCTGCCGTGCGCCCAAACAGTGGTTTATGACCACATATGAGGTATCTGTGTACTCAGGAGAAATTGCCCAACAAATTTTAGGGTCCATTTTATCCTGTTGCCCATGCAAAAATGAAAAAATTGATGCTAAAAGAAAAATTTTGTTGGAAAAATTAAAATGTCCATTTTTTCCTTCCACTTTGCTTTAGTTCCTGTGAAGCACCTGAAGGGTTAATAATCTTCTTGAATGTAGTTTTGAGTAGCTTGAGGGGTGCAGTTTTTATAATGGTGTCACTTTGGGGTATTTTCTGCCATATAGACCCCTCAAAGTGACTTCAAATGTGAGGTGGTCCCTAAAAAAAATGGTTTTGTAAATTTTGCTGTAAAAATGAGAAATTGCTGGTCAACTTTTAACTCTTATAACTTCCTAACAAAAAAAAATTTTGTTCCCAAAATTGTGCTGATGTAAAGTAGACATGTGGTAAATGTTATTTATTAACTATTTTGTGTCACATAACTCTCTGGTTTAACAGAATAAAAATTCAAAATTTGAAAATTGCAAAATTTTCAAATTTTGGCCAAAGTTCCATTTTTTTCACAAATAAACGCAAAAATTATCGACCTAAATTTACCACTAACATGAAGCCCAATATCTCACGAAAAAATAATCTCAGAATCGCTATGATCCGTTGAAGCGTTCCTGAGTTATTACCTCATAAAGGGACACTGGTCAGAATTGCAAAAAATGGCCAGGTCATTTAGGTCATAATAGGCTGGGTCATGATGGGTTAAAATGTAAAAAAAAACCATAAAAATGTACAAGCATGCCACTTCTCTGAGCTATCCACACCTACTCCCCTCATCAAACATGCGCCCCACGCTCATCATACAACACCAGTATCCTAGTCAAAGAGCTAAAAATACTTTAGTGGCAACACAAATATTTCCCTGCACTTTTACCGAATGTAACAGATTTTCTCCGATTTAACAAAAATTTGCTTGTGTTTCCGATCACGAATCCAAGTGTGCCATATTCATGCTGAATCTATGTTTGGCGATCGCTTTCCGAACATATTCGCTCATTTCTACTGATGTTCTTCATGCCCTCCTGATCTCCGATAAGCCATAGACTTAAGGCAGTCTGTATTTAACATTAAAATAGTGAAGCAGGTATCCAACAACTCCCTGCTCCGCCACTCTCTATAAAAGTGTGCGTTCGGAGACAATGGAGAGAGTCGAAAGCAGTATCTGCCTGGGTAACTGACATGGCCTCCAAGCCTTTGATTGCTATTCTTGAGATTTGTCATACAGTATTGGTCAACTGTTTGGACAATAATTTTGCTTATTCTTATTGGAATGTACGTACACATTGTAAAATGCAGCAAAACCACAAATTAACACAGATGTCAACAAAAGTAAAGAAACATGTTAAACAAATCAGAATATCTATTAAAACTTATATTCCTCATAGTATCTTCCTTTTACTCTGACGAAAGCTATAAATGCCCTTGGCATTCTCTAAAGCAGGCCTTTCAGCATTTTTGGAACAGCTCCTGGAAGCTCTGAGCGCTTTATGGCTGCTTTGTCTTCACTCCAATTTATACAAAACCAACTCAATTGAGTTGAGGTCAGGTTATTGTGGAGGCCATATCATCTGATGCAACACTTCATCCTTCTACTTCTTAGTGTACAAACCTTACTAAGCCTGCAAGGTGTGTTTTGAAAAATTGTTCTGTTGCAACACAAATAAAGGTCCCACTAAATGTAAACCAGATGGGATTGGAACATGCTGTGGTAGGCATATTTTTTACGTGTGCCTTGAATTTGGACAAATTGTCAACATAGTGAAAAGCTAAGCACCACCACACCTTTTCTGCATCTCACAAAGGACTTAAGTTTTTGATTTAAAAAAAAATCTAAAATTTTCATTTTCAATATCAAACTCACAGTTCAGATTTTTACTGATCTGATATTGAACCCTAGTGTTGCTGGACTCAAACATGTCTCTTTGTGTTGTTTGTTTCATCAGTATTGGCTTATTTTCAATGATTTGACCATAAAGGCTTTCTTCTTGCAGTCTTCTCTGGAGAGTTGCTGTTGATATGTGTCTGCTACTTGATGTCTGTGCATCATTTATGAAGGCTGTTATCTACAGTACAGTGCTATTCACGTGTGGTTTTAAATGAATTTATCCTCTGAAGCAGAGGTAATTCTTTGTGTTTCTTTCCTGGTAGAATCAATTTCATTATAGCTATTGATAGTTTTCATGACTGCACTTGAGTATATCTTCAAGGTCCTAGAAATTTTCTGGATTGACTGTTATGTTGTAAAGTAATGATGGTTTGTTATTTCTTTTTACTTAGTTGAGTGGCAACTAGCTTGGATAAGTTATGAAATAGCACTTAAAGAAACTGTGCACAGACTCTGTATCTGCATAACAGACCTGATGATTGCAAACACTTCCTGAAGGCCAATGATTCCACAAATGAACTCTTGACAAGACACATATGTTTATTAGAAGCCATTCTTGGTCACTATTACAGTAACTCTTGACCTGTTACTGTAGGTCCATAATGCTCCAAATATATATGAGAGGGTTTTGTCCTCTTGTACTGCCAGCTTCAAAAAATAAACCATAACATGAGATTAATTTGGTTTTGGTGCTTTTTTGAGCAGCTATTAAGTGATTGGGACATGAATTGCAGCATTCAAGAATTTTACTAGCAGATTCAGACATTAGATTGTTTTAGTTTTGAGCGAATGCATCAGTTTCAAGAAATGGTAAGTGTGAGGGACTAAGCCGACCGCCACATGGTAGCCCGGGAATCACAGCTTCTGATTCCACCGCCGCTACCACATGTGACGGACGACCCCTTTCCTCCCACGTCACCAATGGGACGTAACTCCACAGGTACAGCTCTCCGGCGCCCCCTTTGTCTCTCAGGTCAGTAAGGGAACTGCACCTAGAGCAAATGGCCGCCGGGGAAGGTGTCCTGTTACCCACTGGGTATTCTAAGATTCGTGATCAGAGTAAAAGCATCAGCCCAAGATTAATTTTATGGTTTAATTTGCCTTAAGGGCGCACTAGATAATTACAGAAATATACAGTAAAGCTATACAACGTAATTAGAATGGATTTGCAGTCAGAGTAAAAAAATACAACAATAATGTACAAGGCTTAAAGGTATAAGCTATGGATCAATATTACCGGGTATTATGGTCATGGGAAGGCCTTGGCTCTGCCGTTCCCAGGTACAGTCTTCAGTTGCTGGATAGTCCCTTGGTCTTTCCTAGACCATCTTCTTGGCTTCTGTGTGTAAAATGGAATGACCACCCTGTACATGGCTACAATTCTTAAACCTGCTAGGCCCTTCCCTTTTGCTTTGAAGCACGCATATTAACTGGCCTGCAATTCATATGGAGCAGGAAACAAGGGTTTGAGCTTGAGCTATTTACCATACGACTGACCATCTTATTCAGACACTGGCCTAAACTAATTAGCATGCTAAAGCCCCTTTGATTCCTAGTGGACATCAAAACCGGTCGTACTGGATATGCTAATAGGCCCTGTGTAGTTAAAAGTTTGTGGCTCTGTGAACAGACAAGATGGAGGCTGGTATACAAAATGGCGACGTCCCTTTCCTTACACCTCCCTGCTTTTGAGGGCGCTAGGGGGTATCACATTCCTGTGTTCCCCCGTGCGCCCTACTGCACCCTCTCCTTGCCGGGACAACCCATCAGCGTTACCATGGTCCCTGCCTCTTTTGTGGCGAATGGTGAAGTGGTACTGTTGGAGAGCGAGGCTCCAGCGTAGCAACCTCCCATTCGTCCCAGAGACCGTGTGTAACCAGCTGAGGGGGTTGTGGTCTGTTTCCACGGTGAATTGGCGTCCGTACAAGTATGGCTGCAGACGCTGCAGGGCCCACACAATTGCCAGACATTCCTTCTCCATCGTGAAATAGGCCACTTCCCTCGGCAGGAGCTTCCTGCTCAGGTACAAAATGGGGTGTTCATGGCCCGTCGTGTCAACCTGGCTGAGCACAGCATCGAGGCCGAAGTCGCTGGCATCGGTCTGCACTAAGAATGGCCGCGTGAAGTCGGCTGCCTGTAGTACAGGAGAACTAGAAAGGGCGGTCTTGAGCGCCTGGAAAGCTGTCTCGCAGGCGACTGTCCAGTCGACTGCGACGGGCAGCCTTTTCTTGGTGAGGTCCGTCAGGGGCTTGGCCAGGGCACTATAGTGTGGAACAAACCTCCTATAGTACCCAGCAGTACCCAAAAAGGACATCACCTGCTTCTTGGTCCTGGGGGTGGGCCAGGATGCGATGGCATCCACCTTCCCGGGCTCTGGCTTCAGAGCTCCCCCACCTACCCGGTGTCCGAGGTAGTGGACCTCATTCATACCCAGCTGGCATTTTTCCGGCTTAATGGTCAAGCCTGCTCGCTGGATCCGCCCGAGCACCTGCGCCAGGTGCTCTAGGTGATCCTCCCAGGTGAGACTGAAGATGGCAATGTCATCCAGGTACGCGGTCACATACCCTTCCAGTCCCTCGAGCAGCGTGTTGACCATCCGCTAAAAAGTGGCAGGGGCATTCTTCATGCCGAAGGGCATCACCGTGGACTCGTACAGTCCGAATGGGGTGATAAAGGCAGAGCGTTCCCGTGCCCTAGGGGTCAGGGGAATCTGCCAATACCCCCTGCTCAGATCCATGATGGTCAGGCACTTGGCCCCGGCCAGCTGCTCGAGCAGGTCATCGATGCGCGGCATTGGGTACGCATCGGTGACCGACACAGCATTGAGCCCCCTGTAGTCCATGCAGAACCGCGTAGTTCGGTCCTTTTTAGGGACGAGGACTACAGGCGAAGCCCACGCGCTGTTGGACGCTTGGATCACCCCCAGCCTCAGCATCTCGTCTATCTCTTGGCGCATCTGCTGCTGCACCTCAAGAGAGACCCGATATGCTGAACGCCGGATTGGGGGGTGGTTGCCAGTGTCCACGTCATGGACTGCTGCCTCAGTCCTTCCGGGCAGGCTGCTGAACAGCTCCTGAAAGGGGTGCAGGGTGGCCCCCAGCTGGGAACGCTGGTCCTCCGAGAGCTGGTGGCCAACCCCCACATCCTCGATGGACCCACCCGCCTTGGCTCGGTTGAGCAGATCGAGGAGGGTTTCTGCCTCTCCTTCCTCTGGAAGGTTGCACACTGGGTGAGCATAAGCCTCCCGCTCATGATGGGCCTTCATCATGTTCACATGGAAGGCCTTCCTCCTTCCACGGGCGTGGTCCAGGGTGACCAGGTAGGTGACGGCGTTGAGCTGCTCGTGCACGAGGTATGGACCTTCCCAGGCCGCCTGAAGCTTGTTTTGTGGTACGGGGACCAGTACCCACACCTTTTGACCCACCTGGTAGGTCCGCTCACAAGCATTCTGGTCGTACCATCGCTTCTGGTCAGCCTGAGCTTGGGCCATATTATCATGCACCAGCCGCGTCAAGGCCATCATTCGGTCCCGGAAGCGCACGACATACTCAATGACCGACACTCCAGGGGTGGCTAAATCCCCTTCCCATGCTTCCTTCACCAGAGCAAGGGGCCCCCGTACACGTCACCCGTACAGGAGCTCAAAGGGGGAGAACCCCGTTGAGGCCTGTGGGACCTCCCGGTAGGCAAACAGCAGGTGTGGGAGATACCGCTCCCAGTCTCTCCCGTGGGAGTCGACCAACATCTTCAGCATCTGCTTTAAGGTGCCATTGAACCGCTCACACAAGCCATTGGTCTGTGGGTGATACGGGCTGGCCACCAGATGTTGCACCTGTACCTGCTTACAGAGAGACTCCATCAGCTGCGACATGAACTGGGTCCCTCGGTCGGTGAGCATTTCCTTGGGAAACCCCACTCTGGAGAAAATCTCCAGTAAGGCAGTGGCCACTTTGTCGGCCCGAATGGACGACAAAGCTACCGCCTCCGGGTACCGGGTGGCATAGTCCACTACCGTTAGTATGAAGCATTTCCCGGAGCGGCTGGGAGTGGACAGAGGTCCAATGAGATCCACAGCCACCCTCGAGAAAGGCTCTTCGATGATGGGCAGAGTTACCAGTGGGGCTTTGGGGCGCGGCCCCGCCTTCCCCACCCTCTGACAGGTGTCACACGAACGGCAGTAGGCTATCACCTCGGTCCTCATTCCGGGCCAGTAGAAATGCTGAGCTAGCCTGGCCCTGGTTTTAGTGATCCCTAGGTGTCCGGCCATTGGAAATCTCGTGTGCGATCCGCAACAATTCCGCCCTGAACGGATGGGGTACCACTAACTGTTGGTCCCTGGGCCATGCCTCCGGTGAACCCTGCTGGACCGTTACCCGGTACAGCCGTCCCTGGTCCCAGACCACTCGCTCGCGGTCGAACTCCAGGGGAGGCTGTGCAGCCTGTTCCTTGAGAGTCTTCAGGCTAGGGTCAGCTTCCAATGCTGCCTGAAATCCCTGACTTGATGTGGCAAGAATTGATGAAACTGCAATGTCCTCTGTCAGTTCCCCGGGATCTGTCTCCTGGCTACTGTCTGACTCGGCAGCCACTTGGTCGGGGAGGGGGAAACCGTCGGACCTCCGCGAGGCTCCTTGGGCTTCAGCGCTCCCACTCCTGGTAACAGCGGCCACGACCGCTGGGACCACGGGTAGCGCCTGCTTTCCCTCGTCCCCTGACCAAGTCGCTGGGTCAGGCAGACTTCCCTGACTTCCTGACATACCGGATGTGGGGAACTCCTGCCCTGGGGTCTTACCTGGTGGCTCCTCTCCTGGGATGCCCCCTCCCCCCATGGCCTGTTCCTCTTCCTGCAGGGCCCTAGACTCAGCAGGCTGGGTTCACTTAGGGGCCCTACACTGCCCATAGCAGCCCCTCCCTCCACCTCTGAGCTCTCCCCTACAGCCTCCTCACCTGTCCTCCCTGTGAGTGTAGTGTCAGTGCATGGCTTACCATCAGGTTTCACTCCCTCCTCCACTGTTGGAGGCACATTCAATACATTAACATTAGCATTCACAGTAGAGTCATGACATTCTTGGGGAGCCGAACTTGGGGGTTCAGTGGCCACATACTGGGACACTAGCCGCCCCAAATCGGTCCCAAGCAACACATTTGCAGGAATATTCGGCGTTACTCCCACCTCCCGCATCCCCCTCCCGGCGCCCCAGTCCAAATACACCTTGGCAACGGGCAGCACCGGTTCAACGCCTCCAATTCCGGAGACGGAAAGGGTTTTCCCAGGTACCAAGTCTTGAGGGGACACCACCTCAGGGCGTACCAGGGTTCGTTCAGCGCCTGTGTCCCACAGTCCCATGACCGCTGAGCGGCCGATGGTGACGGGTTGGTAATTGTCTAGGGACCTCCCACCACCCCCTCCCACACACAAACAGTGGTCGGTTTCTGGGACAGGGATGGGGCCTTCTGGCGCTGGGGACACGCAGCCTTAAAGTGTCCTGGCTGATTGCAATTATGACAACGTCTGGGTTCTGTTCCTGGCCTGGAGAGGGCAGCCGGGGGGTACACCCCTTGCACTCTGGGGGCTGGATATGGGGCTGGGGCAGGATTGGGCTTACCCCCTCTCCAGGTGCTGCTGGCAGGCTTCTTTGGCTCCGGCGCCCTGTTGTTGGCATACTCGTCTGCCAGGCCGGCTGTAGCAGAAGCCCCCTTTGGTTTCCGGTCACGGAGAAACTGCTGGAGGTCCTCTGGGCAGTTCCACAAAAATTGCTCCACGACAAACAGTTCCTGGACCTCCTGGTGGGTAGTGAGCTCTAGACCCGAGGTCCAGTGCTTCGCAGCTCTCAGCAGGGCCCCATGTGGTCGGTCCAGGTGTCCTTTGAACCCCGCTGCAGGCTCCTGAACTTCCTGCGGTATGACTCCGGGGTGAGGTTGTAGTGCTGGATCAGGGCCCGCTTGATGCTGTTGTAGTCCTGCTCCTCCCCGGCAGGTAAGTCCCCCAAAACTTCCAGGGACTTACCCCTCAAATGGGGCGTCAGGTACCTTGCCCACTGATCCGGGGCCAGATTATGTTGGAGGCATGTCCTCTCAAAAGCCAGCAGAAAGGAATCCAGGTCTCCATCCTTTTCAAGTAAGGGAAAGTCCTCCGCCCGGACCTTGGAAGCCCTTGTCTCCGGTGGGCCTGGTGCATCCAGCGGGGGCCCGTGCTGAGCCATCTCCAGTCGGTGCCGGCGCTCCGCAGCTTCACGGTGTTCTGTAGCCTGCAACACACGTTCTGCATGCTCACGCTCCGCTGCTCTCTCTGCCGCTGCTTGCTCACGCACTGCTGCTTTCTCTGCCGCTGCTTGCTCACGCTCTGCTGCTGTCTCTGCCGCCACCAGGAGTCTGTCATAGGCGGCGTCATTACCAGCCTCGAGCTGTGCCATAGCCGCTTGGAAAAGGGCCTCCGATCTGGACAGGCTGGGACGGGCAGGGGGTGGACAGTCCACTGTGAGACTGAGCACGGGTGTCGGTCTCCTTGGGGAACCCTGGCTGAGCTCCCCCTCATCGGTATCGAACCCCTCATAGGCCACAGCATTGGCCTCCCCCTTTGCCCTACTCCTGGTGCCTTACGCCATCTTGGGAACCTTTGGTTACTGAAACAGCTGCGACCCCGACCTTGCACACAACTTATTATATTTACACTCTGACCGTCTAGTGCTGGGCTGACCTTAAGACCCCAGCAGTGAAAGTACTGCTGGTAGTCTCTAGTGTCTGGGAGTAGGGGTCCCACGCACACTATTACTCTGATCCCACCGCTGCCACCAATTTGTGAGGAACTAAGCCGACCGCCACACGGTAGCCCGGGAATCACAGCTTCTGATTCCACCGCCGCTACCACATGTGACGGACGACCCCTTCCCTCCCACGTCACCAATGGGACGTAACTCCACAGGTACAGCTCTCCGGCGCCCCCTTTGTCTCTCAGGTCAGTAAGGGAACTGCACCTAGAGCAAATGGCCGCCGGGGAAGGTGTCCTGTTACCCACTGGGTATTCTAAGATTCGTGATCAGAGTAAAAGCATCAGCCCAAGATTAATTTTATGGTTTAATTTGCCTTAAGGGCGCACTAGATAATTACAGAAATATACAGTAAAGCTATACAACGTAATTACAATGGATTTGCAGTCAGAGTAAAAAAAATACAACAATAATGTACAAGGCTTAAAGGTATAAGCTATGGATCAATATTACCGGGTATTATGGTCATGGGAAGGCCTTGGCTCTGCCGTTCCCAGGTACAGTCTTCAGTTGCTGGATAGTCCCTTGGTCTTTCCTAGACCATCTTCTTGGCTTCTGTGTGTAAAATGGAATGACCACCCTGTACATGGCTACAATTCTTAAACCTGCTAGGCCCTTCCCTTTTGCTTTGAAGCACGCATATTAACTGGCCTGCAATTCATATGGAGCAGGAAACAAGGGTTTGAGCTTGAGCTATTTACCATACGACTGACCATCTTATTCAGACACTGGCCTAAACTAATTAGCATGCTAAAGCCCCTTTGATTCCTAGTGGACATCAAAACCGGTCGTACTGGATATGCTAATAGACCCTGTGTAGTTAAAAGTTTGTGGCTCTGTGAACAGACAAGATGGAGGCTGGTATACAAAATGGCGACGTCCCTTTCCTTACAGTAAGATTTTGCACAAAATCAAGAAGGGATCTTTTTGGAAAATAATTCATACATAAAATAATCACATTAATTGATTCTAACAATGACCCACATTTTATAATAGGTTAATATAATGATGCTATTTAAAATTTTGACCCATTTAAATAGGAATTAGCATTACAATATGATATTCATTAAATCCGACAAGTACTAAACTTAAAGAATTAAAATGGTTGTCTAACTACTAAAAAACACTCTTGGAATGCCTTAAAACAAATAAATGAGAATAGCTTACTCTATGAAGCCATGGTCCCCTGCCGTTCTCTGTATTTCCTTTCCATTTCAGATGGACATGTGACTGCTGAAGCCAATCACTAATTGTAGTATGATGCATTGGATAGTTCATTGGCTGCAGTGGTCACATGTCTTTATGGCACTGGAGAAGCAAAGGCTTGCTATAAAGACATGTAATCTTTTGACTAGCATGGCAATTAATTGTGAAGCAGACAAGATTGAAACATGAACGGCAATGGGTTGATAAATTGCATATTATTAATTTTGTTATTTTACAGCATTCTGGTAGTTTTTTGTTATTATTTTTAAATAGCTCAAATACTCCTTTAATAAAATTAAGCTTTTTTTTAAAGTTTATTCCTCAAAATGTAACGGTTACTACAGGAAAACTTGGAGGTAAATATTTGTGACTGTATAGCTCTTCCTCACCCAACTAACCCATTACCTCTGCATAGAACTAGAACATTGAGTAGCGACTGCCATTTCCCATCTTAGCAATGGGGAGACCTGCATTCACTGAATACAGATTTTAACACTGATTTGAGAGTTTACAGAATGAAAGATCAGTACAGGAGTCGAAAAAAGCATATTTATGTTTAAGATATATTAAAAACTTTCTTTTTTCTACGTTTACTTTTGATTTATTAAAAAAAGATTGCTCTTATTATTAACTAACAAACTAAATACACTATTCTTAGTAAAAATGCCCAATCAAAAATTATTTTAGGGAAAAAAAAATACCAAGCCAATTTTGCAAATATGCTAAGTAGTGATTTATTTTACAGCACAGCTCAATATCAAACAATTGCATTATACAGTTGTCAGGTTATATTCAAGGACAGTGATAGACTTTATGTTTCTAGTGCCAAATCCAATTTGACATTTAAATTAAATCCCTAGGTATTATAATACAAAAACTTATCTGTAATTGTGATAAAGCAATGGGGTATACTGCTTGACAGAAATAATATGTCTGATGCGGTTGGTATTTTCCTCTAAATAACAGAAAGTCTAATTAAGATTCTGTTGAGCAAAGAAAAATCTGTTGTGCCCAATCATGAACTGAGCAATCAAAGAACAAGGAATATGACTGGCAAATTACCAATAGGCCAAAGGCTAACAATGCAAAGTACAAGAGGATTAAGAATTTTATTGCTCTTGGTATTTTATTTAATTATTAATTTTCACAGTTTGTTTTCTACACATTAGTTTATTTATTGCTGCTCACTACAATATATAATATATTATATATATATATTATATATATATATATATATATATATATAGATATAGATATATAGATATATATTTAATATTTATTCTAGCGCTGGACTGGGGTGACAAGGGCTTCAGTAACGTTGACTCAGGGGGCCCTTGTTTCAGCTACGTGAAAGCATTACATTAACCTCATTCACAAATTTACTTTTGCCTGTATATAATTATAATATAGGCAACTTGTTAAATGACTAAATGGTGTGATGCAGTCCTGGGGTGTAAATAGTGACACTATTGTTCATCTTGCTGCTTTTTCCTGCACAAGGACTCAACTGGGGTGATTCACCTTTATCCACATAAATTTATATCATATTAGTAGGTTGCTGCAGCATCATGTGTGATGCAGACAATCCAATTAGAAACCCAAAATGTTGTGGATAATAAGAGTTTTGTAGGACTCTGTTCCAGGGTTCTTCATATCTTTTCACATATCTTTAAGTTTTCGGTTTTTTTTATTCATTGTTTAATTTTTTTAAATTTTCTACTAATATTTTTGGAATATTTTACTGATACATTATTGATATTTTCTAAAAATAGAACCATTAATATATGATCTTAAGGGGTCGACAGTCCTACTGTTAGGACAAACAAAAGGGGTAGCTGGCACAATCATAGTCACATGGGTGTGACGGTGCCTGATATTATGTCATTGTCAATCCCTCAAAGTTGAATGGGCTGAGCTACAATACCAGAAACAGCTAAATTAATAAGGACATTCCTGTGTGCAGGGCATTGCAGAAAGGGTGAATTTGAAAAAATGGTATGCTGATTCATACAGCTATGGCTTGTAGTACACAGATGTAGGAGGCAACAACTTGACGGTTTCCATGCTACAGTAACACTATGTTAGGGTCTGCGGAACGCACCAAATATAAGATGTGGAGAGGTGCGTTCGCAGCCCGGGTCCACCGTGCAGGCGGAGCCTGCTGCTAGTAAAATGGCGCAAGAAGCGAACTCTGTTATCCCGCAGAGTCGCTAAAATAAACGCCGTAACGCGCTGTGGCAATATGTGCGAACTCTGTTAATCCACAGAGCCGCTAGAAGGAGTGCCGCAGCGCTATATGGCGATGTGTGCGTACTCACTTAACACAACTGAGTCGCAAAATAAACACGCTAGGGCGCTGTCTAGCATTGAAAGCAAACCCTGTTACGTCACAGAGCCGCTGAGACAAACTTCTGTGTCCTGTCAGGCACCCAGGTGCACAGTGAACAGCTAAGTGAACATAGAACGTGATCATGCGCTAATGTCCTTGCGGGAGTCACCCGCAATCTATGGCGTCTGAACGCCAGGCCCTGAATACGGCAATCAAACTCCTCACCGATTATGCCGGCAATCTAGGGCATCTAGGACACCGACCCTGACCAGCTAGCATACCAAACTCCTCACCGATTAAGTCGGTATTCTAGGGGCTTATTTCAGCCAGGCCCTAACCACACACACGCATGACCACACTGGTGCTAAGCATATAACGACTGATATTAGCGTATGGCGGCCCAGCCATGCCACCCTTTTACAGCAACAGCTACAGGACCTGCCAGAAACAATGACCAATGAGAAACTGTTCCAAACACATGTAGTTTCAGGACCTTACTGGCGGACCAAGAGGAGCTGCTGCAGTACCTGAACATGTGAACCCTGATCTCCAATGAGAGATCTTACCCTGGGCATGCTCAGAAGGGAAACGCAGGACTTCGTCCCAAAGACGTCTGCTCCAGCACTGGCTATAATAGCAGATCCAGGAGAGGTAGCAGCAAGTCTCTGCACAGTACTGGAATGGGCAAGACGCTGGGACCTACGTCTCTGCTGAGCAGGCTCCACTGCGGCCGGAGATGAATGGGGACCGCAGCAGGACTGGTTCGAGACTCCGCTTGTGCAGCAGCAGAAACTCGAACCCTAACATTACCCCCCTCCTAGGGCCCCCCTTCTTTGGGCCTCACTGCGCTCAAAGGCAGCGATGAGCTGCGGAGCGTGAACATGCTCGG
Source organism: Oophaga sylvatica (assembly GCA_033576555.1). NCBI lineage: Eukaryota > Metazoa > Chordata > Amphibia > Anura > Dendrobatidae > Oophaga > Oophaga sylvatica. The sequence goes on along the minus strand of JARQOD010000003.1, from coordinate 244,083,750 downwards.
CAGGCTCCCAGGACCTATCCTCAGGCCCATAACCCCTCCAATCCACCAAATACAATTTTTTGCCTCGTACCACCTTGCACCCAACAATGGCGTTCACCTCATGATCGTCGGTAGATGAACCCGACGTCCCGGCAGATGACTCGGAAAACCGGGAAATGGCCACGGGTTTCAGGAGGGACACGTGAAAGGTGTCGGTGATACCAAGGCAAGGCGGAAGGGCTAGGCGGTAAAACACCGGGTTCACCTGCTCAAGAACTTTAAAGGGGCCCAAAAAGCGAGGTGCCAACTTGGTGGACTCTACACATAGCCTGATGTTTCAGGAAGAAAGCCACACTAGGTCACCCGGAGCAAATGTAGGAGCGGGGCGTCGATGGGCATCAGCCGAAGACCTCATCCTCTCTTTGGAGGCCTGAATGGCATCCTGGGTGCGGTCCCATATGTCCCATGCCTCCACAGCCCAGTCTGCCACCCTGGAATCGGTGGAAGACACGGGCATGGGCACTGGTACCCGCAGATGCTGACCGTAGTTCAGGAAGAATGGGATCTGTCCGGTGGAGTCAGCCACAGCATTATTTAGAGCGAATTCAGCCACACGGTAGCAAGGATGCCCAGTCATCCTGCCTGGCAGAGACAAAATGTCTCAAGTATGTGACCAAGGTCTGGTTGGCCCTCTCTACCAACCCATTCGTCTCGGGATGGTATGCAGAGGAGAGATTCAACTCAATGCTGAGTAAACGACACAGCTCTCTCCAGAACCGAGACACAAACTGGGGACCTCGATCACTGACAATTTTGTCTGGCATACCGTGTAGGCGGAAAATATGCCTAATGAATAATGCTGCCAAGGCCCGTGCAGACGGCAACCGTGGTAACGGCACTAAGTGCACCATTTTGGAGAAGTGGTCGGTTATCACCCAGATGATGGTGCAGCCCCGAGACTTAGGTAAGCCCACCACAAAATCCATCCTGACCATCTCCTAAGGCCTGTCTGCCACGGGTAAAGGGAAAAGTAACCCAGCTGGCCGTTGACGAGGGGACTTATTCTTGGCGCAGGAGAAGCACGCCTGAACGTATTCCCTGATGTCACGGGCCATCTTCGGCCACCAGTATGTCCTCGCCAGCAACTTAGAAGTCCTTTTTTGTCCCAAAATGTCCACCCACCCTGGACGAATGTGCCCAAGAGAGTACTTCCGGTCGCAAAATGGTGGGCACAAAAGTCTTGCCCGGAGGCACAGACTCAGGGCGAAACCGGAGCCACCGTTCTTAGGTTCTCTGTGGGGACAATAAGCCGAGGCTCCTCCTCCACCTCCTCAGAGGACAACACGGAGCGAGATAGAGCGTCTGCGCGAATGTTCTTCTCACCGGAGAGGAAATGGAGGGTGAAATGGGACCGGGAGAAGAACAAGGACCATCTGGCCTGACGGGAAGTTAGCCGCTGGGCTGTCTGCAAATACACCAAGTTCTTGTGGTCCGTGAATACTTGGAAGGGGAAGCGAGCCCCCTCCAGAAGATGTCTACACTCGGAGAAGGCCAACTTCATAGCCAGTAACTCCCTGTCCCCGATGGAATAATTCCTCTCTGCTGGTGTAAAGGTCTTGGAAAAGAAGAAGCAGGGATGCTTCCGACCTTGGGCATCCTTTTGAAAAAGGACTGCTCCAGCTCCAACAGAAGAGGCATCCACCTCTAAGATAAACAGTTTATCGACATCGGGGCGATGTAAGATGGGAGCACTGGCGAAATGTGACTTGATGGAGGAGAACGCCTTGGTGACCTCCTCTGACCACAACTTGGGATTATCTCCCTTCTTGGTGAGGGCTACCAAGGGATCTACCAAAGTAGAGAAGTGGGGAATGAATTGGCGATAGTAGTTAATGAACCCCATAAAGCGCTGCACTGCCTTAATGGAGTGGGGTTCTTGCCAATCCATCACAGCCTGTAGTTTGGTAGGATCCATAGCCAATCCCTGGGTGGAGATGATATAGCCCAGGAAAGGTAGAGACAGCTGCTCAAACATGCACTTCTCCAACTTCGCATATAGGGAATTTGATCGCAAGAGGTCGAAGACCTTGCAGACATCTCTCCGGTGGGAGGCCATATCTGGAGAAAAGATGAGAATGTCATCCAGATAGACTACCACTGAGGTGGTCAACATGTCCCGGAAGATGTCGTTCACAAAGTCTTGGAAGACAGCTGGGGCATTACAGAGCCCAAAGGGCATTACCAGATATTCATAATGCCCATCCCTGGTGTTAAATGCCACTTCCATTCGTCCCCCTCACGGATGCGAATCAGGTTATACGCACCCCGCAGGTCTAGCTTAGTAAATACCCTTGCTCCCCAAAGCCTGTCAAAGAGCTCAGAGATTAGCGGCAAAGGATACTTATTTTTCACGGTGATAGCGTTGAGACCCCTATAATCAATGCACGGACGTAATTCTCCGTTCTTCTTCTGCACAAAGAAGAACCCCGCTCCCGCTGGTGACACCGACTTCCTAATGAATCCCCTTGCCAAGTTCTCCTGAATATATTGGGACATGGCCTCTGTCTCAGGAAGAAAGAGGGGACAAACCCTTCCTCTAGGAGGCTCAGCTCCAGGCAAGAGGTCGATAGGACAGTCATAGGGGCGATGAGGCGGAAGAGTCTCCGCAGCCTTCTTCGAGAAAACGTCGGCATAAGACCAATAGACCTTGGGAAGAGGAGAGAGGTCTATGGGTATCTCAGTGGTGTTGACCTGAACGCTGTCCCTAATGCATCTGCCTTTACATAAATTACCCCAACCCAGAATTTTCCCTGAAGACCACTCAATATGGGGAGAGTGGTGGCGGAGCCAGGGTAATCCCAACAAAACCACATCTATACCCTCAGGGAGGATAAAAAATGATATATTCTCCTGATGGGAAGGAGACATAGACAAGGTGAGTGGGACAGACTGATGGGTGATTTGTGAGGGCAGAATTGCTCCGTTCAACACCCGTACCGATACTGGTTCAGCCAGCAGCACCAAAGGCATGGTGTGGTGAGAAGCAAAGGAGGACGACATAAAATTCCCCTCTGCCCCTGAATCCACACACAGCTTGATGGGTAGGGTGGTAGAACCGTGGGTAATTATCCCCTTGAGGAGCACTTTAGGGGCAAAACTCACGGCGTCCAATGACTCTGTTCCTACGGTTACTGGGCGCGACCGTTTATTCAGCCGCTGTGGACATCGGTTGGCAAAATGTCCCTGCTGCTTTCAAATATAACAAATGGCGCAAGAAGCGAACTCTGTTATCCCGCAGAGTCGCCAAAATAAACGCCGTAATGCGCTGTGGAAATATGTGCGAACTCTGTTAATCCACAGAGCCGCTAGAAGGAGTGCCGCAGCGCTATTTGGCGATGTGTGCGAACTCACTTAACACAACTCAGTTGCAAAATAAACACGCTAGGGCGCTGTCTAGCGTTGAAAGCGAACCCTGTTACATCACAGAGCCGCTGAGACAAACTTCTGTTTCCTGTCAGGCACCCAGGTACACAGTGAACAGCTAAGCGAACATAGAACGTGATAATGACCTCGCGGGAGTCACCCCCAATCTATGGCATCTCAACGCCAGGCCCTGAATACGGCAATCAAACTCCTCACCGGTTATGCCGGCAATCTAGGGCATCTAGAACACCGACCCTGACCAGCTAGCATACCAAACTCCTCACCGATTAAGTCGGTATTCTAGGGGCTTATTTCAGCCGGGCCCTAACCACACACACGCATGACCACACTGGCGCTAAGCATATAACGACTGATATTAGCACATGGCGGTCCAGCCATGACACCCTTTTATAGCAACAGCTACAGGACCTGCCAGAAACAAGGGCCAATGAGAAACTGTTCCAAACACATGTAGTTTCAGGACCTTCCTGGCGGACCAATAGGAGCTGCTGCAGTACCTGAACATGTGACCCCTGATCTCCAATGAGAGATCTTACCCTGGGCATGCTCAGAAGGGGAAACGCAGGACTTCGTCCCAAAAACGTCTGCTCCAGCACTGGCTGTAATAGCAGATCCAGGAGAGGTAGCAGCCAAGTCTCTGCACAGTACTGGAATGGGCAAGACGGTGGGACCGACGTCTCTGCTGAGCAGGCTCCACTGCAGCCGGAGATGAATGGGGGACCGCAGTGGGACTGGTTCGAGACTCCCCTTGTGCAGCAGTGGGAACTTGAACCCTAACACACTATTGCACAGCAGTTCCTAATAATTTTAAATAAGTGTCATTCTTCACAAAAATCCTAGGAGCAGTATACTGTCCCCATGCCAAGCTGTAGATGTCATGGTTTAGACTGCTGTATCTGTAGAGACAAACATTACTTAAATGTGTATAGTGTGTAAAGCCCTATCAGAGTTTCAAATAGCTACAAATCAAATATTAAAAGCGTAAAGGTGTTTCCACCTTTGGGAAAAATATTTAGAATTGAGATTCCTCAGTGGTTGATACCTTTTAATGGCTAACTGAAAAGATGGTAACAAGTTGCAAGCTTTCGAGACTACTCAGGTCTCTTCATCAGGCAAAGACTAATACAACATCTGAAGAATCTCATATTTATACACAACACAGCACACCTTTGAGGACATTTTTTTCTTATTTAGATGCCATCAATTTGGGCTAAAAATCATTTTTGCTATTGGGTTTCATTAACCCTGCTATTCTCCTCGGTACCACTATACACTTGTTATCTTCCAGTCATTTTTGACCGGACCTAATAAAGTCTTGATTTTTAGCTAATTTAAGTGTTTTAATTGAATAATTTTTGCAGAATTATATTGTATGTGAACCTGGTTGTTTATAAACAAATGATAAATGGAAAGAAAAACTTTTTTATTTTTTTGTGTCAAAACATTTAACATGGCTTTATTGGAATATTTATGCATATTGCATATTTGCACATACAAAAATATTTATCCAACTGTAAACTATAACTAATAACAATAAACTAAATGTAATTATATTATTGTCCAAAAAAAAATATTTTTTTTAATATAAAATGATAAATAAGTCACACAGTGCAAAATTAAATTTTTGCAATTGTCACAGGTATAATTGACATGACTTTTGCATTAATATTTTTCACATCTGTAACATATCACATTTGATTTGTGATTGCTTGATGTTGGACAGAAGTCGCATCGTTTCCGTTTTAGGCTGGTTGCGTTGCTGGTGGTGTCCATGGGTATTGTAGCAGTGCTGGTGGAAGCTGTTGGTTCACTTTCTTTATCTTGCTGTTGGATCCTGTGGACAATGGCTGTCTCTACATCAGCTCATACGCACAGAGTCCATATTTTGATGCTGTACTTTGCAGGCTTACTTGGAATATACTGCCTGAATGGACACCTACCTCTGAACGAGACCAATTGCTCATCTACAGTCACATTGTCACCAAGATTATAAAATATTAGTAGAATTTCTACCCATTTGTTATTTTACATAAACAGCAGGGTAAAAATTTTTGGCACATAACTATACTGGAAGGTAATCCATCAGCAGTATTGTAATGAGAAAATGTTTGTATGTGTAAATCTGCATGGACCAAAAGGACCTAAATAAATTGATAAATAGTAGTAGATGTAATATATAGTCCAAAATGAGATTATAGCTCCTTTATTTTAATCATAAAATGGCTAGAGATCACTATAAAAGGCTGTCGGTCATTTTTGACCAAAGACTAAAAGTGTATAAAAAATTGTTGAGCAAAAAGTAAACAAAAAAAAATATATATATATATACCCATAGTAAGAACCCCTCAAATGAGGAAAAGTCAATCAACCACAAGTTTCAGAACCGCAACTTGAATATTTTAAAAAATATTAAAGTTCAAAATCTGTAGTTTTTGACTGAAGAGAGTAGCAGGGTTAAAAATTTTGCACGTTTGCCGTCTTATTACAATGTATAAATATATGAGGGGACAGTAAAAGACCTTTCTAATGATCTTTTTACTCTTAGACCTGTGACGGGGACAAGGGGGCATCCTCTACGTCTGGAGGAAAGAAGGTTTAGCCATAATCACAGATGCAGATTCTTTACTGTAAGAGCAGTGAGACTATGGAACTCTCTGCAGTCTAATGTTGTAATGAGTGAATCCTTACTAAAATTTAAGAAGGGACTGGATGCCTTTCTTGAAAAGTATAATATTACAGGCTATATTCACTAGTTTCCTAGATACTGCGTTGATCCAGGGGGCTAGTCTGATTGCCGTATGTGGAGTCGGGAAGGAATTTTTTTCCCCAATGTGAAGCTTACTGTTTGCCACTTGGGTTTTTTTTGCCTTCCTCTGGATCAACATGTTAGGGCAGGTTAGGATAGGATATGGGTTGAACTAGATGGACTTAAAGTCTTCCTTCAACCTTAATAACTATGTTAATACTACTGATGATAACGAAAATAATAATTTTACTTATATAGTGCCAACATATTCTGCAGCAATTTACAGTTCAATAACCTCTATATTACACTGTCTGATGCTGACTTAATGGGGTTCACCACAATATCTTTTTTTTTTAAAGATGTGTTGAGGACATGGTTTTGTGGCACTTACTATTATATACTGTACAGATGACAGGTTCTTTTCCTGCTTTTGTTAGTGCAGCTTTCTTTAGCAGATCGCACAGCACTCCCGTCATCAAATCGGCTGCTGGTGGAGGAGCATGTGACTAGACCTGTCCATTAGTCTCCTCCAGGTATGGACTGGGGCTGAAATTCATCCCTGGCATTTAAAATCACACAGGTCCATGTTGTCCCTGTTGCACTCAAGGAGTCCGATTGCCACAGTGGCGTTGCTTCCTTCACAGTGGGTGATGACATGCCTTGAAGCAAAGAGGAAAACCCTTGCCAGGTAACAAACAGCAAACAAACAGCATTCAACACTTTTCCTACTTCAGACCAGATGGGGGGGCTCTAACACCTGATTTCAGGGGAGCTTCCTTGGAACATTCTGGCTTGGGGAGGAGTTAGGGAGTCTGTCTGTAGACTGGGATGAAAGAGTACGTGTGGAGAGAAGCTCGTGGGAAAGGAGATGAATGCTACAGCTCACCCAGGGCAGAGCTCTGATAAAAGTGGACGCCAGAGTCCTGGACGAGTTGGGGACTCCATACCCGACAATTTCATCTGGAGAACAGAGAATTGCAAGTTCTTTGTTCACACTGATACCTGCCAGCACAACAGTAACAGAAGAGTCAGGGTTGCCAGTGAGAAGCGACAGAGCCCTTGCTAGGCTCACTCTGCCTGCTATACAGGTTGGTAAAACAACACAGAGAAGAGGGCCGCAGCTTAGCTACAACCAGCAGTGGCCAGAAACAGAGAGCACAGCAGGAAGGCCTCTAGATCCTCCTGGCAAGGTGGAATCCAAAGAGTTTCCAGGCAGTCGGAACTCCATCACAATCTGTAGCTTGTGCCCTGGACACTTTACCTGCAGAACTGTGAATAAAGCTTTGGAAACTGCACCTGCCTGTGTCCTTTCAAGTTCTTCCTGCAACAACGACTCAGCACTGCTACATCCCTTGCCAAATATTACATCATTACTATCTTGAACATACTACATCTGCCCTGGAACATAGCCCTGCCTGTGGAGGGCTGAACCAAGTCTGCATCAACAACTGTCCCAGTGGACTGAATCTGCAGCGTCGACTAACATCTTCATTGCCGAGTACCACAGGTGGCGTCATGAACACTTTATTACAAACTCTTTATTTTTCCCCTTTTTCATCATATCCCTTTTATTGAACACCAAGGGCCACGGACAGGGTCACTGCTGCTGAGACACTGCCCCTTTAAGAAGCGGCCCAGTACCCAGCATCCCCACTGTCCTAGTGGGCGCTAAATCTCCATCCCCAAGAACCAGATGGGATTTATTACTAATATTATCCTGGATGGAGGAAAGGAAGATTTACTACCAGACCAATATTTCTAATGATAACCGTGGCCTGCTGGGGTAAGTGACGAAGTCAGTGACCATGTGCTCCGTCACAACTCTTAACATTATGGGTGTCTTGAGAACACCGATTCTGTTAACAATGTAGCAGACAAGGCAGCCAATGATCAGACAGGCCCTTCTGGCATTTGGCAGAATTGCCAGATAGCCAGTCCGGCCCTGGTCTCCGCTAATAGAAAATAAGTTTTCTCATGTGAGGTTTTCTAATGGAGGAGTCTCAGGACAGTTTTTGCCACATGCTATTGTAACAGCAGCCATTTTGTTGACAGGAGAGCTGAGTGGTGTGTGTTTAAAGCTGCACTAACAAGAGCAGAATAAGAATCTGTCATACCTATATAATAGTACATGCCACCAAATTATGTCCCAATTATCTGCTAAATAAAGATAAAGTGGCCAATTTAAATTCAAAGACAAAGTGGCCAAAGTGGTTAATTCAATCCATAGCCAGCAATAGACAGTGTAATGCAGTCGCTATTGGAGGCAAATGGTGCTAAATTTTTACTCCATTACTAAAGAAACCCACTCTCGAACCTTCCTGCACAAACAACTACAGACCGGTCTCCAATCTCCCCTTCATCTCTAAACTTTTGAAGCGCCTAGTCTACTCCCGCCTTACACATTACCTCTCCACTTACTCCCTTCTAGACCCTTCACAGTCCGGCTTCCACCCCCTACATTCGACTGAAACTGTGCTCATCAAAGTGACCAATGACCTTCTGACAGCAAAACATAACGATGACCACTCTCTGTTCATTCTTCTCGACCTTTCTGCAGCTTTCGACACAGTTGACCACCATCTTGTACTGTCTAGGCTCCAGTCACTAGATATTAAGGACACTGTTCTCTCCTGGTTCTCTTCCTATCTTTCTGACCGCTCCTTCAGTGTTTCGTTCTCTGGCTCCACGTCATCTCCTCTTCCTCTCACTGTCGGTGTACCCCAGGACTCAGTCCTTGGCCCCCTTCTCTTCTCTCTCTACACGGCCCCAATTGGACAGACCATCAGCATATTTGGCTTTCAGTACCATCTTTATGCTGATGACACACAACTATACACGTCGTCCCCCGACCTTACCCCCGCTGTACTACAGAACGCCACTGACTGTCTGTCCGCAGTCTCCAACATCATGTCCGCTCTCTATCTGAAACTCAACCTCTCCAAAACTGAACTTCTTCTGCTCCCGCCGTCTACTAACCTCCCTAATTTTGACATTTCCCTCCCTGGGCGGCACCATAATAACACCCCGGCAGCAGGCTCACTGTCTGGGTGTTATGTTTGATACCAATCTCTCCTTCGCCTCCCATATACAATCTCTTGCCCGCTCTTGCCGCCTACACCTAAAGAACATCTCTAGAAACCGCCCTTTTCTCACCATGGAAACAACAAAAACCCTCACTGTAGCATTGATCCACTCCGGCCTGGACTACTGCAACGCTCTATTACTTGGCCTCCCCATTACTCGACTATCCCCTCTCCAGTCTATCCTTAATGCAGCAGCCAGGGTCATCCATCTGGCTAATCGTTACTCGGATGCATCCTCTCTTCGCCAGTCCTTACACTGGCTGCCCATTCATTATAGGATCCAATTAAAAGTACTTGTTCTCACACACAAAGCTCTCCACAGTGCAGCACCCCCCTACATCTCCTCCCTCATCTCTATCTATCGGCCTAACCGACTGCTGCGCTCTGCAAACGACTTTCGACTAACCTCTGCACTAATACGTACCTCCCACTCCCTACTCCAAGACTTCTCCCGCGCTGCGCCAATCCTCTGGAATGCTCTACCCCAAGAAATTAGGACTATCCAAAATTTGCATGGTTTCAGGCGCTCCCTCAAAACACATTTGTTCAGAGAGGCCTATCACATTCACTAATCAAAGTCATTCTATGTGTAAGTGTGTATGTGTAGCCCATTCACTATCTCCATCCATCCCTCACTCCCTCAAGATGGCTGGCCCATCATTGTAAATACACTATTGTATATACACACCTGTACTTTGTATCTCCCCCACCTCATTGTAGATTGTAAGCTCTCACGAGCAGGGTCATCTTATTTTGCTTTAATTATTGTATTGTTAATGTTGTTACTTATGACTTGTGTTTTGAAATTGTTAAACTGTAAAGCGCTGCGGAATATGTTGGCGCTATATAAATAAAGATTATTATTATTATTATTATTATTATTATTTCATGAAGCCTAATTGCACAAATTATTTTTGTAGCCCCAATTGCATGCATTTAGGTAAGAAAAAAAGTCCACAAAGGTGAACAACATTTGGGAAGCTGGTGAACATGTTCTGTGTGCCAGAGAAGATTTGACTCTACACTTGTTATTTAGATACAGATGTAGTGCACTGAAGTGATAACCCCAGTTACAATTTCCTGTCTTCTGATTAGTAGTCTATATTGTCTGAGTAACTATATTACTTCTGAGCAAATGATCATACCAGACAATACTCTGCAATCTCATTCATTAGCTCTTCTGTAATATTGCTGTAAGATATTAATTTGATTACAACAAAAAAGGACTTCATTGATTGTGTAATTTGGTAACAAGGGCTTAACTCAGCATTAATTCTTTTGAGATCTGTACTGGACCTGCAAATATTGACTTAAAACGTATCTGTATGCCATTGTGTGCTCTTAATCAAGTTATTGGATTGTGCTCGCAGATTCTTTATGACAGTCTGGCTGTTTAACTGGAACAACAAAATGGTACACTCTGCACACTTAGGAGAAGAAAATTCAGGAGCGGTCCCAATGATCATTAATATTGAATACATCCTAAAAAATAACTACCTGAGCTATAAATCACATCCAGAGCCATTGCCTTGAAATGTATATATATTATGCAAGTTGTGTAACATAATTATTTTTGTAGGCTACCTTTTGGGAGAGTTTCCAACCTGTGCAAACTTCAACAAAAAGAACATCAATAGTTTCAATTGCCTTTTCATTAGAACTTACCTCATGGAAATTCATGAGGAGATTGCAACAAAATGCAATCAACTTGTAAAGGTGCAATAAAACTAATAAACAGGTGCTTCTCACAAATTTAGCATATTATCAAAAAAGTTAATTTATTTCAGTTCTTCAATACAAAAAAAGTGAAACTCATATATTATTTAGAGTCATTACAAACAGAGTGATCTACTGTACGTCAAGTGATTATTTCTGTTAATGTTGATGATTATGGCTTACAGCCAATGAAAACCCAAAAGTCATGATCTCAGTAAATCAGAATAATTAACAAACACCTGCAAAGGCTTCCTAAGCATTTAAAAAGGTCTGTTAGTCTGTTTCAGTAGGCTTCGCTATCATGGGAAAACTGCTGACTTGACAGATGTCCAGAAGGCAGTCATTGACACATACCACAAGGAAAGTACATTTTGCGTTTCATTTGGAAATCAAGGTTTCAGAGTCTGGAAGAAGAGTGGAGAGGCCACAATCCAAGCTGCTTGAGGTCTAGTGTGAAGTTTCCACAATTAGTGATGGTTTGGGGAGACATGCCATCTGCTTGTGTAGGTCCATTGTGTTTTTCAAGAACACTTTGTTGCACTTTGTCACTTTTGAGATATATGAATTTAGTGTTCACTTTCTGCATTATAATGGGGCAGGCACTTTCTATTTCCTGTCCTCGGTGCTCGTTCGGCATTTGGACATTCATATATTACCGATCCTTTTATCTTCCCACGTCACTTCTATTCTGGCCTGCTTGGTTCCCAGATAGTGCACATATGCTCACATCCTCCCATATACTCTTCCGGAAGCGCTCCAATACCTGATGCTTGAGTTCCAGCGTGCAGTCCAGGGAGCGCATTTCCAGAAGTGATGTTTCTCTAGGGGAGTAGAGAGGAGTTTCATGCGCCATGAATATCTGTCACTCCAGTCAGATCCCTTCACATGGTCACACCACCTGTTGCTTTTCATCTATTGGTTTGAGTTTATTTAAAACCCTGGTATCCATCTACCTAAAACACGCCCCTGGAAGAAGCAGGATGCGAAACATGGGTCGGGGTGAGGAGGGACACTGAGGTCTTCCTGCGGCTATGGTCTACTGTACCACACCATCACTCTGGTAAAATGCTCTTTACAGGTTTCATGACTTTATGCTATTGTAGCCTTTACCTTGTTAGGCAGTGAATGCACCATGTATATTATAGAAGATCACTAGACCTGATATTTAGCTATTATGCTTTCCTATTACTTATGTGCAACTGGCTTTCATTATAATATATAGGATTTAATAGTACAGCCCAGGGTCCCCCCTAATTAGGGTGCTCTTGTTCTTCGCTTTCACCATTTTTTATAGTGTATTTTATCTTTTAATATGTAATAATAAAGTATTATTGTTTTATCAATATATTTAATATATAAAATAAAAGAGGTGACATTACAGGACAGGGACCCAATTTACGAAGGACACATTGACATGGTAATTGGGCACACATATATTGGCCAATCAATGAGCTAAGAACCTTCCTTTATTCATAGCAATTTTTGCAGATACATATTTCATATATACACTATATAGCGCTTTTTTCAATTTTTTTTCTCCCATTTTCTATGGCAGCAATGCAGTTCCTATGCTCTAGAGTAATCATTCTTGGTAAGGTATGGTGCAAACCTTAATCTTTTTGATTATATGCTTTCTTTGGTTGGTGCCTATTCATGGGCGTACCCAGGATCAAAACTAGGGGGGGGCAAGCCATGGTCGTTCAGGTTGTAAAATATAAGAACAAAAAATGTACCTTATAGATGACGTCGTCTCTGGAGTCATTCTCCTTTTCTTCATCTTGTCCAGACCCTATGATGAGTTTTCTCATCCACAGTCGTCTCTGCAGACCTCCATCTTCTCCGCTCTTCTGCACCAACTCTCCACACGATGCCCTTAAAGACAGAAGAGTCATTATAATGCTCCTGAATAAAAATATCTGCAATATACTGTCGCCTCACACTATTCCCCTCCCTCCTCACGCTGTCTCCTCATATATTTACCCCCTCACTCTATTCTGCCTGCTCACACATACCCCTGACTCCCCATACTGTGTCTGCACACATCCCATCACCCTCACTCCCCATACTGTGTCCACACACATTCACCCATTCACTCCCCATACTGTCTGCAACCATCCCCCGTACTGTTTCCTCATACATACATGCTCTTCAGTACCCTCAAATCCCCCCACACATTAAATCCCCATCCCACTTCAAATCCCCCCACACACATTAAGTACCCCCATCTACACTCCAAATCCCCCCACATACATTAAGTACCCCCCACCCACACTCCAAATCCCCTCACATACATTAAGTACCCCCCCATCCACACTCCAAATCCCCACACTTAAAATAACCCCCCATCCCCACTCCAAATCCCCCCACACATTAAATCCCCCATCCCCACTTCAAATCCCCCCACACACATTAAGTACCCCCATCTACACTCCAAATCCCCCCACATACATTAAGTACCCCCCATCCACACTCCAAATCCCCCCACGCATAAAATAACCCCCCCATCCCCACTCCAAATCCCCCCACACATAAAATAACCCCTATCCCCACTCCAAATCCCCCCACTCATAAAGTAACCCCCCATCCCCACTCTAAAATCCCCCCCCCATACACTCACACTCACACATGTCCCCCGTTAATCTTCGGTGGTTCTTCAGCTCCATTACACGTCTGGAGCACTTACCACCAACCGCTGCCTCACTGCCTGTGTCTTCGCCTCTGAAGAGCCAGCGTGTGACGTCAGCAGCGTGGTCATGTGACCTGATCACGCTGCTGGCGCTTCATGGATGCGGAAGTGCCTGCGGCGGCGGTCAGGGCACAGAGCACTGCAGAGGAGCAAGATGTAAGTGTGTGTAGCTCAGCTGTATGCTAGCGTCTCTGACTCTGACACCTGGCTGGAGCCTGGAGTGAGTCAGATGCTAGCACACTGTGACTGCACAGCGATGCGCAGCAGCAGCACTTTCTCTGAGCCGGCTGTCAATTTGACAGCCGGCGCTCAGAGAACGGGAGAGGGGGCGGCAGAATGCAGCTACAGGTCTCATCTTGGCACGGCGCGCCCCTGCTCCTAGGGGGGCAACGGCCCCCCCCTGCCCCACGGTGGGTACGCCCATGTGCCTATTCACACTAGATTAGATGTGCTGGTTCTTCTTTTTATCTATTTGTATTAAAGCCTTTTGGACATGTGCACTCCCATTTCCATTAGCCACAGGTGATTTTAAGCAGATTAGCTGGTTCATTCCTGCCCCATAAATTGTAGGCTTTTTTGCCCAAGAAAGGTGACATAACAGGAGAGACCCAATTTACGAAGGACACTTTAACATACGCATATTTCATATATACACTATTAGGTGACATTACAGGACAGGGACCCAATTTACGAAGGACACATTGACATGGTAATTGGGCACACATATATATTGGCCAATCAGTGAGCTAAGAACCTTCCTTTTTTCATAGCAATTTTTGCAGATACATATTTCATATATACACTATATAGTGCTTTTTTAATTTTTTTTCTCCCATTTTCTATGGCAGCAATGCAGTTTCTATGTTCTAGAGCAGTGTTTCTCAACTCCAGTCCTCAGAATCCACCAACAGGTCATGTTTTCAGGATTTCCTTAGTATTGCAAAGGTGATGGAATTAATGCTTGAGCAGGTGATAAAATTATCACCTGTGCAATACTAAGGAAATCCTGAAAACATGACCTGTTGGTGAGTCCTGAGGACTGGAGTTGAGAAACACTGTTCTAGAGTAATCATTCTTGGTAAGTTATGGTGCAAACCTTAATCTTTTTGACTTTTTCAGATCATGTCACATCTACTGAGCATATGTATCGAACTGGTATTTTTGAGCATGTTTCTCTCATTTGGCAAACCACCCTAATCATCATTTTCATCATCTCTGATTATGTCTGATTCATCTGAAAGTTATCCTAGTAAGATAAAAGGCCTGAACTCCCTGTTTACCACATAGATCGCCAATACCAGGAGCACTCTTGCAGTCCCATATAAGGACACTGCCGCAACTGTGTCTCACTGTCGGCACCATGCACTTTGAAAAAATAATTTAGAAAAAACATGGTGCCTACAGAAAAATATGGTGATGAATGTGTCCTTATATAGTGTTGCCAGTGTGGGAAAGCTGCAGTACATTACATTAATGGTCTCTTGAATTCACAGATGTACTGATATAAAGCAGTACATAAATTAATTCATGAAAGAGAATATGCCAATATCACTTTGAGGCTTTGTTAGACATGCATTTTATTTTTAAATGCATGTTCACTACAGTGAAACATGGTGATGGCTGTGTCCTTAGGTGGGACTGCATGAGTGTCCTGGGGTATCAGGTGCTACATTTCATTGATGGTAGCATGAATCCACAGATTTACTGCTCTGTATTGAAAGAGAAGATGCTGTCAATACTCCATGCCCATGGTTGACAGTCCCTTTTGTAAACCTCAGAATGATCAAACACACACATTTGTTTCATTTCTGAAGAAAAACAACATAAAAGTGATTCAGTTGGCAAGTATGTCTCCTGAAATGAACCCAATTGAAACAACTATGAACAAATCTGTAGCGACAAGTTAATCATCAAGTTAAGCATTAAATCTTACTTTTCAGAGGGGATGCAATCATTTATGTTTGGTACTATATATAGTATATATGTATATATATTTTTCTGACTATGAAACGCACTTTTTTCCTCCAAAATTTAGTGTCTTATAGTCTGGATGTACCTTATTTTATAGTCCAGCTGTGGATGAGTGGTGGGTGTTGTCAGCTGTGAAACAGCAGGGGTCACAGTTTTTTTTTAGCTAAAATACAAAGGAAACATCATCTTTAACGTCAGGCCTTTTACAGATCGCTTCATCTTCAACTTGCTTAACTGTTAACAATAACAGCAATTTTAACTAGGGGTGTCCACACTTTAACACTGTGGAGCAGCAAATATATGTATATATACAGTACAGACCAAAAGTTTGGACACACCTTCTCATTCAAAGACTTTTCTGTATTTTCATGACTATGAAAATTGTACATTCACACTGAAGGCATCAAAACTATGAATTAACACATGTGGAATTATATACTTAACAAAAAAGTGTGAAACAACTGAAAATATGTCTTATATTCTAGGTTCTTCAAAGTAGCCACCTTTTGCTTTGATTACTGCTTTGCACACTCTTGGCATTCTCTTGATGAGCTCCAAGAGGTAGTCACCGGAAATGGTCTTCCAACAGTCTTGAAGGAGTTCCCAGAGATGCTTAGCACTTGTTGGCCCTTATGCCTTCACTCTGCGGTCCAGCTCACCCCGAACCATCTCGATTGGGTTCAGGTATGGTGACTGTGGAGGACAGGTCCATAGCCCTTACACAGCCTGGAGGTGTGTTTGGGGTCATTGTCATGTTGAAAATTAAATGATGGTCCAAATAAACGCAAACCAGATGGAATAGCATGCCGCTGCAAGAAGCTGTGGTAGCCATGCTGGTTCAGTATGCCTTCAATTTTGAATAAATCTCCAACAGTGTCACCAGCAAAGCACCCCCACACCATCACACCTCCTCCTCCATGCTTCACGGTGGGAACCAGGCATGTAGAGTCCATCCGTTCACCTTTTCTGTGTCGCACAAAGGCACAGTGGTTGGAACCAAAGATCTCAAATTTGGACTCATCAGACCAAAGCACAGCTTTCCACTGGTCTAATATCCATTCCTTGTGTTCTTTAGCCCAAACAAGTCTCTTCTACTTGTTGCCTGTCCTTATCAGTGGTTTCCTAGCATCTATTTTACAATAAAGGCCTGCTGCATAAAGTCTCCTCTTAACAGTTGTTGAAGAGATGTGTCTGCTTCTAGAACTCTGTGTGGCATTGACCTGGTCTCTAATCTGAGCTGCTGTTGACCTGTGATTTCTGAGGCTGTTGACTCGGATAAATTTATCCTCAGAAGCAGAGGTGACTCTTGGTCTTCCTTTCCTGGGGCGGTCCTCATGTGAGCCAGTTTCTTTGTAGCGCTTGTTGGTTTTTGCAACTGCGCTTGGGGACACTTTCAAAGTTTTCCCAATTTTTCGGACTGACTGACCTTCATTTCTTAAAATAATGATGGCCACTCGTTTTTCTTTACTTAGCTGCTTTTTTCTTGCCATAATACAAATTCTAACAGTCTATTCAGTAGGACTATGAGCTGTGTATCCACCAGACTTCTGCACAAAAACAACTGATGGTCCCAACCTCATTTATAAGGCAAGAAATCACACTTATTAAACCTGACAGGGCACACCTGTGAAGTGAAAACCATTTCTGGTGACTACCTCTTGAAGCTCATCAAGAGAATGCCAAGAGTGTGCAAAGCAGTAATCAAAGGAAAAGGTGGCTACTTGGAAGAACCTATAATATAAAACATATTTTCTGTTGTTTCACAATTTTTTCTTAAGTATATAATTCCACATGTGTTAATTCATAGTTTTGATGCCTTCAGTGTGAATGTACAATTTGCATAGTCATGAAAATACAGAAAAATCTTTGAAAGAGAAGGTGTGTCCAAACTTTTGGTCTGTACTAGAGTTGAGCAAAACAGGTCCGTCAGATTCATAAGTCGCTGACTTTCGCCAAAGTCGGGTTTCGCCGATCGAAACCTGACCATAACGTGAAGTCGGCCATGCGGTCGTCGACCCGAGCGCCAAAGTCGGTTTTCCCAGAATGCTTTTTTCAGCCAATGAGCAAGGACGTACGCTGTGGGCAACGAGATGACATGGGCAGCATCCACCACCATCTTAGAGAAGGGCATTGCAGTGATTGGATTGCTTTGGGGGGCGTCATAGTGTCTATAAAAGGCCTGACCGCCGACCGCCATTTTACTTCTGCCAATCTTAACAGTAGGGAGAGGTTGCAGACGCTGTTTATCAGTAGGGAGAGAGTTAGGGCTGGAAAGAGAAGTTCTTATGTGCTTGTGCTGATAGCAATTGTGCTGTACAGTTAGTGTGCAGTGACAGGAGGATTTTATTGTGCAGCAGCGCTGGGTATTAGGCTGCCTGATAGCTGTATTGCTGTGTGTAAACTGCTGTGCGGACTGCTTTTTACACAGCACTAATACTTTGATTCTTTTTTCTGCACAGTTAACGAGCGTTCATTTTTTCCCACACCGTATAGAGCTGTATGCTCCTCACACACTACCGTGTACCGGCTGGTATCACAGACAAATACATGCTGACTAACTGTGTGTGACTCTGGAAAAATATACGGAGATTTCAATTTTCCCCTAAACCGTATACATCTGGTATCTTCTGATACAGTACCATTTTTCTGCCTTTTGTATTACGGTCAAATCCATACTGAGAAAGCGTCTGTGTGTGACTCCGGAAATATATATGGAGATTTAAATTTCCCCTTCACCGTATACAGCTGGTATCTTCTGATACGGTACCTTTTTTCTGCCTTTTGTATTACGGTCAAATCCATACTGAGAGAGCGTCTGTGTGTAACTCCGGAAATATAAACAGAGATTTAAATTTTCCCCTACACTATATATGTCATGGAAATATATATGTATTCCACGTATTCAATGTATATTCATATATATGCATTTACAGTTAGATAGATCTCACTTGCTAAAAATCCTGTGCTCAGCATATCTATTCAAAAGCTGATGCTAGCTATAATCAACTTCTTAAGACGACCCTGGCTATAGGTCATAGGCACTTTTTACCAAGGACACAGAAACAAGGACAGAAGATATCTATTATTTTCTTTACTAGTCACGTAGGAAAACTGGGACAAAGAACAATAAACAATAAATCTGCTACTTCAGCCCTGTTATCATAATTATCATAATTATCATTCTTACACTAAAACAGCCAATAATCTAGCAGCTTTTAATTGTATGTTAATTGACTAACCAGCCCCTTTTTGTAAATGTATAAAACCTTGAATGAATAATAAACTATTGGTCTTGACGAACTGTTATACTGACACTTCCTTTGTGGACAGTCCTCATTTCGTCTGAGCTCTCAAAGAAAAGACATTTAATATAAGATTGGGAACAGCAACAGCAAACACTGCAGGATAGATTTATCCTAATTAAATTTCCATAACATATACACATGGTATCTTCTGATACAGTACCTTTTTTCTGCCTTTTGTATTATGGTTAAATCCATACTGAGAGAGCGTCTGTGTGTGACTCCAGAAATATATACCGAGATTTAAATTTTCCCCTACACTATATACACCTGGTATTTTCTGATACAGTACCTTTTTCTGCCTTTTCCATTACGGTCAAATCCATACTGAGAGAGTGTCTGTGTGTGACTACGGAAATTTATATGGAGATTTAAATTTTCCCCTTCACCGTATACAGCTGGTACCTTCTGATACAGTACCTTTTTTCTGCCTTTTGTATTACGGTCAAATCCATACTGAGAGAGCGTCTGTGTGTGACTCTGGAAATATATACGGAGATTTAAATTTTCACCTAAGCCGTATACAGCTGGTATCTTCTGATACAGTACCTTTTTTCTGGCTTTTGTATTACGGTCAAATCCATACTGAGAGAGCGTCTGTGCGTGACTCCGGAAATATATACAGAGATTTAAATTTTCCCCTTCACCGTATACAGCTGGTATCTTCTGTTACAATACCTTTTTTCTGCCTTCTGTATTACGGTCAAATCCATACTGAGAGAGCGTCTGTGTGTGACTCCAGAAATATATACGGAGATTTAAATTTTCCGCTAAACCATATACAGCTGGTATCCTCTGATACAGTACCTTTTTTCTGCCTTTTGTATTACGGTCAAATCCATACTGAGAGCGTCTGTGTGTGACTCTGGAAATATATACGGAGATTTAAATTTTCCGCTAAACCATATACAGCTGGTATCCTCTGATACAGTACCTTTTTTCTGCCTTTTGTATTACGGTCAAATCCATACTGAGAGCGTCTGTGTGTGACTCCGGAAATATATACGGAGATTTAAATTTTCCCTTACACTATATACACCTGGTGTTATGAGCTCGGTTGCAACAACTTTATTATATAATGGACTGCAACTGAACCTGGGGTCCGCGATGCAGTTTATGTCACTGCTGTTGAACACCCTTTGGGTATGAAGGTAACAACTGACAACTAAAGAATAATATTAGATCTCACCTGTGTTACCTCACACAAGGAGAGCGATATTGAATTGGCACTATCTCCGTTAACTTCACAGGAGATGTGCTGTAGGCTGGCGTAGACGTAGCCCTGTTAACTGCACAGAAGCCACTTGCCAGACGATTAGGAAGTGCGTGCGACTCACGCCAGGCGTACGTGCTGTCAGCCGGTGTGCGACCGGACTGAGCAACTCTCTGTTCAGCTGGTGGCGATGCCCACATGCTGCCAGCCGGTGTGCGACCGGACTGAGCAACTCTCTGTTCAGCTGGTGGTGATGCCCACATGCTGCCAGCCGGTGTGCGACCGGACTGAGCAACTCTCTGTTCAGCTGGTAGCGATGCCCACGTGCTGCCAGCCGGTGTGCAACCGGACAGAGCAACTCTCTGTTCAGCTGGTGGCAATGCCCACGTGCTGCCAGCCTGTGTGCGACCGGACTGAGCAACTCTCTGTACAGCTGACAGGCGATGCGCTGGTTACGCGCCCCACAGTCTGCTAAGGGTGTATCGCTACCCTCTAGTCGTAGCTAGACTGCGTCACATTGGCTACCTGCCTGGCATAAGCTAATCCTGCCTGAAGGACCTGTGCTAATTAGCCGAGCAAACTCTGGCATCGGCAGGTCCCGGAGAGCAAAGCTAGAGAGCACGTGGACCCCAGATTCTGGTACATCTACACATGAGCACTACCTATTTTAGTATGGTCTGACCGCGCCGCGCCACGGACAGACAAGCTATTTAATGGCTAAGCTCCGCCCCCAGCCATCTCATCAATCGCATCACCGATGACGTCATCCGTGACCAATCAGGCGATGCCAGGTCAGAGGATCAGCTGACATTAACCACCAATCACGGTTCTCCATGTCACGGACATGCTCAGTGCAGGCATTTCTGGACTTAGGCTTATAACAGCCTTTTCCTGTTCTGTAACCTAGGTTTAAGGCTACTATGAACAAAGACTTGAGTAACAACTTGTGCCTTTCAGTTATTAGCTAGGCACTGGGATTGAAGGGAAGCTGAGCAGCATCTGCCTCGGCTGGACCTAGATGGGAGACCACAGACTCGTTGGATCCTGCCGTCGCCCGATGCCTAACATTATCCCCCCACTTGATGCTCATATTCCTCAATGCGCAGGGGAGCATGAATATGGTCCATGGGTTCCAAAGTACGATCCTCAGAACCACAATCCCTCCAGTGTACCAAATAGAATTTTTTGCCACGAACCATCTTAGACCCCACTATCGCCTCTACCTCGAAATCCTCACCCCCGGTGTCCAAAGCCTGCTGAGCTTCTGAGAATTTCATCAGGCGAATGGGTTTCAGGAGCGACACATGGAACGTGTCATGTATTTTCAAGTGCCGAGGCAATTGCAGACGATACACCACGGGATTTACTTGGGCCAGAATTTTGAAGGGACCAATAAAACGGGGAGCGAATTTAGCAGATTCCCCGCGACCTCTGATATTGCGAGCCGCGAGCCAAACCCTGTCGCTCGGAGTGAATACGGGAGCTGGACGACGATGAGTGTCAGCCGACTGTCTCATCTGATTTTGGAGACCAATAACGCTTCCTGCGTCTGGTCCAAGATGTCCCGCGCCTCCATAGCCCAATCTCTGACCCCAGGCTCCCCAGAGTTAACTGGCATAGGGACCGGAATACGCGGGTGCTGACCATTTTTCAACAGGAAAGGGGTCTGACCTGTGGGATCCGCCACTGCATTGTTTAGAGCAAACTCTGCCCAAGGAAGCAAAGTTGCCCATTTATTATGGTTGGCAGAAACGAAATGGCGCAAGTATGTCACAAGCGTCTGGTTAGTGCGTTCCACCAGGCCATTGGTCTCCGGGTGATAGGCAGTAGAGAGGTTCAGTTCAATACTACACAAATTACACAATTCTCTCCAAAACCGAGAGGTGAACTGAGGACCTCGATCGCAAACAATGCTATCAGGCATACCGTGAAGGTGGAAAACGTGATGGATAAACAGTGATGCCAGAACCCGGGAAGAGGGAACCCTAGGAAGCGGTACCAGGTAAACCATCTTAGAAAAATGGTCAGAAACCACCCATATGGTCATACTACCCCGGGACTTAGGTAACTCAACCACGAAATCCATCCCAATCAGCTCCCAAGGTCTATCCGCCATGGGTAACGGATGCAGAAGACCCGCCGGACTCTGATGAGACGATTAATTTCTCGCACAAGAGATACATGCTTGGACGTATTCCTTAATGTCCTGGGACAACTGAGGCCACCAATACGAGCGTTGGAGGAACTCAGTGGTACGTTTGATTCCAAAATGACCTTCAATCTTAGAGGCATGTGCCCATGAGAGCACCTCATTCTGTAGATTAGGAGGAACAAACGTCTTCCCGGGTGGAAACTGGTCTAAAGTCACCTGTACCACCGTCCGCATACTCTCAGGAGGAACGATAAGTCTGGGCTCGTCATAGTCCTCCGTCAACTCCAAAGATCGAGATAGAGCGTCCGCCCGAGGATTCTTTTCCCCTTTTAGAAAGTTGATGGTAAAATTGAATCAGGCAAAAAAGAGGGACCACCGAGCCTGCCTCGGGTTAAGACGCTGCGCTGTCTGTAGGTACGAGATATTCTTATGGTCTGAATATACCACAAAAGGATGTTTAGCTCCCTCCAAAAGATACCTCCATTCAACAAAAGCCAATTTTTTGGCGAGTAATTCTTTATCCCCAATCATGTAATTCCTCTCTGCTGGAGAAAAGGTCTTGGAGAAGAAGAAACATGGTCTTCTCCGACCCTTACCCATTCTTTTGAGAAAGGATTGCACCTGCTCCTACAGAGTAGGCATCGACCTCCAGAAAAAATGGCTTATTGACATCTGGCCGATGTAGGACGGGAGCTTTTGAAAAATAGGATTTGATCTCCCGGAATGTTTCAGATGTCTCTTTAGACCAGTTTTTTGGGTTGGCACCTTTCTTGGTTAACGCGGCCAAAGGAGCCACCAGTGTGGAAAAATGCGGTATAAATTGCCGATAATAGTTAATGAACCCAATGAAGCGCTGTACCGCCTTCAGAGAATGGGGCTCCTGCCAATTCTGTATGGCTACCAATTTTTGGGGATCCATGGCCAAGCCTTTACTGAATACAATGTACCCCAAGAACGGTAAGGACTCTTGTTCGAACTGGCATTTCTCCAGCTTGCAATACAGAGAATTTGCGCGCAAGCATTCAAAAACTCTGCGAACATCCTCTCTGTGTGTGGAGAGGTCTGGGGAAAATATTAGGATATCGTCAAGATATACTACCACCGAAGATAGAAATAAATCCCGAAAGATATCGTTAACGAAATCCTGGAAGACTGCGGGAGCATTACACAATCCGAAGGGCATGACGAGGTACTCGTAGTGGCCATCACAAGTGTTAATGGCTGTCTTCCACTCTTCGCCCTCACGGATTCGTATGTGGTTATATGCCCCTCGCAGGTCTAACTTTGTGAAAATTTTAGCCCCTCGAAGTCTGTCGAACAATTCTGAGATCAGGGGCAGGGGATATTTATTTTTGATGGTGATTGCGTTTAATCCCTGTAATCGATGCATGGATGTAGGTCACCTCCTTTCTTCTGGACGAAGAAGAACCCCGCTCCAGCAGGAGAGACCGATTTCCTGATAAACCCCAGAGTCAGGTTCTCCTTGATGTAATCGGACATGGCCTGGGTCTCGGGGACAGACAGGGGATAAACCCTACCGCGAGGAGGCTCTGATCCGGGGATCAGCTCTATAGCGCAGTCATATGGTCGGTGGGCAGGCAAGGTCTCTGCAGCCTTTTTAGAGAAAACATCGGCAAAGCTCCAATATTGCTCTGGAAGCGCATCCAGACCGACCGGCAGGTCTAAGACCACCTTCCGGGTTGATGCCACCATACACTTGGAAGAAAACTTCTCACCCAAGGAATAAACTGCCCCCGTGTTCCAGTTTATATGTGGATTGTGACAACAAAGCCATGGAAGACCCAATAGCACCTCATCCAATCCACCGGGAAGAATAAGGAACGAGATATCCTCCCGATGACCCTGAGGAAGCGACATTGTGAGGGGAATTGACCGGTGAGTAATTTGTGAGTCTAACATGAAACAATTGAATACCGGATGTTTAATGGTCTGGACAGTAACTCCATATGAACGGCGTGTTTCTGAGCCAAGGTTGACTACAAAAAATTGCCATTGGCCCCAGAGTCCACCACCGCCTTGACAGAAACCATGGTTGTTCCGAAGAGCAACGTCACTTTACATGCTAGTCTGGAGGAAGAAGTCTCTGAATCTAACACACCTCCTCCAACTGTGGTTAGACATTCTCGTTTCCCGACCGCTTGGAACCCTTATTATTGGGATACTCCAAGAGAAGTGCAGGAAGGAAACAAGGAGGCCTATTTCTAGCCCGGTATATATCCATAGGCTCAGGTTCTATGTTGGGCACCACGGGTTTGGACATGGTTCTAGAGAACGATGGCGCCAGCCGAAACCGATGTTTAGAGACCTCCAGTTCCAACTTGCGTTCTGCATGACGCACATCAATTCGGTTGGCAAGAGTAATTAACTCATCCAGAGAGGTTGGAATCTCCCTGGTGGCTAGAGCATCTTTAATGTGCCCAGCCAGACCCTTCCAGAACACCGGAATTAGTGATGGCTCAGACCAATCCAATTCAGCCGCTAGGGTTCTGAATTGGATAGCATAGTGACTGGCGGTGGTCGACCCCTGCACGAATGCAAGAAGATTAAGAGCCGTATCATGTGTTACCTGAGGACCGAGGAATACACTTTTTAGGGTTCTAAGAAAGAGACCCACATTAGCCACTACCGGGTCACAACGCTCCCACAGAGGAGTAGCCCACTCCAAGGCTCTGCGGGTAAGTAGAGATATTACAAAACCCACTTTAGACATTTCGGAGGAGAACCATGCCTCCATCATTTCCAACTGAATGGAGCATTGATTGATAAACCCTCTGCAACATCTGCTGTCACCAGAAAATGTTTCCGTCCGGGAGAGAAAAACGGAGTAATGAAATTTTAGCAGCTATTGTAGCATTATTTACGAGTCTCGCTGCTTTTGCGGCTGCCTGAGTAGCTACTGCAGTGAGATCAGCAACTGGAGTGGCCTGCTCCAGAGACCTAAGTCTGCCCTCTAGTTGCTGAACGTAGTGCTGCAGCTGCTGGTTGTCAGCCATGGTCGGCTAGATTCTGGTGGTACTGTTATGAGCTTGGTTGGAACAACTTTATTATATAATGGATTGCAACCAAATCCGGGGTCCGCGATGCAGTTTCTGTCACTGCTAGTGTTGAGCATTAAGATACTGCGAATATCGGGTATCGGAATTCCGATTCTGATTTACGATACTTTTTGCATATCGGATGCCGGAATTGGAAGTTCCCATGTCAGCAGTCAGCACAGTAATTTGTATATGGGGAGTTCCTGTGTCACAGAAGGAAGTTCGTGACACAGGAACTTCCCGAGTGTCAGTGTCGGGGCTGTCAGCGCTTACCTTACCAGATGATCTACGGTGGTCACGCTCACGACGAATGGATTTCTCGTTGCCAGCTGATCATACAGCTGACTGGCCATTACCCTCTCCCTGGCGATAACATGCAGCTTCTCGCGATAAGTGCACGTCACTGCCGGGGAGGACTGGGTAATCTCAGCCAGCTGTACTCTCACAATCAGCTGGCCGTGAGAAATCCATTCGACGTCACGTGACCGCAGTGATGCGCCAATTGTGGAGATGCTGCAGGCTGGTATTTTTAGGCTGTTGAGGGCCAAAATCCATGGGCCTTGCAGTCTTTTAATACCAGGCCGCAGCAGTCTGCTTTTTACTTGGCTGTTTAACAAAAATAGGGGGACCCCACGCCATTTTTTTTTCAAGGGGATCCCCTATTTTTGTTCATCAGTTCACTTCAGGTCAGCCGGGATTCCCTCTGACGTCACTGATGCTGTGCGGTGTCCCCGACTGACCTGAACTGATTAGCCTGGGAAGCAATCAATTAAGCTTCCCACACTAATCACTTCCTCTCCTGTCGCCGGGAGAGGAGCTCATTCTTTCGGGGGTTTACTGCGAGGCTGAAGCATTAGCTCCGGTCCCCACAGTAAACATGGTAACCCTTTGTGAAGGATTACAGCGTGGGACGTGACAAAGCACCGGATAGGTAAGAATAATGTTGCTTTATTATTTTATTTTTATTACAGGAGAACAAGGGAATCGAGGATTAACTGTGCAATAAAAGATGTTCAAAAACGGTGTATTTATTTCATTTAAATCACTAGTTCACTTCAGGTCAGCCGGGTACACCGCACAGCATCAGTGACGTCAGAGGAAGTCCCGGCTGACCTGAAGTGAACTAGTGATTAGCCTGGGAAGCAATCAATTAAGCTTCCCAAGCTAATCACTTCCTCTCCTGTCAGCCGGGAGAGGAACTCATTCATTCGGGAGTTTACTGCGAGGCTGGCAGCATTAGCTGCGGTCCCTGCAGTAAACGTTATCACTTTCAGAAGGATTACATCGGGTGACCTGACTGAACACGGATAAGTAAGAGTAATGTTGCTTTATTATCTTATTTTTATTACAAAAGAACAAGGGAATCGAAAATTAACTGTGCAATTAAAGATGGTCAAAAACTGTGTATTTATTTCATTAAAATTATTTTCATTAATGTGTGTGTTAAGGCTCAAGTTCCCAATGCTGCACAAGGGGAATCTAAAGCCATTCCAGCTGTGGTCTCCCATCCATCTCTGGCCGCAGTGGAACCTGCTCAGCAGAGACATTGGTCCCAGCGTCTTGCCCAGTCTAATACTGTGCAGAGACTTGCTGCTGAATCTCCTGGATCTTGGGTTATAACTAGGGTTGAGCGATTCTTTCCGATATCCAAAAGTATCGGAATCGGAATGGTATCGCCGATACCATTAAAATATCGGCGATACCCGATACCGATACCGGAAGTCCCATGTAAGTCTATGGGAACAAAATATCGGAATTAAAAAAAACCCATTCTTGCCTTGTTGGTTAATTGTACATGAAGGAAAACAACAAAGAGTAATGTAGAATGTATTGGGAAGGTTGAGGAGACATTAAAGGCATAGATGTTTAACCAATCAAATGGAATAGCATATATATATAATTTTTTTTAAAGATGTTCGGATTGACGAATAAATTGACAATGTTGTTAACGTTTTTTCTATTTTGGCAAATATGTATATTTCACAACTTCCATGCTCTTCACCTTTTTAACTTTTCACACACTTTCTCCTTCATAATCTTCAGCAGCATCATCTTTTTCATCAAATTATTCTTCATCTTCACCTTCTTTATCTTCTTCTTAAACTTCTTGCTATTCATCTTTTTGTTAACATTACTCATATTCTTCTTATTAAACTATATTCTTATTCATATTGTACTTCATCTTCTTCATCATATTCTTATTTGTGACAGAGAATCCTGTACTTGTAATCTGTCAAAGTATGAATTTTTCATCCTTCCGTTCTTGCTGTCACAAAAGATTTAAATTACAACAGTATTTGTCCGTGTTCAGTTTAGCCTGCAGCAGCAGGCATTTTCCAGGGGCACCACGAGGAGGAACGGACTCACCCCCATACACTGCTTAGTCTTCTTCTGCTTAGAATTTAGAGCATATATTTTGCTCTTCATTTTGGTCTTATACTTCATGTTCTTCTGCTTTTTGATCTTCTGCTTATTGTTCTTAAGTCTCTTGTTCTGTATCTTGCAGTTTGTCTTAACCTTCTTAGTCCTGTTTGGTAATCTTTTATTTCTTCTTTGTGATGGTGTTTAGGCTGGTTGGCTTGATGCTCGTCGTCCTTGTGGTCGTCATCTTCTTCGGGGTGGTCATCAGGGTCGTCGTCTTCATTGTTGGAGATCCAGAGTGATTACCCAAAAAAGCATTGAAAAAATCTTCAATTTGTAAATGTAGCAGAAGGTACAAGAGTCAATGCAAGTAACGAGGACCAGCTGACTGTGCTGGAACCCGGAGGGGCAGCAGAAGGAAAAGAGCCAATGGCACAACCGAGGACCAGCTGACGTTACTGGGACACGGTTACTAAGCAGGAGGTACCTGTGCTCCAAAGCACTACCAAGGACCAGCAGACGTTGCTGGAACTCGGATACCGAGATGGAGGCACCTAGGCCAAAGGCACTGCGGAGAACCAGCTGACGGTACTGGAACCCGGACGGGTAGCAGAAGGTACCCATGGAAATTTAAGATGACAGGCCGCGAGCCGGCCGCAGTTACCGAATCCCACAGTACTACAGTGGGTGATTGTCCTATTGTCACAACGGAAACAGCCTTTATTTGCATATCCTGCAGCACACATAGGAAGCACCTAAACTCCAAGCACCATAGAGTCGGCTAACCCGACCGCAACACGACAGGACAACTTATTGGAGGCTAAGTGACGTTTACACTGAGAGGAAACAGATGGCGTGCTGTAACCAGTCTGGGCAGGAGTACATGGTGGAGGCAGCAGGACTTTTTGCCGTTCACACAGCAGGGGAACAGCTGACATTACTGAACCTCAGTAACACAGAAGCAAGTGTTCACTGTGCTAACAGCACTTCCGAGCTACAACTGGCGGTGTTGTAGCCCAGGGATGAGAAGAGAACATGGTGGAGGCAGCAGGACTTTTTGCCGTTCACACAGCAGGGGAACAGCTGACATTACTGAACTCCAGTAACACAGGAGCAAGTGTTCACTGTGCTAACAGCACTTCCGAGCTACAACTGGCGGTGTTGTAGCCCAGGGATGAGAAGAGAACATGGTGGAGGCAGCTGGACTTTTTGCCGTTCACACAGCAGGGGAACAGCTGACATTACTGAACCCCAGTAACACAGGAGCAAGTGTAGACTGTGCTAACAGCACTTCTGAGCTACAACTGGCGGTGTTGTAGCCCAGGGATGAGAAGAGAACAGGGTGGAGGCAGCAGGACTTTTTGCCGTTCACACAGCAGGGGAACAGCTGACATTACTGAACCCCAGTAACACAGGACCAAGTGTTCACTGTGCTAACAGCACTTCCGAGCTACAACTGGCGGTGTTGTAGCCCAGGGATGAGAAGAGAACATGGTGGAGGCAGCAGGACTTTTTGCCGTTCACACAGCAGGGGAACAGCTGACATTACTGAACCCCAGTAACACAGGAGCAAGTGTTCACTGTGCTAACAGCACTTCCGAGCTACAACTGGCGGTGTTGTAGCCCAGGGATGAGAAGAGAACATGGTGGAGCAGCAGGACTTTTTGCCGTTCACACACGCAGGGGAACAGCTGACATTACTGAACCCCAGTAACACAGGACCAAGTGTTCACTGTGCTAACAGCACTTCCGAGCTACAACTGGCGGTGTTGTAGCCCAGGGATGAGAAGAGAACATGGTGGAGGCAGCTGGACTTTTTGCCGTTCACACAGCAGGGGAACAGCTGACATTACTGAACCCCAGTAACACAGGAGCAAGTGTTCACTGTGCTAACAGCACTTCCGAGCTACAACTGGCGGTGTTGTAGCCCAGGGATGAGAAGAGAACATGGTGGAGGCAGCAGGACTTTTTGCCGTTCACACAGCAGGGAACAGCTGACATTACTGAACCCCAGTAACACAGGAGCAAGTGTTCACTGTGCTAACAGCACTTCCGAGCTACAACTGGCGGTGTTGTAGCCCAGGGATGAGAAGAGAACATGGTGGAGGCAGCAGGACTTTTTGCCGTTCACACAGCAGGGGAACAGCTGACATTACTGAACCCCAGTAACACAGGAGCAAGTGTAGACTGTGCTAACAGCACTTCCGAGCTACAACTGGCGGTGTTGTAGCCCAGGGATGAGAAGAGAACATGGTGGAGGCAGCAGGACTTTTTGCCGTTCACACAGCAGGGGAACAGCTGACATTACTGAACCCCAGTAACACAGGAGCAAGTGTAGACTGTGCTAACAGCACTTCCGAGCTACAACTGGCGGTGTTGTAGCCCAGGGATGAGAAGAGAACAGGGTGGAGGCAGCAGGACTTTTTGCCGTTCACACAGCAGGGGAACAGCTGACATTACTGAACCCCAGTAACACAGGACCAAGTGTAGACTGTGCTAACAGCACTTCCGAGCTACAACTGGCGGTGTTGTAGCCCAGGGATGAGAAGAGAACAGGGTGGAGGCAGCAGGACTTTTTGCCGTTCACACAGCAGGGGAACAGCTGACATTACTGAACCCCAGTAACACAGGAGCAAGTGTTCACTGTGCTAACAGCACTTCCGAGCAACAACTGGCGGTGTTGTAGCCCAGGGATGAGAAGAGAACAGGGTGGAGGCAGCAGGACTTTTTGCCGTTCACACAGCAGGGGAACAGCTGACATTACTGAACCCCAGTAACACAGGAGCAAGTGTAGACTGTGCTAACAGCACTTCCGAGCTACAACTGGCGGTGTTGTAGCCCAGGGTCAAGGAGGATGTTTAAATACTATATCAAGTATTTTCCTTGTTACGTGTCAATTAAAAATGTCTATACTCCAAACAAGAGAAATATAAACTTTAGTACCATAAGATGATGATTTAACTTAAAAAAATATATGTAAATTAAAAATTTACAAACATAAACGCATACATTAACATGTTGAAAAGCAATGCAAACCACAATTAAAATAGGTTAAATAATCTGCTATACGGTTTAAAATAAAAGCATACAAGTACACATCAGAATCCATTAATGATGGGTAAGTAACAGTATGTACACCATTTTTATTGTGTAGACAATGAATGGCTGACTTAAAAACATAATCAGAATTACAAGTTTTCTTTGACATTCATAAAACTTTACATTTGGTGAATAATATAACTACAATTTTTTTAAAAAATATCTAAAATTTCCATCATGTAATACTGATAATATGTGCCAATCATTTATATTAACAAAACGAAAATTTTAAAAGTGCATAGTGCAGAGTGAAAACAGATATTTATGCCTGACTGTGGACTTGCAAGCATGACAACGGATAGATAATGTATATATAGATGAGACTGCATAGCCACAGATGGTGAATGGCGATGTAATACTGTACCTCAATAAAGTGTGCGTTACTACTACATCCTTTTTTTTTATCTAGCTTTATAAAAGGTTACGTGCATGTATGGTTGCGCCTTTGTTTGGACGCACAGACTGGCTTCCTGCTGTGACGCGTTAGGTATTGGAGCGTCTGTACGTCTTATGACGCAGACTAACATTCACGGTGTGCATCGTTCATCATCGCAAGCGTACCGACAACACAAAGGCGTTGTCATGACTGCTTTACTCAGTAAACATGCACCTATGATGAAACATACACGCATGTGCCCTATTACATAACAAGCTACAAGAAAAACGAGTGTGAGGTGTGACACAGCTGTTTTGTTAAGGTACAGTATTATATCGACATTGTACAGGTGTCGCTATTCAGTCTGATAAATATATATCATTCACGTATTCTATCAGTTGTCGTTCTTTCAGCACCACTTACAGGTATATATTTTGCTATTGTGACTATGCACTATTGACTTTACCAAGGTAATGCATGATTTTTGTAAGCGATTATCATGTTTACATGAAGGACCTTTATGATATGGGCTGTTAACTTTCTAATCAAATATGTATTTTTTAAAATGACACAAATATAAGTAATGTTGAAGAGGACTATTCCTACATGCATTGTTTGCACAATATTACACGTGTACATCACGTCCCTTAATCAACATTGGATTATTATATTTACTTGTATGCTTTTATTTCAAAGGCAAGAACACTGAAGTATAACCTTCGCACTGCAGCAGTTGTCAAAGTTCAACCCACATTATGCACTTCCAACATTGCAGCATTGGAGTCATCATGATGTGAGTTGGATTTGTCTAAGCTATGGAGTGACAAGGTTGACCATCAGTATCCTATAGCATAAGTAGGATTTTGTGTTTGCATTTGTTTTCGACATGTGCATATCTGTAATAATATGTCACATTTATTTTGTTACAGATTTGTGACAAAGACTAATCATTTTATGGTTTGAAAGTTGACGTTTCAAATGTTTACAGCTTAGAAATCAGGGTGTAGCCTCATATCTATGTGTAGAACTAGACACTTTGAGATGTCAGGTTTTTTTCACCATGATTAGGTAGCTAGCAGTAATTTTTGCCGGACACACAGCAGGGGAACAGCAGGCGTTACTGAACCCCACAAACACATCAGCGATTGTTTTCATCTGTGCATCTAACACTTTTGAGCAGCAACTGGCGCTGTTGAAGCCCAGGGTCAAGGAGGGTGTAGGCAGAGGCCTAGTATGAGACGTTTGAAGTTGAAGTTGTAGTTAGCAGCAGTAATTTTTGCCAGAAACACAGCAGGGGAACAGCAGGCGTTACTGAACCCCACAAACACATCAGCGATTGTTTTCATCTGTGCATCTAACACTTCTGAGCAGCAACTGGCGCTGTTGAAGCCCAGGGTCAAGGAGGGTGTAGGCAGAGGCCTAGTATGAGACGTTTGAAGTTGAAGTTATAGTTAGCAGCAGTAATTTTTGCCAGACACACAGCAGGGGAACAGCAGGCGTTACTGAACCCCACAAACACATCAGCGATTGTTTTCATCTGTGCATCTAACACTTCTGAGCAGCAACTGGCGCTGTTGAAGCCCAGGGTCAAGGAGGGTGTAGGCAGAGGCCTAGTATGAGACGTTTGAAGTTGAAGTTGTAGTTAGCAGCAGTAATTTTTGCCAGACACACAGCAGGGGAACAGCAGGCGTTACTGAACCCCACAAACACATCAGCGATTGTTTTCATCTGTGCATCTAACACTTCTGAGCAGCAACTGGCGCTGTTGAAGCCCAGGGTCAAGGAGGGTGTAGGCAGAGGCCTAGTATGAGACGTTTGAAGTTGAAGTTGTAGTTAGCAGCAGTAATTTTTGCCAGACACACAGCAGGGGAACAGCAGGCGTTACTGAACCCCACAAACACATCAGCGATTGTCTTCATCTGTGCATCTAACACTTCTGAGCAGCAACTGGCGCTGTTGAAGCCCAGGGTCAAGGAGGGTGTAGGCAGAGGCCTAGTATGAGACGTTTGAAGTTGAAGTTGTAGTTAGCAGCAGTAATTTTTGCCAGACACACAGCAGGGGAACAGCAGGCGTTACTGAACCCCACAAACACAACAGCGATTGTTTTCATCTGTGCATCTAACACTTCTGAGCAGCAACTGGCGCTGTTGAAGCCCAGGGTCAAGGAGGGTGTAGGCAGAGGCCTAGTATGAGACGTTTGAAGTTGAAGTTGTAGTTAGCAGCAGTAATTTTTGCCAGACACACAGCAGGGGAACAGCAGGCGTTACTGAACCCCACAAACACATCAGCGATTGTTTTCATCTGTGCATCTAACACTTCTGAGCAGCAACTGGCGCTGTTGAAGCCCAGGGTCAAGGAGGGTGTAGGCAGAGGCCTAGTATGAGACGTTTGAAGTTGAAGTTGTAGTTAGCAGCAGTAATTTTTGCCAGACACACAGCAGGGGAACAGCAGGCGTTACTGAACCCCACAAACACATCAGCGATTGTTTTCATCTGTGCATCTAACACTTCTGAGCAGCAACTGGCGCTGTTGAAGCCCAGGGTCAAGGAGGGTGTAGGCAGAGGCCTAGTATGAGACGTTTGAAGTTGAAGTTGTAGTTAGCAGCAGTAATTTTTGCCAGACACACAGCAGGGGAACAGCAGGCGTTACTGAACCCCACAAACACATCAGTGATTGTTTTCATCTGTGCATCTAACACTTCTGAGCAGCAACTGGCGCTGTTGAAGCCCAGGGTCATGGAGGGTGTAGGCAGAGGCCTAGTATGAGACGTTTGAAGTTGAAGTTGTAGTTAGCAGCAGTAATTTTTGCCAGACACACAGCAGGGGAACAGCAGGCGTTACTGAACCCCACAAACACATCAGCAATTGTTTTCATCTGTGCATCTAACACTTCTGAGCAGCAACTGGCGCTGTTGAAGCCCAGGGTCAAGGAGGGTGTAGGCACAAAATATTGACTTATTGCCTTGTTACGTGGCCATTGCAAATGTATGTACTTCAAACAAGAATAAATAAAGTTTTACTAGGACAATAAAATGATGAATTTCAATTCCAAGAATAGAAAAATATTTATACTTGAGAGTCCTCTGTGGTTGATACCGTTTAATGGCTAACTGAAAATATGGTAACAAATTCAAAGCTTTCGAGACTACTCAGGTCTCTTCATCAGGCTAAGACTAAAAAAAAAATGGAAGAATCACATATTTGTACACACAACAGGACACAGGAATAGGTAAGACAAGTGAGGGAGGGACAAGTGAGGGTAGACTGGCCAAAAAATGAGAACAAGGATGAATTATCAGCGCCACACGATAAGACAAAAAATAATGGATTTACCTGTGGCAAAACACTTTTGTATGCCGGTCATAGCATGATGGATATGGAATTACTGGTATTAAAATATAACTTCAAATATGACAAAGATACAAAGGTTTCAGAATATAAGCTCATCATGACCTTTGACACTGTTAGTGATGGAATGAATAGATCACACGGATTTATGTCATTCTATATCAATTAAGGAATCTGCGTCTCTGCCCTTCCAGGGGCATTAAAACACAAAACCAGACCCCAATCAGAGGGCAATAAAACTTTCTATCCTTATCTAGGAACTGTTCCAATATTTATGTTCATCCCTCTGTGATAATGACAGTTCTGCTACACGTCACTTACTTGTCTTACCTATTGCACTATTCCTGTGTCCTGTTGTGTATAGAAATATGTGATGCTTCATTTTTTGTTTTAGTCTTTGCCTGATGAAGAGACGTGAGTAGCCTCGAAAGCTTGCAATTTGTTACCATCTTTTCAGTTATCCATTCAAAGGTATCAACCACTGTGGACTCTCAAGTGTAAATATTTTTCTATCTAATGGCTAACACGGTACGAAGATACACATGTTTCCTAACTTCAATAATAAAAATAAAGACACTGCAAATATAAACGCATATATGCACATGCCAACAAGAAATGGAACAACACACCACCCAAAAAATTGGTTACAAAATATAGTGTTGTAAATTTAAGAATAAAAGTCCATTTTTGTATTTATGAATAATGCTTAAGGAACGCTATGTTAAACCATAACATAGTGAAGACAATGGATTTTGTAATCGGATTCGTCACTCATCATCATCATCATTGCAATTTAGATGTGACAGTCACAGACATTTCAATTATTTAAGTTAATAAAATCGTTACTTTGTACAGCATGTATGACATGTCCAGCATGGACTCATCAATGTGATGACACAATAATGTACGATAAAAAATAACCATTTAAAAAAACATAATGCATTGTCACAATTTAAGTGTGTGCCTGCAAGTGTAGGTGAAAGAAAGGCTACGGATAGCAAAGGTATATTCTATGTCTGTATCAGACAGTGGACAGCCTCTGATGGGTAATGGCGATGTTATACTGTACGTCAATAAAGTCTGCGGCTGCAATCATGCATTTTTTGCTTGGACAGTGTTGAAGAGGGTAAAAGCATGTCTGGTTGCGCAAGGCTTTATCCGTCAACACTACCTTCCTACTGTCACGCGTAGGGTAGGGTAGCGTGTGTCAATTAGATGACTCTATAAGATGTGACGTTACGCAGCGTTATTGCGCCCTAGGGACGCCAAAAATACAACAGCAGTAATCATTTACTGTCTAATACTCCACCTATGACCAACAAAAAAAGACCGTTCCCTCTTTAACAATCTACAAGAGTAACAAGCATAATGGTTCACGCTGACTTTATTGAGGTACAGTATTACATAGACATTGTCCATGAGTAACTATGCACTGTGATACCTATATACCATTATTAATTTATATCTGTTGTGGTTGTTTCAACAGCACTTGCAGGTATAACTAGTACTACCTATTGTCAGTATGCATGATGCACTTTATAGATGTAATAATTTATTATTGCACATTATTACCAGGTTTAGATGCTGGCCATTTCATATATGGTGTGTGAAGTTACAGTTGGCATCAGTATGTGTATTTTATAATGTCTGTCATAAATAAAAATCGTGATGATGAGGATTTTATGATTTGTACATCCATTGACTGCATTATCTTACAGGTACAGATAAAGTTCCTTAAAAAGCATTAATTGATAAGTATGAAATGTACTTTTATGCATTAATTTCAAAAAGTGAAGACTATGTTTTAGTTTTTGTTACCATTTATAATAGACATGTGCAGATATGCGCTGTGATGACAAATTATTATTTGTCCATATTTGTCATAAAAATTTATCATTCTAGGCCTGGAAAACTTCACAATTTCCTGTTTTAAGCATAACAATCAGGGTGACGGCTCTTCCCTATTTGGAGCATGTTCGACATGGGTTTTTTCTGTGCATGTGTAGGGAACAGGAGACATGGATAACGTTGCGAACCAGTTATTTAATCTGAAAACGGACAGACAAATTCTGGCGAGATCCATGCCTTGTTCATTTTCAAAAAAGTAAGCCGGTCTACATTATCGGAGGATAGTCGCATGCGACGGTCTGTTAGTACACCACCTGCGGCACTAAAGACGCGCTCCGATAATACACTGGCAGCAGGGCAAGCCAGCACCTCCAATGCATACTGGCTAAGCTCTGGCCATGTATCCAGCTTAGAGACCCAAAACTTGAATGGGGAAGAGCCATCTGGGAGTACACTGAGAGGGAAAGACATGTAGTCTGTCACCATCTTACGGAAACGTTGCCTCCTGCTGACTGGAGCCGTCTCGGATGGTGTAGACATTGGTGGCGCTGCCACAAAACTTCGCCACATTTGGAACATACTGGTCTTGCCCTGTGCAGAGGCGCTGCTTGTGCTCCCTCTTGTTGCAGAGCTGTCTCCACTGCCTCGACGCACAGAGCTGCTTTGTAAAGCAGTAGCAGCAGCAGTGCTCTCGGCTGGAATGGAGAACATTATGGATTGCACCAGTATGTCTTGGTACTCCCGCATTTTACGCTCCCGGTTCAACGGTGTGATGAGGCTTTGTAAGTTGTCCCGGTAGCGAGGGTCTAGGAGGGTGTACACCCAATAATCAGACGTGGTGAGAATGTGGGCGA
The DNA here is from genome assembly GCA_033576555.1 of Oophaga sylvatica. NCBI lineage: Eukaryota > Metazoa > Chordata > Amphibia > Anura > Dendrobatidae > Oophaga > Oophaga sylvatica. The sequence goes on along the minus strand of JARQOD010000003.1, from coordinate 244,046,517 downwards.
TGCGGCGGTCGTTTCTCAGGCACTGCAGCATGAAATCAACCATGTGCTGCAGACTCCCAACTGGCCAAGAAACGCTGTCCCCTGCAAGAGGCGTCATCTCTGACTGCTCTGCATCACCCCACCCTCGCTCTACATACTGACTAGAGCGTTGTGTACCTCCCTCTGGAGCGATGTCTTCCTCCTCCATTGACTCCTCCTCATCCTCCTCACAAAGTGAACACTGCCCAGCCCTTTGTGAGGAACCACGTTGCGCTGACTGTCCAGAAGGTGATGGAATTTGTGACTCCTCATCCTCCACCTCTTCCAAAACCTCATCCCTTATTGCTTGCAGTGTTTTTTGAAGCAGGCAGATAAGGGGGACAGTCAGGCTGACTAGTGCATCATCTGCACTCGCCATCCGCGTTGACTCATCAAACGCACGCAAAACGTGGCAGATGTCCTTCATAGAGGCCCACTCAGTAGTGGTGAAGTGTGAACGACGCAAATTGCGAGTTGATTGCGCCTGATGCAGCTGATACTCCATTACTGCTGGCTGCTGCTCACACAACCGCTCCAACATATGTAACGTGGAATTCCACCTGGTGGGTACGTCACATATGATGCGATGTTCAGGAAGGCGAAATCTGCGTTGCAGAGCTGCAATGCGCGATCTGGCCATGCTGGAACGTCGCAAGTGAGCGCACTCTAGGCGGACCTTGTGCAGCAGTGCATCAAGATCCGGATAGTCCCTCAAAAAACTCTGCACGACCAAGTTGAGCACATGTGCCAGACATGGTATGTGAGTGAGGTTGCCAAGGCCCAGAGCTGCCACCAGATTTCGGCCATTGTCACACACTACCAAGCCTGGCTGGAGATTCGCTGGCAAAAACCACACGTCGCTCTCCTGCTTGATGGCATTCCAGAGCTCCTGCGCTGTGTGGCTTCGATTCCCCATGTAAATAAATTTCAGGACGGCCTGTTGACGTTTGGCCACGGCTGTGCTCATATCGGTCGCATCAGGTAAACGTTCACGGGTCCATGTGGAGGTAGACCGTGACGGCTCCTGCAGCGATGATTCTGAGGAACTGGAGTAGGAGGAGGAGTCAATGTGGACAGACTTGATTCCTGCAATCCTTGGAGTTGGCAGAACACGTACAGCGCCACTCGCAAGATCTGTACCCGGCTCCACAACATTGACCCAATGGGCAGTGAGGGAAAGGTATCGTCCCTGGCCATGGGTACTGGTCCACGCATTGGTGGTCAGGTGGACCTTGCTACTGAGGCTTTTAGTAGCGCATGTTTAATTTTTCCCTCAACATGCTTTTGCAGACCAGGGACGGCTTGCCTGCTGAAATAAAATCGGCTGGGCACATTGTATTGTGGGACTGCCAATGACATTAAGTCACGGAAACTGTCAGTCTCCACCAGCCTGAATGACAGCATTTCAAGGGACAGGAGTTTTGCAATGCCAGCATTCAGAGCCTGTGCTCGTGGATGGTTTGCCGAGTATGGCCGTCTTTTATCCCATGCCTGTGCTACCGATGGCTGTTTTGTGGCCTGGGAGTGTGAGGATGACAGGGAACTTGCAGCTGTGGGTGGAATAACACTGGGTCTCTGGACAACAGTTACAGAGGTTCTTCAATGGCGATCCTGTGAGGAAGCCGAACCAGCTGTGTGTGAGCTGGAGGAAGAGGCTCCAACACGAGCTGAAGATGTAGGTGCTGCTGTAGGTTGGCCTACATCTCCAGTGTGTCTTTGTAACTCAGCTACGTGCTTTGTCCGTACATGTTTCCACATATTTGTGGTATTGAGGTTACTGATATTTTTACCTCTTTTAACTTTTTGATTACACAGCTTGCATTTGACATAGCAAATATCATCTGCAAGTGTGTCAAAAAAGGACCACGCAGTGCAAGTCCTGGGAGCGCCCGGTTTGGCTGTTGGAAGAGAACTTCTACGAACGGGTGCCAAACTGGAGGGTACAGGCAACCGAGTCTGCAGCCTACCTCTCCTTACTGTTTGGACCGTTGGGGCAATCTCTTCCTCAGAGCTGCTACCACCACCTTCCTGTTCCTCACGCCATGTTGGGTCTTGGACCTCATCATCTCCACTACCCTCTTCCAACACCTGCTGCTGTTGGGTGGTCTGGCCAGCACCTTGCTCAACAGAAAATGGCACCTGAGTCTCATCATCATCAGATGCGTTCTGCGGTGTGCTGACCATTGGCACTGGCTCACCCGCCTCTTCACATTCAGAGAGACACAGCTGTTGCGCATCACTGCATACTGCCTCTTCTTCACATTCCAGAATGCTGCTTGGCTGGGCCCCTGTTTCCAAGCCAACAGATTCTGAGAACAGAAGCAGAGACTCAGCTGGCTCCAGTTCAGAACTCTCTGACTGCCTGGGCAATTTGGCAGGCGGTGAAGAGACAGATGGTTGTTCAACAGTGCTGTGGTCCTGAGAGGAGGTGGAAGCAATTGAAGTCGATGCATTGGCTGCCATCCAACCAACAACGGCTTCAATTTGTTCTTCCCGCAGCAGAGGGGTACGCTGAGCTCCTACAAAAGTGCGCATAAAGGAACACTCACGGGGAAAACTGGTGGATGCTGTGTCACTGGGTGCGGCAGCAACCACAGAATCCCCACGTCCTCTCCCTGCTGAAACTCCCCGGCCACGACCACGTGCCTTACTCCCTGCCTTCTTCATCTTGGTAGATTGATAAAGAAAGTCAGAAAAGTTATAAGGCCTAAGTGTGGTTATTCCTCAGAGACTGCAGTGAACACTGCAGACAACTGTTCAGTAGCTGTGAAAGGCCCCTTTGTGTACTTCTATAGTGTTTGCAACCAATGTATTGTATACGGATGGAAGCGCGTCACACTAATAGATTAGATTTTTTTCAAATATAATGTAGCAGCACCAATTAGAGAAAAATGTGAAGGATGAGGCAGTGACACACGCTCAGCAGACTACAACCAGCAGTAGTTGAAGAACTAACTGGAGCGCGATCTGCACTCAAAAAATGAAAAGCTCACAGACTACAGTGAACACTGAAACACAACTGTTCAGTAGCTGTAAAAGGCCCCTTTGTCTACTTCTATAGTGTTTGCAACCACTGTATTGTATACGGATGGAAGCGCGTCACACTAATAGATTAGATTTTTTTCAAATATAATGGAGCAGCACCAATTAGAGAAAAATGTGAAGGATGAGGCAGTGACACACGCTCAGCAGACTACAACCAGCAGTAGTTGAAGAACTAACTGGAGCGTGATCTGCACTCAAAAAATGAAAAGCTCACAGACTACAGTGAACACTGAAACACAACTGTTCAGTAGCTGTGAAAGGCCCCTTTGTCTACTTCTATAGTGTTTGCAACCACTGTATTGTATACGGATGGAAGCGCGTCACACTAATAGATTAGATTTTTTTCAAATATAATGGAGCAGCACCAATTAGAGAAAAATGTGAAGGATGAGGCAATGACACACGCTCAGCAGACTACAACCAGCAGTAGTTGAAGAACTAACTGGAGCGTGATCTGCACTCAAAAAATGAAAAGCTCACAGACTACAGTGAACACTGAAACACAACTGTTCAGTAGCTGTGAAAGGCCCCTTTGTCTACTTCTATAGTGTTTGCAACCACTGTATTGTATACGGATGGAAGCGCGTCACACTAATAGATTAGATTTTTTTCAAATATAATGGAGCAGCACCAATTAGAGAAAAATGTGAAGGATGAGGCAGTGACACACGCTCAGCAGACTACAACCAGCAGTAGTTGAAGAACTAACTGGAGCGTGATCTGCACTCAAAAAATGAAAAGCTCACAGACTACAGTGAACACTGAAACACAACTGTTCAGTAGCTGTGAAAGGCCCCTTTGTCTACTTCTATAGTGTTTGCAACCACTGTATTGTATACGGATGGAAGCGCGTCACACTAATAGATTAGATTTTTTTCAAATATAATGGAGCTGCACCAATTCCACAAAATCAAATAAAAAAAAGAGTCAGTGAGTGACACTTGCAGATGCCTACAAACAGCGGTGGATGCAGAGCAAACTGCAGCGTCACCTGCACTCTCACACACACCTTGCACAGAGCTGTTAAAACAACACTGGCAAAAGGAAGCTTTACACAGCGGTTGGTAAACTAGCCTGCCTAAAGCACAGTAGAGTACACAAAATCGCAATGTCTAACTGTCCCTCAGAGTCAGCACAGCAGCGTTCTGTCCCTAACTGAGTTCACAGCACAGTGACGCTAAAATGGAGGCGGCGCCTTTTATAGTGCATTCTGACATCATTTCAGCAGCCAATCACAGCCATGCCATTAGTTAAGATGACCGCAGCATTACAGGATGTGCCCACACTTCATAAGATTCCTCATTGGCTGACTAAAATCACATTGCCTCTCAAAGAATTATGGGAACTTCCGATTCCGGTATACGATATATGAAAAATATCGGAACTAAGTATCGGAATTCCGATACAGCGAATATCGGCCGATACCCGATACTTGCGGTATCGGAATGCTCAACACTAGTTATAACCAGTGCTGGAGCAGGCAGATTTGGAACTAAGTCCTTTATTTCTTCTTCTGAGCATGCCCAGGGCAAGATCTCCCATTGGAGATCAGGGGTCACATGCTCAGATATAGCTATGACTCCTATTGGTCCTCCAGGAAGGTCATGTAGCTGTTTGTGATCTGAAGCAGCTTTCTATTGGTCCTTTCTGGAAGGTCTTCTACTCGTGGCTGCTATAAAAGGTTGTCCTGACCGCACGGCCGTGCGCTAGTATCAAACCTTTATGTGCTTTGCGCCAGTATGGTCATGCGTGTGTATGGTTAGAACGGCTGAAATACACCATTACAATACCGACCTAATCGGTGAGGAGCTTGGTATGCTAGCTGGTCAGGGTTGGTGTCTTAGAGGCCTTTAGAATACCAGCATAACCGGTGAGGAGTTTGTTTGTCGTATTCAGGGCCTGGCGTACAGACGCCATAGATAGCGCATGGCCACTTCCTATGTTTTCTTAGCAGTCAACTGTGTACCTGGACACAGTGGGGTTTCTTAGCGGCTCTGTGACGCAACAGGTTCGCTTTAAAATGCTAGTCAGCGCCCTAGCGTTTTACTTTGCGGCTCACTGAAGTTAAGTGAGTTCGCTCTTATCGCCATATAGCGCTGCGACATTCCCGCTAGCGGCTCTGTGGATTAACAGAGTTCGCACTATCTGCCACAGCGCGTTACGGCGTTTATTTTAGCAACTCTGCGGGATAACAGAGTACGCTACTTACGCCATCTTACTAGCAGCAAGCTCTGCCTGCACGGTGGACCCCGGGCTGCGAACGCACCTCTCTACATTATTTATTAGGTGCGTTCCGCAGACCCTAACAGTGTGTGTGTTTTATTTGTATTTCATAAAATTGGATTAATAATCGATAGTTGTCTAATTGACAACTCTCAATTATTAACCTGGCTTAAAGTCACCTTTCCATAGCAAGGTGGCTTTAACCCATTATTAACCCATTCACTACCGCTACAGGGCAATGGGAATAGATGGGCTAAGTGCCTGAAAGGGCACATCTAATAACAGATTTGCCTTTTCTGGGGTGGCTGGGGGCAGATGTTAGTAGCCAGGGGGGGCACAAAATAAATGCACCCTCCCTAGGCTAATATTATCTGCCCCCACTCGCTGGCTTTGTCTGTTTGGTTGAGAAAATAGCGCGGGAGCCCAAGCATTTTTTTCAATGAATTTACACATTTAATTAACCCCTACATGTATGAAATTTTGCACATATACACTACTGTAATTGCTAGTGAAAACCATATATAAAACTACATGAAATGACATGGTTAACTGTATATAAACCATGTGTCATTTCATGTCGGGTGGTTCTGTAAATTCACAAAAGCCGGCAATTGAATTACCGGCTATTAAACTATTTAGAAGTGTATGAACTATATATATATGTTAGGGTTCGAGTTCCCGCTGCTGCACAAGGGGAGTCTCGAACCAGTCCCGCTGCGGTTTCCTATCCATCTACGTCCACAGTGGAGTCTGCTCAGCAGAGACGTCGGTCCCACCGTCTTGCCCATTCCAGTACTGTGCAGAGACTTATTGCTGCCTCTCCTGGATCTGCTATTATAGCCAGTACTGGAGCAGATGTCTTTGGGACCAACTCCTGCATTTCCCCTTCTGAGCATGCCCAGGGTAAGATCTCTCATTGGTGATTAGGGGTCACATGTTCAGGTACTGCAGCAGCTCCTATTGGTCCGCCAGGAAGGCCCTGAAACTACATTTGTTTTGGAACAGTTTCTCATTGGTCCTTGTTTCTGGCAGGTCCTGTAGCTGTTACTATAAAAGGGTGGCATGGCTGGGCCGCCATGCGCTAGTATCAATCCTTATATGCTTTGCGCCAGTGTGGTCATGCGTATGTGTGGTTAGGGCCCAGCTGAAATAAGCCCCTAGAATACCGACTTAATCGGTGAGGAGTTTGGTATGCTAGTTGGTCAGGGTCGGTGTCCTAGATGCCCTAGATTACCGGCATAACCAGTGAGGAGTTTGATTGCCGTATTCAGGGCCTGGCGTTCAGACGCCATAGATTGCGGGTAACTCCCGCGAGGACATTAGCGCATGATCACGTTCTATGTTCGCTTAGCAGTCTACTGTGTACCTGGGCGCCTGACAGGACACAGAAGTTTGTCTCAGCGGCTCTGTGACGTAACAGGGTTTGCTTTCAAAGCTAGACAGCGCCCTAGCGTGTTTATTTTGCGACTCAGTGGTGTTAAGTGAGTTCGCACACATCGCCATATAGCGCTGCGGCACTCTTTTAGCGGCTCTGTGGAATAACAGAGTTCGCACATATTGCCACAGCGCGTTACAGCGTTTATTTTGGCGACTCTGCGGGATAACAGAGTTCGCTTCTTGCGCCATTTTGCTAGCGGCAGGCTCCGCCTGCACGGTGGTCCCCGGGCTGCGAACGCACCTCTCTACATCATATATTTGGTGCGTTCCGCAGACCCTAACATAATACTAGTGCCAGGGTTTGGCTAGTAAAATGGCGGATGAACAGCATTTACAACTGTACATCCAGCAGCTGGAGGGTAGGTTGGGGGCTCTTGTGCGCACAACCTCAGCTGTGGATGTTACCGCAGTCGCTGTTCAGGCTGCTAGCATAGCTGCAGCCAGTTTGTCCTCTGCCACCTTTGTCCCTACATTGTCCCACCTCCCGCTTCCAGACAAGTTTGGTGGTGACAGCAAGCAATGTCAGGGATTTGTAAGTCAGTGCTCCATACACCTCGAGCTTCTGGCTGCACATTTCCCCACTGATCGGGCACAAGTGGGCTTTGTGATAGCTCTTCCTTTGGGGCAGAGCGTTGGAGTGGGCAACTCCGCTGTGGGAGCGCGATGACCGTGTGGTGCAGAGAGCTTCTCGTTTTCTGGAGGCTCTGAAAAAGGTTTTTCTAGGAACTCAGGTCACCCACGATACGGCGCTCCAACAGCTGGCAAGTACCCAGGGTTCGGCTTTGGTCAGCCATTTTGCTGTCCAATTTCGGACTCTGGCCTCGGAATTAGAGTGGCCAGATAAAGTCCTCATTCCCGTGTTCTGTAGAGGACTGGCGGGTCATGTGAAAGACGCCTTGGCTACCAGGGAGATTCCTGCCACACTGGAGAAGCTTATCGCTTTTTCCACCCGCGTCGACCTCCGAATCCACAAGCGTAGACTGGAACGTGCCCAGTGCAGGCAGAGTGTTTGGTTGGCTCCTACCTTCGCCACCCCTCTGGAGTCGCCCATTCAGGCGCCCAACCTTCAGGAATTTGCTCCTGCAGGATCTAAATCTCGGGTCACTCGTCCATCCCCGATTTGTTATATTTGCCAGCAGCAGGGACATTTTGCCAACCGATGTCCACAGCGGCTGAATAAACGGTCGCGCCCAGTAACCTTAGGAACAGGGTCACTGGACTCCATGAGTTTTGCCCCTAAAGTGCTCCTCAAGGGGATAATTACCCACGGTTCTACCACCCTACCCGTCAAGCTGTGTGTGGATTCTGGGGCAGAGGGGAATTTTATGTCGTCCTCCTTTGCTTCTCGCCACACCATGCCTTTGGTGTTGCTGGCTGAACCAATGTTGGTACAGGTGTTGAACGGAGCAATTCTGCCCACACAAATCACCCATCAGTCTGTTCCACTCACCTTGTCTATGTCTCCTTCCCATCAGGAGAATATATCATTTTTTATCCTCTCTGAGGGTAAAGATGAGGTTTTGTTGGGATTACCCTGGCTCTGCCACCACTCTCCCCATATTGAGTGGTCTTCAGGGAGAGTTCTGGGTTGGGGTAATTTATGTAAAGGCAGATGCATTAGGGACAGCGTGCAGGTCACCACCACTGAGATACCCATAGACCTCTCTCCTCTTCCCAAGGTCTATTGGTCCTATGCCGACGTTTTCTCGAAGAAGGCTGCAGAGAATCTTCCACCTCATCGCCCCTATGACTGTCCTATCGACCTCTTGCCTGGAGCTGAGCCTCCTAGAGGAATGGTTTATCCCCTCTCTCTTCCTGAGACAGAGGCCATGTCCCAATATATTCAGGAGAACTTGGCAAGGGGATTCATTAGGAAGTCGGTGTCACCAGTGGCAGCGGGGTTCTTCTTTGTGCAGAAGAAGAACGGAGAATTACGTCTGTGCATTGATTATAGGGGTCTCAACGCTACCACCGTGAAAAATAAGTATCCTTTGCCGCTAATCTCTGAGCTCTTTGACAGGCTTCGGGGAGCAAGGATATTTACTAAGCTAGACCTGCGGGGTGCGTATAACCTGATTCGCATCCGTGAGGGGGACGAATGGAAGACGGCATTTAACACCAGGGATGGGCATTATGAATATCTGGTAATGCCCTTTGGGCTCTGTAATGCCCCAGCTGTCTTCCAAGACTTTCTGAATGACATCTTCTGGGATATGTTAACCACCTTGGTGGTAGTCTATCTGGATGACATTCTCATCTTTTCTCCAGATATGGCCTCCCACCGGAGAGATGTCTGCAAGGACTTCGACCTATTGCGAGAAAATTCGCTATATGCGAAGTTGGAGAAGTGCATGTTTGAGCAAGAGTCTCTACCTTTCCTGGGCTATATCATCTCCGCCCAGGGATTGGCTATGGATCCTACCAAACTACAGGCTGGGTTGGATTGGCAAGAACCCCACTCCCTTAAAGCGGTGCAGCGCTTTATGGGGTTCATTAACTACTATCGCCAATTCATTCCCCACTTCCCTACTTTGGTAGCTCCCTTGGTAGCCCTCACCAAGAAGGGAGCTAATCCCAAGTTGTGGTCAGAGGAGGTCACCAAGGCGTTCTCCTCCATCAAGTCGCATTTTGCCAGTGCTCCCATCTTACATCGCCCGATGTCGATAAACCGTTTAATTTAGAGGTGGATGCCTCTTCTGTTGGTGCTGGAGCAGTCCTTTTTCAAAAGGATGCCCAGGGTCAGAACCATGCCTGCTTCTTCTTTTCCAAGACCTTTACACCAGCAGAGAGAAATTATTCCATCGGGGACAGGGAGTTACTGGCTATGAAGTTGGCCTTCTCTGAGTGGAGACATCTTCTGGAGGGGGCTCGCTTCCCCTTCCAAGTATTCACGGACCACAAGAACTTGGTGTATTTGCAGACAGCCCAGCGGTTAACTTCCCGTCAGGCCAGATGGTCCTTGTTCTTCTCCCGGTTCCATTTCACCCTCCATTTCCTCTCCGGTGAGAAGAACATTTGCGCAGACGCTCTATCTCGCTCCGTGGTGTCCTCTGAGGAGGTGGAGGAGGAGCCTCGGCTTATTGTCCCCACAGAGAGCCTAAGAACGGTGGCTCCGGTTTCGCTTGAGTCTGTGCCTCCGGGCAAGACTTTTGTGCCCACCAATTTGCGACCGGAAGTACTCTATTGGGCACATTCGTCCAGGGCGGGTGGACATTTTGGGACAAAAAGGACTTCTGAGTTGCTGGCGAGGACATACTGGTGGCCACATATGGCCCGTGACATCAGGGAGTATGTTCAGGCGTGTGTCTCTTGCGCCAAGAATAAATCCCCTCGACAACGGCTGACGGGGCTACTTTTCCCTTTGCCGGTGGCAGACAGGCCCTGGGAGATGGTCGGGATGGATTTTGTGGTGGGCTTACCCAAGTCTCGGGGCTGAACCATCATCTGGGTGATAACCGACCACTTCTCTAAAATGGTGCACTTGGTGCCGTTACCACGGTTACCTTCTGCACGGGCCTTGGCAGCATTATTCATTAGACATATTTTCCGCCTACACGATATGCCAGACAAAATTGTCAGTGATCGAGGTCCCCAGTTGCGTCTCGGTTCTGGAGAGAGCTGTGTCGTTTACTCAGCATTGAGTTGAATCTCTCCTCTGCATACCATCCCGAGACGAATGGGTTGGTAGAGAGGGCCAACCAGACCTTAGTCACATACTTGCGACATTTTGTTTCTGCCAGGCAGGATGACTGGGCATCCTTGCTACCGTGGGCTGAGTTCGCTCTAAATAATGCTGTGGCTGACTCCACCGGACAGACCCCATTCCTCCTGAACTACGGTCAGCATCCGCGGGTACCAGTGCCCATGCCCGTGTCTTCTGCTGATTCCAGGGTGGCAGACTGGGCTGAGGAGGCACGGGACATTTGGGACCGCACCCAGGATGCCATTCAGGCCTCAAAAGAGAGGATGGGATCTTCGGCCGATGCCCATCGGCACTCCACACCTACATTTGCTCCTGGTGACCTAGTGTGGCTCTCTGCCCGAAACATCAGGCTACGTGTAGAGTCCACCAAGTTGGCACCTCGCTTTTTGGGTCCCTTTAAAATTCTTGAGCAGGTGAACCCGGTGGTTTACCGCCTAGCCCTTCCGCCTCGCCTTGGTATCACTGACACCTTTTACGTGTCCCTCCTGAAACCCATGGCCATGTCCCGGTTTTCCGAGTCATCTGCCGGGACGTAGGGTTCATCTACCGATGATCATGAGGTGAACGCCATTGTTGGGTGCAAGGTGGTACGAGGAAAAAAATTTTATTTGATGGATTATGGACCTGAGGATAGGTCCTGGGAGCCTGCCGAGCATTTTCACACTCTGCAGCTCATTGCTGCTTTTGAGTGAAGTGAGGCCCAAAGAAGGGGGGCCCTAGGAGGGGGGTTAATGTTAGGGTTCAAATTCTTGCTGCTGCACAAGGGGAGTCTCAAACCAGTCCTGCTGCGGTCTCCCATCCATCTCCATCCGCAGTGGAGTCTGCTCAGCAGAGATGTCGGTCCCAGCATCTTGCCCATTCCAGTACTGTGCAGAGACTTGCTGCTGCCTCTCCTGGACCTGCTATTATAACCAGTACTGGAGCAGATGTCTTTGGGACAAAGTCCTTCGTTTCCCCTTCTGAGCATGCCAAGGGTAAGATCTCTCATTGGAGATCAGGGATCACATGTTCAGGTACTGCAGCAGCTCCTATTGGTCCGCCAGGAAGGCCCTGAAACTACATTTGTTTTGGAACAGTTTCTCATTGGTCATTGTTTCTGGCAGGTCCTGTAGCTGTTACTATAAAAGGGTGGCATGGCTAGTATCAATCCTTATATGCTTTGCGCCAGTGTGGTCATGCGTGTGTGTGGTTAGGGCCCGGCTCAAATAAGCCCCTAGAATACCGACTTAATCGGTGAGGAGTTTGGTATGCTAGCTGGTCAGGGTTGGTGTCCTAGATGCCCTAGATTACCGGCATAACCGGTGAGGAGTTTGATTGCCGTATTCAGGGCCTGGCGTTCAGACGCCATAGATTGCGGGTAACTCCCGCGAGGACATTAGCGCATGATCACGTTCTATGTTCGCTTAGCGGTCTACTTTGTACCTGGGTGCCTGACAGGACACAGAAGTTTGTCTCAGTGGCTCTGTGACGTAACAGGGTTCGCTTTCAACGCTATACAGCACCCTAGCGTGTTTATTTTGCGACTCAGTGGTGTTAAGTGAGTTCGCACACATCGCCATATAGCGCTGCAGCACTCTTTTAGCGGCTCTGTGGAATAACAGAGTTCGCACATATTGCCACAGCGCGTTACGGCGTTTATTTTGGCGACTCTGCGGGATAACAGAGTTCGCTTCTTGCGCCATTTTGCTAGCGGCAGGCTCCGCCTGCACGGTGGACCCCGCGCTGCGAACGCACCTCTCTACATCATATATTTGGTGCGTTCCGCAGACCCTAACAATATATATATATTCGTGTCACAATGACATGTATATATGTATATATATGTATTCTATGTGTATATATCTAGTGTTTACAAGGAAAAAAAGGGTTTATTTTAATTCCGATATTTCTGTCCCATTGACTAGCATTGGTTTCCGGTATCGGAATTGGCGATATATGATACTTTTTGGGTATCGGTCCGACCCAATCCGATCCGATATTTCTTGATATCGGAAAGTATCGCTCAACACTAGTCACTGCTGCCGAACACCCTTTGGGTATGAAGGTAGCAACTGACAACTAAAGAATAATATTAGATCTCGCCTGTGTTACCTCACACAAGGAGAGAGATATTGAATTGGCACTATCTCCGTTAATTTCACAGGAGATGTGCTGTAGGCTGGCGTAGACGTAGCCCTGTTAACTGCACAGAAGCCACTTGCCAGACGATTAGGAAGTGCTTGCGACTCACGCTAGGCGTACGTGCTGTCAGCCGCTGTGCGAATTGACTGAGCAACTCTCTGTTCAGCTGGTGGCGATGCCCACGTGCTGCCAGCCGGTGTGTGACCGGACTGAGCAACTCTCTGTACAGCTGGCAGGCGATGCCCAGGTTACATGCCCCACAGTCTGCTCAGGGTTTATCGCTACCCTCTAGTCGTAGCTAGACTGTGCCATATTGGCTACCTGCCTGGCAGAAGCTAATCCTGCCTGAAGGACCTGTGCTAATTAGCCGAGCGAACTCTGGCATCAGCAGGTCCCGGAGAGCAAAGCTAGAGAGCATGTGGAGCCCAGATTCTGGAACGTCCACACATGAGCACTGCCTATTTTAGTATGAACTGACCGCGCCGCAGACAGACAAGCTATTTAAGGGCTAAGCTCCGCCTCCAGCCATCTCGTCAATTGCATCACCGATGACGTCATCCGTGACCAATCAGGCGATGCCAGGTCAGAGGATCAGCTGACATTAACCACCAATCACGGTTCTCCATGTCACGGACATGCTCAGTGCAGGCATTTCTGGACTTAGGCTTATAACAGCCTTTTCTTGTTCTGTAACCTAGGTTTAATGCTACTATGAACAAAGACTTAGGTGCTGGGATTGATGGTGAAGCTGAGCAGCATCTGCCTTGGCTGGACCTGGATGGGAGACTACAGACTCCTCGGATCCCGCCGTCGCCCGATCCCTAACACATAGTATCTTCTGATACAGTACCTTTTTTCTGCCTTTTGTATTACGGTCAAATCCATACTGAGAGAGCGTCTGTGTGTGACTCCGGAAATATATACGGAGATTTAAATTTTCCCCTAAACTGTATACAGCTGGTATCTTCTGATACAGTACCGTTTTTCTGCCTTTTGTATTACGGTCAAATCCATACTGAGAGAGCGTCTGTGTATGACTCCAATTTGTGTATGACTCCGAAATTATATACGGAGATTCAAATTTTCCCCTTCACCGTATACAGCTGGTATCTTCTGATACAGTACCTTTTTTCTGGCTTTTGTGTTACGGTCAAATCCATACTGAGAGAGCATCTGTATGTGACTCTGGAATAATATACGGAGATTTCAATTTTCCCCTAAACTGTATACAGCTGGTATCTTCTGATACAGTACCGTTTTTCTGCCTTTTGTATTACGGTCAAATCCATACTGAGAAAGCGTCTGTGTGTGACTCCGGAAATATATACGGAGATTTAAATTTTCCCCTAAACCGTATACAGCTGGTATCTTCTGATACAGTACAGTTTTTCTGCCTTTTGTATTACGGTCAAATCCATACTGAGAGAGCATCTGTGTGTGACTCTGGAAATATATAGAGATTTCAATTTTCCCCTAAACCGTATACAGCTGGTATCTTCTGATACAGTACCGTTTTTCTGCCTTTTGTATTACGGTCAAATCCATACTGAGAAAGTGTCTGTGTGTGACTCCGGAAATATATACGGAGATTTAAATTTTCCCCTACAATATATACACCTGGTATCTTGTGATACAGTACCTTTTTTCTGCCTTTTGCATTACGGTCAAATCCATACTGAGAGAGCATCTGTGTGTGACTCTGGAAATATATAGAGATTTCAATTTTCCCCTAAACCGTATACAGCTGGTATCTTCTGATACAGTACCGTTTTTCTGCCTTTTGTATTACGGTCAAATCCATACTGAGAAAGCGTCTGTGTGTGACTCTGGAAATATATACGGAGATTTAAATTTTCCCCTTCACCATATACAGCTGGTATCTACTGATACAGTACAATATATCTGCTGGTATTTTTGGTACTTTTTCCCAAACATGAGGATGTATGGTATAATAGGCCGCGGACATGGGCGGGGGGAGCAGCTGGTACTGATGGTGGTGGTGGTGTATCTGCTGGCAGTGCAAAAAGCACAATAGCACCTAAGGCAGGAGGTGTTGAGCCTTCGTCTTCGTCTGGCTCCTGAAGGCCTGGAAGGCTCCCTTTTCTGGGAGTAGGTAAATCGCTTTTAAAGCTGGAGCATCAGGAACAAGTTTTGGCTTACATTGCCGAAACAGCCTCCAGCTCTACCACCTCCTCCTCTGAAGTTTCAAAAACTGCAAGCACTGAGTCATCAATGCAGGCTTCTGGTCAGGGATGACACCTTTCCTAGTGTCCTTCACCCCAAACAAAAGTGAAGGATGCGGCAGGCCATCCTTCAGATTACTCCCTGGAGCTCTTTTCACATACCATGACTGGGTTATCAAGTGAAATCCTGAATTCCCCAGTCCAAGATGAATATGACATGGAGTGCACTGCTGCACAGCCACTGCTATATGATTCTGCTGGTGCATTCACCCAGAGCACTGCATTGCCCTCACAGTCTACTGAGCCTGATGAAACTCAGGTGCCCCTTCCAGCATACTCTACCACCTTAAACGGTGACACAGAGGAAGGTGCAGATGAAATTGAAGAGGTGGTGATGGATGACCCAGTTGTTGACCCGGATTGGCATCCATTGGGGTAGAGAGTGCCACTGGCAATAGCTCAGAAGAGGAGGAGGATCCGCAGCCGGCATCGACATCGCAGCTGCGGTTATCTGGCAGCCCTGTAGCAGTACAAAAACGTGTTAAAAAACAAAAAGAGTTGCAGTCCAGCTAGGCTATACTGTCAAATTAGCACAGCGTGCAAGCCCTGAAAATTTATCCCATAGTAGGAAGAGCGCAGTATGGCACTTTTTTGACCAAAATCCTATTGATGAGGCAAAGGTTATCTGTAAGAATTGCGGAAGGACCTTTAGCCAAGGGAAAAATCTCCGAAATTTGAATACCAGTTGCATGTTTAGACATTTAAACACCATGCACTTGCAAGCGTGGACAGACTACAAAACCTTAGGTAGCACATATGCACCTGCTCCGACAGAAGGTAGCCAACAATGCTACATTGCTTCCCCCACTGTAAGCCCACCGGTTAGCACACCACCAGCAAGAAATGTTGAAGTGTCGTCGCAAGGTCAAATCAGTCAGGGAATCCCAATATTTTTCCAACGAAAGACTGAATCTAGGCCATCATCACCACCACCACCATTACCAACCCCCTCTAAGTCCGCCATGTCCACCACTAGAACCCCCATATGCAGCTCTCAAGTCCAGCTCCCCCTAGCAGACACTTTGAGTAGGACAAGAAAGTACTCATCCTCTCATCCGCATACACTGGCTTTGAACGCCTACATTGCCAAACTGATATCATTAGAGATGATGCCCTTCCGTTTGGTTGAAAGCGCAAAGTTCTGAGAGCTCATGGCCTAAGATTTCTCACGCTATGACCTACCCAGTCAGCACTTCTTTTCTAGAAAAGCCATACCTGCCCTCCACCTGTATGTGAAAGACCGCATTGTCCATGCACTCAAACAATCAGTGAGTGGAAAGGTGCACCTCACAACAGATGCATGGGCCAGTAGGCATGGCCAGGGCCTTTACGTGTCTATCACTGCGCGCTGGGTTAATGTGGTGGATGCAGGGTTCACAGGGGAAAGCGGCGGTGGGACAGTGTTGCCTAGTCCACGGTATAGGCAACAGTTGGCTGTAGGCATTCAACCCTCCTCCTCCAGAAGCGAAAGCTCGTCAACAGAGCGCAGTCGCACGAGCATTCCATCCGCAGCTGCCAGTGTTGCACACGAGGTGTCCCACTATCGAACAGCTAGTGGTAAGCTCAGCAGACTGTTTTAAAGATGATGTCTTTGGGTGACAATAGACACACAGCGGAGGTACTGGACGACTGCTTGAAGCGAGAAACTGAGTCATGGCTGGGCAGTCTACATCTTGAGCCAGGCAAGGTAGTTAGTGATAACGATGTAATTTTGTGGTGGCCATAGCCGTGGCAAAACTCAGACACATACCTTGCCTGGCTCACACCTTGAACCTGGTGGTTCAGTGCTTCAAAAATAATTATCCAGAGTTACCAGCCCTGCTCCATAAGGTGCGAAGACTGTGCTCGCACATCCGTCGCTCGCCCATAGACTCCATTCGTATGCAGAGGCTGCAGCGTTCGCTCTACCTCCCCAAGCACCGCCCAATAGACGTTGCAACAAGGTGGAACTCCACCATGCACATGGTTGAGAAGCTGTGCCAACAGAGGCAAGCTGTAATGCATTTGTGGGAGGATACACGGGCAGGCAGTTTGAGGGCAGACATCGAGTTATCGGGTGCACAGTTTTCAAACCTGAAAGACCTCTGTAAAGTCCTTCAGTGTTTTGAGGAATGCACACGGCTGGTAAGCGCAGACGAAGCCATCATAAGCATGAGCATCCCACTTATGCGTCTTCTCATGCAAACTTTGACGCACATTAAGGATCATTCAAGGAAAAAAGATGAACAGCGCTCCATCCAGGTGAGATTTGTAGAAAAAACTTTATTCAAGCCATCAAAAAACGACGTTTCGACCTAACAAGGTCTTTGTCAAGTATGAACAAACATGTAAAATAGGCGGTCTTAAATAGCGTGGAGCAAAACAACTGCACCAATCACCATATAATACACGCCCAGACATTAACATATACAGACAACAATATAATGCAGACTCATAGAAACATTATAAAACAGCGATCAGGTGTCTATAGATTACATGAATAAACAAGATAAGAAAATGAACAATATGTGCAGAGTTATATATACATATTTACCACATAAATCCACATGTAAATATCAATGTTGTTCCGTTGCCATGGAGATACAAGCCAATCCGGTCAATCCACAGTGCATATCATTAAGTCACATCCAATGAGGTAGGTATTTATAATGAAGCGCCAAAAACATAAGTAACCTACCACCTGCCGTAGTACCTGGGAACGGTGTCCCACACGCCAATCCCAGAGTCCGTCTCTGTCAGCGCTGGACGCTAGCCGCGTCACATAAAGCGCCACACATATTGGGAGTAAACCAGGAAGTGAACTGGTCGCATAGTGGGGCCAGGGAGCATGCGCTAGGAGGAACGTCACATAGTGACAGCCCACATGTTGATGGCGCGTCCGCGTCTATCTATATTAGTACCGTTGCCATAGCTATGGAACAAGCGGGACACTGCGCATGCGCACTTCATGTATATATATAAAAAAAAAAAAAAAAAAGGCCTAACACATAGCGATTATCACTTCCACAAATAAGGCGTATATACTAGGTATACTAGGGCATATGACATAGATATTATATAGCCAAATAAGAGCAAACTATGGACAGCAAAAAAATGAAAATAATAATAAAATAATAATTAAAGACTATGGGGCACAAGGGGAAGGAAAACAAAAATATAAAGAATATATAGAAAAATAATAAAAAATAAATGCAAACTATATACGAACTCCAAACCCCTTGTCCACCATAGTAACCTAAAGAAAAAAATAAAAAAATATGTAAATATAAAAACATGATAAAAAACATTCAATTAAATCATTATATGTTATTCAAATTAAATTCGATATTAAGTCCAGCCGGTTGTAAAGTGCCCAGTCTATGAATCCATTTCAGTTCCTTCTTTCTGAGTATTTTATTTCTATCTCCTCCTCTTCTGAGCATCGGCACACTGTCAATGACTCTAAATCTGAGTTGATTCACAGAGTGTCGATTATCAATGAAATGTTTGGGGACCGGTAAATCTATAAGTTTCGTCCTGATCGTACTCTTGTGCTTGCTAATGCGCGCCCGCACTTCCATAGTTGTCTCACCAACATAAGCAAGCCCACATGGACAAACCACCATGTACACAACAAAACTAGATGTACAGGAGTACCTCTCTCTCAAAAAGATTTTTTTACCAGTCTGGGGGTGATAAAAAAAGTCACCCTTCAACATATTGTTACAACATGCACACCCCAAACAAGGGAAATTGCCATAGCGGGGAGAACTCAAGGTCCGTTGAATAGACAATCCAATAGGACCAAAATCAGATTTAACCAATTGGCCTTGTAAATTACGTCCCCTACGAAAAGACATCAAAGGTGGAGAACCAAATTCAGAGATAGTTGGATGCCCACGTTGCAATAGAGCCCAATGCTTTCTAAGAATAGAACCAACACCATTACTTGCAGGGTTAAAGGTGGACACAAACTTTATACGTTTCACATTCTGTTTGATGTGAGATGTATGGCGAGAAGCCTCACGTGTTGTATTTAAAGCTCTAGACTTATATCTCATCACTACATCCTTTGGATATCCCCTTGATAAAAATTTATTACAC
Source organism: Oophaga sylvatica (assembly GCA_033576555.1). Taxonomy (NCBI): domain Eukaryota; kingdom Metazoa; phylum Chordata; class Amphibia; order Anura; family Dendrobatidae; genus Oophaga; species Oophaga sylvatica. Next base: position 244,027,644 of record JARQOD010000003.1, on the reverse strand, counting down.
ATACCCTCAAGGCGTTGATCAACCAATTCTTCATCAGAGACAATCCTTCTCACTCGTAGAAGTTGACTCCAAGGTAAAGAACTAATCATTCTTTTGGAATGGTTACTATTGTATAACAAAAGGCTGTTTTTGTCTTTACTTTTGACAAATAAATCCGTTTTCAGAAGGTTACAATCCTTGTGCACTAAAGTGTCAAGGAATTGTACCTGAGTCAAAGAATGTGACATAGTAAATTTAAGTTCTGGATAAATTTGGTTAAACTCTGAGTGAAAGTCATGTAGTAAATCCAGGCCACCATCCCAAACCACAAAAACGTCATCAATGTAGCGCCACCAGGCCCGGACATGGCACCAGAGGTTGGATTTGTACACAAACTCCTCCTCAAGTACCGCCATATAGATGTTGGCATAAGTGGGGGCCACATTGGACCCCATGGCGGTACCACGACGCTGCAGAAAAAACTCATTACCGAAGAGAAAAAAATTCCTCCTCAGAACGAGCTCCAGCAGCGTGAGAACGAGTTGTGCACATTCTGGCGCCATGTCCGAGCCTGATAACGCCACAGAGACAGCGTGAAGACCCTTTTCGTGTTCTATAGATGTGTATAAAGATACCACGTCAAATGAAATCAAAATAGTCGATTCAGTCACTCTAATATTGTCAACTTTATCCAAAAAGTCGTTAGTTTTTGAATAACATATAATGATTTAATTGAATGTTTTTTATCATGTTTTTATATTTACATATTTTTTTCTTTAGGTTACTATGGTGGACAAGGGGTTTGGAGTTCGTATATAGTTTGCATTTATTTTTTATTATTTTTCTATATATTCTTTATATTTTTGTTTTCCTTCCCCTTGTGCCCCATAGTCTTTAATTATTATTTTATTATTTTCATTTTTTTGCTGTCCATAGTTTGCTCTTATTTGGCTATATAATATCTATGCCATATGCCCTAGTATACCTAGTATATACGCCTTATTTGTGGAAGTGATAATCGCTATGTGTTAGGCCTTTTTTTTTTTTATATATATACATGAAGTGCGCATGCGCAGTGTCCCGCTTGTTCCATAGCTATGGCAACGGTACTAATATAGATAGATGCGGACGCGTCATCAACATGTGGGCGGTCACTATGTGACGTTCCTCCTAGCGCATGCTCCCTGGCCCCACTATGCGACCAGTTCACTTCCTGGTTTACTCCCAATATGTGTGGCGCGGCTAGCGTCCAGCGCTGATAGAGACGGACTCTGGGATTGGCGTGTGGGACACCGTTCCCAGGTACTACGGCAGGTTACTTATGTTTTTGTCACTTCATTATAACTACCTACCTCATTGGATGTGACTTAATGATATGCACTGTGGATTGACCGGATTGGCTTGTATCTCCATGGCAACGGAACAACATTGATATTTACATGAGGATTTATGTGGTAAATATGTATATATAACTCTGCACATATGGTTCATTTTCTTATCTTGTTTATTCATGTAATCTATAGACACCTGATCGCTGTTTTATAATGTTTCTATGAGTGTTAGATTTCCCGCTGCTGCACAAGGGGAGTCTCGAACCCGTCCCGCTGCGGTCTCCCATTCATCTCCGGCCGTAGTGGAGCCTGCTCAGCAGAGACGTCGGTCCAGGCGTCTTGCCCACTCCTCTACTGTGCAGTGACTTGCTGCTGCCTTTCCTGGTTCTGCTATTATAGCCAGTGCTGCAGCAGTCGTCTTTGAGACAAAGTCCTGCGTTTTCCCATCTGAGCATGCCCAGAGTGAGATCTCTCATTGGAGATCAGGGGTCACATGTTCAGGTGCTGCAGCGGCTCCTATTGGTCTGCCAGGAAGGCCATGTAGCTACGTTTGTTTGTAACAGCTTCTCATTGGTCCTTGTTCCTGGAAGGTCTTGTAGCTGTTGCTATAAAAGGGTAGCATGGCTGGGCCGCCATGCGCTAATATCAATCATTGTATGCTATGCGCCAATGTGGTCATGTGTATGTGTGGATAGGGACCCGGCTGAAATAAGCCACTAAATACCGACTTAATCGGTGAGGAGTTTGGTATGGTAGCTGGTCAGGGTCGGTGTCCTAGATGCCCTAGATTACCGGCATAACCGGTGAGGAGTTTTGATTGCCGTATTCAGGGTCTGGCGTTCAGACGCCATAGATTGCGGGTGACTCCCGAGAGGACATTAGCACATGATCACGCTTTATGAACGCGTAGCACTTAACTGTGTACCTGAGAGCCTGACAGGACACAGTACTTTTTCTCAGCGGCCCTGTGACGTAACAGGGTTCACTTTCAACGCTAGACAGCGCCCTAGTGTGTTTTCTTTGCCACTCAGTTGTGTCTAGTGAGTGCGCACACATCGCCATATAGCGCTGCGGCTCTCCTTCTAGCGGCTCTGTGGAGTAACAGAGTTCGCACTTATTGCCACAGCGCATTACGGCGTTTATGTTGGCGACTCTGCGGGATAACAGAGTTTGCTTCTCGCGCCATTTCTACTAGCAGCAGGCTCCGCTTGCACGGTGGACCCCGGGCTGCGAACGCACCTCTCTACTTTATATTTTTGGTGCGTTCCGCAGACCCTTAACATAATATTAGCGCCAGGGTCTGGCTAGTAAAATGGCGGATGAACAGCGTCTATCGCAGTACATCCAGCAGCTGGAGGGTATGTTGGCGGCTCTTGAGCGCACAACCTCAGCTGTGGATTTTACCGCAGTCGCTGTTCAGGCTGATAGCGTGGCTGCAGCCAGTTTGTCTTCTGCCACCTCTGCCCCTACATTATCCCACCTCCCGCTTCCTGACAAGTTTGCCGGTGATAACAAGCAATGTCGGGGATTCGTGAGTCAGTGCTCTATACAGCTCGAGCTTCTGGCTGCACGTTTTCCCACGGATCGGGCACAAGTGGGTTTTGTACTTTCTCTACTCTCGGGCAGAGCGTTGGAGTGGGCAACGCCGCTGTGGGAGCGCGACGATCGTGTGGTGCGGAGTGCTCCTCATTTCTTGGAGGCTCTTAAAAAGGTCTTTTTAGGACCTCAGATCACCCACGATACGGCGCTACAACTGCTGGCATTGGCACAGGGTTCGTCTTTGGTCAGTCTGTTTTCCGTCCAGTTTCGGACTCTAGCTTCTGAGCTAGATTGGTCTGATAAAGTTCTTATTCCAATCTACTGGCGAGGACTGGCTGACCATGTTAAAGACGCTTTGGCTACCAGGGAGATTCCCGCCACACTGGAGAAGCTTATCTCCAGATTTTCCCGCATTGACCTCCGTTTTCACGAGCGGAGGTTGGAGCGGGCCCAGTGTAGGCAGAGGTTTCGGTTGGCTCCCACCTTTGCCAAACCTCTCGTATTTCCCGATCTGGCGTCCGAACCCCAAAAGGCCACAGAAGTTCCTCATGCAGGACCTAAGTCTCGGTACGTCCGAGTATCATTGGTCTGTAACCGTTGTCAGCAGACAGGACACCATGCCAACAAATGTCCACAGCGATCGGGGAAGCGATCACGTCTAGTGGCCCTGGGAGGAGGTTCACTAGAGACAGCGGCATTTTCCTCCAAGATGACACTTAAAGGGACAATCACTGTTGGTACTTCCATTCTCACCGCCGACCTTTGCGTGGACTCAGGAGCAGAGGGGAATTTCATGTCCTCTAGCTTTGCTCGCCGTCATGCAATACCTCTGGTGGCGCTTGACAAATCAGTGACTGTCCGGGTAGTGAATGGGTCGACATTGCCCTCACAAATTACACACCAGACTGTTCCACTTGCATTGTCTGTATCTCCTTCCCATCAGGAACTTATTTCCCTACTCGTCCTTCCCGAGAGAATAGACAAGATCCTACTAGGTATACCTTGGCTCCGTTTCCACTCCCCACATATAGAGTGGACTTCGGGTAGGATACTGGGCTGGAGTGATGCATGTAGAGGCAGATGTGTCAGGAGTTGCGTTCAGGTTACCACTACGGAGTTACCCGCAGATCTTACTCCACTTCCCAAGCACTACTGGTCATATGCAGACGTGTTCTCCAAGAAGGCTGCGGAGACTCTTCCGCCTCATCGCCCCTATGACTGTCCTATCGACCTCTTGCCTGGCGCAGAACCTCCTTGGGGAAGGGTCTATCCCCTCTCTCTTCCTGAGACAGAGGCCATGTCGCAATATATTCAGGAGAACCTGGCAAGAGGGTTTATTAGGAAGTCGGTGTCACCGGCAGGGGAGGGATTTTTCTTTGTGCAGAAGAAAAACGGAGAATTGCGTCCGTGTATTGATTACAGGGGTCTTAACGCCATCACCGTTAAAAACAAGTACCCGTTGCCCCTGATTTCTGAGCTTTTTGATAGGCTTCGGGGAGCAAGAGTATTCACTAAACTAGATCTGCGCGGTGCTTATAACCTGATTCGCATCCGTGAGGGGGACGAATGGAAGACGGCTTTTAATACCAGGGATGGGCATTACGAATATCTGATGATGCCCTTTGGGCTCTGTAATGCTCCAGCCGTTTTCCAAGACTTTGTCAATGACATCTTCCGGTATATGCTCTCCACCTCGGTCGTAGTCTATCTGGATGATATACTCATCTTCTCTCCAGATATTGACTCCCACCGGAGAGATGTCTGCAGAGTCTTCGACCTCTTACGGGCTAATTCCCTCTATGCTAAGTTAGAGAAATGTATGTTTGAGCTGGAGTCTTTACCTTTCCTTGGTTATATCATCTCAACCCAGGAATTGGCTATGGATCCGGCCAAACTACAGGCTGTGATGGACTGGCAGGAACCTCACTCTCTAAAAGCGGTGCAGCGCTTTATGGGGTTCATTAATTACTATCGCCAGTTCATTCCGCATTTCTCTACCTTGGTAGCTCCCTTGGTAGCCCTCACCAAGAAGGGAGCAAATCCCAAATTGTGGTCGGAAGAGGTCTCCACGGCTTTCTCTTCTATTAAGTCTCATTTTGCTAGCGCTCCCATCCTACATCGCCCCGATGTTGATAAGCCATCTTTATTGGAGGTGGATGCCTCATCCGTTGGTGCTGGAGCAGTCCTCTTCCAAAAGGATGCTCAAGGTCGGAAGCATCCTTGCTTCTTCTTCTCTAAGACCTTCACTTCAGCGGAGAGGAATTATTCCATCGGGGATAGGGAGTTGCTAGCCATGAAGTTGGGCTTCTCTGAGTGGAGACATCTGTTGGAGGGGGCCCGTTTTCCCTTCCAAGTCTTCACCGACCACAAAAATTTGGTGTATCTGCAGACAGCTCAGCGGCTTAACTCTCGCCAGGCCAGATGGTCCTTGTTCTTCTCTCGGTTTAATTTCACACTCCATTTCCTCTCTGGAGAGAAGAACATTCGTGCCGACGCTCTCTCTCGCTCTGTGGTGTCCTCTGAAGAGGAGGTAGAGGAGCCTCGGCTTATTGTTCCCACAGAGAGCCTGAGAACAGTGGCTTCGGTTTCACTAGAGTCTGTGCCCCGGGCAAGACTTTTGTGCCTACCAATTTGCGACCGGAGGTACTCTCTTGGGCACATTCGTCCAGGGTTGGTGGACATTTTGGGGCAAAGAGGACATCTGAATTGCTGGCGAGGACATATTGTTGGCCGCATATGGTCCGTGATGTTGGGGACTATGTTCGGGCGTGTGTCTCCTGCGCCAAAAATAAGTCTCCAAGACAACGGCCAGCTGGTTTACTTTATCCTTTGCCGGTGGCAGACAGGCCCTGGGAGATGGTTGGGATGGACTTTGTGGTGGGCTTGCCCAAGTCTCGGGGTTGCACCATCATTTGGGTAATCACCGACCATTTCTCTAAAATTTTGCATCTGGTGCCACTACCACGGTTACTTTCTGCACGGGCTCTGGCAGCGTTGTTCGTTAGGCACATCTTCCGTCTACACGGCATGCCGGACAAAATTGTCAGTGACCGAGGTCCCCAGTTTGCGTCTCGGTTCTGGAGAGAGCTTTGTCGTCTACTCATTATTGAGTTAAATCTCTCTTCAGCGTATCATCCTGAGATGAATGGGTTGGTAGAGAGGGCCAACCAGACCTTGGTCACCTATCTACGACATTTTGTCTCTGCCAGGCAGGATGACTGGGCATCCTTGCTACCATGGGTTGAGTTTGCATTAAACAATGCTGTGGCTGACTCCACGGGACAGACTCCTTTCCTTCTGAACTACGTCAGCATCCGCGGGTTCCGGTGCCCATGCCCGTGTCTTCCGCCGACTCCAGGGTGGCAGACTGGGCTGTGGAGGCACGGGACATTTGGGACCGTACCCAGGATGCCATTCAGGCATCCAAGGAGAGGATGAGGTTCTCTGCCGACGCACATCGGCGCCCCGCTCCAAGATTTGCTCCTGGGGGTTTGGTGTGGCTCTCCGCCCGTAACATCAGGCTGCAAGTTGAGTCCACTAAGTTGGCACCCCGCTACCTGGGTCCTTTCAAGGTCCTCGAGCAGGTTAACCCTGTGGTATACTGTTTGGCTCTTCCACCACGCCTGGGTATCTCCGACACCTTTCATGTATCCCTCCTGAAACCCGTGCTCATGTCCCGGTTTTCTGAGTCATCTGCCGGGACATCGGGTTCAGTAACGGATGACCATGAGGTGAACGTCATCGTAGGGTGTAAGGTGGTACGGGGCAAAAAGTTTTATTTGGTGGACTGGAGGGGCTATGGGCCTGAGGATAGGTCTTGGGAGCCTGCCGAGCATATTCACGCTCCGCAGCTCATCGCTGTCTTTGAGCGCAGCGAGGCCCAAAGAAGGGGGGGCCCTAGGAGGGGGGGTAATGTTAGGGTTCGATTTCCCGCTGCTGCACAAGGGGAGTCTCGAACCCATCCCGCTGTGGTCTCCCATTCATCTCCGGCCGCAGTGGAGCCTGCTCAGCAGAGACGTCGGTCCAGGCGTCTTGCCCACTCCTCTACTGTGCAGTGACTTGCTGCTGCCTTTCCTGGATCTGCTATTATAGCCAGTGCTGCAGCAGTCGTCTTTGAGACAAAGTCCTGCGTTTTCCCATCTGAGCATGCCCAGAGTGAGATCTCTCATTGGAGATCAGGGGTCACATGTTCAGGTGCTGCAGCGGCTCCTATTGGTCCGCCAGGAAGGTCATGTAGCTACGTTTGTTTGTAACAGCTTCTCATTGGTCCTTGTTCCTGGAAGGTCCTGTAGCTGTTTGCTGTAAAAGGGTAGCATGGCTGGGCCGCCATGCGCTAATATCAATCATTGTATGCTATGCGCCAGTGTGGTCATGTGTATGTGTGGATAGGGACCCGGCTGAAATAAGCCACCAGAATACCGACTTAATCGGTGAGGAGTTTGGTATGGTAGCTGGTTAGGGTCGGTGTCCTAGATGCCCTAGATTACCGGCATAACCGGTGAGGAGTTTTGATTGCCGTATTCAGGGTCTGGCGTTCAGACGCCATAGATTGCGGGTGACTCCCGCGAGGACATTAGCACATGATCACGCGTTATGTACGCTTAGCATTTAACTGTGTACCTGAGAGCCTGACAGGACACAGCACTTTTCCTCAGCGGCCCTGTGACGTAACAGGGTTTGCTTTCGACGATAGCCAGCGCCCTAGCGTTTTACTTTGCGGCTCACTGAAGCTAAGTGAGTTCGCACCTATCGCCATATAGCGCTGTGGCATTTCCGTTAGCGGCTCTGGGTATTAACAGAGTTCGCACTTACTGCCACAACGCGCTACGGCGTTTATTTTAGCGACTCTGCGGGATAACAGAGTTCGCTACTTTCGCCATTTTACTAGCAGCAGGTTCCGCCTGCACGGTGGACCCCGGGCTGCGAACGCACCTCTCTACCTCATATATTTGGTGCGTTCCGCAGACCCTAACAGTATACCTGTTATTTAGGTATGTGAGGTATATTTATAAGTGTTGGCAGTGGTATATGGGGAATATAGTGATATGCATGAAAATAAAGATTTACATATGTAAGGTTTATTCAACATGGGGGCAGTGGAATGCAAGGGTATGCTACAGTGTGCACTAGGTATATACATATATGAGAGAGGCGGCACTTACATAGCAGCGTGGAAATCCTTCCTACACCAACACGGTGTCCACCGCTTGTCGGGTGAGGAGGATGTGGTTGTCGGCATTTAAGTATAGGAGGGGCGGGACTATCTTCCGCGCATACCGGAAGTACTAAGCGGAAGTGACGTTTGCGTTCCACATACTGTGTGTATGCGTTCCACTGCGGACAGTGATGTGAAGGAAATGACAGAGGGAGAGGGATGAATTTGTTAGTGTTGGGTAAAATGAGTATATCACAGTAGATTGTTGTTAGTGAAGTATTGTTAGTGGCATATTGTTAGAAAAGTAAAAAAGTGTAATAAAAATAAATAGTGTGTATTTTAATATGGCATGAATGAACGACAAAAGGAGTATTTTTAAAGTAGCACTTAACTGTGTACCTGAGAGCCTGACAGGACACAGTACTTTTTCTCAGCGGCCCTGTGACGTAACAGGGTTCGCTTTCAACGCTAGACAGCGCCCTAGCGTGTTTTCTTTGCCACTCAGTTGTGTCTAGTGAGTGCGCACACATCGCCATATAGCGCTGTGGCTCTCCTTCTAGCGGCTCTGTGGAGTAACAGAGTTCGCACTTATTGCCACAGCGCATTACGGCGTTTATGTTGGCGACTCTGCGGGATAACAGAGTTTGCTTCTCGCGCCATTTCTACTAGCAGCAGGCTCCGCTTGCACGGTGGACCCCGGGCTGCGAACGCACCTCTCTACTTTATATGTTTGGTGCGTTCCGCAGACCTTAACAATGAGTCTGCATTATATTGTTGTCTGTATATGTTAATGTCTGGGCGTGTATTATATGGTGATTGGTGCAGTTGTTTTGCTCCACGCTATTTAAGACCGCCTATTTTACATGTTTGTTCATACTTGACAAAGACCTTGTTAGGTCGAAACGTCGTTTTTTGATGGCTTGAATAAAGTTTTTTCTACAAATCTCACCTGGATGGAGCGCTGTTCATCTTTTTTCCTTGAATGTTGATTTTCCGAGTTGGTTCCTTGGACCTGGTACGTGCGCCCCATATCTGAGAGTGCTGTCGACTTTTCTTTTTTATTCTGCACATTAAGGATCAGGCGTCTGCAGCGGAGGAGGAAAAGGAGGAGGAGGGAAGCCTTGATGATAGTCAGCCATTGCCTGCTCAGGGAACTGTCCTGGATGAGGTGGAGGAAGAAGAGGAGGAGGAGGATGAGGGGGATAATTATTTTGGGGAGGAGGATGCTTCTCAGAGGGCAAGAGAAAATGTTGACTTGCCAAGGTCAGGTACAGGGTTTGTGCGTGACTGGAGGGATGTGGATTTGTCAGAAAGTGCTCCTCCACACACCACTGCCAGTGCATCACTGACACCTGGAACATTGGCCCACATGTGTGATTATGTCTTGCGGATCCTAAAAAGGGACTCCCGTGTTGCCAAAATGATAAAGGATGACGACTACTGGTTGGCCTGCATCATTGATCCACGCTATAAAGGCAAATTACAGAACATCATGCCACAGGAGAACCTAAAGCTAATATTGACGAACAAACAAGCAACTCTGGTAAACCATTTGTTAGAGGCATTCCCAGCACACAGCAGCGGTGCAAGTTCTACCACGAGCCGTACTGGGCCAAATGAAAGAGGTGTTCATGGTGCACACAGCCGAAGTGGCGTTGGAGAAAGGGGTTTCATGACCATGTTGTGGACTAATTTCTCGAGTACCGCTAATAAGACTGTTAATACTGAATTGATTGCAAAAAGACAGAAGACAGCAGTTGTCAACTATGGTTCAAAATTACCTCTCCTCCCCTATCGATGTTCTCCCTCACAGGTCATTCCCCTTTGACTACTGGGCCTGTAAAATGGACACCTGGCCTGAATTGGCACAATATGCCTTACAGGAGCTCGCTTGCCCTGCTGGTAGTGTACTATCAGAAAGAGTCTTCAGTGCTGCTGGATCAATCCTGACAGAAAGAAGGACCCGGCTGTCGACCCAAAATGTTGGTGATCTCACCTTCATTAAAATGAAACATGCCTGGATTTCAAAGGATTTTGTACCATCTTCCCCTGATGACACTTAGGTTGCCAGCAAAATGGCTCGCTTTGTCCTCCTCTTCCCCCGACTTCTCCAATTCCTCCATTTGCAGCTGCTGAACGTCCAGCCTACACCTCAACATATGCCAGTTTTTCCACCTCCTTAGCTTGGCTGTACCCCCCCAGGGCCGGCGTAAGCACATGGTGCACCCAGGCAAGTGCTGGGTCCCTGAGTAGGTGGGGGGCCCATACACCATCAGAGACACCGGCGTACTTTGAGGGGCCCTGTGCCAGTGCCGGTGCCCACGAGTGGGCCCCCGCTTGCTCAGGGCGCACTTGCAATACTTACCTCTCCCTGCTCCACCGCTGTGATGTCTTCCGCGTTTCCTTACAGTGACATTCAGGTCACAGAGCGCGATTACGTAATGTCTGTTTGGAGCAATATAAGGGGAGCATTATACACTGGAGAATTATATATGGGGCCCATCATACACTTGAGCATGAAAGATAGGGCCCATTATACACTGGAGCATTATATATGGAGCACATCATACACAGGAGCATTATAAATGTGACCCATCATACACTGGAGCATCATATACGGGGCCCATTATACACTGGAGCATCATCCATGGGGCCCATCATATACTGGTGCATCATATGGGGCCCATTATATATGAAGCATTATATTGGCCCATCATACACTGGAGCATCATCCATGGGGCCCATCATATACTGGGCATCATATGGGGGCCATTATATATGGAGCATTATACAGGCCCATCATACACTGGAGCATCATCCATGGGGCCCATCATATACTGGAGCATCATATGGGGGCCATTATATATGGAGCATTATACAGGCCCATCATACACTGGAGCATCATCCGTAGGGCACATCATATACTGGAGCATCAAATGGGGTTCATTATTTATGGGGCATCATATAGGGCCCCTTTTATATGGTGCATCATATGGAGGACATATGGGGCCTATTCTGTATGGAGCATTATATGGAGCCCATTCTGTATGGAGCAATATATGGGGCCCATCATATACTAGATGGAGCTTTATATGCGACTCATTATACTGTATGGAGCAATATGTGGGCTCATTATACTCTATGGGGACAGTCCTATACTGTATGGCACATTATATGGGGACCATCATATACTGGAGCATTATATGGAGCTCATCATATTCTATATGGAACATTATATGGGACCAATTATGTATGGAGCAATATATGGGGCTCATTATTCTGTATGGCGCACTATGTGGTGCCCATAATACTGTATGGAGGACTATACTGTCTGGTTTTTGAGCTATTGTAGAATTTACAGTAGATATCACTCATGTAATGTAAGAAGTGAAGTATTTGGCATTGTACTATACCTATATTTCTCTGCCGTATCGGAGCATCATGAATTGTGGTATGTGTTAAAGGGGCCCAGTGAGACTCTTTCGCCCGGGGCCCACGAAAACCTGGAGCCAGCCCTGCCCCCCCACAACTTTAGCCAAATAACCCCCAGTTTTCAATGCGTTACTATTATTCTAAAGTAAATTAAGGTTGACAAGCTTAAGTAATAAGAATTGATGTCGTTGGCATTGAAATGGGCACTGTAGGTGTGTTTACTGTCCTCCACTCAATGCCAACTTTTCTTCCCCATTGACTTGCATTGGGTTTCGGTCGAGTTTCAGTCGGACCTTCGACTTTTTCCGATAGTCGGCCGATTTTGTTCTACTTGACTTTTCAGAAAGTCGGGTGATCCGAAACCCGACTCGACCATCCCAGAGTCAAAGTCGCTCATCTCTAGTCTGTACTGTATGTGAATATATTTATGTTTTGCTATTATGAGCAGCACTTATAAATTAAATAATTAATTAAATAATTAAATAATTAACAGGACTTAACAGAACATAGCTATAATAGCATGTAAAAGTTTGGGTACCCCTAGTCAAAATTACTGTTATTGTGAACTGTTAGGAAAGTTGAAGATGAAAGTTAAAGATGAAATGATCTCTAAAGGTACTAAAGTTAAAGAATGCACATTTCCTCTGCATTTTAAGCAAAAAAAAATTGTATGTGTTAGAACTGTTTTCATTTTAAAAATTACAAAAACAAAAATGGGTCGATGCAAAAGTTTTGGCATCCTTCAATATTTGTGAGGTCAAATAACTTTGACCAAGGCTTCAGCCCTTAGCTAGCTTGTTGGGGTTATGTCTTGTTCACTACCATCATTAGGAAAGGCCAGGTGATATATATTTCCCAGCTTTATAAAAACCCAGCCTCCTATAACCTTGTTCCAAAAAACATCAGCTACGGTATCTTTTAAGCAGCTAACTAGCATTCTGAAAATGGTGGGGACTAGGAAATAGGAGAAGGCTATAAGTAAATAGCAAAGCATTTTCAAGTCGCCCTTTTCGAAAAATGTAATGAAGATATGGCAGTTAACAGGAACAGTGGAGGTCAGGATAAGGTCTTGAAGATCAAGCAAACTTTTAGTGAGAGCTGCTCTTAGGATTGCAAGAGAGGCAAATCAGAACCTCCATGCAGGGTGCCCAAACTTTGTATCAGCCCATTTTCCTTTTTGTCAATTTTAAAATGTAAAAAATTAAAATATAATATTTTTTTTGCCTAGCATACTAAGAAAATGTGTCATCTTTAACTTTAACCCTTTTGAGAGATCATTTCATCTTCTACAGGCTTAGCTTCACAATAACAGTAATTTTGACCAGAAGTACCCAAGATTTTACATACCACTGTAAATTCCTTGTCTTAGAAGAACATCAAAAATCTCTGTGAGCTGAAAATACACGTATGTGTACAGAAACAGCATGACCAATATGAATAGGATCAAATGACATACAGTAAAAAGAACCTGCAAACTATATGCAGAGACTTTGAAGGCCTAGGCTGGTAAGCAAAGGATCTGGGAGCACAAGTAGTCTTCTCATCCATCCTACCAGTGGATGGACATGGACCAAGGAGATTGAGCAGGAATAGTTAACACTAGAGGGGACAGAGAAAGGATTAAGAAGGATCTTGATAAGCTTGAACAATGGGCAGCAGCTAATAGAATGGTATTTAACAAGGAGAAATGCAAGATTCTAAATCTGGGCAAGAAAAACAAAAATTACATCTACTTAATGGGAGGAATAAAACTAAGTAATAACACATGTGGAAAAGACTTAGGTATGCTAATAGATCACAGACTGCACATGACTGCAAGTGTGATGCAGCAGCAAAAAGGCAAACACATTTCTAGGATGTATTAAGAGAAGCATAGAGTCTAGATCACATGAAGTAGTTATCCCCCTGAACTCCTCCTTGGTCAAGCCTCATCTGGAATACTCTGCTCAGTTCTGGGCACCACATTTTTATAAAGACATAGAGCAGTAACTGGAGCAGGTTCAGAAGAGAGCTACCAGGATGGTGAGGGACTGCAAAGTATGTCCTACGGTTAATGGATCTGGGAATATTTAGCTTGTAAAGTAAGAAGGTTAAGAGGAGATTTAATAGCTGTCTACAAATATCTGAAGGGATGTCACAATGTAGATGGATCATCATTCTCATTTGCACATGGAAATGTGAGAAACAATCTAATGAAACTGAAAGGGAAAAGATACAAATTAGATATTCTAAAAAAAAATTTTTTGACAGCGAGGGTAATCAATGAGTGGAACAGGCTGCGACAAGAGCTGCCAAATCTTCCTTCAATGGAAGTCTTCATGCTGGACAGACATCAGTAGTAGTATATCTACTGTACGACTCCTCAAACTGAATTTGACAGGTGGTCCCGCCCACTATCATTTTGCTGTCCTCTTGATAGTGCTTTTGATATCCTTGGGATATCAAAAGCTGTTGATCGGATTCTCATATCAAAAGCTGTTGATCGGATTCTCATTTTGATATGATTTTATATTCCACAGCCATGTATTTTATTTGATTCACACTTTATATCGTGTCAGTATGATTCTCATCTTATAGGAGGCTTATAACATGTTTTGATAGTGTGATTTTTTAGTAATGTATATTTCATGTATGCTATTTGATAGCATGAGGAGCCCATAGCCCAAAATGAGTGTGTGTTTCTGCAGCATTTGATACAAATTTATATCTTAGCAGCCTATTTACAGACTAAAAGGATTTTAAATCCCATCACTAAGATTGTGATTTTATATGAGACTTATAACTCCAGTCTCATTGTACGGGCATATTATGTATATGGCCGCATTACAACATTAACCACTATAAAGCGGCTGTTTTATACGTACTGTGGTGTAGTGACCCATGCTACAGCTAGGGGGCGCTGTGTAGGCTCCTCAAGATATGCATGGAGGTGTGATTTGAGTGGTAAAATATGCTATGGCAGTGTTATAAATATAAGTTATGTGTCGCAGAGCTCCTCTGCGCTGTAAGCCAACGTAATGTTGTTCTGGGACTTGTAGTCCTACAAGATTTGTGTTTGTTTCTAGGGTGGCTTACAGGGTTAGCTTGTGCGCTGGATGGGACTGGCTATCCACGCATACACTGCCCACTGGTGGTTGTGAGTTTTTTGGAGCACCTGTGATGAGGTCATGTGCATGTGACCAGACCATGTGCTACACACCTTAGCTGGGGGAGTGGCTACAGGTATGTAAGGAAGTTTGGCACATGGTGAGAGAGTGTAGTCTGTCTGAGACTGAGAGGAGTCTGTGAGTGGGCTGGGAGTCTGTCAGGCTGGACAGAGCTCCCTGACATCCAGGCTGGATGTCGCACAGACTGAGGAAGCAAGGCTGGCGAGCTTGAGACAGCGGAATGTACGGTCTTGAAAACCGTGCTGACACTGATCGGGATCAGAGTGAAGTGAGAAGTGTTGATTGGATACCTCTGAGCTTGAGGTATCCGGGAACCTGCGTGGCCAACAGGTGACAGACAGGAGTCTGTGGTGAGATGACAGGGGTCATGAAGACTGTGTTCATGTCGTGAGAAGTATTGGTAAGAAAGAGACTGTTTGATGTTTGCTGGATACCTCTGAGGCTGAGGTCTCCGGGAACCTGTGTGGCCGATGCCAAAAGGTAATGGTCTTGAAAACCGTGGTATGCTGATAGGGATTAGAGAGAAGTATTTGTGAGATACAGACTGTGTTTGGTGTTTGCTGGATGCCTCTGAGGACAAGAGGTCTCCAGGAACCTGTGTGGCCGATGCAAACAGGTGACGGTCTTGAAAACCGTGTTATGCTGAACGGGATCAGTGAGAAGGATTGTTGAGAGAAAGGCTGTATTTTTGTGTTAAGTTTGGTGTAATAAACGAAATGGACTATTGTTTTAACCCTGAGCGTGCCAGTGTTTACCTCGAAGACCAGCAAAGCGAGTGATCCCCGTCCACACACAGTGTGGATCGTCACAATTGGTGTTAGAATGCTGCCAGCGGCCCAGGGAGCACATGTGCAGGTTTTTTTTTCTGTGGATCGGCAAGTCCATGAATTTTTTTTTCTTTTTCAACTTGCTCTGGCTCGGCGGGGCTACGAAGACTGAAGACGTCTGGCTGTAACTCGGCGGGGTTACGAAGGTTGTGCTGTGGATCGGCGGGTCCACGTATTCGGCGTTGCAGAGCCGTCAATCATTTAAAAGTTCGTACAGCATCACATGTACAAATAACATATAGCATTACACATCATACAAAATAAAAAATTAATAAGTACATCGTCTACATTGTGAGCCACATGAATTGTAGTATCGGTAGAGACCATTTTTTAGGTAGCAGTGCGGTGCCTAATGATGGCGAGTGTAAAGAATGAATTGTACGGGGCGAGGCATCTAGCCTTATCGGTGTAGATACACCCTCGCTGGCTGAGATTTTTAATTCATCTAAGGCTGGGGTCACACACACCGACTAAAAAATCTGACCATTTTAGTCAGTCGATTATCGCAGCAAAATGTCATGAACAGTCATCCGTCTGGCATCCGATTTTCCTGGAAAGATGCGATTTAGTCGCATCTGACCATAGTTGTAACATCCGATTCACATCCGACTTGCGAGAATTTCTCGCAGGCTTGCAAAACTGACATATAGTGGATCCAAAAGAATAGTATTTAACCCCTCTCTGACATCTGACGCACTATCCCGTCCATAAAACCCGTGACAATCTGTCCATGGATGAGATAGTACGTCATAGCGATCAGCTGCGCTCCCAGGGGGAGCGCAGCTAATCGCCGCCGGGTGTCAGCTGATTATCACAGCTGACACCCGGGACTGTGTGCCAGGAGCGGTCACGGACCGCTCCCGGCACATTAACCCCTTGCACACCGCGATCAAACATGATCGCGGTGTACCGGGGGCACAGGGGAGCATCGCGCAGGGAGGGGGCTCCCTGCGAGCTCCCCTGAGACCCTCAGAACAGCGCGATGTGATCGCGCTGTTCTGAGGGCTTCCTCCCTCCCAGGACCGGTCCAAGATGGCGCCGGGGTCCTGGAGGGAGGCGGCTTCCTCAGTGCCTGCTGAGAGCAGGCACTGAGAAGCCTGCAGCGCTGCCTGTGAGATCGCTGGTCTCACAGAGTGCTGTGCACACTGTGAGACCAGCGATCTGACATTTTACAGTGATGTCCCACCTGGGACAATGTAAAAAAGTAATAAAAATAAACATGTGTAAAAAAAATTCCAAAATAAATAAAAAAAATATATATATATTCCCCAATAAATTTATTTCTTCCTGTAAATAAAAAAAATAAAACAATAAAAGTACACATATTTGGTATCGCCGCGTCCGTAACGACCCCCCCTATAAAACTGTCCTACTAATTAACCCCTTTTGTGAACCCCCTTAAAAAAAAAAAAAAACAAAGCAAAAAATCAGTGCTTTATCATCATACCTCTGAACAAAAAGTGGAATAACACACGATCAAAAAGACCGATATAAATAAACATGGTACCGCTGAAAACGACATCTTGTCCCGCATAAAAAGAGCCGCCATAAAGCATCATCAGCGGAAAAATAAAAAAGTTATAGCTCGCAGAATAAAGCGATGCAAAAATAATTATTTTTTATATAAAATTGTTTTTATTCTATAAAAGCGCCAAAACATAAAAAAATGATATATATGAGGTATCGCCGTAATCGTACTGATACGATGAATAAAATTGCTTTATCAATTTTACCACACGTGGAACGGTATAAACGCCTCCCCCAAAAGAAATTCATGAATTGCTGATTTTTGTTCATTCTAACCTCCCAAAAATCTAAATAAAAAGCGATCAAAAAATGTCACGTGCTCAAAAATGGTACCAATAAAAACGTCAACTCGTGCTGCAAAAAATAAGACCTCACATGACTCTGTGGGCCAAAATATGCAAAAATTATAGCTCTCAAAATGTGGCAATGCAAAAAACTATTTTTTGCAATAAGAAGCGTCTTTTAGAGTGACAGCTGCCAATCATAAAAACCCGCTATAAATAGTAAATAAACCCCCCTTTATCACCCCCTTAGTTAGGGAAAAATAATAAAATTAAAAAAATGTATTTATTTCCATTTTCCCATTAGGGTTATGGTTAAGGTTAGTGTTGCGGCTAAAGTTAGGGTTAGGGTTGGCGCTAATGTTAGTATTAGGGTTATGGTTGGGATTAGGGATAGGGGTGTGTTAGGGTTAGGTTTGTGGTTAGGGTTGGGACTAGGGTTAGGGGTGTGTTGGGGTTAGGGTTGGAGTTAGAATTGGGGGGTTTCGCTGTTTAGGCACATCAGGGGCTCTCCAAATGTGACATGGCGTCTGATCTCAATTCCAGCCAATTCTGCATTGAAAAAGTCAAACGGTGCTCCTTCCCTTCTGAGCTCTGCCATGCGCCCAAACAGTAGTTTACTCTCACATGGGGTATCAGAGTACTCTGGACCCTAAGAGTTATTGTGCAATTTGTCCTATTTCTTCTGTTACCCTTGGGAAAATAAAAAACTGGGGGCAAAAATATAATTTTTTTAAAAAAAATGATTTTTTTTGTTTTTATGACTGTACGTTATAAACTTCTGTGAAGCACTTGGGGCTTCATAGCGCTCACCACACATCTAGATAAGTTCCTTGTGGGGTCTATTTTCCAAAATGGGGTCACTTGTGGGGGGTTTCCACTGTTTAGGCGCATCAGGGGCTCTCCAAATGCGACATGACGCCCCCAGACCATTCCATCAAAGTCTACAAGCCAAAACGTCACTACTTCCCTTCCGAGCCCCAACGTGTACCCATACTGTAGTTTTCTCCCACATATTGGGTATCCGCGTACTCAGGACAAATTGGACAACAACTTTTGGGGTCCAATTTCTCCTGTTACCCTTGTGAAAATAAAATATCGGGGGCGAAAAAATCATTTTTGTAAAAAAAAAAGGATTTTTTATTTTTACGGCTGTACATTATAAACTTCTGTGAAGCACTTCGGGGTTCAAAGTGCTCACCACACATCTAGATAAGTTCCTTGTGGGGTCTATTTTCCAAAATGGGGTCACTTGTGGGGGGTTTCCACTGTTTAATTACATCAGTGGCTCTCCAAATGCGACATGACGCCCCAGACCATTCCATCAAAGTCTACAATCCAAAACATCACTACTTCCCTTCCGAGTCCCAACGTGTACCCATACAGTAGTTTTCTCCCACATATTGGGTATCCGCGTACTCAGGACAAATTGGACAACAACTTTTGGGTCCAATTTCTCCTGTTACCCTTGTGAAAATAAAATATTGGGGGCGAAAAAAATAATTTTTGTAAAAAAAATATATATTTTTTATTTTTACGGCTGTTCGTTATAAACTTCTGTGAAGCACTTAGGGGTTCAAAGTGCTCACCACACATCTAGATAAGTTCCTTGTGGGGTCTATTTTCCAAAATGGGGTCACTTGTGGGGGTTTCCACTGTTTAGGCGCATCAGGGGCTCTCCAAATGCGACATGACGCCCCCAGACCATTCCATCAAAGTCTGCAATCCAAAACGTCTTTATTTCCCTTCCGAGCCCCAACGTGTACCCATACAGTAGTTTTCTCCCACATATTGGGTATCAGCGTACTCAGGACAAATTGGACAACAACTTTTGGGGTCCAATTTCTCCTGTTACCCTTGTGAAAATAAAATATTGGGGACAAAAAAATCATTTTTGTTAAAAAAAAAAAAAAAAAATTATTTTACGGCTGTACGTTATAAACTTCTATGAAGCACTTGGGGGTTCAAAGTGCTCAACACACATCTAGATAAGTTCCTTGAGGGGTCTAGTTTCCAAAATGGTGTAATTTGTTGGGGGTTTCCACTGTTTAGGCAGATCAGGAGCTCTCCAAACACGACATGGCATCCAGCCAATTCTGCGTTGAAAATGTCAAACGGCGCTCCTTCCCTTCCAAACTCTGCCATGCACCCAAACAGTGGTTTACCCCCACATATGGGGTATCAGCGTACTCAGGACAAATTGCACAATAACTTTTGGAGTCTTGTTACCCTTGGGAAAATAAAAATTGGGGTGAAAAGATCATTTTTGTGGAAAAAAATATAATTTTTTAATTTTACGGCTCTACGTTATAAACTTGTGTGAAGCACTTGGGGGTTCAAATTGCTCACCAAAGATCTAGATAAGTTCCTTAGGGGGTCTAGTTTCCCAAATGGGGTCACTTGTGTGGGGTTTCCACTGTTTAGGCACATCAGGGGCTCTCCAAATGCAACATGGCGTCCAATCTCAATTCCAGCCAATTTTGGTTGGAAAAAGTCAAATGGTGCTCCTTCCATTCCGAGCTCTGCCGTGCGCCCAAACAGTGGTTCCCCCCCACATATCGGGTATCAGCATACTTAGGACAAATTGGACAACAACTTTTGTGGTCCAATTTCTCCTGTTACCCTTGGGAAAATAAAAAATTAGTGACTAAAAATAATTTTTGTTGGAAAAAAATAGGATTTTTTATTTTCATGCCGGGCATTATAAACTTGTGTGAAGCACTTGGGGGTTCAAAGTGCTCATCATAGCTCTAGATAAGTTCCTTAGGGGGTCTAGTTTCCAAAATGTGGTCACTTGGGGGGGTTTCTACTGTTTAGGCTCATCTGGGGCACTGCAAACGGAACATGACCCCCATCAACATCTGCATTCCAAAACATTACTACTTCCTTTCCAAGCCATGCCGTGTGCCCAAACAGTTTTCCCCCCCCCACATATTGGGTGTCAGCGTACTCAGGACAAATTGGCCAACAACTTTTGGGGTTCAATTTCCTTGGGAAAAATCAAAAATTTGGGACTAAAAAATCATTTTTGTGGAAAATTGTTTCTTTTTTTTTTCACACCCAGGCATTATAAACTTTTGTGAAACACTTGGGGGTTCAAAGTGCTCACAACAGATCTAGATAAGTTCCTTAGGGGGTCTAGTTTCCAAAATGGTGTCACTTGTGGGGGGGTTTCCACTGTTTAGGCGCATCAGGGGCTCTCCAAACGCGACATGGCATCCAATCTCAATTCCAGCCAATTTTAGTTTGAAAAAGTCAAACGGCGCTCCTACCCTTATGAGCTCTGCTGTGCGCACAGACAGTGGTTTTCCCCCACTTATTGGGTATTGGCGTACTCAGGAGAAATTGCCAACAACTTTATCTGTCCATTTTCTTCTTTTACCCTTGTGAAAATAAAAAAAAAGTTTGTAAAAGATAATTTTTGTGGCTAAAAAGTTAAATATTCACTTTTTCCTTCCACGTTGCTTCAGCTCCTGTGAAGCACCTGAAGGGTTAATAAACTTCTTGCATGTGGTTTGATTTTTCTTTCATACAATAGGATTAATAATTGATAGTTGTCTAATTGACAGCTCTCAATTATTAACCTGGCTTAAAGTCACCTTTCAATTGCAAGGTGGCTTTAATCCCTTATTAACCCATTCGCCACCGCTACAGGGCAATGGGAATAGACGGGCAAAGTGCCAGAAAGGGCTAATCTAATTAGAGATTTGCCTTTTCTGGGGTGTCTGGGGGCAGATGTTAGTAGCCAGGGTGGGCACAAAAAAAAGTACCCTCCCTAGGCTATTATTATCTGCCCCCACTCGCTGGCTTTGTCTGTCTGGTGGAGAAAAATACAGCGGGAGCCCACGCATTTTTTTTCAACAAATTTATACCTTTAATTAACCCCTACATGTCTGCAATTTTGCACACATATACTCATGTAATTGTAAGTTTAAACCATATATAAAAATACATGAAATGACGTGGTTAACTGTATGTAAACCATGTGTCATTTCATGTCGGGTTCTGTATTTTCACAAAAGCCGGCAATTGAATTAGTGGCTATTACAGTATGTAGAAGTGGAAGAACTATAAATATATGTATATATATATGTCACAATGACATGTATATATATATATATATATATTGTATTCTATGTGTGTATATGTATTGATCCATTCTTTATTAAAGCTGTCAGTGTGCTTTAACAGTATAGCCAGGGATGAATTGCCGGCTTTTCTAAAGGACACCGGTGCGATTTAATCGCAAGTCACACGTGCGGTCCGTTTGTAATCAGATTTTTCATCAGCTCCCATAGACTTGCATTGGCGATAGTCGACCCACAATCGGTGACAATCGCAGCATGCTGCGATTGCACTCGGACGTTTAAAACGGACCACAAAAAATCTGATGCTGGGAGCTGCTCCATAGATTAACATAGGTCCGACTGCAATGCGATATTTCATCGCATTGCAGTCGTCCGATTTTGTCGCTAGTGTGACCTCAGCCTAAATGCTGTCTAGTAGTGGGATTAACGACAACTGTAGATGGAATATTTAGTTCGGCCATAGCCTGCATAAACAAATCCCAGCCCCTAGGTTAATTCCTGCTGGTCAGAGCATGACTATGTACCAAATCCAGTAAATTAGACCCTGGTATTGCATCGCCTTTGAAAATAAATTCGGCTTTATCATTCCAGGCTGTCACATTTTTATTCTGGAGTAACCTGTTTAGTAAAAATTTAGCATTCTTTCTATATCTTTGGTATATATTGCTTACAATTTCAGCAACATCTTGATTTTTATCAGGGTCGGTATTTGGCGGTTGTTGGTGATCAGCATCAGGAGTGCTAAATATTAGCTCTCAAATTGACCAACAAAAACCCATAAGGCTCCCGTGTGGCATTCTCAAAAGCTTCTAGCAAAAAAAGTGTTTTTCCTGGGTACATCTGACGAGGTAAAGTTAAAATTTGTAATTTATCTCGAGGATTATTAAAAAGCACCATGTACTTTGTGTTTAAATTTATGGTGCGGCTTTTCTTACCCTGACAAAATAAGTTTCGTACCAGGTAGAAAATACTGAGATTTCTGTAGTGCACATACTTTGTAAATGCTTTTTCTATCTCACAATTTTCGCTAGCACTCTCCATGAGATCATCAACAATCGCCAAATTCACCTTGTCCGGCGGGAATAATTTGTCATCTACGAATGTATTCGGCAGACCCTCCACAAATCTGGTGTTGGGAAAAGAGAGAGAGATTTCATCATATAGTTTCTGCCAGCATGAATAAAACCAAACAATATTATCCGGTTTGTGAGAAAAATTAGTTTCAATATTATATAGCAATTGTTTTACATAATAACTCTTTCCAGAATTATACTGACCCGCTAGAATGCATGAGAGCGGGTGTTGTAGACGCGTATCCATCATAGTACTTGGCTAATCGCCAAACGGCAAGGTGGTGAATTCGTCTAATAGTCTCCGCTCTGTGTAAACGCACTTTTGGATTTTTTGAATCGCAATCGATTCAATATTCCAATATTTTTTATTTATTTTTCACAATGCCCTGTTGCTGTACGACGATACACTTCTGAGTTTCTGCTGCAGAATTATGCGGATAGTCCAGAACTAGAACTTTCAGACTGTTAAAATTAATAGATTGAGAGTTACCAACATTTAACGTTATTCCCTTCACTTTTAAGACAGTTTGCCCGTGTTGAGTTTGAAGCCGTAAGTTTTGGGCCCTGCAGAAACAAACTCTGTGATGTATGTGCCCTCGGGTATTTCACTCGTCATCTCCCCCAGGTAATCGCCTAAAGGCGGCTGCCACTCACCTTCCCTGTGCACAAAAATAACCGAATCTGTGTCGTGATAAAGGCACCTCTCCTGCAGCCGGTCCAGCAGAGAATAGAGCTCTAGCCGTGCATACATGGTTGTAAAGCAGGCTATAAAAATGTTTGTGTTTTTGTTGACTGTGTGGTGCCCCTCCGCATATTTCCAGTTAATGATTGCTGCTTTATAATCAATAAAATGTAGCATTGAAATGTCATAGTAGGGTAGGAAGAGATACCTAAAAAGCTCATCAGGATCCCTAACAATCTTGGTGCTTGGTAGATTAGATCGTTGAGCAAACTTTCCCCATAAAGAATTTAAGAGAAGTTTGGAGATCCGTCTTTTAGCGGGGTTGACAGCTGTATTTTTTGAGGCCGTAACTGTACTCCCTCTTTTTCAAGAAAATTGTCAATGTACTGCCTTTTCTTGGCTTCATCAGTGCACCAGCTAGGATACCCCGAGGCCTCCTGCTTGTCCCTAAGGTGTAATTTAATGTAGAGAGCAAACAGATCGTCGCTGGTGTTTGGAAAATGCCATATTTCATAGATGCGGGCGATCCGGTAGCCTTTATCTATCGCCATCTCGAGCTCTATAGTGCACCAGGTGCCTGTCAGGGAGCGTTCTTCGTCACTATGTGCGCATTCCTCTGCCTGTGAATTTACAGCGCGTGTATAGCAATAGGGGAACATTAATTTTTTGTCGAGTTTTACCGATAGAAAAGGAAAAAATAAATCTCTCGGCGGATAGTCCTTGACTTTAACAATGCCAAAGTATTTTTTAATGAAACCAAAATTGTCGTAGATGATGTCGGGGTGCCCATACAAGGTATGTTTTAGTTTTGTTTACAAATGGGTACAGACTGGTGAAATCATAGTAATGTAAAGTCTTATCAGCTTCCACCTGGTGATAGAGCTTAATGGTAGAGATGAGTGACTTAGCCTTTTTTAGGGTTGAATCTGGTTTCATGAAATCCGACTTTCTCAAAAGTCGAGTCGAACGAAATCGGCCGACTATCGGGAAAAGTCGGAGGTCCGACTGAAACACGAAACCCAATGCAAGTCAATGGGGAAGAAAAGTCGGCATTGAGTGGAGGACAGTAAACACACCTACAGTGCCCATTTCAATGCCAACGACATAAATTCTTATTACTTAAGCTTGTCAACCTTAATTTACTTTAATAATAATAGTAACGCATTGAAAACTGGTGATTATTTGGCTAAAGTTGTGGGGGGTAGGGCTGCCTCCAGGTTTTCGTGTGCCCAGGGTGAAATACTTCTTATATTACATGACTGATATCTTTTTTAAATTGTACAATAGCTCCAAACCGGACAGTATAGTCCTCCATACAGTATTATGGGCACCACATAGTGCGCCATACAGAATAAAGAGCCCCATATATTGCTCCATACATAATTGGTCCCATACAATGTTCCATACAGTATATGATGAGCTCCATATAATGCTCCAGTATATGATGGTCCCCATATAATGTGCCATACAGTATAGGACTGTCCCCATAGAGTATAATGAGCCCCACATATTGCTCCATACAGTATAATGAGTCACATATAAAGCTCAATACAGTATATGATGGGCCCCATATATTGCTCCATACAGAATGGGCTCCATATAATGCTCCATACACAATAGGCCCCATATGTGCTCCGTATGATGCCCTATACCCTATATGATGCCCCTTAAATAATAATCCCCATATGATGCTCCAGTATATGATGTGCCCCATGGATGATGCTCCAGTCTATGATGGGCTTATATAATGCTCCATATATAATGGGCCCCATATGATGCTCCAGTGTATGATGGGCCCCATGGATGATGCTCCAGTGTATGATGGGCCACATTTATAATGCTCGAGTATATGATGGGCCCCATGGATGATGCTCCAGTGTATGATGGGACAATATAATGCTCCATATATAATGAGCCAAATATGATACTCCAGTATATGATGGGCCCTGTAAATGATGCTCCAGTGTAAGATGGGCCCCATTTATAATGCTCCAGTGTATGATGGCCCTATAGATAATGCTCCAGTGTATGATGGGCCAATATAATGCTCCACATATAATGTGCCCCATTTGATGCTCCAGTATATGATGTGCCCCATGGATGATGTTCCAGTGTATGATGGGCCAATATAATGCTCCATATATAATGGGCCCCATCTATAATGCTCCAGTGTATAATGGGCCTATATAATGCTCCATATATAATGGGCCCCATATGATGCTCCAGTATATGATGGGCCTATATAATGCTCCATATATAATGGGCCCCATATGATGCTCCAGTATATGATGGGCCCCATGAATGATGCTCCAGTGTGTGATGGGACTATACATTGTGTGCAGAATTATTAGGCAAAAGAGTATTTTGATCACATCATCTTTTTTATACATGTTGTCCTACTCGAAGCTGTATAGGCTTGAAAGACAACTGCCAATTATGTAAATCAGGTGATTTGCATCTGTTTAATGAGGAGGGGTGTGGTCTAATGACATCAACACCCTATATAAGATGTGCTTAATTATTAGACGACTTCCTTTCCTTTGACAAAATGGGTCAGAAGAGAGATTTGACGGACTCTGAAAAGTCAAAAATTGTGAGATGTCTTGCAGAGGGATGCAGCAGTCTTGAAATTGCCAAACTTTTGAAGCGTGATCACTGAACAATCAAGTGTTTCATGGCAAATAGCCAACAGGGTCACAAGAATCGTGTTGATAAAAAAAAGGCTCAAAATAACTGCCCATGAATTGAGGAAAATCAAGCGTGAAGCTGTCAAGATGCCATTTGGCACCAGTTTTGCCTTATTTCAGTGCTGCAACGATACTGGAGTATCAAAAAGCACAAGGTGTGCCATACTCAGGGACATGGCCAAGGTAAGGAAGGCTGAAAAACGACCACCTTTGAACAAGAAACTTAAGATAAA
Organism: Oophaga sylvatica; assembly: GCA_033576555.1. Classification (NCBI taxonomy): domain Eukaryota; kingdom Metazoa; phylum Chordata; class Amphibia; order Anura; family Dendrobatidae; genus Oophaga; species Oophaga sylvatica. The sequence continues at coordinate 244,001,643 of JARQOD010000003.1, read as the reverse complement.
ACGTCAAGACTGAGACAAGAAATATGTTAAAACTGATTTTTCTAAGGTTTTATGGACTGACTAAATGAGAGTGACTCTTGATGGGCCAAATGGATGGGCCCGAGGCTTGATCAGTAAAGGGCAGAGAGCTCCACTCCGACTCAGACACCAGCAAGGTGGAGGTGGGGTACTGGTATGGGCTGGTATCATCAAAGATGAACTTGTGGGACCTTTTCGGGTTGAGGATGGAGAGAAGCTCAACTCTCAGACCTACTGCCAGTTTCTGGAAGACACCTTCTTCAAGCAGTGGTACAGGAAGAAGTCGGTATCGTTCAAGAAAAACATGATTTTCATGCAGGACAATCCTCCATCACATGCATCCAAATACTCCACAGCGTTGTTAGGGTTCGAGTTCCCAATGCTGCACAAGGGGAATCTCAAAAAATTCCCGCTGCGGTCCCCCATCCGTCTCAGGCCGCAGTGGAGCCTGCTCAGCAAAGATCTATACTGTGCCAGTTGCAGACTTGCTGCTGCCTCTCCTGGATCTTCGGTTATAACCAGTGCTGGAGCAGGCAGATTTGGGACTAAGTTCTGTTTCTTCTTCTGAGCACGCCCAGGGCAAGATCTCCCATTGGAGATCAGGGGTCACATGCTCAGATACAGCTACGACTCCTATTGGTCCTCCAGGAAGGTCCTGTAGCTGTTTGTGATCTGAAGCAGCTTTCTATTGGTCCTTTCTGGAAGGTCTTCTACTCATGACTGCTATAAAAGGTTTCTCTGATCGCACGGCCGTGCGCTAGTATCAAACCTTTATGTGGTTTGCGCCAGTATGGTTATGCGTGTGTGTGGTTAGGGCGGCTGAAATATGGCATTACAATACCGACCTAATCGGTGAGGAGCTTGATATGCTAGCTGGTCAGGGTCGGTGCCTTAGATGCCTTTAGAATACCGGCATAAACGGTGAGGAGTTTGATTGCCATATTCAGGGCCTGGCGTACAGATGCCATAGATAGCGCATGACCACTTCCTATGTTCGCTTAGCAGGCAACTGTGTACCTGGACACAGTAGTTTTTTTTTAAAACACTAGTCAGCGCCCTAGCATTTTACTTTGCGGCTCACTGAAGCTAAGTGTGTTCGTACTTATCGCCCTTGGCCATATGGCGCAGCAGCATTCTCGCTAGCGGCTCTGTGGATTAACAGAGTTCGCACTTACTGCCACCGCGCGCTACGACGTTTATTTTAGCGACTCTGCGGGATAACAGAGTTCACTACTTTCGCCATCTTACTAGCAGCAGGCTCTGCCTGCACGGTGGACCCCGGGCTGTGAACGCACCTCTCTACATTACTAGCGCCAGGGTCTGGCTAGTAAAATGACGGATGAACAGCGTTTACAGCTGTACATCCAGCAGCTGGAGGGTAGGTTCACAACCTCAGCTATGGATGTGACCTCCGTCACTGTTCAGGCTGCTAGCGTAGCTGCAGCCAGTTTGTCCTCTGCACCTCTGCCCCTGCATTGTCCCACCTCCCGCTTCCAGACAAGTTTGCTGGTGACAGCAAGCAATGTCGGGGAATCGTGAATCAGTGCTCCATACACCTCAAGCTTCTGGCTGCACGTTTCCCCACTGATCTGGTACAAGTGGTCCTTGTAATAGCTCTTCTGTCTGGCAGAGCATTGGAGTGGGCAACGCCGCAGTGGGAGCGCAATGACCGTGTGGTGCAGAGCGCTTCTCATTTTCTGGAGGCTCTGAAAAAGGTTTCTTTAGGACTTCAGGTCACCTACGATACGGTGCTCCAACTGCTGGCAAGTACCCAGGGTTCGGCTTTGGTCAGCCATTTTGCTGTCCAATTTCAGACTCTGGCCTCGGAATTAGAGTGGCCAGATAAAGTCCTCATTCCCGTGTTCTGGAAAGGACTGGTGGGTCATGTAAAGGACGCCTTGGCTACTAGGGAGATTCCTGCCACACTGCAGAAGCTTATCGCTATTTCCACCCACGTCGACCTCCGTTTCCACGAGTGGAGGCTAGAACGTGCCCAGTGTAGGCAGAGGGTTCAGTTGGCTCCTACCTTCGCCACCCCTCTGGAGTCGCCCATTCAGGCACCCGACCTTCAGGAGGCTGCTCCTGCGGGATCTAAATCTCGGGCCACTCGTCCATCCCCGATTTGTTATATTTGCCAGCAGCAGGGACATTTTGCCAACCGATGTCCACAGCGGCTGAATAAACGGTCGCGTCCAGTAACCGTAGGAATATGGTCACTGGACGCCATGACTTTTGCCCCTAAAGTGCTCCTCAAGGGGATAATTACCCATGGTTCTACCACCCTACCCATCAAGCTGTGTGGATTCGGGGGCAGAGGGGAATTTTATGTCGTCCTCCTTTGCTTCTCGCCACACCATGCCTTTGGTGTTTCTGGCTGAACCAGTGTCGGTGCGGGTGTTGAACGGAGCAATTCTGCCCACACAAATCTCCCATCAGTCTGACCCACTCACCTTGTCTATGTCTCCTTCCCATCAGGAGAATATATCATTTTTTATCCTCCCTGAGGATATAGATGAAGATTTGTTGGGATTACCCTGGCTCTGCCACCACTCTCCCCTTATTGAGTGGTCTTCAGGGAGAATTCTGGGTTGGGGTAATTTATGTAAAGGCAGATGCATTAGGGATAGCGTGCAGGTCACCACCACTGAGATACCCATAGACCTCTCTCCTCTTCCCAAGGTCTATTGGTCCTATGCTGATGTATTCTCGAAGAAAGCTGCGGAGACTTTTCCGCTTCATCGCCCCTATGACTGTCCTATCGACCTCTTGCTTGGAGCTGAGCCTCCTAGGGGAAGGGTTTATCCCTCTCTCTTCCTGAGACAGAGGCCTTGTCCCAATATATTCAGGAAAACTTGGCAAGGTGAATCATTAGGAAGTCGGTGTCACCAGCGGGAGCGGGGTTCTTCTTTGTGCAGAAGAAGAACAGAGAGTTACGTCAGTTCATTGATTATAGGGGTCTCAACGCTATCACCGTGAAAAATAAGTACCCTTTGCCGCTAATCTCTGAGCTCTTTGACATGCTTCGGGGAGCAAGGATATTTACTAAGCTAGACCTGCAGGGTGCGTATAACCTGATTCGCATCCGTGAGTGGGACGAATGGAAGACGGCATTTAATACCAGGGACGGGCCTTACGAATATCTGGTAATGCCCTTTGGGCTCTGTAATGCCCCAGCTGTCTTCCAAGATTTTGTGAACGACATCTTCCGGGATACGTTGACCACCACGGTGGTAGTTTATCTGGATGACATTATCATCTTTTCTCCAGATAGGGCCTCCCACCGGAGAGATGTCTGGAAGGTTTTCGACCTCTTGCGAGCAAATTCCCTATATGCGAAGTTGGAGAAGTGCATGTTTGAGCAGGAGTCTCTACCTTTCCTGGGCTACATCATCTCCGCCAGGGATTGGCTATGGATCCTGCCAAACTACAGGCTGTAATGGATTGGCAAGAACCCCACTCTCTTAAAGTGGGTGCAGCGCCTTATGGGGTTCATTAACTACTATCTCCAATTCATTCCCCACTTCTCTTCTTTGGTAGCTCCCTTGGTAGAGCTCACCAGGAAGGGAGCTAATCCCAAGTTGTGGTCAGAGGAGGTCACCAAGGCGTTCTCCTCCATCAAGTCGCATTTTGCCAGTGCTCCCATCTTACATCTCCCCGATGTCGATAAGCCATTTATTTTAGAGGTGGATGCCTCTTCTGTTGGTGCTAGAGCAGTGCTTTTTCAACACCTTTACACCAGCAGAGTGGAATTATTCCATCGGGGACAGGGAGTTACTGGCTATGAAGTTGGCCTTCTCTGAGTGGAGACATCTTCTGGAGGGGGCTCGCTTCCCCTTCCAAGTATTCACTGACCACAAGAACTTGGTGTATTTGCAGACAGCCCAGCGGCTAAATTCCCATCAGGCCAGATGGTTCTTGTTCTTCTCCCGGTTCCATTTCACCCTCCATTTCCTCTCCGGTGAGAAGAACATTCACGCCGATGCTCTATCTCGCTCCGTGGTGTCCTCTGAGGAGGTGGAAGAGGAGCCTCGGCTTATTGTCCCCACAGATAAGCCTAAGAACGGTGGCCCCAGTTTCGCTTGAGTCTGTGCCTCCGGGCAAGACTTTTGTGCCCACCACAATTTGCGACCGGAAGTACTCTCTTGGGCACATTCGTCCAGGGTGGGTGGACATTTTGGGACAAAAAGTACTTCTGAGTTGCTGGCGAGGACATACTGGTGGCCGCATATGGCTCGTGACGTCAGGGAATATGTTCAGGCATGCGTCTCATGCGCAAAGAATAATTCCCCTCGACAACGGCCAGCTGGGCTACTTTTCCCTTTACCGGTGGCAGACAGGCCCTGGGAGATGGTCGGGATGGATTTCGTGGTGGGCTTACCCAAGTCTCCGGGCTGCACCATCATCTGGGTGATAACCGACCAATTTTCTTCAAAATGGTGCACTTGGTGCCGTTACCACGGTTATCTTCTGCACGGGCCTAGGCAGCATTATTCATCAGGCATATTTTCTGCCTACACGGTATGCCAGACAAAATTGTCAGTGATTGAGGTCCCCAATTTGCGTCTCGGTTCTGGAGAGAGCAATGCCAGCTACTCAGTATTGAGTTAAACCTCTCCTCTGCGTATCATCCTGAGACAAATATGTTGGTAGAGAGGGCCAACCAGACCTTGTTCACGCATTTGTGACATTTTGTCTCAGCCAGGCAGGATGACTGGGCATCCTTGCTACCGTGGGCGAAGTTTGCTCTCAATAATGCTGTGGCAGACTCCACCGGACAGACCCCATTCCTCTTGAAATATGGTCAGCATCCGCGGGTTCCAGTGCCCATGCCCGTGTCTTCCGCCAACTCCGCCAATTGGGTGGCAGAGTTCCCAATGCTGCACAAGGGGAATCTAGAGCCATTCCCGCTGCGGTCCCCCATCCGTCTCCGGCCGCAGTGGAGCCTGCTCAGTAAAGACGTCGGTCCCAGCGTCTTGCCCGGTCTAATACTGCGCAGAGATTTGCTGCTGCCTCTCCTGGATCTTCGGTTATAGCCAGTGCTGGAGCAGGCAGATTTGGGACTAAGTCCTCTGTTTCTTCTTCTGAGCACGCCCAGGCAAGATCTCCCATTGGAGATCAGGGGTCACATGCTCAGATACAACTACGACTCCTATTGGTCCTCCAGGAAGGTCCTGTAGCTGTTTGTGATCTGAAGCAGCTTTCTATTGGTCCTTTCTGGAAGGTCTTCTACTCGTGGCTGCTATAAAAGGTTGTCCTGATCGCACGGCCGTGCGCTAGTATCAAACCTTTATGTGCTTTGCGCCAGTATGGTCATGCGTGTGAAATATGAAATTACAATACCGATCTAATTGGTGAGGAGCTTGGTATGCTAGCTGGTCAGGGTCGGTGTCTTAGATGCCTTTAGAATACCAGCATAACCGGTGAGGAGTTTGGTTGCCGTATTCAGGGCCTGGCGTACAGACACCATAGATAGCGCATGACCACTTCCTATGTTTGCTTAGCAGTCAACTGTGTACCTGGACACAGTAGGGTTTCTCAGCGGTTCTGTGACGCAACAGGGTTCATTTTAAAACGCTAGTCAGCGCCCTATCGTTTTACTTTGCGGCTCACTGAAGCTAAGTGTGTTCGTACTTATCGCCATATAGCGCAGCTACATTCTCACTTGCGGCTCTGTGGATTAACAGAGTTTGCACTAACTGCCACCGCGCGCTACGGCGTTTATTTTAGCGACTCTGCGGGATAACAGAGTTCGCTACTTTCGCCATCTTACTAGCAGCAGGCTCTGCCTGCACGGTGGACCCCGGGCTGCGAACGCACCTCTCTACATTATTTATTAGGTGCGTTCCGCAGACCCTAACAAGGTGGCTGGCCAGTTAAGGCCAAAAAGAAGAAAAAATAATGACATGACCCCCTTGTTCACCTGATCTGAACCCCATAGAGAACCTGTGGTCCCTCATAAAATGTGAGATCTTCAGAGAGGGAAAACATTACACCTCTCGTAACAGTGTCTGGGAGGCTGTGGTGGCTGCTGCACACAATGTTGATCATAAACAGATTAACCAACTGACAGAATCTATGGATGGAAGGCTTTTGAGTGTCATCGTAAACAAAGGTGGCTATGATGGTCACTGATTTTTTTTTTATTTTTGTTTTTAAATGTCAGAAATGTTTATTTCTAAATTTTGTGTTGTTATATTGGTTTACCTGGTGAAAATAAACAAGTGAGATGAGGATATATTTGGTTTTTATTAAGTTGCCTAATAATTCTGCACAGTAATAGTTACCTGAACAAACAGATATCCTCCTAAGATAGGCAAATAAAAAAAAAAAAACACTCCAACTTCCAAAAATATTAAGCTTTGATATTTAGGAGTCTTTTGGGTTGATTGAGAACATAGTTGTTGTTCAATAATTAAAAGAATCCTCTCAAATACAACTTGCCTAGCAATTATGCAAACAGTGTATAATGCTCTATATATGATGGGCCCCATGGATGATGCTCCAGTGTATGATGGGTCTATATAATGCTCCATGTATGATGTGCCCCATATGATGCTCCAGTATATTATGGGCCCCATGGATGATGCTCCAGTGTATAATGGGCCCCATATATGATGCTCCAGTGTATGATGGGCCTATATAATGCTCCATATATAATGTGCCCCATTTATAATGCTCCAGTGCATAATGGGCCCTATCTATGATGCTCAAGTGTATGATGGGCCCCATATATAATTCTCCAGTGTATAATGCTCCCCATATATTTCTCCAAATATTAAAAAAAAATAACTACCTCTCCTCGCTGGGCACTGCTCTTCTCTGGACTCCTCAGCGTCGCCATCTTCCAGCTCTCTGCACTTGGACTGTTCAGGCAGAGGGCATACAGACGTGACATCATCACGCTCTCTGACCTGAATGTCTCTGTCAGGAAATGCGGAAGATGTCACAGCAGTGGAGCAGGGAGAGATAAGTATTGCAAGTGCTGGGGCCCTGAGCAAGCAGGGGGGGCCCACTCATGGGGGACGGCACTGGCACAGGGCCCCTCATGGTACGCCGGTGTGTCTGGCCAGTGTTCCAGGTGTCAATGATGCACTGACAGTGGTGGGTAGAGGAGCACTTTCTGCCAAATTTACATCCCTCCAGTCATGCACAAACCCTGTACCTGACCTTGGCAAGCCAACATTTTCTCTTGCCCCCTGAGAAGCATCCTCCTCAAAATAATCATCCCACTCATCCTCCTCCTCCTCTTCCTCTTCTTCCTCCACCTCTTCCAGGACAGTTCCTTGAGCAGACAATGGCTGACTGTCATCAAGGCTTCTCTCCTCCTCTTCCTCCTCTGCTGCAGATGCCTGATCCTTAACGTGCGTCAAAGTTTGCATGAGCACACGCATAAGTGGGATGCTCATGCTTATGATGGCGTCTTCTGCGCTTACCAGCCATGTGCATTCCTCAAAAGACTGAAGGACTTTACAGAGGTCTTTCAGCTTTGACCACTGCACACCTGACAACTCGATGTCTGCCCTCAAACTGCCTGCCCATGCATCCTCCCACAAATGCATTACAGCCTGCCTCTGTTCGCACAGCCTTTCAACAATGTGCATGATGGAGTCCCACCTTGCTGCAACATCTATGATTAGGCGGTGCTTGGGAAGGTGGAGCAATCGCTCCAGCCTCTGCATACGACTGGAGTCTCCGGGCGAGCGACAGATGTGCGAGCACAGTCTTCGCACCTTATGGAGCAGGGCTGTAAACTCCGGATAATTATTTAGGAAGCACTGCACCACCAGGTTCAAGGTGTGAGCCAGGCAAGGAATGTGTCTGAGTTTTGCTAGGGCTATGGCCGCCACAAAATTACATCCGTTATCACTGACGATCTTGCCTGGCTCAAGATGTAGACTGCCCAGCCATGACTCAGTTTCTCGCTGCAAGTAGTCGGCCAGTACCTCCGCGATGTGTCAGTTGTCACCCAAAGACATCATCTTTAAAACTGCCTGCTGACTCTTACCACTAGCTGTTCGATAGTGGGACACCTCGTGTGTAGCACTGGCAGCTGCGGATGGAGTGCTAGTGCGACTGCGCTCTGTCGACAAGCTTTCGCTTCTGGAAGAGGAAGAGGAGGGTTGAACGCCTACAGCCATCTGTTGCCTATACCGTGGGCTAGGCAGCACTGTCCCACTGCTGCTGTCCCCTGTGGACCCTGCATCCACCACATTAACCCAGTATAAGCCAATTCGTTATAGCCCAAAAATGCAGCATAATGACTAAAAGATCAATTAGCTATAACCCAGCAGCTGCTTACCACATAAGGACCCATAACTAGGTTCATTAAACATTAAATAAAGTCCGATAGTGAAAATATGAACCTGAACACCATCTATTAAAAAGTTATAAACTTTATTGAGAAAACATTAAGAAACATATAAACAAAAGTTAAAAAGTGGGAGACCCAATTGGGACACCGCAATCCACAATTAATCTAAGGAGGTTGCATATAGACATAGAATGCACCAATAGTAATTGTGACCCCTTCAGCTAAACGTGCCTATGCACAGGACGAAAACAGTCCACTACATGGGTATATCAACAATCACAATAGCCATATACAAATTTTGAGTGTCAGCAGTATATTACCTCCAGTGGATTGTGGTGCCAGCCCCAACGCACGTTTCGGCTGTGCAGCCTTCTTCCGCGGGCTTGTCAGTTGACTGACCTGAGGGTAAGGAGGCGCCAGAGAGCTGCAAGTTCCTAAGTGGAAGTGGGATAATAATAAATCCCTGCAGATTATTCCGACACATTGGGTCGGACGGCAGCAGCCCTCGTGTGTGTGCCGTTTTCATCACATTGGTGGCTGCGGTGGGATCATAAGCTGTGATACCCCGGGCTAGGTCGCCAGCCGTTCATCACACTGCTCTTTCTACCAAACGGAAGGGCATCATCTCTAATGAGATCAGTTTGGCAATGTAGGCGTTCAAAGCCAGTGTACCCGGATGAGAAGATGAGCACTTTCTTGTCCTACTCAGAGATTCTGCTATGGTGAGCTGGACTTGAGAGTTGCATATGGTGGTACTAGCGGTGGACATAGCGGACTGAGAGGGGGTTGGTGATGGTGATGGTGGTGGTGATGGTGGTGATGGCCTAGATGCAGTCTTTAGTTGGAAAATCATTGGGATTCCCTGACTGCTTTGACATTGCGATGACACCTCAACATTTCTTGCTGGTGGTGTGCTAACCGGTATGCTTACAATGGGGGAAGCGATGGAGCTTTGCAGGCTACCTTCAGTCGGAGCAGGCGCACATGTGCTACCTGAGGTTTTGCAGTCCGTCCACATTTGCAAGTGTATGTTGATTAAATGTCTAAGCATGCAACTGGTATTCAAATTTCGGAGATTTTTCCCTCGGCTAAAGGTCCTTCCACACTTCTTACAGATAACTTTTGCCTCATCAACAGGATTTTGGTCAAAAAGTGTCACACTGCACTTTTCCTACTATGGTATAAATTTTCAGGGCTTGCACGCTGTGCTAATTTGACTGTCTGGCCAAGCTGGACTGCAACTCTTTTTGTTTTTTTTAACACGTTTTTGGGCTGCCTGATAACCACTGCTGCAATGTCGATGCCTGCTGCAGATCCTTCTCCTCTTCTTAGCTATTGCCAGCGTCAACCTCTTCCCCAATGGATGCCAATCCGGGTCAACAACTGGGTCATCCATCACCTCCTCTTCAATTTCATCTGCACCTTCCTCTGTGTCACCGTGTAAGGTGGTATAGTATGCGGGAAGGGGCACCTGAGTTTCATCAGGGTCAGATTCTGGCTCTGTAGACTGCGAGGGCAATGTAGTGCTCTGGGTGAATGTACCAGCAGAATCGTCTAGCAATGGCTGTGCATCAGTGCACTCCATGTCAGATTCATGTTGGACTGGGAAATTCAAGATTTGACTTGATAACCCAGGCATGGTATGTGAAAAGAGCTTCATGGAGTAATCTGAAGTGTGGCCTGTCGCTTCCCTCACTTTTGTTGGGGGTGAAGGACACAAGGAAAGGTGTTGTTCCTGACCAGGAGCCTGCACTGACGACTCAGTGCTTACATTTTTTGAAACTTCAGAAGAGGAGGCGAAAGAGCTGGAGGCTGTTTCAGCAATGTAAGACAAAACCTGTTCCTGATGCTCCAGCTTTAAAAGCAGTTTACCTACTCCCAGAAAAGGGAGCCTTCCAGGCCTTCTGGAGCCAGACGATGATGCAGGCTCACAACCTCCTGCCTTAGGTGCTATTGTGCTTTTGGCACTACCAGCAGAAGCACCACCAACACCATCAGTACCAGCTGGCCCCCCATGGCCTTTCCACCATACTTCCTCATGTTTGGGAAAAAATACCCAAAATACCAGCAGATACATGGTACTTAGTGTTGAGCGATACGATACTGCAAATATCGGGTATCGGCCGATATTAGCTGTATCGGGCTTTCGATTCTGAGTACCGATATTTTCGTCATATCGGATACCGGAATCGGATTTGTCACTGTCACTGTGAGTGTCCGTCGGTCGGGTCTGTCAGGAGTCAGCGGCACTTACCTGGCAGAAGATCTCCGGCGGTCACGTCCTGGACTGCTTGATGGCCGCCATTATCTTCTCCCTGGCGGTCACATGCAGTTTTTCGCGATAACTGCAGTGACTGCAGGGTAATCCCGGCCGTAAACCAGTCCGATGACGTCACCGCCGGGGAAGCAGGTAATCAGCTGTGCTGCGCCGGGATGACAGGCTCTGCCTGTCATTCTGATGTAGCAGAGCTGGATCGTCGTGGGACACTCGTTACTATGGACTGCGTCGGACAGGTGGTATACTTTTTTTTTTTTTCATTTTTTTACAGGAGATCGATGGCGTCGCAGGATGAGACTGTAATAAAAGTAATGAAAACTGTGTTTTTTTTTTTTTATTAAATTAAAAAACTTTTTTATGAACATTCACCCGTCTGGGTACATCAACAATTTAACTATTTACATACAGGGACCCTGTCCGGATTATTTATAATTCTTTGGCAGGGGTGTTCCAGGTACCACCTGGTGCTCTTCTGATGCTTGCCAAACATCCGAGACACCAAGGACCACCAGGACCTGATGACGTCGTGTGGCCTGTACAGTCAAGTCGTGACCCGCTATCTGTGGAACCCTATGTCCCGGACTGAACGAACCCAGGGGGCCTAACAGGCGCCGGGTACGGGCCAGCTATACTTATCATGTCCATAGCTGGGGCTGCTGAGGAGACCACTGAGGGAGGCTGGGGAGATTTACGGCGTGGGGTGGGCACTTGTGCAGAGGCCTGGATGTGGGAGGCTGAAGGCTCCGAGGGTCTCACAGGTTCCTGACACTCTGGGGAGTAGGGGTCGCACCTGGTAACATTTAGGGCGTACTATCCATTGTAACCCCAGTGTCAGGTGTAAGTCACCAAGTCTCCTGGCAACAGGTCCCTCCCCGGGTGTCCTTCTGGGAGGTGAGCCTCCACGTCCCGCCGGGTTACAAAAACTTCTAAGTAAAGTCCAGGCTCCTGGATGAAGCCCCAACCACCTTTCAATTTAAAGTTCCGTACTGCACCCTTACGCCGCGGCTCCCACAGGGTTCCTTTATCTTTTCTCATCCGGTCCTTATCTGCCCGGTCCTTTTCCAGGTTATGTTGCCAAAGCTTTTGGGTTTCTCGCTGCTCCCTTTGTCGCTCTGCATCCCGCTCCCAACGTCTCCACTCTTCCTCCTGACGCCGGTTGAAATTCTCCTCCACCAGCAGCTCCATGTCTCCACCATCAAACTGCAGCTTACAGTGTCCGGTTTGCGGCAGCTCTCCTGGCGCCCCCAGTCCTGGCGGTGCTCACCTGCGGAGGAAGCAGCCGGCTCTGGAACAGATGACAGTCGGGGCTCCGGTACAGACAGGTAGACCTCTGGTGCCTGCGCGGCCTCCTCCATGAGGACGGGTGTCGCTTCTTCTGTCTCAGCGACGGGGGCAGACAGCGGGATCTGGGGTGCTGCCGGTGCAGAGTTTTTTGCAGAAACGGGTGCCTCCACTGCGACAACGTCAACCGGATCACATTGCAAGGGCTGGGATGCCCGCACGGACTCCTCTACTAGAACGAGTGCCTCACCTTCCGGTACAGACACTTCAGGTAAGAGGGATTGGCGCCGCTCCAAGTTTAGTTTTAGGGCACGCCAGCTGGCTTCCATCCTGGCGACCTCCTCCCGGTGCCGGGCCAGGCCTCTTAGGGTATCCTCCGCTTCTTGCAGCGTAGGAGGGTTTCCAGGCTGGGTGCCCAACGGTGGTTCCGTGGCGATCGGGTCGCTTCCGTGGGGGGAGAGCTCTGACTGCTCCATCCCTTCACACTTCTGCTCGTGTCCATTAGCCATCTCTGCCAAGTCACGTGTGTCATTAGCATCTGGAGAGGGCCCCTCTTTTGTAGGGAGGCGGGACCTTCGTGTTAGTTTCCGCACACTGAGGAGGATGAGGAGGCGGAACTGAAGAGCTGTGGGGCACGATCTTACATTGCAGTACCATTTACAGTGGTCGGCCATCGTTTTCGCGCCACTGAGTGAGTGTACACCCACGAAGAGCACGCCCTTCTTCTTCACCAGTGCCTCGTCGTGACGCAGATATGGCTGAAAAATGGCAAATACATTCTCTGATGATTTTAGCAATTCTCAAGCACAAAACCAGTTCAATTCAGGCACACAGGACTCGCTTATAGCGAGCTACAGAATCCTGTTCGTGACGCCCAAGTTGAGTCGCACAGAACCAGAGGTTTTGGGGGTACTCGGCACCGAGCCCGTCGACTTCTATGGGGTATGTAACGGCTTTACCCGGCAATTGAATCAGTCTATTTTACTATGTAGAAGTGCATAAACTATAAATATATGTATATTATATATATATATATATATATATGTCACAATGACATGTATATATATATATGTATTCTATGTGTGTATATTTTGTGTTTACAACGAAAGAAAGGGTTCTTTTTGTTGCGATATTTTGTTCCCATAGACTTACATGGGACTTCCGGTATCAGAATCGGATATCGACGATATTTAGTGATATCGGCGATACCATTCCGATACAATATTTTTAGATATCGAGCAGTATCGCTCAACACTAATGGTACTGTATCAGTAGCGTACAGCTGTATACGGTGAAGGGGAAAATTCTAAATCTCTGTTTATGTTTCGAGAGTAACACACAGACGCTCACAGGCTCAGTATGGCTTACACCGGAATTTAAAAAGCAGAAAAAGGGTAATGTATCAGAAGCGTACAGCTGTATACAGTCTAGGGATAATTGTAAATCTCAGTATTTCTTTCCGGAGTGAGACACAGACTCTCACAGGCTCAGTATGGATTACACCAGAATATAAAAAGCAGAAAAATGGTGCTGTATCAGAAGATGTCTGGTGTATATAGTATTGGGGAAAATTTCAATTTCCGTATATATTTCAGGAGTCACATACAGACGCTCTCAGGCTCAGCATGGATTAGACCAGAATATAAAAAGCAGAAAAAGGGTAATGTATCAGAAGTGTACAGCTGTATCCAGTCTAGGTATAATTGTAAATCTCTGTATATATTTCAGGAGTAACACACAGATGCTCACAGGCTCAGTATGGATTAGACCAGAATATAAAAAGGACAAAAGGGTAATGTATCAGAAGAATACAGCTGTATAAAGTCTAGGGGTAATTGTAAATCTCCGTATATATTTCCGGAGTAACACACAGACGCTCACAGGCTCAGTATGGATTAGACCAGAATATTCAAAGCAGAAACAAGGGTACTGTATCAGAAGCGTACAGCTGTATACAGTATTGGGGTAATTTTAAATCTCCGTATATATTTCCAGAGTCTAACACAGACTCTCACAGGCTCAGTATGGATTATACCAGAATATAAAAAGCAGAAAAAGGTTAATGTATGAGGAGCGTACAGCTGTATACAGTCTAGGGATAATTGTAAATCTCAGTATATCTTTCCAGAGTGAGACACAGACTCTCACAGGCTCAGTATGGATTACACCAGAATATAAAAAGCAGAAAATGTGTAATGTATCAGAAGCGTACAGCTGTATACAGTTTAGGGTTAATTGTAAATCTCCATATTTATTTCCAGAGTCAGACAGACACTCACAGGCTCAGTATGGATTACACCAGAATATAAAAAGCAGAAAAAGGGTACTGTATCAGAAGATGCCAGGTGTATTTAGTATTCGGGAAAATTTCAATTTCTGTATATATTTCAGAAGTCACACACAGACGCTCTCAAGCTCAGCATGGATTAGACCAGAATATAAAAAGCAGAAAAAGGGTAATGTATCAGAAAATGCCAGGTGTATGCAGTATTGGGGAAAATTTCAATCTCCGTATATATTTCAGGAGTCACACACAGACGCTCTCAGGCTCAGCATGGATTAGACCAGAATATAAAAAGCAGAAAAAGGGTAATGTATCAGAAGCGTACAGCTGTATCCAGTCTAGGTATAATTGTAAATCTCTGTATATATTTCAGGAGTAACACACAGATGCTCACAGGCTCAGTATGGATTAGACCAGAATATAAAAAGCAGAAAAAGGGTAATGTATCAGAAGATGCCAGGTGTATGCAGTATTGGGGAAAATTTCAATCTCCGTATATATTTCAGGAGTCACACACAGACGCTCTCAGGCTCAGCATGGATTAGACCAGAATATAAAAAGCAGAAAAAGGGTAATGTATTAGAAGAATACAGCTGTATAAAGTCTATGGGTAATTGTAAATCTCCGTATATATTTCCGGAGTAGCACACAGACGCTCACAGGCTCAGTATGGATTAGACAAGAATATAAAAAGCAGAAACAAGGGTACTGTATCAGAAGCGTACAACTGTATTTAGTGTTGGGGTAATTTTAAATCTCCGTATATATTTCCAGAGTCAGACACAGACTCTCACAGGCTCAGTATGAATTACACCAGAATATAAAAAGCAAAAAAGGGTAATGTACCAGAAGATACCAGGCGTATACAGTGTTGGGGTAATTTTAAATCTCCGTAAATTTTTCCGGAGTAACAAAGAGATGCTCACAGGCTCAATATGGATTAGACCAGAATATAAAAAGCAGAAAAAGGTTAATGTATCAGAAGATTACAGCTGTATACAGTGTAGGGGTAATTGTAAATTTCCATATATATTTCAGGAGTAACACACAGACGCTCACAGGCTCAGTATGGATTAGACCAGAATATAAAAAGCAGAAAAAGGGTACTGTATCAGAAGATGCCAGGTGTATATAGTATTGGGGAAAATTTCAATTTCCGTATAAATTTCAGGAGTCACACACAGACGCTCTCAGGCTCAGTATGGATTAGACCAGAATATAAAAAGCAGAAAAAGGGTAATGTATCAGAAAATGCCAGGTGTATCCAGTATTGGGGAAAATTTCAATCTCCGTATGTATTTCAGGAGTCAAACACAGACGCTCTCAGGCTCAGCATGGATTAGAACAGAATATAAAAAGCAGAAAAGTGTAATGTATCAGAAGTGTACAACTGTATCCAGTCTAGGTATAATTGTAAATCTCTGTATATATTTCAGGAGTAACACACAGATGCTCACAGGCTCTGCATGGATTAGACCAGAATATAAAAAGGACAAAAAGGGTAATGTATCAGAAGAATACAGCTGTATAAAGTCTAGGGGTAATTGTAAATCTCCGTATATATTTCCGGAGTAACACACAGACGCTCACAGGCTCAGTATGGATTAGACCAGAATATTCAAAGCAGAAACAAGGGTACTGTATCAGAAGCGTACAGCTGTATACAGTATTGGGTAATTTTAAATCTCCGTATATATTTCCAGAGTCTAACACAGACTCTCACAGGCTCAGTATGGATTACACCAGAATATAAAAAGCAGAAAAAGGTTAATGTATCAGGAGCATACAGCTGTATACAGTCTAGGGATAATTGTAAATCTCAGTATATCTTTCCGGAGTGAGACACAGACTCTCACAGGCTCAGTATGGATTACACCAGAATATAAAAAGCAGAAAATGTGTAATGTATCAGAAGCATATAGCTGTATACAGTCTAGGGTTATTTGTAAATATCTGTATATATTTCCAGAGTCAGACAGACTCTCTCAGACTCAGTATGGATTACACCAGAATATAAAAAGCAGAAAAAGGGTACTGTATCAGAAGATTCCAGGTGTATATAGTATTGGGGAAAATTTCAATTTCCGTATATATTTCAGGAGTCACACACAGATGCTCTCAGGTTCAGCATGGATTAGACCAGAATATAAAAAGCAGAAAAAGGGTAATGTATCAGAAAATGCCAGGTGTATGCAGTATTGGGGAAAATTTCAATCTCCGTATATATTTCAGGAGTCACACACAGACGCTCTCAGGCTCAGCATGGATTAGACCAGATTATAAAAAGCAGAAAAAGGGTAATGTATCAGAAAATGCCAGGTGTATGCAGTATTGGGGAAAATTTCAATCTCCGTATATATTTCAGGAGTCACACACAGACGCTCTCAGGCTCAGCATGGATTAGACCAGAATATAAAAAGCAGAAAAAGGGTAATGTATCAGAAGCGTACAGCTGTATCTAGTCTAGGTATAATTGTAAATCTCTGTATATATTTCAGGAGTAACACACAGATGCTCACAGGCTCAGTATGGATTAGACCAGAATAAAAAGCAGAAAAAGGGTAATGTATCAGAAGATGCCAGGTGTATGCAGTATTGGGGAAAATTTCAATCTCCGTATATATTTCAGGAGTCACTCACAGACGCTCTCAGGCTCAGCATGATTAGACCAGAATATAAAAAGCAGAAAAAGGGTAATGTATCAGAAGAATACAGCTGTATAAAGTCTAGGGGTAATTGTAAATCTCCGTATATATTTCCGGAGTAGCACACAGACGCTCACAGGCTCAGTATGGATTAAACCAGAATATAAAAAGCAGAAACAAGGGTACTGTATCAGAAGCTTACAGCTATATTTAGTGTTGGGGTAATTTTAAATCTCCGTATATATTTCCAGAGTCAGACACAGACTCTCACAGGCTCAGTATGAATTACACCAGAATATAAAAAGCAGAAAAAGGGTAATGTATCAGAAGATACCAGGCGTACACAGTGTTGGGGTAATTTTAAATCTCCGTATATTTTTCCGGAGTAACAAACAGATGCTCACAGGCTCAATATGGATTAGACCAGAATATTAAAAGCAGAAAAAGGTTAATGTATCAGAAGATTACAGCTGTATACAGTGTAGGGGTAATTGTAAATCTCCATATATATTTCAGGAGTAACACACAGACGCTCACAGGCTCAGTATGGATTAGACAAGAATTTAAAAAGCTGAAAAAGGGTACTGTATCACCAGATACCAGGTGTATATAGTATAGAGAAAAAAATTGTAAATCTCCATGTATATTTCAGGAGTCGCACACAGACGCTCTCAGGCTCAGTACGGATTAGACCAGAATATAAAAAGCAGAAAAAGTGTACTGTGTCACTAGATACCAGGTATATATAGTATAGTGAAAAAATTGTAAATCTTTGTATATATTTCCAGAGTCACACACAGATAGTCAGCATGTATTTGTCCGTGATACCAGCCAGTGCACGGTACTGTGTGAGGAGCGTACAGTTCTATATGGTGTGGGAAAAAATGAACGCTCGATAACTGTGCAGAAAAAAAGAATAAAAGTATTAGTGCTGTGTAAAAAGCAGTCTGCGCAGCAGTGTAGACACAGCAATACAGCTAGCAGCCAGCCTATTAACCAGCTCTGCTGCTGCACAAAAGAAAATCCTCCCTGTCACTGGCAGGCAGCCTAATATCCAGCGCTGCTGCACACAACAAAATCCTTCCCGTCACTGCACACTAACTGTAAAGCCCAATTGCTATCAGCACAAGCACAGAATGACTTTTCTTTCCTGCCTAACTCTCTTCCTACTGAGAACCAGCGGCAGCAACCTCTCCCTATGCTAAGATCGGCAGAAGTAAAATGGAGGTCAGTAGTCAGGGCTTTTATAGGCACTTGATGCCACACAAAGCAAGCCAATCACTGCAATGCCCTTCTCTAAGATGGTGATGGCCGCTGCCCATGTCATTGCGTTGCCCACAGTGTGCGTCCTTGTTCATTGGCTGAGAAAAGGCACCTGCAAGCATTATGTGAAAACCGACTTTGGCGCTCAGGTCGACGACAGCATGGGCGACTTCACGCTATTTTGGCGAAAGTCGGCAATTTTTGAATCTGACCGACCTGTTTCGCTCAACTCTACTTAATGGCATTAGTTCGCCCTCCATAAAGCGCATCGCAGGGGTCTAAGGGAGTGAGGAGTTCCATTTGACGGAGAAATGTTTAATGGTGACCCCCAAATATTTTTCAAATGCTGGAATGTCGCTAAAACTCACTAATTGCGCGTCAGGGGTACCCAGCGCCGTGTGTATGTTTTTAGAGCTGTCCAGTAAAACCGCATCTGCGACATCCGAGTCATCTATCAGGGCGCACACACTAGCGGCCAAACACAGATTTGTACTGTAATTGTTAAAATCATACAGCCACTGCCTCTTTTGTTTAATGATTTGGCTGCTCGCTAAAAATTTCAAGCGCCTTTTTGTGCCGCCGCAGCGTTTTTTAATGGTAGTTTTAGGGAGTTGCTTGCCAAGCATTCGGCATTACTTTGAACTGTGTTGACAACAGCATTTAAAAAAGTGGGTCTAAAACGTCTCCGCCTTCAAGCCTTAAGTGTACAAAGTCACCAGGTTCATTGTCCCTGATGATTCTATCCAGTAATGACTGAATACTGTCGTGAACAATGTTCACAGGCTCGACAAATGATTGTACACGCTCCTAAACTACAAATCTAAAATGATAGGAATGTATGCGCTCACTGAAATTGCTGTGATTCATACAGCTACGGCAGTAACTGCAAATGATACGGATTCTGTGGTGTTAGTAACTGTAGAGATACGAATTCTGCTGTGTCGGTAGTTGCTAGCAGTACTGATTCTGGGGTGTCTGTAGCTGTTTGCAATACGGATTCTCCGGACTCAGTACCTGCTAGCGATATGGATTCTGCGGTGTCTGTACCTGCTAGCAATACGGATTCTGCGGACTCGGTGGTGTGAAATGGTTGAAAATAATTCTAACCTTCAAACATTTCTCCGTCAAAAGGAATTCCTCGCTCCCTTAGACTCCCGCGATGCGCTTTATGGGGGACGAACTAATGCCATTAAGCTCTATCACTACAGTAGGTGGAAGCTGATGAGACTTTACATTACTACGATTTCACCAGTCTGTACCCGTTTGTAAACAAAACTAAAACATACCCTGTAAGGCACCCCAACATCATCTACGACAATTTTGGTTTCATTAAAAAATACTTTTGGCATTGCTAAAAGTCAAGGTCTTTCCACCGAGACATTAAAAAATTAGTGTTCCCCCTTTGCTTTACATGTGCTGTAAATTCACAGGCAGAGGAATGCGCACATAGTGATGAAGAGCTCCCTGACAGGTACCTGGTGCACTATAGAGCTCGAGATGGCGATAGATAAAGGCTACCGGATCGCCCGCATCTATGAAATATGGCATTTTCCAAACACCAGCGATGATCTGTTTGCTCTCTACATTAAATTACATCTTAGGGATAAGCAGGAAGCCTCAGGATATCCTAGCTGGTGCACTGATGAAGCCAAGAAGAAGCAGTACATTGACTCTTTTCTTGAAAAAGAGGGTGTACAGTTACGGCCTGAAAATATAGCTGTCAAACCTGCTAAAAGGCAGATCTCCAAACTTTTCTTAAATTATTTATGGGGAAAGTTTGCTCAGCGCTCTAATCTAACATGCACCAACGTTGTTAGGGATCCTGATGAGCTTTTTAGGTATTTGTTCCTATCGTACTATGACATTTTAATGCTGCATTTTATTGATATGAAACTGCAAGCATTAACTAGAAATATGCGGATGGGCACCACACAGTCAACAAAAACACAAACAATTTTATAGCCTGATTTACAACCGTGTATGCACGGCTAGAGCTCTATTCTCTGCTGGACCGGCTGCAGGAGAGTTGCCTTTATCACGATACAGATTTGGTTATTTTTGTGCACAGGGAAGGTGAGTGGCAGCCGCCTTTAGGAAATTACCTGGGGGAGTTGATGAGTGAAATACCCGAAGGCACATACATCACAGAGTTTGCTTCTGCAAGACCCAAAACTTACGGCTACAAACTCAACACGGGGCAAACTGTCTTAAAAGTGAAGGGAATAACACTAAATGTTGGTAACTCTCAATCTATTAATTTTAGCAGTCTGAAAGATCTAGTTTTGGACTACCCACGTAATTCTGTTGCAGAAACTCATCGTACAGCAATAGGGCATTGTGAGAAATAAAAAATATTGTAATATTGAATCACATGCGCTACAAAAACCCAAAAGTGAGTTTACACAAAGCGGCGACTATTAGATGAATTCACCACCCTTCTGTTTGACTATTAGCCAAGTATTGTGATGGATAGGCATCTACAACACCCGCTCTCATGCATTCTAGCGGGTTCCCTCTAATTCTGGAAAGAGTTATTTTGTAAAATAATTGCTATATAATATTGAAACTAATTTTTCTCACAAACCAGATAATATTATTTGGTTTTATTCATGCTGGCAGAAACTATATGATGAAATCTCCCTCTCTTTTCCTAACACCAGGTTTGTGGAAGGTCTGCCGAATACATTCGTAGATGATGAATTATTCCCACCGGACAAAGTGAATTTGGCGATTGTTGATGATCTCATGAAGAGTGCTAGCGAAAATTGTGAGATAGAAAAAGCATTTACCAAGTATGTGCACCACAGAAATCTCAGTATTTTCTACCTGGTACAAAACATATTTTGTCAGGGTAACAAAAGCCGCACTATAAATTTAAACACAAAGTACATGGTGTTTTTTTATAACCTTCGAGATAAATTACAAATTTTAACTCTAGCTCGTCAGATGTACCCAGGAAAAACACATTTTTTCCTAGAAGCTTTTGAGAATGCCACGTGGGAGCCTTATGGGTATTTGCTGGTCGATTTGAGAGCTAATACATCTGAGGATCTTCGCTTACGGACGGGGTTGTTTCCATCGGTGTTGCCCGCTGTCTATGTTCAAAAGAAAATCACTTCACAAAAAGTGAATTTTATGTGGTATCGCACATTCCACGCTGTGTGCGTTGTGTTGTAAAGATGTCTGAGAGACTCCGGCGTAACTGGGCTCTCTTAAAAACCCTGGTGAAAGCAACCCCAGCTGTCCAGAAATCTATTTTGCGCAATGCGAGCGTGGATTTAATTTCAGCCATAGGCGAGAATGCTTTAAACATCTTAAAAGGCAGAATCCCGCTGAAGGAGTGTCAATAGGGCATATTAAAGAAGTGGCGTAAAGCTATAAGAACCATGAGTGATAGATCGCTGTCCATAAAGAAAAAGAAACGAGTACTGAACAGACCGGAGGGTTTATTGGACCTCATTTAGGTTTTGCGATACCCGTAATAACAAGTCTGCTCGGGGCAAATAATGGAACATACAGAGAAAATGTATCTAGTCCCGAAAAAGGAGCTGGTCAAACTAAGACCCCCAACTACCGAGAGCATACGCAAAACTGTTTTTTGCCGCCTTGATGATGAAATTAACTCCGTTTTACAATGTCGTGACATACCCGATGACTTGAATATTAAAATGTATAGCTCTTTGCTGGAGCGCTGCTTGGTACATACGAGGCACGGCTCCAAAGAATTAGCAACTTATAACCTCAATAGCACTCCTGATCCTGATCCTGATCACCAACAACCGCCAAATACCGACCCTGATAAAAATCAAGAGGTTGCTGAAAATGTAAGCCATATAAACCAAAGATATAAAAAGAATGCTGAATTTTTACTAAACAGGTTACTCCAGAATAAAAATGTGGCAGCCTGGAATGATAAAGCCGAATTTATTTTCAAAGTCGCTGTAATACCAGGATCTAACTTACTGGATTTTGTACGTAGTACAATGCAGAGTCACGCTCTGACCAGCAGGAATTTACCAAGGGGCTGGGATTCGTTTATGCGGGCTGTGGCCGAACTAAATATCCCATCTACAGTTGTCGGTAATCCCACTACTAGACAGCATTTGGATGAATTAAAAATCTCAGCCAGCGAGGGTGTATCTACACCGATGAGGCTAGACCCCTCACCCCGTACAATTCATTCTTTGCACTCACCGTCATTAGGCACCACACGGGGAACTCTGCTACCTAAAAAAAGGTCTCTTCCGATACTACAATCCATGTGGCTCACGATGTAGCCTATGTACTTGTTAATTATTTATTTTGTATGATGCGTAAAGCTATATGTTAATTGTACATGTGATGCTTTTATATCATTCTGTACGAACTTTTAAATGATTGAAATGTATTTGAGCTGTATTTAATGATACTATTTATATTATTCTGTACGGAGATGTATTTATTTATTACAATAAAATCTTTTTAACTTTTACAATACCGTGTCATTGATTTTTTTTACATACGGATAAAACAGCCACTTTACAGTGGTTGATGTTGTAACACGACCATATACATAATATGCCCGTACAATGAGACTGGAGTTATAAGTTTCATATAAAATCACAATCTTAGTGATGGGATTTAAAATCCTTTTAGTCTGTAAATAGGCTCCAAGATATAAATTCTTATCAAATGCTGCAGAAACACACACTCATTTTGGGCTATGGGCTCCTCATGCTATCAAATAACATACATGAAATATACATTACTATAAAATCACACTATCAAAACGTGTTATAAGCCTCCTACAAGATGAGAATCATACTGACACGATATAACACTGCCATAGCCTATTTTACCACTCAAATCACACCCCCATGCATATCTTGAGGAGCCTACACAGCACCCCCTAGCTGTAGCATGGGTAACTACACCACAGTACGTATAAAAACAGCCACTTTATAGTGGTTGATGTTGTAACACGACCATATACATAATAAGCCCGTACAATGAGACGGGAGTTATAAGTCTCAAATAAACGGCCATATACATAATATGCCCATACAATGAGACATGAGTTATAAGTCTCATATAAAATCACAATCTTAGTGATGGGATTTAAAATCCTTTTAGTCTGTAAATAGGCTGTTAAGATATAAATTTGTATAAAATGCTGCAGAAACACACACTCATTTTGGGCTATGGGCTCCTCATGCTATCAAATAGCATACATGAAATACACATTACTAAAAAATCACACTATCAAAACATGTTATAAGCCTCCTATAAGATGAGAATCATACTGACACAATATAAAGTGTGAATCAAATAAATACATGGCTGAGGAATATAAAGTGTGAATCGAATAAAATACATGGCTGAGGAATATAAAATCATATCAAAATGAGAATCCGATCAACAGCTTTTGATATGAGAATCCAATCAACAGCTTTTGTTATCCCAAGGATATCAAAAGCACTATCAAGAGGACATCAAAATGATAATGGGCAGGACCACCTGTCAAATTCAGTTTGACGAGTCGTACAGTAGATATACTACTGACATCTGACTGAAATTATTTAGTGAATCCTGTGCTGCATTGAGCAAAGGGTTGAACATGATGACCTTTGAGGTCCCTTCCAACTCTAACATTCTATGATTCTACGAATGTTCTAATAAACATAAAAGTCCTCAATAATGAAGAATGGCACTGGAATGGACTAAGAAGAACATTAAACTGAGTAATGAAGAGATCCATAACATAAAAACTATTTTTATTGAAACATATATAAAACATATAACTAAAAAAGCAAAAATACTGTACAGGGGACAGTGAATTGATCAGTAGTAGTCATTACTCAAAATATGAGAATATATACTTGTAGATGGGGAATAGCAAGAAATAGTAGTACAATGACCCCTATCTGTAATTATATGAAAAATCGGGAATCAAACATATGGTATTACAGAAATAATACAGCTGTGTACATTAACTATTGTGCCAAAGTACTAACCAAGACCATCTTAAAATATAAACATGAAGTCTGATAGTAAGATGAAGACAACATATGAGGGAATACAGACAAACATTGCGTGACAGAATCCACTATACACCTCTGTCCCCTCCCATACACAGTATATTTACTGAGAAATAGGGTAAAGATGGAACGAGGTGCCAGAATACACTATGCAGCGCTTATCCTCCATAACCAAATCAATCAAAAAATTCTCAGGGTTGAACACGATATACTTGTATGTGGACGATTCCAAAGGTCATATAGGGATCCACTCAGCGTCCCCTCTCCCTGACGCGCATTTCTCCACCAGCTTCTTCTGGGGACGTTTTTGCTTTTTTACTGGTATGTTTTATATGTGATTCAATCAAAATTGTTTTTATGCTATGGATCTCTTCATTACTCAGTCTAATGTACTTCTTGGTCTAGGTACATTCTATGAATGTGTCAATTTGAGAAATACCACGCTGAGATACTTAGTACTGGATAAAAAGTGGGAGAGTTGTAACTCCATGCATATAGCTGTCAGCAATGCATATGTTGGCCAAAACATTAGCTATTATTTTAGCATCTGAGGTAAGAAGAGAAATAGTCCTATACGACCCTGGGTGCAAAGGATTCTTATTTTGTTTAAGCATCACCTCTATAATAGCTTTCTGCATATACTTTGGCAATAAATGTGACTTTGAGGTTTCCTGAAACATCTTTAAGAAATGAACAGTATATCTTCTTATTTTTTTTATTCAATTCAAAAGGGATCTCATCAGAGCACGGAGATTTGTTATTTGCCATACTTCCCTCGGGATCAATAAAGTGTATCGTATCGTATTGTATATCAGCTACCGTTTCCTCCTGCTTTTCCAGCACAATTGGATTATACAAGAATATCCTATGCTGGACTGAGATCTTAGGAATGCCTATCCCTTGTATATATTCCTACATTTGCAAGTGTCCCAATTAACTTAGACTTATACAAGGATTCATAAAATATTTTAAATTGCTTTAAAATTTGTAGGGTTTCATACATCACCTCCCCATCCCCATTCTTTAGTGCAGCAAAATATGCCAATCCTTTGCATTTGTTACCACTGCTAAAATATGCCAGACTTTTTGACTTTCATCAGATTATAATTGTTTTTGGAATAATCTTTTAACTTTAGCTATCTCCAATACTTCAATATGCATTCTCACTGTACTAGTTGCCAAAGAATAGATAGAGTAGATAGACAGACAGAATGTCCAAGATACAAATGTCACAAAGGGGGGGCGTGGCCTAGACTGCACATGGAGTAGGACGTGCAGTCAGAGAGCTCCTGAGAATCCTCTTAAAAATCAACTCACACCCACTCTATTGAGCTTATTTTGGACTTCTTATCATTGAGTTCCAACAAACTATCCTTACAGATTAATATCAGGTCATTATTAACTTTATTTAAGACCTAAGTCAGTTTTATTTAACTTGGACCGCACGCCTGAGGTAATCCGGGCTTGCTAAGCCCGCTGCCTCAGGACTTTAACCCTTCCAAGAGAACCCAGGATTATAATCTTCCGGTAACCTGCCTGCCTTCTATTGACCATCTCCTAGGAACCCAGGTTCCGCCTCAGTGAAAACCTGAGGTAAATACCAGGTACCGTTACCTCAGACGCTTCTTCTACCTGCTTTACCCGCTTCCCGCCCACCTCGCGACTCCCTGGGGGTCCTGCGGCAACGAAAGGTGAAGAAAGCACTCCTATACAGAACCCAAGGGTTCCCTTTGGGCTGGAATATCCACACAGACACCTCCGGTAAGAACTGTCATTACTGGTAGAGTTGCACAAGCAGATGCAGTTGCTTCCTGTCTCCGCTTACAGACGCAAAGCTACCTGGGATAATAGCGAGTAACCGAGGCCGGTATCCTCACTGCCCGCACTCATTGCTGGTCTCTACAGGTCCTGGTACCCTCATCCGCCAGTGAATTCTACCCAGTCATAGCCCGGTAAAAAAATAAAAAATAACGCGATCACAGGCGAATCTGCATTCTCGGCTCTGCAGCTAGATTTACTCACTATATGTGCATGAGAGCACCTCCATTGCTTTACCACTAACGGCGAGGTCTGCTTCAGCTTCACTCTTTTCAGCTCCGTCATCCTGGGAAATACAAAGGGGTCCACGTCTTCTGTCCACAGAACCCTCCAAGGTTTTTAACCCTGACACTACCTGTGGAGATCCCGCGGTCCCTTAATATTATTAATAAAAAACACGAAACAGCAATTCCCATTGCATAAACCGCTTCAGTTGCCTCAGGACGTTTGCTTATATTACACTTCTGTTAAGACTAACCCTCAAGTTTTCTGGATATCAGCGCAACTCAGAGGTCTTAGAAAATCTTATATACCCCAAGAGGGTATCTGGTATATACTCACAAGCGTCAATTATATTGAAACCACTTTTACCTCTTAGCTGGCAATTACACATGCGATTTTTCAGTAAACTTTGATTTCTCTTTGACATTTTCGTGACTTTACCTGGTGGCTCTGACTTTCTTGCTAATTGGGAGTCATAGTTCATACATATTAACTCAGAACCCTCCCCTTCTGTTGCCATATAGGCCAACAAAATGAGCCAATACAAGCAAACAAAATATAAACAAACCAAGTCCACTCCTTTCACCTCATCTATCCCTGTCAGGGCTGACAGAGAAAGAGGACTGGATCGCCACTCCTCCTCGGACTCTATTAACTTACTAAGTCCGGAAAAGTCCAGGTCCCCCATCAGAAATTCTAGAGATATGGATACCTCGGTCTCCACTAAAAGGAAAACTCCAGGGGATTGGGGGGACCACTCTGCCTCACAAGATGTCCATGAAAAAGACAGCTCAAAAAATTCATGGTCTTCCCCAAACCCAAGCCCTGAAAAGTCTAGGCCCAAACTTGACAACCTTGAGAGCAATGCCCCCATTAAATTGAGTCAAGAAACTATAGAGTCTTATATGTCCACTCTCGCAGAGAAAATTAATAATAGCCTCAAACTCACATTGGACTCTCAAATGCAGGTGTTCAAGGAAACTTTTGAGTCATTTAATAACAAGCTGGACAATCATGAGACTAGAATAGTCTCCATAGAAGAGAAATCAGAGGATATTCAAAAGGAAAATTTCAAGATTAAAGCGGAATTGCTCCAAATGAAGCACAAATTGGCCGACCTGGAAGACAGGTCCAGGCGCAATAATATTAAGATAAGGGGCATCTCTGAATCAATATCACCTGGCAACCTCGAAGACTATGTCAGGAAAGTCTTCAAAAAAATTGATCCTACTCTGTCCGCCCATGACCTAATTATTGACCGTATACACAGGTTGCCAAAGCCTCCTCATATCCCTAAGGATTCCCCGAGGGACACCATTCTACGGATCCACTTTTTCCACATTAAGGATCTTCTCCAGGCTAAAGTGAGAAACAATGGCGGATTTCCGGACCCTTATTCTCATCTGAAATTTTATGCAGACCTCTCCAAATCCACCATTGATGGCAGAAAAGCTTTCAAGGAAATCACTACTCCACTAAGAGACAATAACATCCAGTATAAGTGGGGCTTCCCTCTGAAACTCCTGGTACATCATAATGGAAAGACTTCAGTCCTGCTCACCCCGGAGGAAGGCGGTAAATTCCTTAAATCCTTACACATAAAGCAAAAGGTCAAACCTGCTTTCTTCACTGACGCAAGACCCACTACTTGACTGGTCGTCTCATATGGAACCAATTGTGGGTAACCCTTTGTTTTTTGGTTTCGCATGATGTTAATCTTTTTCTCTCTCTGCAGGCTTCGGTCTCTTCAGTGACTTTCTGTTTGACTTGTTTAATATAGATCTTCAGTTCTTTCTCCGTTTGTTGGTCCTCTAAAACCCCTTCCTCAGCATGTTTGAGGATGTCTCATGGTGTGCTCTTACACGAACTTCCCCCCCAAGTTCAAGTAGAGTCCGTTAAAGCGGCCTCCTTCTAGTGGCCCTTGGAACAACAACTAAGTTGGTTCCAATACTTTTCTATTTTAAGTTTATAATTGCATTTACATTACCTTGGTCTCACACTCACGGTTCTAACTGTTCTTTACTAACCATAAGTTAACTTGTGCCTACATTGGCTTTTTATTGTTTTTTGTTTCCCTTTTTCATTTTTTCCTGATCTTGTTTCCCTGGGATAGTTTTTACCTATCATGAAGCTCAATTTGGTCACATATAATGTTAGAGGTCTCAACAGCCCTAGAAAACGCTTTACTATTCGCAATGAGATCAACAAGATACGCTCTGATATTGTATGTCTCCAAGAGACAAAGTTTAAATCCAACTCCCACCCCAATTTCAGACATAAAAATTTTCCTTTTGCTTATGAATCCTCTGGTCCAAAAAAAAAAGCAGGCGTATTTACCCTTATAAGGAATTCAGTTTCATTTGACTATATAGATGAAGTTAAGGACGAAGCAGGACACTATCACATTTTAATATGTAAAATAAATAACTCAGAGTACACAATAGTCAATACTTATGTCCCGGTAAAAAGACAAATTAAATTCCTAAATAAACTCAATAAAAAAATTAATAAAGTTAGAAAAGGTTCACTAATTCTTTCAGGTGACTTCAACATGGTCCCCAATCACCTAATGGATTCCTCATCCCCAAACAGATCCCAATCGAAAACACTTAACAAGTGGCTATATTCCAATGAATTATTTGACATCTTCCGCTGCCTGAACTCCACCTCAGTAGAATATACTCACTTCTCTGATCCCCACCACTCAGCTTCCAGGATAGACTTGATCCTAACAGATATTTTCTCCCTCCCAAAATGCACCTCAATATCCATCCTTCCCAAGACGGTCTCCGACCATGCCCCAGTTATCGCGGAATTTTTAGACGGCCCAGCTTCCAATCGGCAGTTCTTATGGAAGTGCAATTCCTCCCTCTTCCACAATCCGAGTATAAAATCAGAAATTTCATTGGCCATCTCCAACTACTTGAAGAAAATGGTTCCAACCTTTCTAGCCCCTATTCATGTTGGAACGCCCACAAGGCAGTTCTGCGAGGTATATTTATCCAAATATCCTCAAAGATTAAAAAAGCCAACAGAGAAAAAAATCTCAAATCTACAAAGTCTAATCAGAACTAAAGAAATGTCTCTCGCCAATATGTCCAGCCCATGTCCCATTTTACAATCGGAGCTTTCTGGACTTCGACTAGAGCTCAGAACATTGATTTTTTCATTTTATGACTCCGCAATTAAATCTTCTAAGTTTAAACAGTATTCCAACCTAAACCACCCGTCCTCATATATGACAAATAGACTTAAATACCTCAGACGTAAACACAGAATTGATGCCATATCTTCCCCCAACGGTACCCTCTTATCTCACCCCCAGGACATAGCAAACTCTTTTGCCCAATTCTTTTATAACCTCTATAACATTAACCAAGATTCACCCCAATCTCAACCAAATCAGGCAAACATCCAATGCTTTTTGGATTCAGCTAACCTACCTAAATTGGACAAAGACACTTTGGACTCCCTTTCCTCCCCTTTCACAGAAAAAGAAATTTTAGATACCATCAAGCACCTAAAACCCTTCAAAGCCCCTGGTCCAGACGGCTTCACGAATGACTATTATAAAACTTTTAGTAACCTCCTGGCTCCGCACCTAACAAAAATTTTTAACTCAGCCTCAGATTCCGGAAACTTCCCAAAAGAGATGCTAGAAGCTACGATTGTCCTCATACCCAAACCCAATTCCGACCCATCCCATATGAAAAATTATAGGCCGATCTCCTTGATCAACACCGACATTAAGATTTACGCCAAGGCTATAGCAAACCGATTAAATCACTCCCTCCTTAACCTAATAAATAATGATCAAATTGGATTTTTTATTAACCGGCAATCCGTCGATGGCACAAGGAGATTGATTAATCTTATAAAATTGATTAATTCTAAGAAATCTAGAGCAACTATCATCTCCCTCGATGCCGAGAAGGCATTCGACCGCCTAAATTGGGTATACTTATTTGCAACCCTTCATAAATTCGGCTTCCAATCAAGAATTCTGTCTAGCATCTCAGCCCTTTATTCCAACCCCACCGCAAAGATATACGTTAATAATCACCTGTCCCCGTCCTTTAAAATCTCCAATGGCACTAGACAGGGATGCCCACTTTCACCCCTCCTCTTTGTCCTAGCCATAGAGCCTTTGGCTCAGCTTATAAGGGATGACCCAGACATTCAAGGCATTGTAGCGGGCTCTAGAGAGTATAGAATTAGCCTTTTTGGGGACGACATAATCCTAACAGTTTCAAATCCCTCCACGTCAATTATGAAAATTCAAAGCTTGCTTTCAACTTTCTCCAAGGTATCTTACTTCAAGATAAACGAATCCAAATCGAAAATCCTGCCATTAAATCTAAACCCTTCCCTCATCAACAATATTAAACAAATAACACCCTGGTCTTGGTCATATGACTACATAACCTATCTGGGCTTGAAATTTTCTAGTTCTATCTCCTCCCTGATCCCGGTTAATTTAGCCTCTCTTCACAAATCTATTTCCAAAGACATGTCCTCATTTGGAGACAAAGGCCTCTCATGGTGGGGGAGGATTATCACTTTTAAATCCTACATCCTCCCAAAAATCCTGTATGTATTTCGATCATTGCCATTACCGATCTCAGTCCCTTACCTAACAAGTTTACAAACCCGCACCAATAACTTTATATGGGGCAATAGAAAGGCGAGGATTGCCACCAATATCCTTTATAAAACCAAAAGATTTGGTGGTGCAGGCTTGCCTAACATCTCGGCATATTACCAGTCCTTTCTAATCAAACAGAGTCTATTCTGGTGGCCCCTTCCAGATCCCCCAGCTTGGTGTGAGCTGGAACGATTTCTTAATAAAAATATCCCACCTTATCACCTAATCCTAGATGCAATCCTACTTAAAAAAACACCCTCTCTTTCCCACCCCATATTTAGTGCTACGTTGGACGCCTGGAAATTACTTTCCAAACAAAAACGGGGCTCAAACAAATTTACTTTCCTTAAAAATCTCCCACTCCAATTAATTTGCACCCTTTATAATCAAGATATTGATTCCATTTGGGCAACACATGGCGTTAGAAGAGTTAAAGACCTTTATAATGAAAACATCCACATCCCTTTCACCCTAATAAAAAGAGATTCAATGTCTCATCTTCTTCATTCTGTCAGTACATTATACTTAAAGACCTAATTGAAAAATTTCTTTCAACCAAGCCAAACTTATCAGAACCTGCAGCTAACCTCATAATCAACATAAACCATAATATTTTTTGGAGCACCTCATATATATACATGTGGTTAAATAAAAGCCAAATGTTTGTCAGATCCCATAATCTGCTGAGATGGGAGAAAGAACTTCATGTAGCCCCAGAGTCAGCAGATTGGGAACAGGCTTGCTCCATTTCCTATGCCGCCACTATCTCCATGTCTCTTCAGGAGGCCCATCACAAAATGTTGACTAGATGGTACTATACTCCAGCTAGACTTTCCAAGATAAATCCGGAAAATCTGTCAACTTGCTGGAGGGGATGCGGCCAATATGGTAACTTACTTCATATATTCTGGAACTGCCCTCTAATCAAACCCCTTTGGAATGACATATCAGCCTTAATCAATTCACTACTTCCCAAACCCATTACTCTGTCACCTCAACTAGCCCTCTTATCATTAAACTCAGACGACATTGAGCATTTCTCTATTCCTTTAGTGATCCACATCTTACTAGTCACTAAAAACTCTATTGCCTTTAATTGGAAAAGACCAGATCCTCCCAAAATCCAAGACATTATCGAAAAAATTACCCACCATAAGGCTTTCGAACAAAAAATAGCTCAGGTGAATAATAAGTTTGACAAATATACCAGAAAATGGTCCAGATGGATTACTCTATTTCCTTAATGCTTACCAAAGGTATTATATATACAGCATTACCTTACTCTGTTCTTTTTTTTAATTTTTTTTTTTTTATCTATTTGTATTCAATGCCTTTGTTGATATTGAGTTATTGAGATGTTTGTAAAAGTTAACTTGTTGCTTTCTACCCTATGGGTTTCAAGGACCACATGGTCCCTTTTTCCCTTTCTGTCTTTCCCCTCCCTGCCCCTTCCCTTCTTTATCTTCCCTTCCCATTGTTATATAAAACCCTAATAAAAGTTTTTGGAAAACAAATGTCACAAAGGACAGCAACACAGCTATAAAAGCAACTAGTATCATTATTGTAATATTTTAAATATTTCTGATTTACCTCATATAATTCAAAAAGTCGCTTGCCATCATAGCTTCACAGTATACAGATTACTGATTTCTGTATGTTGTTTTTTGGATGTTGTTCACTAGATCTTGCACTGCAGACAAGGTCAGTAAACTTCTGTCTTTCCATGTAAATGTAGCTCGCAATTTACAATGCCTATTGAGAACGCACAAGACACACTTCATCTCCCATTTTACCACTGTTTTAATATACTTAGAGGACATTTCATGTATTCAGGTTTTATTCTTTAGAACAGCTATCAAGATTCTTGTGAGTCCTTCTCATGCATTTTTAAGTGATCATGAACATTTTAGTGCCCTCCAGAGCGGCACTTAGATTATGTAAATCTAAACCAGACATAGTCAAGAGGAGTTTCTGTTTAGTTCAACATGAACTCCATTATTGTTCAGGCTGCCCATGTCCTCTTCTCGATAACATAAATATACAAGGTTAGATACCGGTAATTCTCGCCATTTACTTCAGCAGCTCTTGTCATACAATATATTAAATTGTCATTGTTTAGACTTAGGTTGAAAATCAGGTTGAAAGCTAAGGTTGAAATGTGTTGTGGAAAAATATTTTAAAGGTGAATTCTGTATCTGTGTAGTAGACAGTTTCCTTGGAAATATTAACTCCTTAACGACCGCCGATATGCCTTTTAACGGCAGCAGTTAAGGGTACTTATGCCTCAGCGCCGCTTTTATGACCTCTTTAGTAGTGTTGAGCGATACGATACTGCAAATATCGGGTATCGGCCGATATTAGCTGTATCGGGCTTTCGATTCCGAGTACCGATATTTTCGTCATATCGGATACCGGAATCGGATTTGTCACTGTCACTGTGAGTGTCCGTCGGTCGGGTCTGTCAGGAGTCAGCGGCACTTACCTGGCAGAAGATCTCCGGCGGTCACGTCCTGGACTGCTTGATGGCCGCCATTATCTTCTCCCTGGCGGTCACATGCAGTTTTTCGCGATAACTGCAGTGACTGCAGGGTAATCCCGGCCGTAAACCAGTCCGATGACGTCACCGCCGGGGAAGCAGGTAATCAGCTGTGCTGCGCCGGGATGACAGGCTCTGCCTGTCATTCTGATGTAGCAGAGCTGGATCGTCGTGGGACACTCGTTACTATGGACTGCGTCGGACAGGTGGTATACTTTTTTTTTTTTTTTCATTTTTTTACAGGAGATCGATGGCGTCGCAGGATGAGACTGTAATAAAAGTTATGAAAACTGTGTTTTTTTTTTTTTATTAAAATAAAAAACTTTTTTATGAACATTCACCCGTCCGGGTACATCAACAATTTAACTGTTTACATACAGAGACCCTGTCCGGGTTATTTATAATTCTTTGGCAGGGGTGTTCCAGGTACCACCTGGTACTCTTCTGATGCTTGCCAAACATCCGAGACACCAAGGACCACCAGGACCTGATGACGTCGTGTGGCCTGTACAGTCAAGTCGTGACCCCTATCTGTGTCTGTGTGGCCACCTCTTTCATCTCCCTCCGGGTCTGGAACCCTATGTCCCGGACTGAACGAACCCCAGGGGGCCTAACAGGCACCGGGTACGGGCCAGCTATACTTATCATGTCCATAGCTGGGGCTGCTGAGGAGACCACTGAGGGAGGCTGGGGAGATTTACGGCGTGGGGTGGGCACTTGTGCAGAGGCCTGGATGTGGGAGGCTGAAGGCTCCGAGGGTCTCACAGGTTCCTGACACTCTGGGGAGTAGGGGTCGCACCTGGTAACATTTAGAGCGTACCATCCATTGTAACCCCAGTGTCGGGTGTAAGTCACCAAGTCTCCTGGCAACAGGTCCCTCCCCGGGTGTCCTTCTGGGAGGTGAGCCTCCAAGTCCCGCCGGGTTACAAAAACTTCTAAATAAAGTCCAGGCTCCTGGATGAAGCCCCAACCACCTTTCAATTTAAAGTTCCGTACTGCACCCTTACGCCACGGCTCCCACAGGGTTCCTTTATCTTTTCTCATCCGGTCCTTATCTGCCCGGTCCTTCTCCAGGTTACGTTGCCGAAGCTTTTGGGTTTCTCGCTGCTCCCTTTGTTGCTCTGCTTCCCGCTCCCAACGTCTCCACTCTTCCTCCTGACGCCGGTTGAAATTCTCCTCCACCAGCAGCTCCATGTCTCCACCATCAAACTGCAGCTTACAGTGTCCGGTTTGCGGCAGCTCTCCTGGCGCCCCCCAGTCCTGGCGGCGCTCACCTGCGGAGGATGCAGCCGGCTCTGGAACAGATGACAGTCGGGGCTCCGGTACAGACAGGTAGACCTCTGGTGCCTGCGCGGCCTCCTCCATGAGGACGGGTGTCGCTTCTTCTGTCTCAGCGACGGGGGCAGACAGCGGGATCTGGGGTGCTGCCGGTGCAGAGTTTTTTGCAGGAACGGGTGCCTCCACTGCGTCAACGTCAACCGGATCACATTGCAAGGGCTGGGATGCCCGCACGGACTCCTCTACTAGAACGGGTGCCTCACCTTCCGGTACAGACACTTCAGGTAAGAGGGATTGGCGCCGCTCCAAGTTTAGTTTTAGGGCACGCCAGCTGTCTTCCATCCTGGCGACCTCCTCTCGGTGCCGGGCCAGGCCTCTTAGGGTATCCTCCGCTTCTTGCAGCGTAGGAGGGTTTCCAGGCCGGGTGCCCAACGGTGGTTCCGTGGCGATCGGGTCGCTTCCGTGGGGGAGAGCTCTGACTGCTCCATCCCTTCACACTTCTGCTCGTGTCCATTAGCCATCTCTGCCAAGTCACATGTGTCATTAGCATCTGGAGAGGGCCCCTCTTTTGTAGGGAGGCGGGACCTTCTTGTTAGTTTCCGCACACTGAGGAGGATGAGGAGGCGGAACTGAAGAGCTGTGGGGCACGATCTTACATTGCAGTACCATTTACAGTGGTCGGCCATCGTTTTCGCGCCACTGAGTGAGTGTACACCCACGAAGAGCACGCCCTTCTTCTTCACCAGTGCCTCGTCGTGACGCAGATATGGCTGAAAAATGGCAAATACATTCTCTGATTATTTTAGCAATTCTCAAGCACAAAACCAGTTCAATTCAGGCACACAGGACTCGCTTATAGCGAGCTACAGAATCCTGTTCGTGACGCCCAAGTTGAGTCGCACAGAGCCAGAGGTTTTGGGGGTACTCGGCACCGAGCCCGTCGACTTCTATGGGGTATGTCACGGCTTTACCCGGCAATTGAATCAGAGTCTATTTTACTATGTAGAAGTGTATAAACTATAAATATATGTATATATATATATATATATATATGTCACAATGACATGTATATATATATATATATGTATTCTATGTGTGTATATTTTGTGTTTACAACGAAAGAAAGGGTTTTTTTTGTTGCGATATTTTGTTCCCATAGACTTACATGGGACTTCCGGTATCAGAATCGGATATCGACGATATTTAGTGATATCGGCGATACCATTCCGATACGATATTTTTAGATATCGAGCAGTATCGCTCAATACTACTCTTTAGTTAGGCAAAAATAATAAAATTAAAAAAGTATTTATATCCATTTTTCCATTAGGGTTAGGGTTGGGCTAAATTTAGGATTGGGGCTATGTTATGAATGTGCTAGAGATGGTTTCTGAGCAGAGGCTCCCTCTGGTGGTTACAGACAGTACTGAACCTTTCAGCGAGGAGTGACAATCTGTGTTCACTGACTGTTCTGATTTAAGGGAGGTTCCCTCCCATGATGGTTTCCGGTGTTATATTGTTCTTCTCTCAATTGTGGTTCCTGGTTCATTTGGAAATTTGCTGGAGTCTTGCCTGCATCTCCTGCTTTCAGATAAGATATTTTTTGCTTTTCTTTTGTGCTTGCTTTTTGCATTGTTTTCTGCACTTTTGTGGAGGTCAGCCAGGTCCCCTCCTGGGGCCTGAGCTCCTCACAGTTTATCTGCAGTCACTGTTATTTGCTCATTTGCTTTTTCCTGTTTTTTCAGCGGCTGCAGCTTGGTTTTTGTTCACACTGAAATCTGATTTAGTGGGCGGCGAGATCGTGTGATCTCAGTATTCTTGTAATCAGAATTGTTGGATTTTGTAGGGTTTTCTGGGTTGCAGAAAGTAATCTCTCCTATCCTATCCTATTTAGTCAGCTTGTGGCCCCAGCGTTTGCTCAGTCTATTTTCTGCCTGTGTTTGTATTTTCATCTTTTCTAACCGCCATTATATGTTTGGGGGCTTCCTATTTTCTTTGGGGATCTGCTCCAGGGCAGATAGCTTTCATCTTTCTGCCTTTAGGTGTAGTTATCTCTCAGGCTGTGACGAGGCGTCTAGGATCAACGTAGGAACGCTCCACGGCTACCTCTAGTTGTGTCGTTAGGTTAGGAATCTGCAACCCATCAGTTACCAACATCTCAGGTGTTCGGCTGCCCTGTTGTTGTTCCTGTCCTCCTCAGCTACCGAAACATTACAGTATCACCGGCCATAACTGAAAATTATATGGTACTCACAGAAGGGAAAAATAGTGTGGAAAGAAAAAAGTTGTCAGAGTTGTCAGAGATTTTTATTTTTTTTTCTCTGTTGCATTTTTTCCCTCTTTTTCTCTGGGTGCTGAGGAGGATTTTTTTTTTCTCTCAATGGAGTTTGCACAGTTGTCTGGCCGTGTGGATCAGCTTGCCACTGAGGTACATAATATTGCTACCTATCTTGCTGGGTTGCCGGTTATGGAACCTAGGATTCCCATGCCAGATTTGTTTTTGGGGGATCGGGCTAAATTTCTGAATTTCAAAAATAACTGTAAGTTGTTTTTTGCCTTAAAGCCTAAGTCCTCAGGTAACGCAGCGCAGCAGGTTCAGATTGTCATCTCTCTCCTGCGCGGCGATCCCCAGGATTGGGCTTTTTCCCTGACACCTGGGGATCCTGTTTTGAATGATATTGATGCATTTTTTCTGGCTCTGGGGTTATTGTACGATGAACCTCATGTCACTGATCAAGCTGAAAAAACCTTGTTGGCATTAAATCAGGGTCTTGAAGACGCTGAGTTGTACTGTCAGAAATTCCGAAAGTGGGCAGTCCTGACCAAATGGAATGATGATGCTTTGGCAGCCCTTTTTCGGAAGGGACTGTCAGAGAATGTAAAGGATGTTATGGTGGGATTCCCTGCTCCTCTGGTCTCAATGATTCTATGTCATTGGCTATTCAAATTGACAGACGTTTGTGTGAGCGCAGAGGTATGCGTGAGATAGTGTTGCCTTGTGATCCCGCTTCTGAGCCCATGAAGTGTGATAGAGTGACTTCTGGGGCTCAGCGTCATGAGTTTTGAAAGCGCAATGGGTTATGTTTCTACTGTGGTGATGCCTCTCATGCTATTTCAGTCTGCCCTAAGCGGGGAAGACGTTTTGCACGCTCAGTTGTCTTGGGTAGTGTTCAGACTAAATTTCTGTTGACTGTTACCCTGATTTGCTCCCTGTCCACATTTTCTGCTCAGGTTTTTGTTGATTCAGGAGCAGCTATTAACCTGATGGATTTTGACTTTGCCAAACGTTGTGGGTTTCCCATGATACCCCTGCGGAACTCTATTCCCCTACTGGGTATTAATTCTACCCCTTTGGCGGAGAGTAAACCCCAGTTTTCTACTCAGGTGACAATGAGGGTTGAACCAGATCATCAGGAGAGTTGCAAATTTCTGGTGCTCTATAATCTGCATGACATTATTGTACTAGGATTCCCTTGGTTACAGTCTCATAATCCTGTTTTGGATTGGAAATCTGTGTCTGTGACCAGTTGGGGCTGCCAATGTGTTAATGCCGACACTCCTGTTTTTTCTGCCTCTCCCAAGTCTCAGGATGTTCCTGACTTTTTGACTGATTTTTACTGATGTATTTAGTGAAAGTAAATCTGCATCTTTGCCCCCTCACAGGAGCTACGATTGCGCTATTGAATTAGTGTCTGGTGGTAAAATTCCTAAAGGTCGCCTTTTTAACTTGTCTGTACCTGAACACGATGCTATGCGATCTTATATCAAGGAGTCATTGGAGAAGGGTCATATCAGACCATCCTCGTCACACTTGGGTGCCGGTTTTTTCTTTGTGGCCAAAAAGGATGGTTCATTGAGGCCGTGTATTGATTATCGTCTCTTGAATAAGATCACTGTGAAGTATCAATATCCGTTACCCTTGATTTCTGACCTGTTTTCCAGGGTGAAAAGTGCTAGTTGGTTTACCAAGCTTGACCTCAGGGGGGCGTATAACCTTATTCGCATTAAGCACGGGGATGAATGGAAGACGGCGTTTAATACCCCAGAGGGGCATTTTGAGTACTTAGTGATGCCCTTTGGGCTCACTAATGCTCCTTCCATCTTCCAATCCTTCATGAATATATTTTCAGGGATTTTGTGGATAAATTTCTGATTGTTTATTTGGATGATATCTTGATTTTTTCCAATGACTGGGACTTTCATGTAAAACATGTTCGGACTGTGTTCCAGAATTTGAGAGAGAATGCACTGTATGTGAAGGGATCAAAGTGTCTTTTTGGCGTACAGAAGGTCTCAGTTCTGGGATTAATTTTGTTTCCGTCTGTTATTGAAATGGACCTGTCAAGGTTCAAGCCATCTGTGATTGGGTCCAACCTACTTCATTAAAGGCTCTTCAGAGATTATTGGGTTTTGCCAATTTTTATTGTAAATTTATTGGTAATTTCTCCGGTATTGTTAAACCATTGACTGATTTGACCAAAAAGGGTTCTGATGTGGTGAATTGGCCTCCTGAGGCAGTCTCTGCGTTTCAGGAACTTAAGCAGAGATTCACTTCTGCTCCTGTTCTACGGCAGCCTGATGTTTCTCTACCGTTTCAGGTGGAGGTTGATGCCTCTGAAATTGGGGCAGATGCCGTTTTGTCCCAAAGAGAGCCAGAGACCTCTAAGAGTAACCCTTGTGCCTTTTTCTCTCGAAAATTTTCTCCAACTGAACATAATTATGACGTGGGTAATCCTGAGTTATTGGCCATGAAGTGGGCCTTTGAAGAGTGGAGACATTGGCTGGAAGGAGCCAAACATCAGGTGGTGCTCCTCACGGACCATAAGAATCTGGTTTATCTCGAATCAGCAAAGCGACTTAATCCTAGACAGGCCAGGTGGGCCTTGTTTTTCACACGTTTTAATTTTGATTTTTTTCTTCCTGGCACTAAGAATGTTAAGGCGGATGCCCTCTCGAGGAGTTTCTTTGCGGACTCTCCTGAGTTATCTGATCCTACTGTTATTTTGAAAGAGGGTGTAGTTCTTTCCGCCATCTCGCCCAATTTGAGACTGGCCTTGGAAGGGTGTCAGGAGGATAAACCTGAGCGCTGCCCTATTGGGAAATTGTTTGTTCCAGACCAGTGGAAGAACAGTGTGATGTCTGAGATTCATTGTTCCGCGTTAGCTGGTCATCCCGGGATTTTTGGTACCAGAGACTTGATGTGTCGATCCTTTTGGTGGCCTACTTTGTCTCGTGACGTCAGGGAAATTGTGCAGTCCTGTGGGACTTGCTCTCACTCCAA
The DNA here is from genome assembly GCA_033576555.1 of Oophaga sylvatica. Lineage (NCBI taxonomy): Eukaryota > Metazoa > Chordata > Amphibia > Anura > Dendrobatidae > Oophaga > Oophaga sylvatica. Next base: position 243,961,766 of record JARQOD010000003.1, on the reverse strand, counting down.
GCCTTGCTCTCGCTCTAGTGGTTTGTTAATGCCATTACTTGTGCCCAAGAGGCCATGGACCCATATATCTATGGATTTTATTTCCGACCTCCCTGTTTCTCAGAGAATGACAGTTATCTGGGTAATCTGTGATAGGTTTTCCAATTTGAAACATCTTGTGCCATTACCTAAGTTACCTTCCTCCTCCGAATTGGTGCCTTTGTTCCTTCAGCACGTGGTTCGGTTACATGGCATTCCGGAGAACATTGTGTCTGACAGAGGAGTCCAGTTTGTTTCCAGATTTTGGAGGACATTTTGTTCTAAACTTAGTGTTCAATTATCTTTCTCCTCGGCTTTTCATCCTCAGACCAATGGACAAACCGAGAGAACAAACCAGACCTTGGAGACTTATTTGAGATGTTTTGTGTCTGCTGATCAAGATGACTGGGTCTCTTTTTTGCCTTTGGCTGAGTTTGCTCTTAATAATAGGGCTAGCTCTGCCACCTTGATGTCTCCATTTTTCTGCAATTTTGGGTTTCACCTTCGATTTTCTTCGGGACAGGCGGAGGCTTCTGTCTGTCCGGGTGTTGACTCTGTTGTGGAGCGAATGCAGCAGATTTGGGTTCAGGTAGTGGAGAGGTTGTCTTTCTCTCAGGAGAAGGCCCAACGGTTTGCCAACCAGCATAGGACTGATGGTCCTCAGTTTAAAGTGGGGGACTTGGTTTGGTTGTCCTCAAGAAATATCCCTATGAGGGTTGCATCTCCAAAGTTTAAGCCCAGGTTTATTGGACCTTATAAGATCTTGGAGATTCTTAATCCTGTTTCCTTCCGTTTGCTTCTTCCAGGGACATTTAAGTTCCTTATTGAAGAGGTTTGTCGAGTCAGTGGTTCCTATGGCTGCGCCTCCTGACCCTGTTTTTGTTGAGGGCAATCTGGAGTATGTGGTTGAGAAAATATTGGATTCTCATTTTTTCTAGACAGAAACTCCAATATTTGGTTAAGTGGATAGGTTATGGTCAGGAGGACAATTCTTGGGTGTTTGCTTCGGACATCCATGCTAGGAGACTGATCCGTGCCTATCACCAAGCTCATCCTGATCGGCCTGGTTGCACAAGTGAGGGTTCGGTGACCCCTCCTCAAGGGGGCTACTGTTATGAATGTGCTAGAGATGGTTTCTGAGCAGAGGCTCCCTCTGGTGGTTACAGACAGTACTGAACCTTTCAGCGAGGAGTGGCAATCTGGGTTCACTGACTGAAATAAGGGAGGTTCCCTCCCATGATGGTTGCCGGTGTTCAATTGTTCTTCTCTCAATTGTGGTTCCTGGTTCATTTGGAAGTTTGCTGGAGTCTTGCCTGCATCTCCTGCTTTCAGATAAGATATTTTTTGCTTTTCTTTTTGTGCTTGCTTTTTGCATTGTTTTCTGCACTTTTGTGGAGGTCAGCCAGGTCCCCTCCTGGGGCTGAGCTCCTCACAGTTTATCTGCAGCCACTGTTATTTGCTCATTTGCTTTTTCCTGTTTTTTCAGCGCCTGCGGCTTGGTTTTTGTTCACACTGAAATCTGATTTAGTGGGCGGCGAGATCGTGTGATCTCAGTATTTTTGTAATCAGAATTGTTGGATTTTTGTAGGGTTTTCTGGGTTGCAGAAAGTAATCTCTCCTGTCCTATCCTATTTAGTCAGCTTGTGGCCCCAGCGTTTGCTCAGTCTATTTTCTGCCTATGTTTGTATTTTCATCTTGTCTAACCGCCATTATATGTTTGGGGGCTTCCTATTTTCTTTGGGGATCTGCTCCGGGGCAGATAGCTTTCATCTTTCTGCCTTTAGGTGTAGTTATCTCTCAGGCTGTGACGAAGCGTCTAGGATCAACGTAGGAATGCTCCACGGCTACCTCTAGTTGTGTCGTTACTTTAGGAATCTGCAACCCATCAGTTACCAACATCTCAGGTGTTCGGCTGCCCTGCTGTTGTTCCTGTCCTCCTCAGCTACCGAAACATAACAGGGCTAGGGTTAGTGTTGTGAATACTCTGGAGGTGACTTCTGTGCTGGGGCTCCCTCCGGTGGTTGCTGAGGGTAATGAACTGATTGCTGAATGGCCTTCAGCTAGTTCTGAATGGTCTGATATAAGTGACTTGAACTCCCTTCAGCCTTGCCGGTAATCAATTGTTCTTCCAGGTCTTGCTTGGAGCTCAGCTTGGATTCCTGCTCTCAATCAGATAAGTGATTTGCTGTTTTTTTTCCTCTGGTTGGATTTTCCTTGTTTGTTTGCTGCTTAGCAGTAGACTTCAGCCTGGTCCCCTTTTGTGGCCTGGCGCTGCAATTGTGCTCTGTTTGTGTTTGCACATTTGCTCTGTTCCTATGTCACTTTTTATTTGCTGAATTGCTGTGTGTTACACCAGAGATCTGATTTAGGTGGTAGAGATCGTGTGATCTCAGTTTTTTTGTTAATCAGAAGTGTTGGTATTTTTGTCAGGGTTTTTTGGGTTGCAGACAGAATTCTGTCCTATACTTTTCTATCTAGACAGTATTGGGCCCCACCATTTTCTCATTCTATTTTCTGTCTGTGTTCGTATTTTCTTCTTGTCTAACCGCCATTACATGTTTGGGGGCTTCCTATTTCTTTGGGGGTTCTGCTACGGGGCAGATAGCTTTCATCTTTCTGTCTTTAGGTGTAGCTACCGAAACATAACAGTATTGCCGGCCACACTGAAAATTATATGGTACTCAACAGAAGGAAAAAATAGTAAAAAAGGAAAAAAAAAAAAAAAAGGGAGTTGTCAGAATTTTTTTTTCTGTTTGTTGCATTTTTTCCCTCTTTTTCTCTGGGTGCTGAGGAGGAATTTTTTCTTTGTCCTCAATGGAGTGTGCAAAGTTGTCTGGCCGAGTGGAGCGGCTTGCCGCTGAGGTTCAGAGTATTGCTACCTATCTTGCTACGTTGCCGGTTGTGGAACCTAGGATCCCCATACCAGATTTATTTTTGGGGGATCGGTCTAAATTTCTGAATTTAAAAAATAACTGTAAGTTGTTTTTTGCCTTGAAGCCTAAGTCCTCAGGGAACGCAGCACAGCAGGTTCAAATTGTCATCTCTCTGCTGCGCGGCGACCCTCAGGATTGGGCTTTTTTCCTGACACCTGGGGATCCCCGTTTTGAATGATGTTGATGTATTTTTTGAGGCTCTGGGGTTATTACACCAGAGATCTGGTTTAGGTGGTAGAGATCGTGTGATCTCAGGTTTTTTGTTAATCAGAAGTGTTGGTATTTTTGTCAGGGTTTTTTGGGTTGCAGTCAGAATACTTTCCTATACTTTTCTATCTAGACAGATTGGGCCCCAGCGTTTGCTCATTCTTTTTTCTGTCTGTGTTCGTATTTTCTTCTGGTCTAACCGCCTTACATGTTTGGGGCTTCCTATTTCTTTGGGGATTCTGCTATGGGGCAGATAGCATTCATCTTTCTGCCTTTAGGTGTAGCTATATCTCCGGCTGTGACGAGGCTTCTAGGATCACTGTAGGTATGCTCCACGGCTACTTCTAGTGTTGTGGTTAGTTCAAAGTCCTGCAATCCAATAGTTTCCAGCCTCTGTGAAGTATTGCTTCTTTGGCTATTTTTTGCAATTTCTCCTCAGCTACCGAAACATAACAGGTTAGGATTGGGTTAAAGCTAGGATTGGGTAAAAGTTAGAGTTGGGTTAGGTTTGTGGTTATGGTTCGGATTAAGGTTAGGGTTGGGATTAGGGGTAGGGGTGTGTTGGGGTTTAGGGATGGAGTTAGAATTGTGGGGTCCCACTGTTTAAGTACATCAGAGGGTCTCAAACCGTGACATGGCGCCACGTTTGATTCCAGCCAATTTTGTGTTCAAAAAGTCGAATGATGCTCTCTCCCTTCTGAGCCCTGCCATGCACCCAAACAGTGGCTTTCCCCCACATACCGAGTATCGTCGTACTCAGAAGAAATTGCACAACAAATTTTGTGGTCCATTTTCTCCTGAAACCCTTGTGAAAGTAAAAAAAATAGGTTCCAAATTAATTTTTTTGTGAAAAAACAAAAATGTTAATTTTTTTCCTTCCACATTGCTTTAGCTCTTGTGAAGCACCTGAAGGGTTAATAAAGTTCTTGAATGTGGTTTTGAGCACCTAGAGGGGTGCAGTTTTTAGAATGGTGTCACTTTTTGGAATTTTCTGTCATATTGACACTCAAACTCACTTCAAATGTGAGGTGGTCCCTAAAAAAATGGTTTTGTAAATTTTGGTAGAAAAATGAGAAATCGCTGGTCAACTTTTAACCCTTATAACATCCACTCCTAACAAAACAAAATTATGTTTATTAACTATTTTGTGTGACACCACTCTCTGATTTAAGGGTGCAAAAATTAAAATTTTTCATAAATAAACGCAAGCTTTATCGAAGAAATTTTACCACTAACATGAAGTACAATATGTCACGAAAAAACAGTCTCAGAATTAGTGGGATCCATTGAAGCGTTCCAGATCTATAACGTCATAACATCATAAAGTGACAGTGGTTAGAATTGTAAAAATTGGCTTGGTCATTAAGTACTAAATTGGCTCTGTCACTAAGGGGTTAATTTCTTTTTTTGTACTGTTGACCCAAGAGAAGGCAAAATCAAAGTTTCTGCAAAGTAGCTCCCATTCCTGCTAGCTTTATGGGTCACAATGTTATTTATTTCAAGAAAAACAGGAGATTAGTCCCATATGTCAAAAAAATAAATGTGTGGCACTTCAAAATTCATGACCCAACATAATCTAATGTGGTGGACCACTATTAGATGAGAAGCGATTCCAACTCAATGATAAAACAAAGAATACTTTTATTAAATATCAATGTATAAAAACAATTAAAAAGACAGGGAACAAAAACCTCCAAAGAAGAGGGGAGAAATAAACAACTAATAAATTGGTAAATCAGAAAGCCAAAAGCGGTAGGAGAGGGGAGTGCGTTACCTGGTGTAAATATGAAAAAATGTCAAAGGATAACAGTGTGAGCTGAGATGGTCATAATATTCATAGCAGGTGTAAGCAGGTGCTGAGATGCAGTACGCAGGGATTGCAGAGCAGTACAGTCTAACAGTATTATTTATTTTTAACAATAAAGGGTTAATGTAATCTCCTCGCAGGAAGTTAATAATCAGTGGAAAACATATAATCAAACAACAAGGAATAAATGAAATAAGCAGAATGAGTGCAACAGTCTAAGTTTCAAACAACACTTATCGTAGCTCCTGCTGATGTCCTTAGTCCATAGTCTGATGGGGGTATTAGTACCTGCAAGGGCCGGTGTAGTGTCCTCCGATAAGGTCTAAGTTTAGCGATCAGTCCTCTGGGGGTAGCGGGTAGCCTCTGGTTTCACCCGCTGAGCCCCTAGTCCTAAAGTTTGCGCTATCAAAGCGGGAAAAGCTGCAGACGTCTCTGTACTAAACATGGGTTGATGTGTGCCAGCTGGCAAAGGTGACCGCACTTCAGTGTCCTGTAACCGTCCCACACTTCTCTGTACATGCACGGTCCTTTGCTTAGCCAAGCACATGGCGCTTCCCGCACTCACTGCTCCGCTGGAGCGCCCAGGAGATCTTGGCCGCAGTACGTCAAGGCGCTACTGCTCACGGTGCAGAACATGCCCCCTCTTCCCGGGCCATGCTGTTTGTCCAGTCCCCTATTCCTTCCCCCGTACAACATGGGACACAGCCCCGACATTTCCAGACCTGGCTCAGTGCAGGTACCTGTAGCCCGATCTTCTTCCTTACACAGCCAAAAAAATGTATAATGCTTTTACACTGAAGTTACAATATATTGCTGCAAGGCTGCTAAATAGTATACCACACCACTAAAATAGAAGGAAATCACCCCATAATGGCTCAATTGAGTCAAATGATGGTCTGTATGGTAGTGTAGTCAAGAAATGTTCTGCACTGATGCCACACTGAAAAAGAACCCCTTAGGCCCTGTGCACACTTTTCGTTTTTAGATGCGTTTCCGCTGCGTTTTTCAACGTGCGGAAACGCATCCAACCCGCAGCACAGTGCACTACCAATGTAATCTAATGGGAAACGCATGTCTGCTGTGCACATACTGCAGAAAAAAACGCGCGGTTTTGCCGAGTTTTATTTTCCGCAGCATGTCTATTCTTTGTGCGGAACTGCAGCGGTTCAGCGCCCATTGACTTGCATTGAGTCGGGCACTTCCGCAGCAAAACCGCAAATCTAAAAAAGGGTGAAACCGCTGCAGTTCGGGAGGAGGGAAGTGTGTGGGCGGAATGTGGGTCGTGTATAGTGTGGGGCGCTATGTGTGTGGGCGGTGCGTGGGCGTGTATAGTGTGCGGCACTGTGTGTGTGGGCGGTGATTGTGTGCCGGTGTCTGCGTGATCGATGTCCGGGCCTGTGTGCGGGATCGTGGGGCGTGCGTGATCGGTGTATGTGCAGCAGTTTGCGGGGCTGTGTGGGTGATCTGTGTATGCAGGCATCGTCGGATGGGACTACAAGTCCCATCCGGCTATGCCTGCTACAGTGACAGTGAATGACACATTAGCCAATGATGGGACAGTAGCAGTCCAATCATCCGGCTAATGTGCTGCATGTAAAAAAAAAGCACAAAAAACATACATGACATACAACATATAACATACAATGACATACAACATATAACATACACATGTCATACAGAACATATAACACACACATGACATACAGAACATATAACATACACATGACATACAGAACATATAACATACACATGACATATAGAACATATAACATACACATGACATACAGAACATATAACATACACATGACATACAGAACATATAACATACACATGACATACAGAACATATAACATACACATGACATATAGAACATATAACATACACATGACATACAGAACATATAACATACACATGACATACAGAACATACATGACATACAACGTATAACATACACATGACATACAAAACATATAACATACACATGACATACAGAACATATAACATACACATGACATACAGAACATATAACATACACATGACATACAGAACATACATGACATACAACATATAACATACACATGACATACAGAACATATAACATACACATGACATACAGAACATATAACATACAATGACATACAACATATAACATACACATGACATACAGAACATATAACATACACATGACATACAGAACATACATGACATACAGAACATATAACATACACATGACATACAGAACATATAACATACACATGACATACAGAACATATAACATACACATGACATACAGAACATATAACATACACATGACATACAGAACATATAACATACACATGACATACAGAACATACAATGACATACAGAACATACAATGCCATACAGAACATACAATGACATACAACACATAACATTGAGCACATACTCACCTATTCCCCGACGCCATCGATCTGTGCACCGCTCTGCCGCCGGGAGAGAATGACGTCACTACAGTTCATTCTCTCACGGCAATGCTGGGTGAGAAAATTCCCACGCAGCATTGCCATAAAGTGATACTGAACTCAGGTAACCTCAGGGATGCACTGCAGGAGCCATTGTCTCCTGTCAGTGCATCACTGGGAGGCCCTACAGTGCAGTGGCATCACCTGATGTCACTGTTCTATAGGGGAGACCGTCGTGGGACATTCGTTATTAATTGGACTGCGTCGGACAGGGAGTATACGGTTGTTTTATTTTTTTACGTTTTATTACAGGAGATCGAGGGTGTCGCTTGGATCTGAGCGTATAATAAAGAGTAATGAAAACCGTCTTGTGTTTTATTTCATTAAAATAATTTATTCTTATGCGTGTGGTTTTTTTTAACCCTTTATTAATATAAGATTAATAATGGATAGGCGTATTGCTATGAAGTTTTTATTCAGTGTAGCACCACTGTCTGATGGTCCCAGAGGACTATAAGCTGTCTCCGTGTATTCTTGAGTGAAGAACAATGTCCATCTTACGTCTATGTCTTGTTGCATAGTGTTTATTTAATTTATTTCTCATCATTGTCAGTGATTGTACACCTATAATAGTGCTTATTATCATAGTCTCTCTATATTAATGACAATCATAGTGTCTCTTTAAAAGTGTCAGTTATAGTACCCTTTAAACATTGCAAATTGTTGTGCCCCCATAACAATAGTGATAAAACCTTCCAGTGTGAGCCATAAGGCCCCCAATAATAATTATAATAATCTTTATTTATATAGCGCCAACATATTCCACAGCGCTTTACAGTTTAACAGTTTCAAAACACAATTCATAAGTAACGTCGTTAACAATACAATAATTAAAGCAAAATAAGACAACCCTGCTCGTGAGAGCTTACAATCTACAATGAGGTGGGGGAGATACAAAGTACAAGTGTGTATATACAATGGTGCATTTACAATGATAGTCCAGCCATCTTGAGGGAGTGAGGGATGGATGGAGATAGTAAATGGGCTACGCATACACACTTACACATAGAATGACTTTGATTAGTGAATGTGATAGGCCTCTCTGAACAAATGTGTTTTGAGGGAGCTCCTGAAACCATGCAAATTGTGGATAGTCCTAATTTCTTGTGGTAGAGCATTCCAGAGGATTGGCGCAGCGCGGGAGAAGTCTTGGAGTCGGGAGTGGGAGGTACGGATTAGTGCAGAGGTTGCACAGAGGAAGCTGGGATGCAGATGTGGAAGTGGGGCTGTTAATGGGGATGTTGAAGTCTCCCAGGAAAGGGTTGGTAGTTCTGAGGACATGAAGTGTGGCAGTCAGGCTGAGAAATGGTCAAGGAACTGGGTGGGCGTGCCAGGAGGCCGATATATGACCGCAACTCTGAGGGAGAGGGGACAGAAGAGCCTGATAGTGTGGACCTCAAAAGAAGGGAAAGAGAGTGATTGAAAGGGGGGATGACCTGGAAAGTTTATTGTGGGGACAGAAATATTCAGACTTCACCACCATGTCTGTTTGTGGGTCTCGGGGAATGGGAGAATTGTAAGCCACCATGGGAAATGGCAGCAGGGGAGACCGTGTCAGAATCCTGAATCCAGGTTTCTGTGAGGGCCAACAGATTAAGAGAGTTGGTCAGAAAGTAGTTGTGCAGGAAAGGAAGCTTGTTACATACAGACCGTGGATTCCAGAGGGCACAATTAAAGAAGGAGATGAGGGAGTGCAAGTAATATTAATAAGATTATTATGGTTTCGATATGAGGTAGGGTAGGAGTTGAGGTTAGGGGATGGTGGACCAGGGTTAGGGGAGATGTCCCCTGCAATCAGTAGCAGTAGGAAGATAAAGATCAAGTAGTTTTTGGAATTGTAAGTAGTTTTTTTCTGCGATGTGCTTGGTCAAGATGGGCTGAGGTTTTTCAGGAAGGTAAGGAGTGCATGGGCGCTGTACATGGGAGAGGGAAGTATAGAGGGGCTGATGTGTATGAGTCGTGATGGACGGGGGATGGGGCGGTGAATGTGGATGGCAAGGGAATACAGAAGGATAGGAGGTACGTGGTTAAAAGAGAGAGCAAAGTGTGGGTTACCTGATTCCTGCCCTGATTAACTGCCATGGATAACTTCCGTTCACATGATGCTTATCTTCTGTGATGCTTTGCTTTATGGGATGCGTGTGCCCCACACTGCGTGCGCCCCTTAGACTACTCCTAAATATATAGCCCACACTGCAGTGTCAGGAGAGAGGGATTGAGGGAGCTGGTTTGGAATAATTTGGCAGCTGGGGCCAGCACACCAGGGGGTGGTTATATGATCAAAGGCCCTAGACCTGTCTACATCTATATGCTTTAGCACCTTCCACCTGATAAGATCTAGAGAGGCCCCAGTTGTGGATATAAAGCAGTAAAGGGCCCGTCTCACATAGCGATATCGCTAGCGAGATCGGTGCTGAGTCACTAGTTTTGTGACGCAGCAGCGAGCTCACCAGCGATATCGCTGTGTGTGACATTCAGCGACGATCAGCCCCCCTGCCGGGTATCGCTGATCGTCGCTGAAATGTCTGGACATTTTTTTGATCGCTGGTCTCCCGCTGACAGGCACGCATCGCTGCGTGTGACAGGCGGGAGACCAGCGATCCGCTGGTAACCAAGGTACACAGCGGGTTTCCAGGCACGGGGCTGTGCCTAGAAACCCGCTGTGTACCTTGGATACCAGCGCCCTGATGCAGGTAGCTGGTATCCAAGGTACACAGCGGGTTTCCAGGCACCGCGCAGCGCTTGGAAACCCGCTGTGTACCTTGGATACCAGCTCCCTGCATCAGGGCGCTGGTATCCAAGGTACACTGCGGGTAACTAAGCGATGTTACCCGCAGTGTCCTTGTGCTGATCGCTGCCCTGAGCTGCCTGTTTGGCAGCTCAGCAGCGATAATATAGCGATACACCAGCGATCCTGACAAGTGCATATCGTTGTCGGGATCGCTGGTCTATCGCTATGTGAGACCCAGCCTTTAGTAGCAGGCACATTAAAATATGTAGCAAAATGGTAAAGCAACAGATGATAGACAGCAAGCAGAAGTATGGACTTGTACCATTAGGATATATTGCAACAGGAAAGACAGCCAGCAGAGGTGGGGATTGTACCATTCAGCTGCTTGCTGCCAATGAATGGAGTGCATACATGCAGAGAGGACAATTCAGAGGTTGAATGATTTGGTTACCATTCAGCTGCTTGCTGCCAATGTAATGGAGAGCATACATGCAGAGAGAACAATCAGAGGTAATGATTCGGGTTACCATTAGGATATATTGCAACAGGAAAGACAGCCAGCAGAGGTGGGGATTGTACCATTCAGCTGCTTGCTGCCAATGAATGGAGTGCATACATGCAGAGAGGAAAATTCAGAGGTTGAATGATTTGGTTACTATTAGGATATATTGCAACAGGAAAGACAGCCAGCAGAGGTGGGGATTGTACCATTCAGATGCTTGCTGCCAATGAATGGAGTGCATACATGCAGAGAGGATAATTCAGAGGTTGAATGATTTGGTTACCTGTGTGAAGTGAGAAGATGAATGTTAATTCCTTACCATGGATAACTGCCGTTAACCTGATGCTTATTTTCTGTGATGCTTTGCTTTATGGGATTTATTCACCCAGAGCACTACATTTACCTTGCAGTCTACTGCTCCAGAATGTGACCCTGATGAAACTCAGGTGCCCAAGATTACATTGAAGAGGAGGTGATGGATGTCCCAGTTGTTGACACGGATTGGCATCCATTTGGGGAAGTGGGTGCCGCTTGCAATAGCTCAGAAGATGAGAAGGATCAGCAGCAGGCATCGACATCGCAGCAGCGGTTATATGGCAGGCCTGTAGCAGTCCAAAAAGGTGTTAAAAAAAACAAAAGAGAGTTGCAGGACAGCTTAGCCAGGCGGTCAAATTTGCACAGCGTGCAAGCCCTGAAAATTGATACCATAGCAGAAGAGTCCAGTGTGGCACTTTTTTGACCGAAATCCTATTGATGAGGCAAAGGTTATCTGTAAACAGTGCGGAAGGACCTTAAGCCGAGGGAAAAATCTCAGAAATTTTAATACCAGTTGCATGCTTACACATTTCATGAACATGCACTTGGATCGTTCGCCAGGGCAGTGGGATACTCGGTACCGGCACGGTGTCTTAAAGGGGATGTGTCACAGCGGCAGTGACCCTTTCCGTGGCCCTGGCCGTCCAATAAAAGGGGAATATGTACAGGGGATAATAGAGTTTGTTGTAAGGTAGTCATGATGCAACCTGTGGTTTCTGGTCAGAGGTGACAAGCGCTGCAGTGCAGATCCTCTGGGACAGATGGTGTGATGCAGCAAAGTTGGAATAGCTTCCCACGAGTGAAGCTTGTCCCAGTACAGAGAGATGGTATAGAACCAACGTAAAACCTGTGCCATTGACACCCACCCCCCTGCTCCCTCTCTCTGGAGCACTCTGGAATGCCCGCTCCATCTGCAATAAGCTTCATGTGATTCATGACCTCTTTCTCTCTCGCAATCTTGCTTTCCTCGCCCTCACAGAAACATGGCTGACACCCTCTGACACCGCCTCCCCTGCTGCGCTGTGTTACGGTGGCCTCCAATTCACCCACACTCCTCGCCCTGGAAACAGACATGGTGGAGGAGTGGGTGTTCTCCTTTCCTCTAACTGCAACTTTAACACAATCCCACCTCTTCCCTCCCTAATCCTCCCTTCCTTTGAAGTCCACTCTGTCCGCATCTACTCTCCCTCCAACCTCCAAGTGGCCGTCATATACCGACCTCCAGGCCCGACCACTGCCTTCATCGACCAATTCACTACCTGGCTTCTTCACTTTCTCTCCACTGACATCCCCACCATCATCATGGGTGACTTCAACATCCCCACTGATACCCTTCAGTCAGCAGCCTCCAAACTTCTGTCCCTTACTTCATCCTTTGGACTTACTCAGTGGTCCTCCTCAGCCACCCACACGGATGGTCATACATTAGACTTGGTCTTCACCCGCCTCTGCTCTCTATCTAACTTCACCACCTCCCCTCTCCCTCTATCCGACCACCATCTACTCACTTTCTCATCCCTGTCCTCCTCTCCTGTCACCCATGTCCAGCAACACGTGCACCCCCGCAGACACCTTGCACACCTAGACATCCACACACTCTCTGACTCTATTCTTTCACTGGCATCAATATCCTCACTCCACGATACAGACAGTGCCACTGCTTTCTACAATGCCACTCTCACATTGGCTATTGACACGGTCGCCCCTCTCGTTCATGGCAGAGTGCGACGTACCAACAGACAACCCTGGCACAATAACACCACTAAAAAGCTCCGGCAAGTGTCCAGGATTACAGAGCGGCGCTGGAAAAAAACAAATTCGCAAGACGACTTCACTGCATTCAAACAAGCAACACTCTCTTTCAAATCTGCCCTCACCTCTGCTAAACAGGCCTACTTCACAACCCTCGTATCTTCCCTATCCTACAACCCCAAACAGTTATTCAAAACTTTTAACTCCCTCCTCCGCCCACCACTGCCCCCTCCTACCTCCCTCATCTCTGCTGAGGACTTTGCCACACACTTCAAAAATAAGATCGACCAAACAAGGCAAGTCTTCATTGTTCAACCACCTCAACCACTTTGTATACCAGACCAATGCCCTAACCCCATAACCTCCCTCTCCAATATAACTGAAGGGGAGCTTAATTGTCTTCTCTCCAAATCGCACCTCACAACCTGTGCACTTGACCCCATCCCAACCCACCTCCTCCCCAACCTCACCACCACTATTATTCCATCCCTAACCCACCTCTTCAACCTATCACTAACTTCCGGTACCTTCCCTTCTGCTTTCAAGCATGCCACAATCACGCCTATCCTTAAAAAGCCAACCCTCGACCCAACCGCTATGTCCAGCTATCGCCCAATATCGCTGCTCCCATTCGCTTCCAAACTCCTGGAGCTGCATGTCCACGCTGAGCTTTCCTACCACTTCTCTTCTAACTTGCTCTTTGACACTCTACAATCTGGTTTCCGCCCCCATCACTCCACTGAGACAGCCCTGACCAAAATTACTAATGACCTACTTACAGCCAAAGCAAACGGACAATACTCTATACTCCTGCTTCTTGACCTGTCCTCTGCTTTTGACACAGTTGACCACTGCCTTCTACTACAGATTCTTTCCTCCTTTGGCGTCAAAGACCTCGCCCTATCTTGGATCTCCTCATACCTTTCCAACCGCACATTCAGCGTCTCCCACTCCCACACTACCTCCTCGTCCCACCCTCTCTCTGTTGGAGTTCCCCAAGGCTCTGTTCTAGGACCCCTACTCTTCTCAATCTATACACTTGGCCTGGGGCAACTCATAAAGTCCCACGGATTCCAGTACCACCTTTACGCTGATGACACTCAGATCTACCTCTCTGGCCCAGACATCACTTCTCTGCTATCCAGAATCCCGGAGTGTCTATCAGCCATATCCTCCTTCTTCTCCTCCCGCTTCCTCAAACTCAATGTGGACAAATCTGAACTCATAATCTTTCCCCCATCCCACAGATCTTCCTTACCTGACCTATCTACCACAATTAACGACATCACGCTTTCCCCCGTACCAGAAGTCCGCTGCCTCGGAGTAACCCTTGACTCTGCCCTGTCCTTCAAACCGCACATCCAAGCTCTTTCTACCTCCTGTCGCCTTCAGCTCAAAAATATTTCAAGAATCCGTCCTTTCCTCAACCCTCAATCTACTAAAATGATTGTGCACGCCCTCATCATCTCCCGCCTCGACTACTGCAACACCCTCTTCTCTGGCCTCCCTGCTAACACCCTCGCACCTCTCCAGTCCATCCTTAACTCTGCTGCACGACTAATTCACCTCTCTCCTCGCTACTCCTCCGCTTCTCCCCTCTGCAAATCTCTTCACTGGCTCCCATTCCCTCAGCGTATCCAGTTCAAATTACTAATACTGACCTACAAGGCCATCTATAATCTGTCTCCTCCATATATCTCTGAACTAATCTCCCGATATCTTCCCTCACGTAATCTCCGATCCTCCCAAGACATCCTTCTCTCCTCCACACTTATTCGCTCCTCACCCAACCGCCTCCAAGACTTCTCCCGAATATCCCCCATCCTCTGGAATTCTTTGCCCCAACACATCCGACTATCAAACTCATTCAGATCCTTCAGACGGAACCTGAAAACCCATCTCTTCAGGAAAGCCTACAGCCTGCAATGACCCTGCTGCCTCCTCACCACTACCGGAGTTATTGCCTCAACCAACACCGGAACTGCTGCAACCCCCGACCTACTGTCTCCTGCCTCACAATCCTGTAGAATGTAAGCCCGAAAGGGTAGGGTCCTCTCCCCTCTGTATCAGTCTGTCATTGTTAGTTTGTTTACTGTAAGTGATACCTGTAATTTGTATGTAACCCCTTCTCATGTACAGCACCATGGAATCAATGGTGCTATAGAAATAAATATTAATAATAATAATAATAATAGAAAGTAATGGTGCTGAAATATGTAGCAGAGTGGAGTGTGTTTTGCAGGAAGGATTTTAGGAGACACAGTCAGATGCAGTTTCCAAAGCTTTACTCAAAGTTTGTGCAGGCAAAGTGTCCAGGGCACTGAGTGCAGATGGTGCTGGAGTCGGTCGGCCTGAAAGCAATTTCGAATCCCCTTACTTCAGGTGGGATGTGAGGTCTCCTTTCCAGCGCTATTCTCTGAGGCACTGGCTGCTATAAGCTCCGTCCAAGTTCCTCTCTCTGTCTCTTGTCTACGTGGAACTTAACTCTCATAACAGGCAGCAGTAATCTGCTTCAGGAATCACTAACTTATGGAGTCTCCGGCTCACATCTGCTGCTGCTGTGTAGTACATTATTAGTTGGGACAGAGAACCTGCTGTCTCCTGCCCTCCAGATTCTGCTGCTGGGACTTTAGTTTACCCACTCAGTCTCGGACTCCGGGGGTCCGGTTTCTACGACCAGGGGGTGAGCTTTCTATAGCCCCTCTTTTCCCCAGCTTGTCTCCACATGTCTCTCCTCTCTTGTCCCTCCAGCCACACTCACTAACTCCTCCCCCAGCCAGAATGTTCTCGAGAAGCTCTCCTGAAATCAGGGGTTGGTTCTCCCCCTACTGGTCCGGAGTAGGAAAGGTGTTGTATGCTGTTTTACCTGTTAAAGGGATTCTTCCTTGCTTTCAGACATGACATCACTCCCTCCTGGAGGGAGGCAAGGTCACTGTGGCAATCAAACTCCTGGGTTGCAACACACTTGCAAGCGTGAAAGGAGTACAAACGTAAAAATCCCCCCCCAGGGCCGGCATCAGCACCTGGCGCACCCAGGCAAGTGCCGGTTCCCTGAGCAGGTGGCAGGGGGCCGACTGATGGGCGACGGCACTGGCACAGGGCCCCTCATAGTACCAAAATTTGTCTCTGACAGTGGGATGGGCACACTCGCCGTCAGACACACCGGCATACTATGAGGAGCCCTGTGCCAGTGCTGTCACCACCAAGTCAGCCCCCCCTGCTTGCTAAGGGCCCCAGCACTTGCAATACTTACCTCTACATGCTCCACCGCTGTGACGTCTTCCGCGTTTCATGACAGTAACTTTCAGGTTACAGAGCGCAATCACGTCACGTCTGTACTCCCTCTGCTTAAACAGTACAACTGAAGAGACCTGTAAGATGGTGGCGCTAAGGAGTCCAGAGTAGAACAATGCACAGCGAGGAGAAGTATTTCATTTTTTGTAAAGTTTGGAGGAATATATATGGGGAGCATTTTACACTGGATCATTAATAATGTGGCCCATTATATATGGAGCATTCTTTTGGCCCATAAGACACTGGAGCAGCATTCATGGGGCACATCATATACAGGAGCATTCTCAATGGGGCAGATCAGAGACTGGCGCAGCATCCATGGGGCCCATCATATACTGAAGCATTGTAAATGGGGGACAGCAGACACTGGAACAGCATTTACGGGGCCTATTACACACTGGAACATTAATACTGGGGCCCATTATATATGGAGATTTGTTTGGGCCATAAGACACTGGAGCAGCATCCATGTGGCCCATCATATACTGGAGTATTGTAAATGGGGGACATCAGACACTAGAGCAGCGTTAACGTGGCCCATTACATACTGGAACATTAATACTGGGGCCCATTATATATGGAGCTTTGTTTTGAGCCATAAGACATTGGAGCAGCATCCATATGGCCCATTATATACTGGAGTATTGTAAATGGGGGACATCAGAAACTGGAGCATCATTAACATGGCCCATTACACACTGGAACATTATCCATGCATCCATGAGGCCCATCATATACTGGAGTATTGCACATGGGGACATGAGACACTGGAGCAGCCTTTCCAGGGTCCATTATACACTGGTACATTAATAATGGGGCCATTCATATATGGAGCTTTGTTTTGGCCCATAAGACACTGGAGCAGCATCCATGGGGCCCATCATATACTGGATTATTGCACATGGGGACATCAGATACTGGAGCAGCCTTTCCAGGGTCCATTACACACTGGAACATTAATACTGGGGCCCATTGTATGTGGAGCTTTGTTTTGGGCCATAAGACACTGGAGCAACATCCATGAGGCCCATCATATACTGGAGTATTGTAAATGGGGGACATCAGACACTGGAGCAGTATTAACGTGGCCCATTACACACTGGAACATTAATTCTAGTGCCCATTATATATGGAGCTTTGTTATGGCCCATAAGACAACGGAGCCTCATCCATGGGGCCCATCATGTATTGGAGCATTCTAAATGGGGCAGATCAGAGACTGGAGCAGCATTTACGTGGACCATTACACACTGGAACATTAATACTGGTGCCCATTATATATGGAGCTTTGTTATGGCCCATAATACAATCGAGCATCATCCATGGGGCCCATCATGTATTGGGCCATAAGACGCTGGAGCAGCATGCATGTGGCCCATCATATACTGGAGTATTGTAAATGGGAGACATCAGACACTGGAGCAGCATTAACGTGGCCCATTACACACTGGA
This sequence comes from Oophaga sylvatica, assembly GCA_033576555.1. Taxonomy (NCBI): domain Eukaryota; kingdom Metazoa; phylum Chordata; class Amphibia; order Anura; family Dendrobatidae; genus Oophaga; species Oophaga sylvatica. The sequence goes on along the minus strand of JARQOD010000003.1, from coordinate 243,944,254 downwards.
ACATTAATACTGGGGCCCTTTATGTATGGAACTTACTTTTGGCCCAAAAGACACTGGAGAATCATCCTTGGGGCCCATCATGTATTGGAGCATTCTAAATGGGGCAGATCAGACACAGGAGCAGCATTTACGGGGCCCATTATACCCTTGAACATTAATGCTAGAAGTCACAGAAATTTCGAGCTCCCCCCTGAAGTCCCGAAAGAGGGTCAAATGACCTTTAAGGTACTGCCACACTTAGCGATCTCGTTAGCGATCACGATAACTATGCAAGCTAACGAGATCGTTGGTGTGATCTCTTTTAGGTAGCTAGTAGCTGCCAAACAGGAGATCTCATAAACGACACATCAGTGGTCAGCGATCTCTTTAACGACTTTGGCGGTCGTTAGGATGTCATTAGCATGTACTGAGCGCTTCTGATTCATAGGAATTTCCAGCATCGCTCCTGCTCTCTGCGTCCTGCTAGCATGCTTTGCAACTTCTGCGATCCTCTCTGTGACACAAAAGAGAACTTACAGATATTGCGATCCACTCCGTGACGCTAAAAACCCTAGTCCCACCTGCGCCGCTGTCATATGCGTCACAAACGAGGTCGCTCGTCGTTCGCAAAAGGTGCCAAACACAGCGATATAGCCTCACCAGCGGGACGCCAACGATCAAAAAACGGTCCAGAACGCTAGTGAACGATCAGCGACATCACAGCAGGGGCCACATCGTTGCTACATGCCACACACAACGAGGTCGCTAACGAGATCTCTAAATAGTGACGTTTTTGCGATCTCGTTAGAGATCTCGTTTAGTGTGGCATACCCTTTAAGGTACTGCCACACTAAACAATCCCGCTAGCGATCACGATAACGACGCATACTAATGCGATCGCTAGCGGGATTGTTTCTATATCGCTAGTAGCAGCCTAATTTAGCGATGTCGTTAAGACGCTATCGCGGTTAGCGATCTCCTTAACGACTTTAGCGGTACAAAAGTACTGCTAAATCGCTAACAAAAGGTGCTACACTCAGCGATATATACTTACCAGCGGGGCGCCGACGATAAAAATAGGGTCCGGAACGATGAGAACGACGAGCGAGATCACAGCAGGATCTCAGCAGGGGCCACGTCGCTGGTAGATGCCGCACACAACAACATCTCTAACGGGATCGCTAAATAGTGACGTTTTTTAGCGATCCCGTTAGCGATGTTGTTTAGTGTGGCAGTACCTTAAAGGTTTAAGGTTTACGGTTTAAGGTACTGCCACACTAAACAACATCGCTAACGGGATCGCTAAAAAAGTCACTATTTAGCGATCCCGTTAGCGATGTTGTTGTGTGCGGCATCTACCAGCGACGTGGCCCCTGCTGAGATCCTGCTGTGATCTCGCTCGTCGTTCTCATCGTTCCGGACCCTATTTTTATCGTTGGCGCCCCGCTGGTAGTTATATATCGCTGAGTGTAGCACCTTTTGTTAGCGATTTAGAGGTACTTTTGTACCGCTAAAGTCGTTAAGGAGATCGCTAACCGCGATAGCGTCCTTAACGACATTGCTAAATTAGGCTGCTACTAGCGATATAGAAACAATCCCGCTAGCGATCGCATTAGTATGCGTCGTTATCGTGATCGCTAGCGGGATTGTTTAGTGTGGCAGTACCTTTAGTCCAAACTGACAACTCTGTTGGCTCCAATTAGCATCCTTTCATTTGTAAATGTAGCCATTGCCTGAGGAATCTGCAGGGGGCAATTGTGTTGTGTTGATCCACCTCAACAAAGGTCTTGTAAGAGAGTGTAAACAAAAGAATGTAAGCTGCTCTTGAGTGTGTCTGCCCACCCCACAGCTACATTGTTGTGCAGGGGATATGCATAAGGTTGCTAACACCTTAGCAAATTTGCATGCAGCCTTTTGTGCTGTGGGGTATAAATAGGTGACTGCTTCACCTATTTTGTTCAGAAGAAACAAAATGCAGAGAAGGCACACCATTCAACAGGCATTGGAACATATCCTGAGAAACACCAACCTGTTATGTTTCGGTAGCTGAGGAGGACAGGAACGACAGCAGGGCAGCCGAACACCTGAGATGTTGGTAACTGATGGGTTGCAGATTCCTAAACTAACGACACAACTAGAGGTAGTCATGGAGCGTTCCTACGTTGATCCTAGATGCCACGTCACAGCCTGAGAGATAACTACACCTAAAGGCAGAAAGATGAAAGCTATCTGCCCCGGAGCAGATCCCCAAAGAAAATAGGAAGCCCCCAAACATATAATGGCGGTTAGACAAGATGAAAATACAAACATAGGCAGAAAATAGACTGAGCAAACGCTGGGGCCACAAGCTGACTAAATAGGATAGGACAGGAGAGATTACTTTCTGCAACCCAGAAAACCCTACAAAAATCCAACAATTCTGACTACAAAAATACTGAGATCACACAATCTCGCCACCCACTAAATCAGATCTCAGTGTGAACAAAAATCAAGCCGCAGCCGCTGAAAAAACAGGAAAAAGCAAATGAGCAAATAACAGTGGCTGCAGATAAACTGTGAGGAGCTCAGGCCCCAGGAGGGGACCTGGCTGACCTCCACAAAAGTGCAGAAAACAATGCAAAAAGCAAGCACACAAAGAAAAGCAAAAAATATCTTATCTCAAAGCAGAAGATGCAGGCAAGGCTCCAGCAAACTTCCAAATGAACCAGGAACCACAATTGAAACAATAACAATTGATCACCGGCAACCATCATGGGAGGGAACCTCCCTTATATCAGACCAGTCTGTGATTCCAGATTGCCACTCCTCGCTGAAAGGTTCAGTACTGTCTGTAACCTCCAGAGGGAGCCTCTTCTCAGAAACCATCTCTAGCACATTCATAACACCAACCCTTCTGACTCAGATGGAGACGACATAGTCCTTCAACCGGATTCGGACTCTGACCTGTCTTCAGGTTAGATTTTTCAAATTACCTATTTTTATTTCCTGACTATCTTTTTATTTATAACCAAAACAAAATGTTGATTTGAAATTATTTATCTTGCAGATGAGGAGACTCCTCCTCTACCAAAGAAGAGAGCTCGGTTGGCGAGTGAGCCGACAGAGACCGCAAAAGATGGCACAGTGTGGCGTGAAGTACAAGTGGGGAAACATCTCCATTTCACCCCAATAGAACCGTACCCTACAGATAGAAAGCCAAGTGCTAAGGCCAGACGAAGTATCCGGAGTCGCCTTCAGAGCTTCCTCTGTTTTATCACTGTTGACATGCTTCATAGCATTCAAGAATGGACTACTCAACATGCATGTCACACGAAGCAGGTGGATTGGTTCATGGGTATCCCGGAACTAATGGCATTTATTTCAGTCATTATCTTGCGGGGGGTGACCAAGGTTCTATCACTATGTGACAGCTGGTCAGCAAACCTGGCAAACCCAAGGATCATTGAAACTATGACCCGAAACCGCATCCTAGACATCATGCAGCACCTACGCTTTGATGACATGTTCACACGCAGTGAGCGAGTGGAGACCGATAAGTTTGCTGCAATCTCCGATGTGTGGAGATCGTTTGTCACCAACTGCATCGCATCCTACAACCCTGGCCGACACATCACTATTGATGAACAGTTTTTCCCGTCAAAGACTCGCTGCTGTTTTCTGCAATACATTGCAACAAAACCAGACAAGTTTGGCATCAAGTTTTGGGTGGCTTGCGACTTGAAATCAAAGTACATCTGTAACGTCCTCCCATATCTTGGCAAGGACCCCAGTCGTCCCAGCGGGGAGAGACTGTGCGAAGCTGATGGAACCATTCATGGACAAGGGCAGAACTGTAACCACGGACAATTTGTTTACATCATTGTCACTTGCACAACGACTGCTTAGCCGGAAAACCACTATCCTCGGCACAGTCAACAAGAGTCGCCGGGAAATTCCTCAATCCGCTAGACAGATGGACCGCACTGAATTCACCACTCAGGTGTTTTCAACCACTGGTGCCACACTGACAGTGTATGCACCCAAACGAAAGAAGGCTGTCTACATTCTCAGCAGCATGCATAGCATGGTTGAGACTGAGGATACTAACAAAAGGAAGCCAAACACGTTCACACAATACAACCACACAAAGTGCGGTGTGGATGTAATGGACCAAATGATGCGGGAGTACAGTGTGCGTGCAGGAACACGGAGATGGCCAGTCGCCGTGTTCTACAACATGATTGACATGGCAGCACTGAATGTTCATGTCCTTTATCAGGCATGCACTGGGGTGCAGGAGAGACTGGTGGACTTCCTGGTTGAGCTTGCAAAAGAGTAAGGTGGCTCTCATATGACTGAAAAGAAGGCAAGCAAGGAGAAACTACTTCGGCAACAACCTTCCACACCCAGCCCTGGCAAAAGGGCGAAGTGTCAGGTCAACCATCGATGCACAAACAATTGTGCAACTGAGAGATGTGTTGACTGCTACAAATACACGTGTGGCAAATGTACCAGGGACATACCCAGGCAGTGCCAGGTATGTTCCGACAGTGCAGACAGACTGCTGAGTGAGTGCTGAAATGCTAGTCACACAAGAAGGACATGCCACTCACACACACACACACGCAGCCCCCCACTGCAGCCTATTGTAAATATGTGTGGAATTGTTTTATTCCTTGTATTTTTTTTATTAATTTTATAACAAAAATAAAAAGCATCCTTTGATGCGTGCTCCTTTACTCTCCTACCCCCATGTATTTGTCTTTACCCTTTACCCCCTCCCCTCTTCCCACTTCTCCTCCCTCAACATCCCTCCCTGTTGTATAATTTGATGATATTGTTTTCTTGTTCAATGTCTTGTCACATTTGTTTGGCCATGCCGATTATACACTGCTCATCTTGAAAATGTGACTATTGTTTGATGTTGGTGTGAAATAACCCTTTACTGAAAATAAAAATAAAAAAAAGCATGGAAACAAATAACAGTTGTTCTTTCGTATATTTTTCACACTGAAATTTCAGTCCTCTTGTGTGAATTTCGCGTGAAAAAAAATCGCATGAAAAAATCGCAGCCCATTCAAGTCAATGGGTGCGAAAAAAAATCGCAAAAAAAAACCGCAGCAACTTGTGATTTTTTTGCGATCTGTCCCATTGGTTATATAGATCACTCCCCTGGGATTTTTTCACACGAAAAAAATCGCACAAAAAAATCGCAGGAAAATCGCACCCATGAAAAAAATCGCACAAAAAAAATCGCAGCCCATTCAAGTCAATGGGTGTGAAAAAAAAATCGCAAAAAAAATCGCAGCTACTTGTGATTTTTTTGCGATCTGTCCCGTTGGTCATATAGATCACTCCTCTGGGATTTTTTCGCAAAAAAAATCGCACAAAAAAAATCGCAGGAAAATCGCACCTATGAAAAAAATCGCATGGAAAAAATCGCGGGTGTGCTTGGTGCCATTAAAATACATTGGCAAATCGCAGAAAAAAAATCACATCGCATTGCAATGCGATTTCGCGCGATTTTTTTCCGCTAGTGTGCTTGAGGCCTTAGACACAAATGCTTCTGGTCATTACTCACAGCTGTACCTTGCTCTAAAATTTCTAATTATTTAAAATGTATAAAAAAATGATTCATTGTTTCAGTGCTTTTTTGCTCAAATAAAACTAAACTAAATACAATATGTATAGCCTTTAATATATCAAATACAATAAACTGAATAGAACTAACTAGAAACTAAATGGCTAAACTCAATGGAAAACAACAACCTCCTGTGGTGCGACAGTAATGGCCTTAATTACAGAACAAAAGACGATGATTATAGTATGTTAGCTAAAATCCTTCAGGTCATTCGACCCGTCTCTGGTTCCAAAGGTAGAAATGTTAAATGACCCCTCTCTGGGACTTCTAGTGTTAATGGGGCCCATGATATATGGAGCATTCTTTTGGCCCATAAGACACTGGAGCATCATCCATCTGGCCCATCATACACTGGAGAATTATATGGGGTTCATTATTTATGGGGCACCATATAAGGTTTGGAGCATCATATGGGACCAATTATGTATGGAGCAATATATAGGGCTCATTATTATGTATGGTACACTATGTGGTGCCCATAATACTGTATGGAGGAATATAATGTCCGGTTTTTGAGCTATTGTAGATTTTAACATAGATATCAGTCATGTAATGTATGAAGTGAAGTATTTTTCATTGTACTATACCTATATTTCTGTGCTATATGGGAGCATGATGAATTGAGGTATGTGTTAAAGGGGCCCACTGAGACTCTTTGGCCCGGGGCACACGAAAACCGGGAGCCAGCCCAACCCCCACACAAGTTTTGCCAAATAACCCCCAATTTTCAATGCGTAACTATTATTACAAAGTAAATTAAGGTTGCCAAGCTTAAGTAATAAGAATTTATGTTGTTGGCATTGAAATGGGCACTGTAGGTGTGTTTACTGTCCTCCACTCACTGACGACTGTTATTCCCCATTGACCTGCATTGGGTTTTGTGTTTCAGTCGGACCTCCGACTTTTTCTGATAATCGGCCGATTTCGTTCGACCAGACTTTTGAGAAAGTAGGGTTTCATGAAACCTGACTCGACCCTAAAAAAGGGAAAGTCGTTCATCTCTAGTAGACAGTCTGTAAATAATTTAAAGATTCATGTGAGAAAAGTATTAGTTTAGCACCAGTGCAGAGTTTAATCAGGAATGGCAGCAAGCAGATATAAGTGCATCTGCGCCCATAGCAAGGATGGTTTTAGACAAAGTGGGGCCCTGGGCAAAAGTTTACAGTGGGACCCGAAATGCTAAAATATTGCACCATCCCACAGAAACATTGGAGTTGCATTTACATGGGCTGAGTTCAGGTCAATAAACGAATGTGTTCACAACATTAAAGTTGTTTGGCGTTTGCTTACTGGCCTCTTTATACAGGATGACAAAGAATGATGGGCTCAGTACAATAACTGGTAGATCAATCTGTATCCATACGCATCATGTTATTGGCAACACATCTGCAGTTTCCATGGGGCGATGTGCTGCTAGCAAGGATGATTTTTGATCTGGCATAAACAATCCAATCATCCAATGAATGAGCAGCATTTTGCTCGTAGGTCGTTGTTTACACCTAAGAACTTTTGTCTGTGCTGACAATATTTGTAAATGTGGATGTTACACACACATACAGAATAATTGGTCCCATATAATGTTCCATACAGTATATGATGAGTTCCACATGCTGCTCCAGTATATGATAGTACCCATATAATGTGCCATACAGTATAGGACGGTCCCCATAGAGTACAATAAGCCCCACATATTGCTCCATACAGTATAATGAGTCACATATAAAGCTCCATACAGTATATGATGGGCCCCATATATTGCTCTATCCAGAATTGGCTCCATATAATGTTCCATACAGAATAGGCCCCATATGTGCTACATATGATGCTCCATACCCTATATGATGCCCCATAAATAATGAACCCCATATGATTCTCCAATATATGATGGGCCCCATGGATGATGCTCCAGTGTCTTATGGGCCAAAATAATGCTCAATATATAATGGGCCACATTTATAATGCTCCATTGTATAATGGTCCCCGTAAATGCTGCTCCAGTGTCTTTTTCCCCCTTTTAGAATGCTCCAGTATATGATGGTCCTAATAGATGCTGCTCCAGTGTCTGATCTGCCCCATTTAGAATGCTCCAGTATATGATGGGCCCCATGGATGATGCTCCAGTGTCTTATGGGCTAACATAATGCTCCATATATAATGGGCCCCATTTATAATGCTACATTGTATAATGGTCCCCTTAAATGCTGCTCCAGTGTCTGTTTTCCCCCTTTTAGAGTGCTCCAGTATATGATGGGCCCCATGGATGCTGCTCCAGTGTCTGATCTTCCCCATTTAGAATGCTCCAGTATATGATGGGCCCATGGATGATGCTCCAGTGTCTGATCTGCCCCATTTAGAATGCTCCAGTATATGATGGGCCCCATGGATGATGCTCCAGTGTCTGATCTGCCCAATTTAGAATGCTCCAGTATATGATAGGCCCCATGGATGATGCTCCAGTGTCTTATGGGCCAAAATGATGCTCCATATATAATGGGCCCCATAATTAATGATCCAGTGTATAATGGGCCCCGTAAAAATGCTGCTCCAGTGTCTGATGTCCCCCATTTAGAATGCTCCAGTGTATGATGGGCCCTATCTATGATGCTCAAGTGTATGCTGGGCCCCAAACATAATTCCCCAGTGTATAATGCTCCCCATATATTGCTCCAAACATTAAAAAAATGAAATACCCCTCCTCGCTGTGCACTGCTCTACTCTGGACTACTTAGCGTCACCATCTTACAGCTCTCTGCACTTGGACTGTTTAGGCAGAGGGCGTACAGAAGTGACATCATCGCGCTTTCTAACCTGTATGTCACTATCAGGAAACACGGAAGACGTCACAGCGGTGGAGCATGGAGAGGTAAGTATTGAAAGTGCTGGGGCTCTGAGCAAGCAAAGGGGGCCGACTCGTGGGCGACAGCACTGGCACAGGGCCCCTCATAGTACGCTGGTGTGTCTGACGGCGAGTGGGCCCTCCCACCATCAGAGACACTTTTTTGTACTATGAGGTGCCCTGTGCTAGTGCCGTTGCCCACGAGTAGGTTTTGTAGTTCGTCCACGCTTGCAAGTGCATGTTCATTAAATGTCTAAGCATGCAACTGGTATTCAAATTTCAGATATTTTTCACTCTGCTAAAGGTCCTTCCGCATTTCTTACAGATAACCTTAGCCTCATCAATAGGATTTTTGACAAAAAAGTGCCACACTGGACTCTTCCTACTATGGTATAAATTTTCAGGGAACGCACGCTGTGCTAATTTGACCGTCTGGCCAAACTGTCCTGCAACTCAATTTGTTTTTTTAACATGTTTTTGTACTGCTACGGGCCTCCCAGATAACCGCTGCTGCAATGTCGATGCCTGCTGCGGATCCTTCTCCTCTTCTGAGCTATTGCTAGCGGCACCCTCTTCCCTCAATGGATGCCAATCCGGGTCAACGACTGGGTCATCCATCACCTCCTCTTCAATTTCATCTGCACCTTCCTCTGTGTCACCGTGTAAGGTGGTATAGTATGCAGGAACGGACACCTGAATTTCATCAGGGTCAGATTCTGGCTCAGTAGACTGCAAGGGAAATGTAGTGCTCTGGGTGAATGTGCCAGCAGAATCATCTAGCAGTGGCTGTGCATCAGTGCACTCCATCTCTGATTCATGTTGGACTGGGGAATTCAGGATTTGACTTGATAACACAGGCATGGTATGTGAAAAGAGCTCCATGGAGTAATCTGAAGTGTGGGCTGCCACATCCTTCAATTTTGGTGGGGGTGAAGCACACAAGGAAAGGTGTTGTTCCTGACCAGGAGCCTGCACTGACGACTCAGTACTTGCATTTTTTGAAACTTCAGAAGAGGAGGCGATAAAGCTGGAGACTGTTTCGGCAAAGTAAGCCAAAACCTATTCCTGATGCTCCGGCTTTAAAAGCAGTTTACCTACTCCCAGTAAAAGGAGCCTTCCAGGCCTTCTTGAGCCAGACAATGACGCCGGCTCAACACCTCCTGCCTTAGGTGCTATTTTGCTTATGGCACTACCAGCAGATGCACCACTACCACCATCAGTACCAGCAGGCCCCCCACGCCCACGTCCGTGGCCTCTTCCACCATACTTCCTCAATTTTGTGAAAATGTACCCAAAATACCAGCTGATATATGTTACTGTATCAGAAGCGTACAGCTGTATACAGTCTAGGGATAATTGTAAATATTCGTATATATTTCAGGAGGCAGACACAGACGCTCTCAGGCTCAGTATGGAATTCACCAGAATATAAAAAGTATAAAAAGGGTAATGTATTAGAAGCGTACAGCTGTATACAGTTTTGGGGTAATTGTAAATCTCCATATATTTTGCCAGAGTCAGACACAAGCTTTCACAGGCTCAGTATGGATCTCACCAGAATATAAAAAGTAGAAAAAGGGTAATGTATCAGAAGCGTACAGCTGTTTACAGTGTTGGGGTAATTTTTAATTCTCCGTATATATTTCCGGAGTAACAGACAGACTCTCACAGGCTCAGTATGGATCACACCAGAATATAATAATAACAAAAAGGGGTACTGTATCACCAGACGCCAGGTATATATAGTATAGTGAAAATATTATAAATCTACGTATATATTTCAGGAGGCAGACACTGACGCTCACATGCTCAGTATGGATTACACAAGAATACAATAAGAAGAAAAAGGGGTACTGTATCAGCAGATACCAGGGATATATAGTATTGGGAAAAAAAATTTAAATTTCCGTATACATTTCAGGAGGCAGACACTGACGCTCTCAGGCTCAGTATGGATTACACAATAATCTAAAAAGAAGGAAAAGTGGTACTGTATCAGCAGATGCCAGGTATATATAGTAGTCTGAAAATATTCTAAATCACCGTATATATTTCAGGAGGCAGACACAGACACATAAAAAGTAGAAAAAGGGGTACTGTATCAGCAGATACCAGGTATATATAGTCTAGGGAAAATGCTGGAAATCGCCGTATATATTTCAGGAGTAATACAATGATGCTCACAAGCTCAGTATGGATTACACAAGAATATAAAAAGATACGCAAGAAATAATCACACATGCGGGCAAATGTTCCAGGTGTCAATGATACACTTACAGTTGGGGGGGAGGATAACTTTCTGCCAAAAAGGGAAATGTATCCCAAGCGTACAGATGAATACAGTCTAGGGGTAATTGTAAATCTCCGTATTTATTTCCGGAGTAACAGACAGACACTCACAGGCTCTGTATGGATTAGACCAGAATATAAAAAGTAGAAAAAAGGTAATGTATTAAAAGCGTCCAGCTGTATACAGTGTTTGGGAAAGTTTAAATCTCCGTATATTTTGCCAGATTCAGACACTGGCTCTCACAGGCTCAGTATTGATCCCACCAGAATATAAAAAGTAGAAAATGGGTAATGTAGTACAAGCGGACAGCTGTATACAGGGTTGGGGAAATTGTAAATCTCTGTATTTTTTTGCCAGAGTCAGACACTGGCTCTCACAGGCTCAGTATTGATCACACCAGAATATAAAAAGTAGAAAAAGGGTAATGTATTAGAAGTGGACATCTGTATACAGGGTTGGGGAAATTGAAAATCTCTGTTTGCTTTGCCAGAGTCAGACACTGGCTCTCACAGGCTCAGTATTGATCACACCAGAATATAAAAAGTAGAAAAAGGGTAATGTATTACAAGCGGACAGCTGTATACAGGGTTGGGGAAATTCTAAATCTCTTTATATTTTGTCAGAGTCAGACACTGGCTCTCGCAGGCTCAGTATTGATCACACTAGAATATAAAAAGTAGAAAAAGGTAATGTATTATAAGCGGACAGCTGTATACAGGGTTGTGGAAATTGAAAATCGCCGCATATTTTGCCAGAGTCAGACACTGGCTCTCACAGGCTCAGTATGGATCACACCAGAATATAAAAAGTTGGTGGGTGGAGGAGGGGTGGGACAGCCCAGATAGGGAGGTGAAAAAATGGCTTATGTTGAGGTGTATAATGGACATAAAGCAGCTGCAAATAGAGGAATTGGAGAAGTGCGAGAAAGAGGAGGACAAAGCGAGCCATTTTGCTGGCAACCTATGTGTCATCAGGGGAAGGAGGTACAAAATCCTTTGCAACCCATGCATGGTTTATTTTAATGAAGGTTATATCATCAACATTTTGCATCGACAGATGGGTCCTTCTTTCTGTCAGGATTGATCCAGCGGCACTGAAGACTCTTTCTGATAGCACACTACCAGCAGGGCAAGTGAGCTTCTGTAAGGCATATTGTGCCAATTCAGGCCAGGTGTCCAGTTTACAGGCCCAGTAGTCAAAGGGGAATGACCTGTGAGGGAGAACATCGATAGGGGAGGAGAAGTAATTTTTAAACATTGTTGACAACTGCTGTCTCCTGTCTGTTGCTATAGATTCACTATTACCAGGCGTGTAAGCTGTCCTGGAGAAATCAGTCCACAACATGGTCATGAAACCCCTGTCTCCAATGCCACTTCGGCAGTGCGCATCACGAACACCTCTTCCTTTTGGCCCAGTACAGCTCGTGGTAGAACCTGCACCGCTGCTGTTTGCTTAGAATGCCTCTAACAAGCGGTTTACCAGAGTTGCTTGTGTGTTGGCCAATATTAGCTCTAGGTTCTCCTGTGGCATGATGTTCTGTAATTTGCCTTTATAGCGTGGATCGAGGATGCTGGTCAACCAGTAGTCGTCACCCTTCATAATTTTGGCAATGCGGGGGTCCCTTTTTAGGATCCGCAAGACATAATCACACATGTGGGCCAATGTTCCAGGTGTCAGTGATGCACTGCCAGTGGTGGGTGGAGGAGCACTTTCTGCCAAAGCCACATTTCTCCAGTCACGCACAAACCCTGTACCTGAACTTGGCAAGCCAACATTTTCTCTTGACCCCTGAGAAGCATCCTCCTCCACAAAATAATCATCCCCCTCATCCTCATCCTCCTCCTCCACCTCGTCCAGGACAGTTCCCTGAGCAGACAATGGCTGACTGTCATCAAGGCTTCCCTCTTCCTCCTCTTCCTCCTCCGCTGCAGATGCCTGATCCTTAATGTGCATCAAAGTTTGCATGAGCAGATGCATAAGTGGGATGCTCATGCTTATGATGGCGTCGTCTGCGCTTACCAGCCGTGTGCATTCCTCAAAACACTGAAGGACTTTACAGAGGTCTTTCAGCTTTGACCACTGCACACCCGACAACTCCATGTCTGCCCTCAAACTGCCTGCCCGTGTATCCTCCCACAAATGCATTACAGCCTGCCTCTGATCGCACAGCCTCTCAACCATGTGCATGGTGGAGTTCTACTTTGTAGCAATGTCTATGATTAGGCGGTGCTTGGGGAAGTGGAGCGATATCTGCAGCATTTGCATACGACTGGAGTCTACGGGCGAGCGACTGATGTGTAAGCACAGTCTTTGCACTTTATGGAGCAGGGTTGTTAACACCGCATAATAATTTAAGAAGCACTGCACCACCAGGTTCAAGGTGTCAGCCAGGCAAGGTATGTGTCTGAGTTATGCCAGGGCTGTGGCCGCCACAAAATTACGGCCGTTATCACTGACAACCTTGTCTGGCTCAAGATGTATACTGCCCAGCCATTACTCAGTTTCTCGCTGCAAGTAGTCGGCCAGTACCTCCGCTGTTTGTCTGTTGTCGCCCAAAGACATCATTTTTAAAAAGCCTGCTGACGCTTACCACTAGCTGTTCGATAGTGGGACACCTCATGTGCAGCACTGGCAGTTGCGAATGGAGTGCTCGTGCGACTGCGCTCTGTTGACGAGCTTTCGCTTCTGGAGGAGGAGGGTCAAACGCCTACAGCCAACTGTTGCCTATACCATGGGCTAGGCAGCACTGTCCCACCGCCGCTGTCCCCTGTGGACCCTGCATCCACCACATTAACCCAGTGTGCATTGATGGACACGAAACGGCCCTGGCCATGCATTCTGGCCCCTGCATCTGTTGTGAGGTGCACCTTTCCACTCACTGATTGTTTGAGTGCATGAACAATGCGGTCTTTCACATGCAGGTGGAGGGCAGGGATGGCTTTTGTAGAAAAGAAGGGGCGACTGGGTAGGTCATAGCGTGGGACAGCGTAGGCCATGAGGTATCTGAACGCTGGGCTTTCAACCAAACGGAAGGGCATCATCTCTAATGAGATCAGTTTGGCAATGTAGGCGTTCAAACCCAGTGTACGTGGATGAGAGGCTGAGTACTTTCTTGTCCTACTCAGAGTGTCTGGTAGGGTGAACTGGACTTTAGAGCTGCATATGGTGGAACTATCGGTGGACATGATGGACTGAGAGGGGGTTGGTGATGGTGATGGTGGTGGTGGTGGTGATGGTCTAGATGCCGTCTTTCGTTGCAAAAACATTGTGATTCCCTGACTGCTTTGGCCTTGCGACGACACCTCAACATTTCTTGCTGGTGGTGTGCCAACCGGTGGGCTTACAGTGGGGGAAGCGATGGAGCATTGCTGGTATTCAAATTTCTGAGATTTTTCCCTTGGCTAAAGGTCCTTCAGCACTTCTTACAGATAACCTTTGCCTCATCAATAGGATTTTGGTTAAAAAAGTGCCACACTGGACTCTTCCTACTATAAGATAAATTTTCGGATCCTCCTCCTCTTCTGAGCTATTGCTAGCGGCACCCTCTTCCCCCACTGGATGCCAATCAGAGTCAACAACTGGGTCATTAATCACCTCCTCTTCAATTTCATCTGCACCTTCCTCTGTGTCACCGTGTAAGCTGGTATAGTATGCAGGAAGGGGCACCTGAGTTTCATCACAGTCACATTCTGGCTCAGTAGACTGCGAGGGCAATGTAGTGCTCTGGTTGAATGTACCAGCTGAATCATATAGCAGTGGCTGTTCATTTATTGCACTCCATGTCAGATTCATGTTGGACTGGGGAATTCAGGATTTGACTTGATAACCCAGGCATGGTATGTGAAAAGAGCTCCATGGAGTAATCTGAAGTGTGGCCTGCCTCATCCTTCCATATTGGTGGGGGTGAAGGACACAAGGAAAGGGGTTGTTCCTGACCAGAAGCCTGCACTGACAACTCAGTGCTTGTAGTTTTTGAACCTTCAGAAGAGGAGGCGATAGAGCTGGAGGCTGTTTCGGCAATGTAAGCCAAAACCTGTTCCTGATGCTCCGGCTTTAAAAGCGATTTATGTAGTCTCAGAAAAGGGAGCCTTCCAGGCCTTCTGGAGCCAGACTGTGTCGCAGGCTCAATTCCTCCTGCCTTAGGTGCTATTGCGCTTTTGGCACTACCAGCAGATGCACCACCATCAGTACCACGTGGCCCCCCATGGCCACGTCCGCAGCCTCTTCCACCATACTTCCTCATGTTTGTGAAAATGTAGCCAAAATACCAGCAGCTATATGGTACTGTATCAGAAGCGTACAGCTGTTTACGGTGAGGGTGAAAAATCTTAAGCACCGTATATATTTGCGGAGTAACAGACACAGACTCTAACAGGCTCATTATGGATTACACCAGAATATAAAAAGAAAAAAAGTTTACTGTATCAGAAGCGTACAGCCGTATACAGTGCTGTGTTAATTTTAAATCTCCGTATATATTTCAGGAGTAACACACACGGTCACAGGCTTAGTATAGATAACACCAGAATATGAAAAGCAGAAAAAGTGTACTGTATCAGTAGCCTACAGCTGTATACAGTGTTGGTGTAATTTTAAATGTCTGTATATATTTCAGGAGTAACACACACGGTCACAGGCTCAGTATGGAGTAGACCAGAATATGAAAAGCATAAAAAGTGTACAGTATCAGTAGCATACAGCTGTATACAGTTTTGGGGTAATTTTAAATCTACGTATATATTTGAGGAGTAACACACACGCTCACAGGCTCAGTATGGATTAAACCAGAATATGAAAAGCCGAAAAAGTGTACTGTCTGTATCAGTAGCGTATAGCTGTATACAGTGTTGGGGTAATTTTAAATCTCCGTATATACTCGTATTTCAGGAGTAACACACAGACGCTCACTGGGTCAGTATGTAGTAGACCAGAATATGAAAAGCATAAAAAGTGTACTATATCAGTAGCGTACAGCTGTATACAGTGGTGGGGTAATTTTAAATCTCCGAATAAATTGCAGGAGTAACACACAGACGCTCACAGGCTCAGTATGGAGTAGACCAGAATATGAAAAGCTGAAAAGTGTACTGTCTGTTTCAGTAGCGCATAGCTGTATACAGTGTTGGGGTAATTTTAAATCTCTGTATATATTTCAGGAGTAACATTCACGGTCACAGACTCAGTATGGATAACAACAGAATATGAAAGGCAGAAAAAGTGTACTGTATCACTAGCGTACAGCTATATATAGTGTTGGGGTAATTTTAAATCTCCGTATATATTTCAGGACTCAGAGTAAAACACATGCTCACAGGCTCAGTATGGATTACACCAGAAGATGAAAAGCAGAAAAAGTGTACTGTACCAGTAGCGTACAGTTGTATACAGTGTTGGGGTAATTTTAAATCTCTGTATATATTTCAGGAATAACACACACGCTCACAGGCTCAGTGTAGAGTAAACCAGAATATGAAAAGCATAAAAAGTATATTGTATCAGTAGCGTACAGCTGTATACAGTGTTGGGGTAATTTTAAATCTCTGTATATATTTCAGGAGTAACACACACACTCACAGGCTCAGTATGGAGATGACCAGAATATGAAAAGCATAAAAAGTGCACTGTATCAGTAGCGTACAGCTGTATACAGTGTTGGGGTAATATTAAATCTCCGTATATATTTGAGGAGTAACACACACGCTCACAGGCTCAGTATGGATTACACCAGAATATGAAAAGCAGAAAAAGTGTACTGTATCAGTAGCGTACAGATGTATACAGTGTTGTGGTAATTTGAAATCTCCGTATATATTTTAGGAGTAACACACACACGCTCTCTTAGTATGGATTTGACCGTAATACACAAGCCAGAAAAATGATACTGTATCAGAAGATGCCAGCTGTATACGGTTTTGGGGAAAATTGAAATCTCCGTATATATTTCCGGAGTCACACAGATAGTCAGCATGTATTTGTCCGTGATACCAGCCGATACAAGATAGTGTACAGCTCTATACGGTGTTGGAAAAAATGAACGCTCGGTAACTGTGCAGAAAAAAAGAATAAAAGTATTAGTGTTGTGTAGGTGCTGTGTTAAAAAGCACTCTGCAAAGCAGTGTACACACAGCAATACAGGTAGCAGGCAACCTAATAATCAGCTCTGCTGCTGCACACAAGAAATTCCTCCCCTGTCACTAGCAGGCAGCCTGATAATCAGCTCTGCTGCTCCACTCAAGAAATTCCTCCCCTCTCACTGGCAAGCAGCCTAATAATCAGCTCTGCTGCTCACACAAGCAATTCCTCCCCTGTCACTGGCAGGCAGCCTAAGAACCAACGCTGCTGCACACAACAAAATCCTCCCCCTCACTGCACACTAACTGTACAGCTAATCGCTATCAGCACAAGCACAGAATTATTGTTTTTTTCCTGCCTAACGCTCTCCCTACTGAGAACCAGCATCAGCAACCTCTCCCTACGCTAAGATCAGCAGAAGTAAAATGGCGGTCGGCGGTGAGGGCTTTTATAGGCGCTGTGATGCCACACAAAGCAAGTCAATCACTGCAATGCCCTTCTCTAAGATGGTGCTGGCCGCTGCCCATGTCATCGCGTTGCCCACAGTCTGCGTCCTTGCTCATTGGCTGAGAAATGGCCCTTCAAGCATTATAGGAAAATCGACTTTGGTGTTCGTGTCGCCGAACGCATGGCCGACCTCACGCTATGGTCGGGTTTCGCTCGGTGAAACCCGACTTTGGCAAAAGTCGGTCTATTTTTAATCTGACCGAACTGTTTTGCTCAACTCATTTGTCTACCACTCCCATTTTCAATGTGTGTCAACCCTAGTGCAATAGTAAAACACAATGCAACTTGGGGATTTTTCTGTCCAAATGCAAAGAAACTGTGCTCGCTGTCCTCCTTTCCTTACCTTGTAAAACATAAAATTACATTGCTTGGCCCAACATTTTTTATTGGCTGTAATAGTACCCCTGATTGTCTCTGCTAGACTCTGTGATGTGATAAAGATGTAGCCAAATTGAAATTTACAAATAAGGGGTCATCTTGATACAGTTTCTCAGACAGTTATTGTTAGGCATCGGGATTCTCCCGCTGTGCAGGATAGATCTCAAGCCTTGTCTGCTTCAGTGGTTTCCCATTCAGGTCTAGCCGCTGTGAGTCCTGCTCAGAATAAGCTTCGGTCCTCTCATTTTGCTCAGGCTCGTGTTGTGCGTTTGGTTGCTGCTGGCTCTTCAGCCAAGTCTTTAGTAAACAGTGGCATACAGGTGCACTCTTGCACCTGTCCAGAGATCACTATACTGAGCATGTCCGTGATGTGGTGTCATCTTATTGGTGGTTGGACGTTAGCTGCTCTGGCAATGTGGCAGCTCTAGACTGGCCCGCTATCGACGACTCGGCAGACTGGGCATGAGTCTTTGGGGTGGAGCCAAGAGTATAAAAGCCTCTAAATGGCGCATGTGGGCTCGCTAGTGTCATTCATATTTGGTGTGTGTGGATACTCTACCACTCTGTCTGCACATTTGTGTACTTCTGTCTGTGCTATGACTATACACGTTGGTAGGCAGTCTGCACACTTATGTGGTTCCATACCCATGGTTCAACACCTGAGACTATAGTCTGCTACATGCTTTGGGTGCTGGTTAGGCACAAGTTCTATAGCGTCAGGACTGGGGTAACTACCGCTTGACTTAGCATCTGTTCTGTTCACGTGCGTTATTGGCACAGTTCAGTTACAGAGCAAGTTCAACCCTTATCCTCCACTCAGTTTAGGCAATTGGGTATTGCACCTAGCGTCATTAGAGTCATACAGTGCCACACAAAAGGTTGATACATAAAATGAGAACAATGGGGATAGGGGAAAATATGTGTCAGTGGGTTAAAACTGGCTCATGGATAGAAAACAAAGGGTGGTTATTAATGGGGCACACTCAGACTGGGTCACGGTTAGCAGTGGGGTACCACAGGGGTCAGTATTGGGGCCGCTTCTCTTTAACATATTTATTAATGACCTTGTAGGGGGCATACAGAGTAGTATTTCAATATTTGCAGATGACACTAAACTCTGCAGGGTAATAAATACAGAGGAGGATAATTTTATATTACAGGAAGATTTATGTAAACTAGAAGCTTGGGCTGATAAATGGCAAATGAGCTTTAATGGGGATAAATGTAAGGTCATGCACTTTGGGTAGAACAAATAAGATGTATAATTATGTGCTTAATTGTAAAACACTGGGCAAAACTGTCACTGAAAAAGACCTGGGTGAATAGGTGGACGACAAACTCACATTTAGTGGCCAATGTCAGGCAGCTGCTGCCAAGGCAAATAAAATAATGGGATGCATTAAAAGAGGCATAGATGCTCATGAGGAGAACATAATTTTATCTCTATACAAGTCACTGGTGCGACCACACTTAGAATACTGTGTGCAGTTCTGGTCTCCGGGTGTATAAGAAAGACATAGCTGAACTGGAGCGGGTGCAGAGAAGAGCGACCAAGGTTATTAGAGAACTGGGTGGTCTGCAATATCAAGACAGGTTATTACACTTGGGGTTATTTAGTTTGGAAAAACGAAGGCTTAGGGGTGATCTTATTACAATGTATAAATATATGAGGGGACAGTACAAAGACCTTTCTAATGATCTTTTTACTCTTAGACCTGTGACGGGGACAAGGGGGCATCCTCTACGTCTGGAGGAAAGAAGGTTTAGCCATAATCACAGATGCAGATTCTTTACTGTAAGAGCACTGAGACTATGGAACTCTCTGCCGTCTAATGTTGTAATGAGTGATTCAAGATTAGGACTGGATGCCTTTCTTGAAAAGTATAATATTACAGGCTATTTCACTAGTTTCCTAGATACTGCGTTGATCCAGGGAGCTAGTCTGATTGCCGTATGTGGAGTCGGGAAGGAATTTTTTTCCCCAATGTGAAGCTTATTGTTTGCCACTTGGGATTTTTTTTTGCCTTCCTCTGGATCAACATGTTAGGGCAGGTTAGGATAGGATATGGGTTGAACTAGATGGACTTAAAGTCTTCCTTCAACCTTAATAACTATGTTACTCTTGACCTTGCATCTGTTTCGCTCAAGTGTGCTATTAACATGGTTCAGTTACAGAGCAAGTTTACCCACATGCTAGCCTTCAGGTGACGTGTTCAAGGTACAGCATTTGGTATTCTTTAGTGCAGTACCTCTCTGTAAAGTAATGGGGATTGGTACTCTGTATTCCTTTCACTCTGTGTGACATTAACACATTGTGCTCAAGGAATAATTCGCTGTTCGGTTCCCTCTTTGCTCACACTAGCAGCCGATTCATCTCTGCATGGTGGATCCCGGGTTGCAATTGTACTTTATTTATATTTTTATTTAGTGCAATCCTCCAACCCTAACAGTTGTCTCACTTTGTAGATGAAGATACATTAACAATGCAAAAACCATTGACTGATCTAAAGTTTGATATCAGATTACACTTTTCAGTTACTTGATACTATAATGCTGGGTTCTCTGCATTATTTTAACTATGACTACATATGTAGAAACAGGCCAATATGGAAGTTTGCCTGGCCACTCCTGATATCATTGGCCCTCTTTTTGACACTTAAACAGTGTGTGAAATGGCCTCAATCATTTTTTTGCTGATCCACATGAGTTGAAATGCAAATTGTTTGAATTCGCTGGAACCTGCAAATCCGCAGATTGATTTTGTCATCTTAAATCCATATGTACGCATTGAGTACTTGGTGAGTTTTTACCCCAGTATTTGTAAGCCAAAACCAGGAGTGGAACAGTCAGAGGAAAAGCATATTAGAAACATTTGCTCCTCTTCTGCATTTATCACCCACTCTTGGTTTTGGCCTACAAATACTGGGGTAAAAAATCTCTCCAAATACTGAATGTGTGCATGTGGCTTTAGTATGAAAGCATCCTCCAAGAGCAACTTCTTCCAACAATCCAAAAGCAATTTGGTAATGAACAATGCTTTTTCCAGCATGATGGAGTACCATGTCACAAGGCAAAAGTGAGAGCTAATAGGCTTTCATTGAGAACCAGTAAACTATTTACAAAAAGTGTGGACAACCAAAAAAAAAAAAACTGCAATAAAGTCTGAGCACTAATTTTGCAAGAATTAGTTGCCATCACTCTGGATTTAGCCCTGAAATTGATATCCAGCATGCCAAGACAAATTGTACATGTGTTTAGAAATATAGATCAACACTGTAAATATTATTGTTTTTGCATGGACCTGATGTAATTGTTGATAAAAGCTTTAAAACTTTTGAAATAATTATATTTTAGTAACCATAGAATCATCTGACTAAAAGGTCTAAAAACAATAAAGCAGGAAACTTTGTTAAAACCAAATTTGTATCAGTGTCCAAACTATTGGCCAGGACTGTAGTTCTTAAAAACATGTGTTCCTCTCCACATTATGAAAACAAGAATACTGATAAAATACATGAATATATAAATCTCAGGTACTTTTTAAATGTAATTATATTTTCATGTGCTATGGAAAAATTAACTAAGACAAAACAATTTATGATTGAAAGTCAAGTTCACATTTTTAGTGTATGTTCACAATGCATCTTTTTTCAGCAGTCAAAAATAAAAGACGAAGTTGCTTCAATAATCATTACTTTTTATGTTTTGAAGACCTGAATCACCTTTTTTCATTTTTTTAGAGTGCTTTTTGTATGTTTTTCCCTCCAGTTTGTTTTTTTAATTTTATTACTTCGATTCTTGGGTATTTTTTTCCAGACTTTTTTTTATTCCACTAAACAATTTAGAAAAATCTTTTACGCCAAAATGCTGTCAAAATTCATGTCTTTTGAAGGTCTGAGCTTATACAGTATAAGGAGCTCCAAAGCCTGAACATAAGAACAGTAATTCGAAAGGAACAGATCCATACTTTTTAGCATTTTTTTGTGCTTTTTCTAGTGTTAAAAAAAAAATAGTGGAAAAAGGTGCAACGTGAGCATACCCACAGCTCTGCCTCATTGAATCCTTAAGATTTATATATCACAAGAACTGAGGAGCCTCATATAAGTGGTCAATTGCACACATGCGCTCCTATGAGCCTAAATGCTCTGAGAAATAACTAATATGTAATTTTGTATTATGTATAAGCAAATCGCATGTTCATTCAGACAAATATGATGGAATGCTTTAGTTACAAATTAATTTGCTTGTAATTGCTGGGGAAGAGATTTTTCATGAGAACCTAAAAGCTTCATTTCGCCCCACTGTGATACAATGTCATAAGCTGCTTATTATCATTCATTTGTTGTATAATTATCATCAACTGGATTATTAGGGGTATTAACATACTATACAAATCATTTTTTAAGATTGCATGTCTAACTCCCTAAGGGTTTTTTTTGTGAGGCCAGCTTAGCTCTGAAATACAGCAAATGTTTATTACATAGACCATTATTGTACAGTCCTCATGAGCCTTATTTCCTGACTTATGACAAAATAAGTGTTTCAGAGCATATCTATTAGTTTTTGTTTGAAGCACAAGAGGCAGACAAATCTCTAGCATTGTGTACTTATCCATGTATCTGAAAAACTGATTAGAACATTAGAACATCTTTATTTTCTGGAGAGAGCAGAAAAGGTCAAATGTGTACAATATGTTCTGTAGCACTGTACCAACAGATTCCTTGTAGTTAATGTGTGAGCCACTTGTCAAATGCAGCTGTTGCCTATTTTCCCTGCCATTTAAATTTTCTTTTCTGTTCATTCTCTCCTCTTGTTTAGTTTTTGCTGAATTTACTATTTCTTCTATTTGTTCAATGCACAAGAAACATGTTCTGTCTCCTTAACATAATGAAGTGTTCACAACTAAGCAGTACATTTCTGTGATTAAGAATATTAAAGTAGCTGATTGTAAAAACAGTGTTTTTTTAAAGAATAAATTAGTGTTCATCTAGTTAAATGAATAGACCTGCAATATCAGACACAACGTTTAAACTACGTTGACATTCACTTGAAAAAGCACACAAGAAACGCGCGTTGGGTCTGTCTCTGGTGGGCGCACACAGTCTCCTATAACCATGGCTAATCACTTCTTCTGTATGGCACTTTTATGTGCACAGTCACTTTATTTATGGAAACATTGCCTTACTGTTCATGCCATCCATGTTTTTCCCTCTTTATTCTCCCATTTTGGGATCTATTATATAAGGGATATGGTCCAAATACAAACCCATATTTATCGACTCAATTAATTTACTATGTGGTTGTGCTTTTCCACATATTACTATGGTTTCCTCTTTTTGTGACCTCTTTATAGTTCTGTTGATTTTGTACTTTTATTATTAGTTTACAATAAAATATTGGTTTTATTATTTCTATATGTCAGTGGTTTTTGTTTACTCCAGTTCTATTTGAGTGCAAATGTATCTTTGGAAGTGTTCCACTGTTTATTTGTTTATTGGATTTACTTAAGGGGGATATACATTATTGATCCTCGCACCATATTGAATGTGATTTTGAACATTCTGATACTGACAACTAGAGTTGAGCGAAACAGGTCGGTCAGATTCAAAAGTTGCTGACTTTCGCCAAAGTCGGGTATCGCCGAGCGAAACCCGACCATAGCTTGAAGTCGGCCATGCGGTCGTCGACCCGAACGCCAAAGTTGGTTTTCCCATAATGCTTGCAGGCGCCTTTTTTCAGCCAATGAGCAAGGACGTACACTTTGAGCAACGAGATGACATGGGCAGTGGCCACCACCATCATAGAGAAGGGCATTGCAGTGATTGGCTTGCTTTGGGGGGTGTCATAGTGTCTATAAAAGCCCTGAGCGCCGACCGCCATTTTAATTCTGCCAATCTTAACAGTAGGGAGAGGTTGCTGACGCTGTTTATCAGTAGGGAGAGAGTTAGGACTGGAAAGAGAAGTTCTTATGTGCTTGGCTGATAGCAATTGTGCTGTACAGTTAGTATGCAGTGACAGGGAAGGATTTTCTTGTGTGCAGCAGCGCTGGTTATTAAGCTGCCTGCCAGTGACAGGGGAGGAATTTCTTGAGTGCAGTAGCGCTGGTTAATAGGCTGCCTGCTAGCTGTATTGCTGTGTGTAGACTTCTTTCTACATAGCACTAATGTTTTTATTCTTTTTTTCTGCACAGTTTCCGAGCGTTCATTTTTTCCCACACCGCATAGAGCTGTACGCTCCTCACACACTACAGTGTACCGGCTGGTATCACGGACAAATACTGACTATCTGTGTGTGACTCCGGAAATATATACAAAGATTTACAATTACCCCTGCACTGTATACAGCTGTACGCTTCTGATACAGTATCCTTTTTATGCTTTTTATATTCTGGTCTAATCCATACTGAGCCTGTGAGCGTCTGTGTCTGACTCCGGAAATATATACGGAGATTTACAATTACCCCTAGACTGTATACAGCTCTTCGCTTCTGATACAGTACCCTTTTTCTGCTTTTTATATTCTGGTCTAATCCATACTGAGCCTGTGAGCGTCTGTGTGTGACTCCGGAAATATATACAGAGATTTACAATTTTCCCCTTCACCGTATTCAGCTGTACGCTTCTGACACAGTACCATATATCTGCTGGTATTTTTGGTACATTTTCCCAAACATGAGGAAGTATAGTGGAAGAGGCTGCGGACAAGAGCGGGGGGGGGCAGCTGGTACTGATGGTGGTGGTGGTGCTTCTGCTGGTAGTGCCAAAAGCACAATAGCACCTAGGCAGGAGGTGTTGAGCCTGGAAGGCTCCCTTTACTGGGAATAGGTAAAACGCTTTTAAAGACGGAGCATCAGGAACAGGTTTTGGCTTGGTGTTGAGCCTGGAAGGCTCCCTTTACTGGGAATAGGTAAACCGCTTTTAAAGACGGAGCATCAGGAACAGGTTTTGGCTTACATTGCCGAAACTGCCTCCAGCTCTATCGCCTCCTCTTCTGAAGTTTCAAAAAATGCAAGCACTGAGTCGTCAGTGCAGGCTCCTGGTCAGGAACAACACCATTCCTTGTGTCCTTCACCCCCACCAAAAGTGAAGGATGCGGCAGGCCACACTTCAGATTACTCCATGGAGCTCTTTTCACATACCATGCTTGGGTTATCAAGTCAAATCCTGAATTCCCCAGTCCAGGATGAATCTGACAAGGAGTGCACTGATGCACAGCCACTGCTATATGATTCTGCCGGTACATTGACCCAGATAACTACATTTCCCTCGCAGTCTACTGAGCCAGAATCTGACCCTGATGAAACTCAGGTGCCCCTTCCCACATACTATACCACCTTACATGGTGACACAGAGGTAGGTGCAGATGAAATTGAAGAGGAGGTGATGGATGACCCAGTTGATGACCCGGATTGGCATCCATTGGGGGAAGAGGATGCAGCTGGCAATAGCTCAGAAGAGAAGAAGGATCCGCAGCACAACCTCAAAACCTCAGGTAGCACATGTGCACCTGCTCCGACTGAAGGTAGCCAGCAACGTTACATCGCTTTCCCCACTGTAAGCCCATTTGTTAGCACACCACCAGCAAGAAATTTTAAGGTGTCGTCGCAAGGCAAAAGCAGTCAGGGAATCACAATGTTTTTGCAACCAAAGACTGATTCTAAGCCATCACCACCACCATCACCATTTGACCCTCCTCCTCCAGAAGCAAAAGCTCGTCAACAGAGCGCAGTCTCATGAGCACTCCATCCGCAGCTGCCAGTGTTGCACACTAGGTGTCCCACTATCGAACAGCTAGTGGTAAGCGTCAGCAGGCTGTTTTAAAATGATGTCTTTGGGTGACAACAGACACAACCGTGGAGGTACTGGCCGACTACTTGCAGCGAGAAACTGAGTCATGGCTGGACAGTCTACATCTTGAGCCAGGCAAGGTAGTCAGTGGAAGCGGCTGTAATTTTGTGGCGGCCATAGCCCTGGCAAAACTCAGACACAATCCTTGCCGGGCTCACACATTAAACCTGGTGGTGCATTGCTTCCTAAGTAATTATCCAGAGTTAACAGCCCTGCTCCATAAGGTGAGAAGACTGTGCTTGCACATCTGTTGCTCACCCATACACTCCAGTCGTATGCAGAGTCTGCAGCGATCGCTCCACCTCCCCAAGCAACGCCTAATCATAGACGTTGCAATAAGGTGGAACTCCACCATGCACATGGTTGAGAGGCTGTGGGAACAGAGGCAGGCTGTAATGCATTTGTGGGAGGATACACGGGCAGGCAGTTTGAGGGCAGACATGGAGTTGTCGGGTGTGCAGTGGTCAAAGCTGAAAGACCTCTGTAAAGTCCTTCAGTGTTTTGAGGAATGCACACGGCTGGTAAGCGCAGACGACGCCATCATAAGCATGAGCATCCCACTTATGTGTCTGCGCATGCAAACTTTGACGCCCATTAAGGATCAGGTGTCTGCAGCGGAGGAGGAAGAGGAGGAGGAGGGGGGAAGCATTGATGACAGTCAGCCATTGTCTGCTCAGGGAACTATCCTGAATGAGGTGGGGAAGAAGAGGAAGAGGAGGAGGAGGATTAGGGGGTGATTATTTTGTCGAGGAGGATGCTTCTTAGGGGGCTAGAGAAAATGTTGGCTTGCCAAGGTCAGGTACAGGTTTTGTGCGTGACTGGAGGGATGTGGATTTGGCAGAAAGTGCTCCTCCATCCTCCACTAGCAGTGCATCATTGACACCTGGAACATTGGCCCACATGTGTGATTATGTCTTGCGATCCTAAAAAGGGACCCCAAAATTGCCAAAATTATGAAAGATGGCGACCACTGTTTGGCCAGCATCCTCGATCCACGCTCTAAAGGCAAATTACAGAACATCATGCCACAGGAGAACCTAGAGTTAATATTGGCGAACAAACAAACAACTCTGGTAAACCATTTGTTAGAGGCATTCCCAGCACACAGCAGCGGTGCAGGTTCTACCACGAGCCGTACTGGGCCAAGTAGAAGAGTGTTGTGAATATGCTAGAGGCGGCTTCTGAGCTGGGGCTCCCTCCGGTGGTTGCTGGGGTAATGAACTGATTAATGAATGGCCTTCAGCTGGCGCTGAATGGTAGGATATAAGTTGCCTGATTTCCCAGCAGCCTTGCCGGTTAGCAATTGTTCTTCTGTTCTTGCTTGAAGCACTGCTAGTTTCCTGCTCTCCTTCAGATAAGTGTTTGCTGTTTTTTTTTTTTCTCTGTTTGATTTTGTCTGCTGGTTTGCTGCCTGCAGTGGACTGCAGCCTGTCCCCTTTTGGGGGTCTGGCGCTGCAATTGTGCTCCGTTTGTGTCTGCACTTTTGCTTTGCTCTTTTGTTACTTTTAATTTGGTGAATAGCGTTTTGTTACACCAGAGATCTGATTTAGGTGGAAGAGGTCGAGTGATCTCAGTTTTTTTGGCAATCAGACGTGTTGGTATTTTTGTTATGGTTTTTGTTGGATTGCAGTCAGAATTCTTTCCTGTACTTTTCTGTCTAGACAGATTGGGCCCCAGCGTTTGCTCATTCTATTTTCTGTCTGTGTCCGAGCTTTCTTCTTGTCTAACCGCCATTATATGGCTTCCTATTTTCTTTGGGGATCTGCTCCAGGGCAGATAGCTTTCATCTTTCTGCCTTTAGGTGTAGTTATCTCTCAGGCTGTGACGAGGCGTCTAGAATCAACGTAGGAACGCTACACGGCTACCTCTAGTTGTGTGGTTAGTTCAGGTTACTGCAATCCAATAGGTTCCAGCCTCTCTGGTGTATTACTGCTTTTGCTATTTTTTGCCATTTCTCCTCAGTTACCGAAACATAACAGTATAACCTGCTCAAACTGAAAATTATATGGTACTCAACAGAAGGGAAAAATAGTAAAAAAGGAAAAAGAAAAAAAGGAGTTGTCAGAATTTTTTTTTCTGTTTGTTGCATTTTTTCCCTCTTTTTCTCTGGGTGCTGAGGAGGAATTTTTTATTTTTTTTTCTCTCAATGGAGTTTGCACAGTTGTCTGGCCGTGTGGATCAGCTTGCCACTGAGGTTCGGAGTATTGCTACCTATATTGCTGGGTTGCCAGTTGTGGAACCTAGGATCCCCATGCCAGATTTGTTTTTGGGGGATCGATCTAAATTTCTGAATTTCAAAAATAACTGTAAGTTCTTTTTTGCCTTAAGGCCTAAGTCCTCAGAGAACGCGGCACAGCAGGTTCAAATTGTCATCTCTCTGCTGCGCGGCGACCCTCAGTATTGGGCTTTTTCCCTGACACATGGGGATCCTGTTTTGAATGATATTGATGTATTTTTTCAGGCTCTGGGGTTAATGTACGATGAACCTAATGTCACTGATCAAGCTGAAAAGACCTTTTTGGCATTAAATCAGGGTCTTGTAGACGCTGAGTTGTACTGTCAGAAATTTCGAAAGTGGGCAGTCCTGACCAAATGGAATGATCATGCTTTGGCAGCCCTTTTTCGAAAGGGTCTGTCAGAAAAAGTAAAGGACGTTATGGTGGGATTCCCTGTTCCTTGTGGTCTCAATGATTCTATGTCTTTGGCTATTCAAATTGACAGACGTTTGAATGAGCGCAGAGGTATGCGTGAGATGGTGTTGCCTTGTGAGTCAGCTCCTGAGCCCATGCAGTGTGATGGAGTGACTTCTGGGGCTCAGCGTCATGAGTTTCGTAAGCGCAATGGGTTATGTTTCTACTGTGGTGACGCTTCCCATGCTATTTCTGTCTGCCCTAAGCGAGGAAGACGTTTTGCACGCTCAGTTGTCTTGGGTTGTGTTCAGACTAAATTTCTGTTGACTGTTACCCTGATTTGCTCCCTGTCCACATTTTCTGCTCAGGCTTTTGTTGATTCAGGAGCAGCTATTAACCTGATGGATTTTGACTTTGCCAAACTTTGTGGGTTTCCCATGATACCCCTGCGGAAGTCTATTCCCCTAATGGGCATTGATTCTACCCCTTTGGCGGAGAATAAACCCCAGTTTTCTACTCAGGTGATAATGAGGGTTGAACCAGATCATCAGGAGAGTCGCAAATTTCTGGTGCTGCATAATCTGCATGACATTATTGTGCTAGGTTTCCCTTGGTTACAGTCTCATAATCCTGTTTTGGATTGGAAATCTGTGTCTGTGACCAGTTGGGGCTGCCAATGTGTTAATACTGACACTCCTGTTTTTTCTGCCTCTCCCAGTCTCAGGATGTCCCTGACTTGTTGACTGATTTTTCTGATGTGTTTAGTGAAAGTAAGTCTGCATCCTTGCCCCCTCACAGGAGCTACGATTGCGCTATTGAATTAGTGCCTGGTGGTAAATTTCCTAAAGGTCGCCTTTTTAATTTATCTGTACCTGAACACGATGCTATGCGATCTTATATCAAGGAGTCATTAGAGAAGTGTCATATCAGACCATCCTCTTCACCCTTGGGCGCCGTTTTTTTTTCTTTGTGGCCAAAAAGGATGGTTCATTGAGGCCGTGTATTAATTATCACCTCCTGAATAAGATCACATTTAAATATCAATATCCGTTACCTTTGATTTCTGACCTATTTTCCAGAGTGAAGAGTGCTAGTTGGTTTACCAAGCTTGATCTCAGGGGGGCGTATAACCTTATTTGCATTAAGCACGGGGATGAATGGAAGACGGAGTTTAATACCCCAGAGCGGCATTTTGAGTATCTAGTGATGCCTTTTGGGCTTACTAATGCCCCTTCCAATGCTTCATGAATTATATTTTCAGGGATTTTGTGGATAAATTTCTGGTTGTTTATTTGGATGATATCTTGATTTTTTCCAATGACTGGGACTCTCATGTGAAACATGTTCGGACTGTGTTCCAGATTTTGAGAGAGAATGCACTGTATGTGAAGGGATCAAAGTGTCTTTTTGGGGTACAGAAGATCTCATTTCTGGGATTCATTTTGTCTCTGTCTGTTATTGAAATGGACCCGGTCAAGGTTCAGGCCATCTGTGATTGGGTCCAACCTACTTCATTGAAGACTCTTCAGAGTTTTTTGGGTTTTGCCAATTTTTATCGTAAATTTACTGGTAATTTCTCTGGTATTGTTAAACCATTGACTGATCTGACCAAAAAGGGTTCCGATGTGGTGAATTGGCCTCCTGAGGCAGTTTCTGCATTTCAGGAACTTAAGCAGAGATTCATTTCTGCTCCTGTTCTACGGCAGCCTGATGTTTCTCTGCCGTTTCAGGTGGAGGTTGATGCCTCTGAGATTGGGGCAGGTGCCGTTTTGTCCCAAAGGGATCCAGAGACCTCTAAGAGTAACCCTTGTGCCTTTTTCTCTCGAAAATTTTCTCCAACTGAATGTAATTATGACATGGGTAATCGGGAGTTATTGGCCATGAAGTGGTGCTTTGAAGAGTGGAGACATTGGCTGGAAGGAGCCAAACATCAGGTGGTGGTCCTCACGGACCATAAGAACCTGGTTTATCTCGAATCAGCCAAGCGACTTAATCCTACACAGGCCATGTGGGCCTTGTTTTTCACACGTTTTAATTTTGTGTTTCTTTTCTTCCTGGCACTAAGAATGTCAAGGCGGATGCCCTCTCGAGTAGTTTCTTTGCAGATTCTCCTGAGTTATCTGATCCTGCTGTTATTTTGAAAGAGGGTGTGGTTCTTTCCGCCATTTCGCCCAATTTGAGACTGGCTCTGGAATGGTGTCAGGAGGATAAACCTGAGCACTGCCCTGTTGGGAAGTTGTTTGTTCCAGACCAGTGGAAAAAGAGTGTGATGTCTGAGAATCATTGTTCCGCGTTGGCTGGTCATCCCGGGATTTTTGGTACCAGAGACTTGGTGAGTCGCTCCTTTTGGTGGCCTACTTTGTATCGTGATGTCAGGGACTTTGTGCAGTCCTGTGGGACTTGCTCTTGTTCCAAGCCTTGCTCTCGTTCTAGTGGTTTGCTATTGCCATTACCTGCACCCAAGAGGCCATGGACCCATATTTCTATGGATTTTATTTCTGACCTTCCTGTCTCTCAGAGAATGACCGTTATCTGGGTAATCTGTGATAGATTTTCCAAGATGATACAACTTGTGCCATTGCCTAAGTTGCCTTTCTCCTCCGAGTTGGTACCTTTGTTATTTCAGCATGTGGTTCGGTTGCATGGCATTCCGGAGAACATTGTGTCTGACAGAGGAGTCTAGTTTGTTTCCAGATTTTGGAGGACATTTTGTTCTAAACTTGATGTTCAGTTGTCTTTCTCCTCTGCAGTTCACCCTTAGACCAATGGACAAACCGAGAGAACAAACCAGACCTTGGAGACTTATTTGAGATGTTTTGTGTCTGCTGATCAAGATAACTGGCTCTCTTTTTTGCCTTTGGCTGAGTTTGCTCTTAATAATAGAGCTAGCTCTGCCACCTTGATGTCTCCATTTTTCTGCAATTCCGTGTTTCACCCTCGATTTTCTTCGGGACAGGCGGAGGCTTCTGTCTGTCCGGGGGTTGACTCTATTGTGCAGCGTATGCAGCAGATTTGGGACCAGGTGGTGGAGAGGTTGTCTCTCTCTCAGGAGAAGGCCCAGCGGTTTGCCAACTGGCTTTGGATTGATGGTCCTCGTTTTAAAGTGGGGGACTTGGTTTGGTTGTCCTCAAGGAATATCCCTATGAAGGTTGCATCTCCAAAATTTAAGCAAAGGTTCATTGGACCTTATAAGATCATGAAATTATTAATCCGGTTTCCTTCCGTTTGCTTCTTCCAGGGACATTTAAGATCCATAACGTGTTCCACAAGTCCTTATTGAAGAGGTTTGTCGAGCCAGTGGTTCCTATGGCTGGGCCTCCCGACCCTGTTTTGGTTGAGGGCAATTTGGAGTATGTGGTTGAGAAGATATTGGATTCTCGATTTGCTAGACGGAAACTCCAGTATTTGGTTAAGTGGAGAGGTTATGGTCAGGAGGACAATTCTTGGGTGTTTGCTTCGGACATTCATGCTGGGAGACTTATCCGTGCCTATCATCGAGCCCATCCTGATCGGCCTGGTTGCGCAGGTGAGGGTTCGGTGACCCCTCCTCAAGGGGGGGTACTGTTGTGAATATGCTAGAGGCGGCTTCTGAGCTGGGGCTCCCTCCGGTGGTTGCTGAGGGTAATGAACTGATTAATGAATGGCCTTCAGCTGGCGCTGAATGGTAGGATATAAGTTGCCTGATTTCCCACCAGCCTTGCAGGTTATAAATTGTTCTTCTGGTCTTGCTTGAAGCACTGCTAGTTTCCTGCTCTACTTCAGATAAGTGTTTGCTGGTTTTTTTTTTCTCTGTTTGATTTTCTCTGCTGGTTTGCTGCCTGCAGTGGACTGCAGCCTGTCCCCTTTTGGGGGTCTGGCGCTGCAATTGTGCTCCGTTTGTGTCTGCACTTTTGCTTTGCTCTATTGTTACTTTTAATTTGCTGAATAGCGTTTTGTTACACCAGAGATCTGATTTAGGTGGAAGAGGTCGAGTGATCTCAGGTTTTTTGGCAATCAGACATGTTCAAAATTACCTCTCCTCCCTTATTGATATTCTCCCTCACAGTTCATTCCCCTTTGACTACTGGGCCTGTAAACTGGACACTTGGCCTGAATTGGCACTATATGCTTTACAGGAGCTTGCTTGCCCTGTTGGTTGTGTGCTATCAGAAAGAGTCTTCAGTGCAGCTGGATCAATCCTGACAGAAAGAAGGACCCAGCTGTCGACGCAAAATGTTGGTGATCTCACCTTCATTAAAATGAACCATGCCTGGGTTTCAAAGGATTTTGTACCACCTTCCCCTGATGACACATAGGTTGCCAGCAAAATGGATCGCTTTGTCTTCCTCCGACTTCTCCAGTTTCTCCATTTGCAGCTGCTGAACGTCCAGCATACACCTCAACATATGCCAGTTTTTCCAAATCCCTACCTGGGCTGCCTACCCCCAGGGCCGGTGTCAGCACCTGGCGCACCCGGGCAAGTGCCGGTGCCCTGAGCAGGAGGGGGGGCCCACTCGTGGACGACGGCACTGGCACAGGGTGCCTCATAGTACGCCGGTGTCTCTGACGGTTGGGGGCCCACTCACCTTCAGAGACACCGGCATACTTTGAGGGGCCCTGTCCCAGTGCCGTCGCCCATCGAGTGGGCCCCCCCTGCTTGCTCAGGGCCCCAGCACTTGCAATACTTACCTCTCCATGCTCCACAGCTATGACGTCTTCCGCGTTTCCTGACAGTGACATTCAGGTCAGAGAGCGCGATGACGTCACATCTGTACGCCCTCTGCCTAAACAGTCCAAGTGCCGAGAGCTAAAATATGGCGACGCTGATGTGTCCAGAGTAGAGCAGTGCCCGGCGAGGAGAGGTATTTCATTTTTTTAATGTTTAGAGCAATATATGGTGAGCATTAAACACTGGAGCATTATAAATGGGGCACATTATATATGGAGCACTATATAGGCTCATCATACACTGGAGCATCATGCATGGGGCCCATCATACACTGGAGCATCATGTACGGGGCAAATTATACACTGGAGCATTATAAATTGGGCCCATCATACACTGGAGCTTTATATACGGGGTCCATTATACACTGGAGCATCCTTCATTGGGCCCATTATATATGGAGCATTATATAGGCCCATCATACACTGGAGCATCATCCATGGGGCCCATCATACACTGGAGCATTATAAATGGGGCCCATCATACACTGGAGCATCATATACGGGGCCCATTATACACTGGAGCTTCATATTTGGCCCATTATATATTGAGCATTACATAGGCCCATTATACACTGGAGCATCATCCATGAGGCCCATCATATACTGGAGCATCATATTGGGCCCATTATATATGGAGCATTATATAGGCCCATCATACACTGGAGCATCATATACGGAGCCCATTATACACTGGAGCATTATAAATGGGGCCCATTATATATGGAGCATTACATAGGCCCATCATACACTGGAGCATCATCCATGGGGCCCATCATACACTGGAGCATTATAAATGGGGCCCATCATAAACTAGATCATCATATATGGGGCCCACTATACACTGGAGCATCATATTGGGCCCATTATATATGGAGCATTATATAGGCCCATCATACACTGGAGCATCATCCATGGGGCCCATCATATAATGGAGCATCATATGAGGTTCATTATTTATGGGGCATCTAATAGGGTATGGAGCATCATATGGAGCACATATGGGGCCTATTCTGTATGGAACATTATATGGAGCCCATCGTATACTGTATGGAGCTTTATATGCGACTCATTATACTGTATGGAGCAATATGTGGGGCTCATTATACTCTATGGGGACCATCCTATACTGTATGGCACATTATATGGGGACCATCATATACTGGAGCATTATGTGGAGCTCATCATATACTGTATGGAACATTATATGGGACCAATTATTCTGTATGGAGCAATATATGGGGCTCATTATTCTGTATGGGTCACTATGTGGTGGCCATAATAAGGTATGGAGGAATATACTGTCCGGTTTTTGAGCTATTGTATAATTTAAAATAGACATCAGTCATGTAATGTAAGAAGTGAAGTATTTGGCATTGTACAGTCATGGCCAAAAGTTTTGAGAATGACACAAATATTATATTTTCACATGATCTGCTGCCCTCTGGTTTTTATGTGTGTTTGACAGATGTTTTTATCACAGACAGAAATATAATAATTGCAAACATATGAGTAACAAAAGCTTATATTGACAGTTAGAATGAGTTAATGCAGCAAGTCAATATTTGCAGTGTTGACCCTTCTTCTTCAGGACCTCTGCAATTCTCCCTGGCATGCTCTCAATCAACTTCTGGACCAAATCCTGACTGATAGCAGTCCATCTTGCACAATCAATGCTTTCATTTTGTCAGAATTTTTAGGTTTTTGTTTGTCCACCCGTCTCTTGATGATTGACCACAAGTTCTCAATGGGATTAAGATCTGGGGAGTTTCCAGGCCATGGACCCAAAATCTCTATGTTTTGTTCCCTGAGCCATTTAGTTATCACCTTTGCTTTATGGCAAGGTGCTCCATCATGCTGGAAAAGGCATTGTTGATCACCAAACTGCTCTTGGAGGGTTGGGAGAAGTTGCTCTTGGAGGACATTCTGGTACCATTCTTTATTCATGGCTGTGTTTTTAGGCAAGACTGTGAGAGAGCCGATTCCCTTGGCTGAGAAGCAACCCCACACATGAATGGTTTCAGGATGCTTAACAGTTGGCATGAGACAAGACTGGTGGTAGCGCTCACCTTGTCTTCTCTGAATGAGGCATTTTCCTGATGTCCCAAACAATCGAAAAGGGGATTCATCAGAGAAAATAACTTTACCCCAGTCCTCAGCAGTCCACTGCCTGTACCTTTTGCAGAATATCAGTCTGTCCATGATGTTTTTTCTGGAGAGAAGTGGCTTCTTTGCTGCCCTCCTTGAGACAAGGCCTTGCTCCAAGAGTCTCCGACTCACAGTGCGTGCAGATGCACTCACACCTGCCTGCTGCCATTCCTGAGCAAGCTCTGCACTGCTGGTAGCCGATCCCGCAGCTGAAACACTTTTAAGAGACGGTCCTGGCGCTTGCTGGTCTTTCTTGGGCGCCCTGGAGCCTTTTTGGCAACAATGGAACCTCTCTTCTTGAAGTTCTTGATAATGCGATAGATTGTTGACTGAGGTGCAATCTTTCTAGCTGCGATACTCTTCCCTGTTAGGCCATTTTTGTGCATTGCAATGATGACTGCACATGTTTCTTTAGAGATAACCATGGTTAACAGAAGAGAAACAATGATGCCAAGCACCAGCCTCCTTTTAAAGTGTCCAGTGGTGTCATTCTTACTTAATCATGACAGATTGATCTCCAGCCATGTCCTCATCAACACCCACACCTGTGTTAATGGAGCAATCACTGAAAAGAGGTTAGCTGGTCCTTTTAAGGCAGGGCTGCAATGATATTGAAATGTGTTTTGGGGGATAAAGTTCATTTTCTAGCCAAATATTGACTTTGCAAGTAATTGCTGTTAAGCTGATCACTCTTTATAACATTCTGGAGTATATGCAAATTGCCATTAGAAAAAGTGAAGCAGTAGACTTTGCAAAAATTAATATTTGTGTCATTCTCAAAACTTTTGGCCATGATTGTACTATACCTATATTTCTCTGCCGTATCGGAGCATCATGAATTGTGTTATGTGTTAAAGGAGCCCACTGACACTCTTTCGCCCGGGGCCCACGAAAACCTGGAGCCAGCCCTGCCCCCCCACAACTTTAGCCAAATAACCCCCAGTTTTCAATGCGTAACTATTATTATAAAGTAAATTAAGGTTGACAAGCTTAAGTAATAAGAATTGATGTAGTTGGCATTGAAATGGGAACTGTAGGTGTGTTTACTGTCCTCCACTCCCTGCCGACTTTGCTTCCCATTGACTTGCATTGGGTTTCGTGTTTCAGTCGGACCTTCGACTTTTCCCAATAGTCGGCCGATTTCGTTCTACTTGACTTTTGAGAAAGTCGGGTTTCACGAAACCCGACTCGACCCTCCCGGAGGCAAAGTCGCTCATCTCTAGTAGATATTGAATAATCTTTTTCTGCTACTTAGTTCTTAATAATGAAACAAATTAAATGCATGAAGTATTCAATATAAGAAAATATAAAACATTTATTTATGTGATAGACAACTAAGCTATATTTCCACAGCCAAATTTTACATAAAATTTCTCAACAGTAATGTTGAAGAAAAACACTGTTACAAGATTAATACACCGTTACAACAAATGAAGTCCTCTAAATGACCTTTCCCTACCTGGAGACCCATTACTTAATATATTTTCGCCCACTACTTTAACCTGTAGTTTTCCTATTTGCTAACATCTTCTGTTTTTTTTCAGGGTTTTTACTGTGTAGTATTATTTATATTCCAAAATAGTTGTGTTTTTTATTCTTTAAAACACCCTTTCAGTAATATAAAAGAACTCTATACAGTATATGCACTTAGTACAAAAAAGTATATATAATTTTTGTATTTTATTATCATCAATGTAATCATTCATCATAATAGTTAATCTTTCTAGTGTCTAGGATATTAAAGATTTCTATAATTTATCATTGGGGAAAAAACCCATAGGATAGTTTCACCAATCAACAGCCTACTCATTTTTGCGTTTCTATCCACGTACTATATAACTCAAGGGACTAAAGTGTGAAAATGAAAAGTTTCATGCTCAATACAGCATTTTCTGTTCAGACTAACTAGTTCAATTAAGAAATAAAGATGAAATTATATTATATAATTGCATAAATATATATTTGAATATATATTGTATACAGGAAAGTGGTATCACAATCATCATTATCTGTGACTTGCTACTACTCTGAGAAATGATTAAAACTTCAAGGCAAAAAATGAGATGAAATAAGCAATTTGCATTTTTTATGCTGCAGAATATGCTATGTGGAGTTTGTATTAAATGAAACTGCACAGAGCTAAATTACTCTTGGTTTTTTTGTGCACTTCATAATAAATTTCTTCAATGCACCCAAAGTCAACCTTAAAAAAAATCCTACCATACTGTAGATACAAGTACTTTGCAAAACACGCGGGCAGTTTAATTATGCACTTAAATTGTAACCCAATCCCTTTGATATACTTTTTTCCGATCTTTTAGTATTTTTTTATCATTCATCTACATTGAAAAGTTTGTGGAATGATGTGTTATGTGTAGGAATGAATGGAGCAGGCAAGATTCAAATTCACCAAGTCATGTGGATGTTACCGGGAAATTTGATTTGCAGCAAGTTATTCTCCATGAATTGAATATTTCCTATTATGCTCTGGGGGTCTTTCTACTGTATATTCCTTAATATATTCTCTAGCCCCAAATTGTGCACAGTATTTTAATTGAGGCCATCCTACTGATTTGTTGTGAGGCCAAACTTTATTTTTTTTCATGACCATCTATCCAAAGAAGTCCTCCAGTCGTATTCCAAATAAAATGATAAACTTTATTTAAACATATTATAAAGTTGAGACATCTGCAAGAATTTCCAAATGTATCTTTTCCTACTTCTTGAAGATGTTTAATCTTTTTAACATTTTGGAATAAAGTTTACTATTTCATTTTCAATACAATTGGAAACTTTCGTCTTTGGATCTTTGCTTTGCCACTAGGGGCAGGATTGGCTTTCTCCTTGCTGTTGTAGTGGTGTCTGCTAGAGTGAGCTGGTTGTCTCTACTGTATGTAGTGACCCGGTCCAGAGTGTGTCCATCCCTTTAAGTAAACTGGACCGTGAGTAGCTTCTGTACACTGCAACTCACTCCTAAGTTATCCTTTTACTGTTATAGGGTTTAAAAGAATCAAAAACTCACTAATCTCATATATTTCTCAGGCATGTGTTTCAGTGTTCTATTAAGTGCACTTTTCATTAGGTGTGTTCCAGCACTATATGCTGGTGAAATGCATGATTTATATATTATTCCACAATATGAAGTCTGACACAAGAATTTAGAGTTATCCTATTGGTCTGTTACCCTGTCACCAAGGTTCAATAGGAGGAGCCACTTCCAGTCTCTGTCTAGACAAGACAGAGTTCTGGAAAGTACTCTAAAGAGTCTGGTTCAAGATTTGACTTATAGCAGACCTCACGTGAGGGGTCTCCTGACCCCCCTCCAGGCTCTATTCCCGGAGGTTCATCCTTCTCTTCATCTCAAGACTTACAGCCAGGCCTAATGCCTTGGATCTTCCACTGACTTCTACAGCCAAGATAGCTAAAGATTTTTAACCCTTTTAACTCTGAATCCTCGCTGCCCAGTTTAAGGCATGTTTTTCCAGCATTTGTTCGAACTAAATAAGTACAGAAGAATCTATTGCTCAGAGTATTGAGAAATTTAAGGGTCCCCCGCCTCACCGTAAAATATCCGTTATTTACTTCAAGTATATTTCTGCACGTACCGTGACCAGCTGAGAAAATTAATTCGGGATTTCAGGTCTGTAAATATTGCCATAAATTCCCTCTTCTTTCTTAATGCCACCAAGAGTCTTTGAACTTCTTATAATTACCTGCAAGTACTGCTTCTAACTAATACAGGCTCTTAAAACTCCAGAACCTTAATTCTATGTCAGAATTAAGGCCAGGTCATCTGGCGTAGCACCCCATCACTCCCCTTCTTGGTCAAATAGCCCTTACACAGCCTGGAGGTGTGTTTGGGGTCATTGTCCTGTTGAAAAATAAATGATGGTCCAACTAAACGCAAACCGGATGGAATAGCATGCCGCTGCAAGATGCTGTGGTAGCCATGCTGGTTCAGTATGCCTTCAATTTTGAATAAATCCCCAACAATGTCACCAGCAAAGCACCCCCACACCATCACAACTCCTCCTCCATGCTTCACGGTGGGAACCAGGCATGTAGAGTCCATCCGTTCACCTTTTCTGCGTCACACAAAGACACGGTGGTTGGAACCAAAGATCTCAAATTTGGACTCATCAGACCAAAGCACAGATTTCCACTGGTCTAATGTCCCTTCCTTGTGTTCTTTAGCCCAAACACGTCTCTTCGGCTTGTTGCCTGTCCTTAGCAGTGGTTTCCTAGCAGCTGTTTTACCATGAAGGCCTGCTGCACAAAGTTTCCTCTTAACAGTTGTGGTAGAGATGTGCCTGCTGCTAGAACTCTGTGTGGCATTGACCTGGTCTCTAATCTGAGCTGCTGTAAACCTGCGATTTTTGAGGCTGGTGACTCGGATAAACTTATCCTCAGAAGCAGAGGTGACTCTTGGTCTTCCTTTCCTGGGGCGGTCCTCATGTGAGCCAGTTTCTTTGTAGCGCTTGATGGTTTTTGCAACTGCACTTGGAGACACCATCCTACTGAACATCTCCTCCCTTGTCTCAGTCTACCACCCTACCCATGCCCTACGTTCTGCAAATGACCTGAGGTTAACATACTCAATAATCAGAACCTCCCACTCCCATCTCCAAGACTCCCGGTGACTCTCTGTGACTACCTCTTGGAGCTCATCAAGAGAATGCCAAGAGTGTGAAAAGCAGTCATCAAAGCAAAAGGTGGCTACTTTGAAGAACCTATAAGCCATAACCTATAACCTATAACCTATAAGCCATGATTTCAGTTGTAGCACACTTTTTTGTTAAGTATATAATTCCACATGTGTTAATTCATAGTTTTGATGCCTTCAGTGTGAATGTACAATTTTCATAGTCATGAAAATACAGAATAATCTTGAAATGAGAAGGTGTGTCCAAACTTTTGGTCCATACTGTACATTAGACATGAACATCTGTACCTCTTTAAAGGCATCCCATGATTCTATTTGCTTTGGCAGTAACTGCATTGCCCTGTTTACTAAAGTTAAATTTGCTGTCCACCCATATGCCCAAGTTTATTTCAGCGACAGTTTTACCCAGTGTTTTACCATTTAGTGCATATATTAAACATTATTTAGAAGCGCAAATAAATTTTTATCCTAAATGCCCATTTAACTCCTTTCTGCCCATTTAACTACTATCCCGTCCAGGTGACCTGGTCCAATCTGACCATGGACGGGATAGTACGTCATGCCCTTTAAGGCGACATCGCGACTTAAGTCGTGGTGATCGCATTAAAATTCTGACTCCATCTTACCTGGAGGAATATGGTGTCGGCATTCCAGGGCCTCAAATATTCAAGCAGCTGACAGCACTCGGGAGTTATCAAGGATGCACGTTCAGAAGTTCGGGGATCCAAACGAACGAAGTCCAACAGAAAAAAGGAACAGCATCCAATCCAGGTAGAAGTATGAAAAAACTTTATTCAGCCACCATAAAACACGACGTTTCGGCCATTATTAGGCCTTTATCAAGTATACAAAATAGGGCAAAATGGTGTCCTTAAATGGTGTGGAGAAGCCAATCACCATCCAGGAACCGCCCACAGTGCAAATAGACATATATAACATTTAATACAGCAATATACAATTTAAAACAGTGATCAAAGCAGAGGTAGTGACATCACAAAGAAAATACTGCAAAGTACAAAAAAACAGCATATAATATTCAAGAGATTACTCCATGTAAACAGTATCACAATATTTGTCTACCAATAGATGATCTGTTCTTATACACACCCATCATAATGCTTGTACCAATCATGTGCTCACTAACTGCATCGTCCTCCATGTCCAATCAGTATCTGCTCATCAGCACTTACTCAGAGCTCTCTTCCAATCGCCCACAGGAACACAGTTCAGAAGACACATTTAGCACACCCCCCTTTTGTGGTAAACAAAAGCACATGTTCAGAGGTCGTCTCTGTGACGACCTCTGAACATGTGCTTTTGTTTACCACAAAAGGGGGGTGTGCTAAATGTGTCTTCTGAACTGTGTTCCTGTGGGCGATTGGAAGAGAGCTCTGAGTAAGTGCTGATGAGCAGATACTGATTGGACATGGAGGACGATGCAGTTAGTGAGCACATGATTGGTACAAGCATTATGATGGGTGTGTATAAGAACAGATCATCTATTGGTAGACAAATATTGTGATACTGTTTACATGGAGTAATCTCTTGAATATTATATGCTGTTTTTTTGTACTTTGCAGTATTTTCTTTGTGATGTCACTACCTCTGCTTTGATCACTGTTTTAAATTGTATATTGCTGTATTAAATGTTATATATGTCTATTTGCACTGTGGGCGGTTCCTGGATGGTGATTGGCTTCTCCACACCATTTAAGGACACCATTTTGCCCTATTTTGTATACTTGATAAGGCCTAATAATGGCCGAAACGTCGTGTTTTATGGTGGCTGAATAAAGTTTTTTCATACTTCTACCTGGATTGGATGCTGTTCCTTTTTTCTGTTGGCATTCCAGGGCCTGTCTCCACCCACCCGACCTCCCGATCGCTGTGATTGGCTGTTCAATTCTGAACAGCCAATCGCAGCTGTGAGGATCCACCCTGCCTGGGTGGACGGGGATCACTCACTTAGTAGGTCATAGAGTCAGACACTAGCACTGCAGGGTTCAACCACAGTTCATCCGGTTTATTCAGGCAACATGTGCATCAGGTTATACATTACAATAGTCTATTGCACTCCAGGTACTGTGGGTGTCCGCATACCGAACAGCTCAGTGACATCCACGTAACCTCGCAAGCACCAACAGTCTATCAAGTTAACTTCCAGGAGCTCCTGCTCCTCACGCTGACTCCTCCTCAGACATAGGTTCCCAGGGAAGCTGCCTAACTGGGATCACCATCTTTGCCTTGCAGGCCACCCAACAGTCCAGACCCTCAGAAGGATGTTAGCTTCCCCCATGCAGTGACACCGCAGACACTTGGCCTCATCATGTGCTATTCAGGAAGTCTATCCCAGGACCGTCCAACACACAGGCCTCCAGAATCTCCTCATGCTGTTTCAGACAGACTCCCTTGAGACAGACTACCGAGACACTTCCCAGTCTCAGCCAGACTCCAGACCCTCACCATGTGCCAAACCTTCCCTTTCATATCTGTAGCCACTCCCCCAGCTAAGGCATGAAGCACATGGTCTGGTCACCTGTTCATGACCTCATCACAGGTCCTTCACAAAACCTATAGCCACCAGTATGCACCATTCATTATACAACTACCAGTGGGCGGTGTATGTGTGGTTACCAAGTCCCACTCAGCTCACAAGCTAACCCTGTTAAGCCACCTTAGACAATAACAGAACTCTTATGGGACTACAAGTCCCAGAACAACATTAATGGCTTACAGCGCAGAGGAGCTCTGCGACACATACCTGCCATTTATAACCATGCCAGGGCCTGTTTTCCCATCCACATCACTCCTCCATGCATCTCTTGAGGAGCATATACAGCGCCCCCTAGCTGCAGCATGAGTCACTACACCACATACCTTCCTCCTCTGTTCAAACTTGTGAGGTTGAACACTTGTTCCAAAACGAGGGCCTCGAGACAGGGCACCCATATCACCTTGCCCTACAACTCGAGGGGACCGTCTCAGTTGATTTT
The DNA here is from genome assembly GCA_033576555.1 of Oophaga sylvatica. Lineage (NCBI taxonomy): Eukaryota > Metazoa > Chordata > Amphibia > Anura > Dendrobatidae > Oophaga > Oophaga sylvatica. Next base: position 243,901,587 of record JARQOD010000003.1, on the reverse strand, counting down.
GGGCATCCTGCAACATCACCCCTTTGTTAGGCCTCCCCCGCCCCTAGGTGTCAGTATGTCGGCCTTGTCTTTCTGTCTGTGTCACCAGACGCTTTTCAATCGACCCTCTTTCCAAGTGTGCCCCTTCACCCGACCTTTCTTTCCAGGGCCGTCTCCTACGGTTGTTGCGGTCATGGGTCCATCGTCCAGTCAAGCCTACTGGTTGATTTGAGTCTGACCCTTGGTCCTTTCATCTGCTATCGGGACTCACACTTAGGTCACTCAACCTTGAGCTAACAGAAGCGTCATCTCAACCCCTCATTGTGTCAGCTCGTCTACTGTCAGTCCCCAGAGCAGCCTCTTGTCTCTCTATATATCGGGTTGGAAGCATTCACCCTCTTTGTTTCAACTCCTGCAGCTGTTTCTTTATCTGCTTTCTTTTCCATATCAGCTGCTCTACTTCTCGTAGGTACATCACCTGATACTCCAGGAGTGTTCGGATGTTCTTCAGGCTCTCCACTGAGCCAACAGCAACAAATGGAACCTTGTCTTCTTCTCCAGCCACCTTGATCTCACCTTCCGCTGGAATTCTCACTCTCACCACACCTGATCTATTCATCATCTCCTGCATCACTTTTCCAAGTCTTCCAATGACTTTCCCCACCAGATCTCTGGGTACCGGAATTATGTCTTCTACAAAGTCCCGCCGACTTTGAGCTTCTCTTGCCAGCTCCAGACGTCGAGCGGCTTTCATATTCCCCATCATGATCATCTGTTTTGTGTGAAGACATTGAAGATGCATATCCTTCAGGACAGCCACCAGCTTCTCTGTGTCTTCCTTATCTGCCAGTATCACCAACTGTTTCGTCTCTGGTGCCTAGTTCACACGATAAGCTTTACTGCCTTTTTTTAAAGGCCTTATGCACACCATTGCTGGCACAGGCTTCTCGCATGTCTTCGGGTACCTCCAACACATACTTAAAGAAGGAAGCCTCATCCTCTTCTTTGTTTACCTCGGACACTTCCTTCAATACATCTGCCATGACCGGATAGCTGTCTTGTTCATCTTAGCTTATCTTCTTCCCAAACTCACATTCTTCAAGACCACTCGCCAATAGGGGCACTGGCATTTCCGCCTTGTTATCTCTCAGGCACGGTCGCTGTACGTCTTCAACTACCAACTTCTCCTCCTGCAGACCTCTTACCGCTTCTCTGAGCATCTCCACGACTTCTCCCAAGGTCCTACCCACACTTTGCCACATTGACAGGCGACCTCTGAGCTCAGGGATCTACCTCTCCAGCTCATTCACCCTACGCTCAGCAGTCTGTCTCAGGGCTTTTACTCGTTTGATCTGCTCTTTAATGGTCTTTAGTTCGGCCTGAAAATCCACAGACTTGTGCGTCTCACGAGATAACTCTTTAACCTCCAGCTCTTCAGCAACCGGTTCCCTAGAGCCCTTACTTTGAGGAGAACTGTCATTCCACTGTGTCAGTGCTTCTGACAGCACATCATCGGATTCACCCCCAGCAGTCACTACTGGCGCCGACACCACACCTTCCTTTTCAACCTCTTCAGTATCGGGAAGAGTACTCACATTCTGAATAACATCATACATGACTGATTTTCCTTTACTCATATCTTCACAGGGTAAAATTTGTTCAACCTCTTTGTGGGGTCCTTCCTCACTGTACTCCCTTTCTTCCTTAGAGTCACCGTTATCCACTGAGTCAGTGTCACCCCAATTAAGACAGGTGGCCACCCCAGAGTCCCCAATTAGGTCTGACCTACATTATCTTCTGGTCAGCAGGAACTTGGTACCCTTTACCTTAGGTGGAGCTACCTCCCATGCATCCTCAAAGAACACCACGTCCCGGCCCTGCTCAAAAGGGTATACTACATTCGGCAGTATACGGCCATTTTGGCACCCACCTCTTGGGGACATATCAAGCATCACTCTGTCCACCCTATAGTCCCCAATGCGCCCATGGATGCAGCCAACCTTGACATTTTTTTCTGTCAGACAGAGAAACGAGAAGAGTTCCTGTCAAAGTCACCTGACTCTTTGAGTCCAGCCGTCCAGACACTCCTTCCCAATGTAACCTCACAGCACACACCTGTGGGCGGTCATCAACTGGGAAGGCTATGCCACATGTGAACCAAGCATAACACCCACACCTCTGTTCCTCAGACATGTCCCCTGAGGTAACCAGCGCCATCCCTTTTGGAAGCTCCACCTCTTTTTGTGAAACCACCCCGTTTGGGTCAACGCCCCCTTTTGGGACTTCACCCCTTTTTTGGCACCCATCACAGTTTGGGACACTGCCCCGTTCTTGGGGACACCACACCTCTCTGGGATACACCCTGTGGACTCCCCCAAAGCTCTCTTAGGCACCAGTCCCACAGCACAGTTTAGGTCTCCTCGGGCTTGTACTGGCCCTTTAAGAGTTTGTGTAATCTGGTTCACACTGTCCTTCTGTTACGCCACCAGCTCCTGCTGGCACTAATACCACTTCTGTTGCAGCCACAAACCACCGGAACCTCCAGATGCCGCTCACAAGCCGCTGTGGCTGTCACTGCAGCTCCTGCTGCTGCAGAACCTCTTGCTGCAACAGTCACTGTAGCTCCCGCTACCACAAGCCTCTGCACGGCTCCGCACCATCGACTTTGTGGACCCGCCGATCCACAGCTAGCTGCTTGTCACCTTCGTAACCCCGCCGAGTTACAGCCAGACGTTTCAGTCCCCCGAGCCACAGCAAGTTCAAGAAGAAAAAAAAATGCATGGACTTGCTAATCCACAAAGAAAAAAAAAACCTGCACACGTGCTCCTGGGCCGCTGCCCGCATTCTCCACCAATTTGTGACGATCCACCCTGCCTGGGTGGATGGGGATCACTCGCTTTGTAGGTCATAGAGTCAGACACTAGCACTGCAGGGTTCAAACCACAGTTCATTCGGTTTATTCAGGCAACATGTGCGTCTGGTTATACATTACAACAGTCTATTGCACTCCAGGTACTGTGGGAGTCCGCATACCGAACAGCTCAGTGACATCCACATAACCTCGCAAGCACCAACGGTCTATCAAGTTACCTTCCAGGAGCTGCTGCTCCTCACTCTGACTCCTGATCAGACATAGGTTTCCAGTGAAGCTGCCTTTTTCACTCCCCTTTCCGCCACTCCCGTGCGCACTTCCAGCAGCTGCGGAACTTTGATAAGTGACACCATTCACTTATCAGAGCTCGTGCCTGCCGTTATGTTTTTTTTCACTCCCCTTTCCGCCACTCCCGTGCGCACATCCAGCAGCTACGGAACTTTGATAAGTGACACCGTTCACTTATCAGAGCTCGTGTCTGCTGTTTTAGATTTTTTTCACAGGCATTTTTTTCCCCTATTTGCTTTCTTTTCTTTTAGCTTTTTCTTTTCAGAATAGTTTGCACCAAGCACTATCCCCCCACACATAGTTATAAATAAAGTGCACACAAAGCAAAAATGTAACGTCCGTCACGTTCATCCCAACAGCGCTATTCAGTGGAGGAGGCATACGTTTTCCTTGCCTCCGACACTGATAGCGAGGGAGAGGATCCCACATTTCTTTTCTTTTCAGATTCTTCATCCTCTTCTTCTTCTTCCTCCTCCTCATCATCTTCCTCCGCAGGTCCTGCGGAACCGCCACGCAGATGACCCAGGACAGAAGATGAGGCAGCGCCCACTCCTGAAGATGAACCAGCGCACCCTTCTTCTGACCCCGTATGGACCTCGCCCCCGAAAATTAAGAGCCACTGATTCCTTATTTTGTGGCAGAATCAGGAATTAAGTTTGACTCCACCAGCCTCAGAGAATTAGACTTTTTCAAAGTCTTTTTCTCTTAGGATTTAATTAACCTCATGGTGGAGCAAATGAATTTGTACGCTAGGCAATTTTTGGCGCAAAACCCGTGTCATCATTTTCCAACTGGTCTCCTTTAGATGCAGTTGAAATGATGCAGTTTTGGGACCTGGTCCTCCATATGGGGATCCTGAAGAAGCCTGAAATTCAGCAATATTGGAGTGTTGATATTTTATACAACACTCCAGTGTTCCGAATGGTCATGGCCGGGACGTGTTTTGAGGCAATCCAGAAATTCCTGCATTATAATGATAATGCACAACGTCCCCCACGAGATGACCCCAACTTTGACCGTCTGTTCAAAGTTCAGCCGGTCATCGAACACTTCAACAAAAAGTTTGCTGAAGTGTACGTGCCCCAAAGGGACATCTGCGTGGATGAGTCCTTGATTCATTTTAAGGGAAGGCTCAGATTCTGTCAGTACCTGCCCAGCAAGAGGGCCAGGTACGGAATCAAACTCTATAAGCTGTGTGAGAGTACCTCAGGGTACATCTAGTGGTGGGATGTCCTTCTCTTGACCACCATACACGGTGATGGCAGCGCCCTCAGCACTGTACGGGGTACCTCTACACAGGTCCGCAAACCCGACTGTATACTTGGGTACAACAAACACAAGGGGGGTGTTGATCTCTCCGATAAACTCCTCCAGCCGTACAGTGCTTTCCTGCTGTCACAATGTACACGCAACAGCGATACGTCGTACCTTCAGTTTCAGGAGGTAGTGGTTAAGGCCCTGATGTTTGGTGCTCAGGAAGGAGCTGACCCCAGTACTTCCGGAACTGAAGGTGCTTGTATCATACCGGGTAAGCATTTCCCGGGGGTGGTCCCGCCAACTGGAAAAAAAGGTAAGCCGCAAAAAAGCTGCCGAGTGTATTACAAAAGGGGAATACGCAAGGACACCACTTACCAATGCGACATCTGCCCCGAAAAACCTGGCCTGTGTATGAAGGATTGCCTCAAATTCTACCACACCTCCATGCACTACTAATTTACTTTACAGGAAACAGATTAGTTCCAAAAGGGGGGCACATCTAGAAAAGTTCCTTGGGAGTCTAGTTTCCAAAATGTTGTCACTTGTGTTTTTTTTTTTACTGTTTAGGTACATCAGGGGCTCTGCAAATGGAACATGACGCCCGCAGACCATTCCATCAAAGTCTGCTATCCAAAACGTCACTACATCCCCTCTGAGCCCCGACTTGTACCCAAACAGTTTTTTCCCACATATAGGGTACCAGTGCACTCAGGACAAATTGGACAACAACTTTTGGTGTCAAATTTCTCCTCTTACCTTGGGAAAATAAAAAATTGGGGACGAAAACATCATTTTTGTGAGGAAAAAGTAGGATTTTTTATTTTCACACCCGGGCATTATAAACTTTAGTGAAACACTTGGGGGTTCAAAGTGCTCACCACACACCTAGATACATTCCTTAGTGGGTCTAGTTTCCAAAATGAGGTCACTTGTAAGGGTTTCCACTGTTTAGGCACATCAGGGGCTCTGCTAACGGAACATGACGCCCGAAGACCATTCCATCAAAGTCTGCATTTCAAAATGTCACTACTTCCCTTCCGAGCCCTGCCGTGCACCCAAACAGTGTTTCCCCCCCACATATGGGATATCAGCATACTCTGGACAAATTGAACAACTTTTGTGGTCCAATTTTTCCTCTTACACTTGGGAAAATAGAAAATTGGGGACTAAAGCATCATGTTTGTGGAAAAAATAGGATTTTTTTTCATCACGGCTCTATATTATAAACTTGCATGAAGCACTTGGGGGGTTCAAAGTGCTCACCACACATCTAGATAAGTTCCTTAGGGGGTCTAGTTTCCAAAATGGGGTCACATGTGGGGGTTTCCACTGTTTAGGCACATCAAGGGCTCTCCAAACGCGACATGGCTTCCGTTCTCATTTCCAGCCAATTTTGGTTTGGAAAAGTCAAACGGTGCTCCATCCCTTCCGAGCCCTGCCATGCGCCCAAACAGTGATTCCCCCCTACATATGGAGTATCATTGTATCATTGTACTCAGGACAAATTGGACAACAACTTTTGTGGTCCAATTTCTCCTGTTAACCTTGGGAAAATAAAAAAATTGGGGACTAAAACATCATGTTTATGGAAAAAATATGATTTTTTTTCACGGCTCAACATTATAAACTTGCGTGTAGCACTTGGTGGTTCAAAGTGCTCACTACACATCTAAATAAGTTCCTTAGGGGGTCTACTTTCTAAAATCGGGTCACATGTGGGGGGTTTCCACTGTTTAGGCACATCAGGGGCTCTCCAAACACGACATGGCGTCTGTTCTCAATTCCAGCCAATTTTGGTTTGGAAAAGTCAATTGGAGCTCCTTCCCTTCGGAGCCCTGTCATGCGCCCAAACAGTGGTTCCCCCCCACATATTGGGTATCGGCGTACTCAGGAGAAATTGCACAACTTTCTCTGTCCATTTTCATCTTTTTCCCTTGTGAAAATAAAAAAATGTTTGTAAAATATAATTTTTGGGACTAAAAAGTTAAATGTTCATTTTTTCCTTCCACGTTGCTTCAGCTCCTATGAAGCCTCTGAAGTGTTTATAAACTTCTTGAATGTGGTTTTGAGTACCTTGAGGGGTGCAGTTTTTAGAAAGGTGTCTCTTTTGGGTATTATCTGCCATATAGACCCCTCAAAGTGACTTCAAATGTGAGGTGAATAATAAAGACACGTGGGATGTCACATTGGATATATACGGTATGTATTATCTAAATGCTGCATATTTTCTTGTGGACTTATATATGTATGTATTTTTAATGAATTTTGATATGATCTTTGTACCATTTTTTGTATATTTCTCTGTAAAAGTGTTAATTATAGCTGACAATCCCTTGTGTGTGATTGGTGGAATTGTATCCACTACCTATATAAGGCTGCCATGTCTGTTTGTTTGATATGCTTGAAAAAGACCTATGGAGGTCGAAAAATGAGAAATCGTTGGTCAAATTTTAACCCTTATAACTTCCTAACAAATCATAATTTTGTTTCCAAAATTGTGCTGATATAAAGAAGACATGTGGTAAATGTTATTTATTAACTATTTTGTGTGACATTTATCTGTTTTAAGGGAATAAAAATTCAAAGTTTGAAAATTAGAAAATTTTCAAAATTTTCGCCATATTTGCGTTTTTTTTTTTAAATAAACGCATGTTATATCAAAGAAATTTTTACCACTAATGTGAAGTACAGTATGTCACGAGAAAACAAACTCAGAATCGCGAAGATCCATTGAAGCTTTCCAGAGTTATTGCCTCATAAAGAGACAGTGGTCAGAATTGTAAAAATTGGCCCGGTCATTGACGTGCCTACCACCGTTGGGGGTGAAGGAGTTAATGTTATAATCTAATTTATTTTGTATTGTACTTTAATTAAAAAATTCCTATCATTCCCTCACTACACTATCTAACTGTTTTATTTTTTTTCACTATTTACTTTTTAGATGATTCTTGCTTTGAGAATTCCAGTGCGTGTCGGTCACTGCTGCAGCCTCTACCCACTCCCTGACACAAAGAGTCATCGGTGACGCCCAGTTTTGGGTTGGGTTAGTCCTTACTCTAATGAGCATGTATTGGTTCTCAATTCCAAAGGATACTCTGTAGATTCTTGCCACTGTGGAATATGCACAAAGCGTTCCCTTGCCAGCTCTGATCAGAAGTAACGAGCCGGCAGGACAGAGTACTATCAGTGAGTATTATAAAAATACCCGGCGTGCAGAGATCAGCGCCAGACTCCACAAATGATGTCTGAATCTTGCCTCCTCATAGATGCTGATCTTATTACATGAACAGTACCCCTCATAAACCCATGTCTTTGTTGTGTCACAAAGCTATTCTTATTGATGTACTCGAGGATGGCTTTTCTCAAAAACCTTCAATGATTTTGCCTGCACTAGTGGTTAAGCTTACAGGCCTATAAGTTTCAGAGTCAATGATATTCCACTTCTAAGTATCTTTAATGTGATAGTTGTGTAGTATACACTATGCTATCATTATATATAATGATCTGTATATGATGATTCTTTATTCCTGCAGTAATCTGCAGTGTATGCCACAAACTTTAGAGTACTTATCTACTTTAGTGTTGTGGAGGCGACGCTGTACTTTCTACTAGATTAAGCAGGTGACATTTGATGGAGAAATTATTTCTGACCATGTCATCTGTCACAGGATTTTCTTGCATAAATTTTGTAGAGAAGAAATCATTCAGTAGATTGGCCTTTCCCTCATCCTCTTCAAACATATTTCTCAGATTGTTTTGGAAGGAGCCAGCACGATCATTTTTGAGTTTCTTACTAGTCATTTAGAGGAAGAATATTTTTTAGATGATTTTTTACCTATTTTGGCACTGAACCTTTCTGTTTCAATTCATGTGGCCCTGATTAGTTTTTTGCTAATTTTTTTTTTCTAAAATTATTTAATTCCTTATTACTACCCTCTTCTATTTTTTCCATAAACTTTCTTTTGTCATTTATTGATCCCGTTACAGATCACTCTATTTAGCCATTAGGGTTTTGAGGTTTTCTTCTATTTCTAGATAGAGCATGCCAATAAGATATATATTGTACACAGGACAGGGGTGGACATATCATTGGTGAAACCTGTGCAGTCGCACAAGGCCCCAAGATGTAAGAGGGCTCACTACAACCCCGAAAGCAGGTGGTATTGTGCATTATGATGAAGCTCTTGGACTGCAAAGGGCCCATATCTTGTTCTTGCACATGGGCCCTTTTCTGCCTGTTTCTGTCAGTGGCACAGGACCTGTTCTGTATGTTTTTTTGAAAGTTTTCCATTTCCTTTGTGTACTTTTATTTGCAAGGACATTGTACCAGTTTATGGCAGTGAGATTATCTCTTTGCCATTGGTAATTCACCTTTCTGAAGTTTAGTGTCCTTGTAGCAGCTTTACTATATATTGTATTAAAAGAAAGGTGAAAACTTATTATTCTATGATTGCTATTACCCAAGTGACGCCCAACCCATACATTTGATATTGTAACAGTTTTATTGGTTCAGATTAGGCCTAGAAGTGCACCTCTTCTCCCTTTGGTCCTTTACCAGTTATGAAAAGTAATTTTCTATCATCATTGTCAAAACCTAAAGTCCTCCAAAGTGACTACTTCTCCCTGATTCACTTACTCATCTATTTGCTTTCTGAGGATATTTTCTGCCACTTCCATTATCTTTGGAGACTTTTAACAAACTCTTATGAGTATTTTATTATTCTCCCCCCCCCCTTATCTCTATCCCTAGGGACTCTACATTTTCATTTGCCTCACGTATATTATCACATAGGATGGGCTTTAGAGACAATTTTACAAACAAGTAAACTCCTCCCCCTAGCTTATTTCTACAATGATTTCTGAACATACAACATACAGTAACCCAATAAATTGTCGAATCATAGCTGTCACTCATTTATGTCTCTATTATCCCTATGATATCTTACGTTTCTTACAACAATATCGTGTTAGTGCTGCTTCGGGTATTAGTATGCATGCACATTATATATTTTTCTGTATCTAAATTTCTCCTTTCTTTATTAACTGTGGTAAGGTAATCCCTCCCCCATACCACCCCTACTTTAATTTCCACAGACCAGGTGACTAGCTACATTATCTTCTTAGTATAAACACTCCCTCAACCTTTTAGCTATATTTTCCCCATCACAGCTGTACCTTTCCAGTGCAGCCCATCCCCACCATAGAGCCTGTAGCCAATAGAGAACTTGGCTCATTTCCCCAGGAACCAAAAAGCTTCTTTCCTGAGCCACTAATTTTTTCTCCTTATCTCACATTGCCTCTATGGCATGACTCATAATACAGGTAGCATTTCAGATAATACCCTGGGGCACACACAGTGAGCTGGGACTCTCAGCTCTCAATAGGTCCAGGAAAGTTCAGTGCAAGTGCACAAAAGGTCATGATAGCATGACGACAAAACATGCACCGTGGCTTTGAATGTGCATGCACATAACGAGTGGCAGGAATTAGAAGATGCGGCTAGGACCAGATTGGTGATGGTGAGGGGCCAGAAAAGCAAGCAGTTAGGTGAGTATGAGGATTTTTTTAATCTTTCAATAGCCCTTTGTTGTTCAGAAATATATCGTATTTTTCAGACCATAAGACACACCTAGGTTTTAGAGGAGGAAATTAGGAGAAAAATTGAAGGAAAAAATGTGGTCAATTAATATCCCCTATCCTGGTATATATGGTCCCCTCATCCCCATCCTGATATATATGGGCCCCCTCTTCCTTATCCTGGTATGCATGGCCCCCTCATCCCTATCCTGGTATGCATGGCCCTCATCCCCATTCTTGTATGTATGCCTCGTCATCCCTTTCCTAGTATGCATGGCCCCATCCCTACCCTGGTATGCAGGGCCCCATCCTTAACCTGGTATGATTGGTCGCCATCCTGTTCCTGGTATGCATAGCCCCCCCATCCTGTTCCTGGTATGCATACCCCACTCATCCCTATCCTGGTATGTATGGCCCCCTCCTCCCTATCCTGCTATGCAGGGCCCCCTTATCCCTATCATGGTATGTATGGCCCTCATCCCCATCCTGGTATGCATGGCCCCTCATCACTATCCTGGTATGCATGACTCCCTCATCCTGTTCCTGGTATGCATGGCCCGCTCATCCCTATCCTGGTATGCATGGCCCCCTTATCCCTATCCTGGTATGCATGGCACCATTATCCCCATCCTGGTATGCATGGCTCCCTCATCCCTAGCCTGGTATGCATGTCCCCCTTACCTCTAGCCTGATAGGCATGGCCACCCCTCATCCTTATCCTGGTAGTAAAGGCCACCCTCATCCCTATCCTGGTATGCATGGCCCCATCACCATCCTGGTATGCATGGCCCTATAAAAAAAAATTACACTTACCTTAACGTTGCTCCCTCACAGTGTCGTAATCCATTGCCAGCAGCTGCTTTATGATTGTAAGCAGCGCATGGCAGGCACATCATGTGTTGCTTGCAAGCTGAAGGGCATCTGCCAGAATACTCACTGCTCTGCACGCCAATACTGTGTGCTAAGAGAGCAGTGCATGGGCCTGGAGAGAAGTGAAAATTCATCACTCTTAAGTAGCGGGGACACGTGATCGCTAGCAGCTGCAGGAAGGCTCCGGCAGACACTACGCGCTACTGAAGAGCAATGAATACTACTGCTCTCTGAGCACACAGTCCCGGCATGTAGAACAGTGAGTATTCTGCCAGCTGCCCTTTGGCTTGTAAGTAGCGCATGATGTCCCTGCCATGTGCTGCTTACAAGCATAAAGCAGCTGATGGCAAAGGAGCAGGACTCTGCGATGGAGCACCGGGAAGGTAAGTTTAATGTTTTTTTTAATGTTTTCTGATGGGGCTATGCATATCAGGATGGGGATTGGGGCCAATCATACCAGGATGCTAAAAAAAATTATATTCATTACCCTCCATGTCCATTGGCATGGAATACAGTGAATATTCATATCTCCTTAGCAGCGGGCACAGGAGTTAGCTGCAGCAGCCGGCTACTGCCTCTGTCGCCCGCTGCTCCTCCTATGCCTGCCGCTCCCCCCAGTTCCCCTCCACAGCCAGTGGGGTCCGGTTCCTCCAGATTATAAGATGCACCCCCCATTTTCCTCCACATTTTTGGAGGAAAAAAGTGCGTCTTATAGTCCGAAAAATATGGTAACAACCAGTCGCCGCGATATCGCTGAGTCAATTTGGAAACTATTTACAAAAAATAGTCTTTTTGCCAAATTCTTTTTTGGGGGTAAAATTTCAGAAGAATTCAATTCCATTTGAATTTATTTGCAAATTTTTAGTGAACACAGATTTTTCTAGTAATTTACCAAATCCCATGTCCCCTCAAAAATTTTACTGTTTTGTAAAAAAAATGTTAAAGAAAATTTTAATTATAGGACTCCAATTAATTTTGGTTTCACAGTTTAAACAATTTCATATTTTTCTCACAATTTTTTATAGCAGTAACAATAAAATTGAATTTTACCCAATATTGGTAAGAAAATGAGTTCATTGTTAACTGCTTAAAAAATGATACATGTAGCAAAATAAGTTTTTTTGTTGAACAAATTTAGTATTTTGTGCACAAACCTAGCAAGATGTATTTTTAGCTCAATAACTAATGGCAACTAGGTATCTTGCATTATGCCTGAGTGCCTATGATTCATTTGAAAAGGTAATGTAGGTTCTGACGTCAACTGTGGTAAACTTGGACATTAGCAGTACACTTTTTACATAATTTGATGACTTTACTCACACACTAGGAGAACAGATGATGCAAAAGAGGTAAAGGTGAAAGTGTATGGAAAGCAGTAGGTAAAGATTATGAGCCAAGTTTGAGAATAGTATACATTTTAGGAGTAAGTACATTGTTTAATTTGTTTCTAAACATATCTAACTCCTGAAAAGTATGACATAAGCCAGAAGTGCTAGACGCTTGCTGGGTTCACACGATGGACAAAAAGGATAATTAACAATAGCCTGCCTATACTATCAGGGTCTAAAGCGTGTCTCCATTTTCTACATTTTGACCAATTTTTTTTTAATTGGCAATCATAATTAAATATCTTCATTTACTTTGATAACACATGTAACACATGTGTAAAAGCGAATATTTTTTTTTCATGTTTTTTTTTTTTTCCGGTTGCGGTAAGAATACTTTTAATTTAAAATTCTCAAACCCTTAACAAAAATGCTTCACACCAAACAAAAATGTAGCTACATACAGGTAAAGTAATTTGTGGCTACAGCTAGCTGTATTGTGACCCCTATGGTTGCTTGATGAGTCTAATCATACCCTTTGAATATATATATTTATATATATATATATATATATATATATATATATATATATATATATATATATAGTCAGACAAAAAAATGGAGCAGCATAGAATATATCTTTTGGTTGGGTGCAAATCCTTCTCAGCAATAATCCAATACTTGCCAATTCCAATATTCAAAAAATAGGCAGCACTCCATAGATTCTCAGTAGCAGTGGATATTTATTAGACCCACATCACAGGCAACGTTTCGGCTCCATGAGCCTTCCTCCAGCAGTGCTTCTCACACAAATGTGGGTATTTAACAAAATCATTGCCAAACAATTTCATTACAGTCAATTATCTTATTTCATAATATAAATCATTATCCTTGTATCCAATTGTAAGGTTCTGTGTACATGTTCCTGAAACTCAGTTTGTTCGTCAGCCATTTTACTTTCTGTCTTGCTGCAGCTATCTTGCCCTCAGTCAAAATGGAGTTTCCAGCTTGCATGTTCCCGCCCTGATTCTCTCCTTTTGCTTCTTAAGCAGCCACAGCTGAGCAATCAGTGCTTCAGAATCTAGCCTGCAGTGAACCTGTGACCTGACTCCTAAAGCCTTGGACCTTGTACTCCAGCTATTCCTACTGAGGAACTCTGAAGCACTTGTGGACTCTGAACCCTGCTCTTTGAAAGACCACGTTTGCATGGACTTACGGTAACAGAGAAGAAGATCCTGAACTGTTGTGGAGAGTGATTGCTGAGCTTAGATTACTCTGGCCTGCTGTGTCTCCTGCTTCTGTGTCTGCAAACTGTGTGACTATTTTTGCCAACTTGTATGAAGTAATACAAGACTTTCTATATCAAACCTGTGTCTCATGTATTTTCATCGCACCCAAGCACAAGACGCTATATGAACTGTACTACATACATTACAAGATTCTGAAGCCAAAATGTTAGTGTCTGCTGGGTCTGGAAAGGCTGTGTCTGCTGTAACTGTGGATATCGGATGTCCGGTTGTACTTTCTGTGATGACAGTGGTTGTGACTTCTCACAACCATTCCAGGTGAGCAATTCCCTTAAGTGTTTTTTTTTCTGCAGTGTTACCACAGGTAAACACTATTGTTTTTTTTTTCTTTTCTCTTTTTTGTCTGCTGTAACTTTGGATATCAGATGTCCGGGTGAACTTTCTGTGATGATAGTGGTTGTGACTTCTCACAACCATTCCAGGTGAGCAGTTCCCTTAATTTTTTTTTCTCTCTGCAGTGTTACCACAGGTAAACACTATTGTTTTTTTTTTTTCTCCTCTCCTCTTCTTCCAGTACTCCTGTCTTAAAAGATCTGGAAAATGGAGGCCCGCATAAAGGAACTTTGCGGAGTGACTGATAATATCCTTGCAGATTTGCAGAATATAAAGACCCGTTTTTCAAACCTACAGGACCTCACTAATCACAATTTGCAAGTGTTTGAACAGACTGCCCAGGATTTGCGAGCCAGGATTGAGGTTCTAGAAGAGCGAGTCCAGGCTCCTGCCGTAGCCCCGAGTTCTGGGATTCCCAAGTTTCCCCCTTTTCGTTTTGGCGGTGAACGTGAGAAATTCAGGGGATTTATTAATCAATGCAATCTTTTTTTTTCTGCACATGCTTCACAATTTCCCACTGAACGATCTAAGGTGCTTACTATAATTATGTTGCTTACCAACAAGGCTTTGATGTGGGCAAACCCTCTGATTGAGACTGAGGATGATTGTTTGAATCACTTTGATGCTTTTATTTCAGCCATGGGGCAGGTGTTTGATGACCCCAATCGAGGTGCAACAGCTGAAGCAGCCATGTTAGCTTTGCGCCAAGGTAAGCACTCGGTAGCTGAATATGCCTTGGATTTCAGGAGATGGGCCCTTGATACCACCTGGGACAGTTCCGCCAAAAATCTATTTTTCGAAAGGGGTTATCTCCACTGATTAAGGATGAACTTGCTCGTGCCGACCCTCCCACTGCGTTAGGTGACTTTATTAACTACTCCATCCGTATTGATACTCGTCTGACTGAACGCAGGCAAGAGAGATGGTTCGAAAGCAATCGCACTAACCTTTTCCTACCTTCCTCTCCAGCTAAGGAACCTTTGAGTAGGATTACACGGGAACCTGAACCTGAACCCATGCAGGTAGACTCTTTACAACGACGGGTTAGTGATGCACGCAAGGAACATCGTTTTAAGGAGAATCTATGTTTCTATTGTGGTAAGTCAGGGCACTTCATTATAAACTGCCCCAGCCGTTCTCGTAAGACTACTGCAGCACTCATTCATTGTGAGTGTTGCGAGAGGGGATCTGTCAGGTCCGAGCCTCAGGCTCCAGAGAGATCTGCAGCAACAGATCTTGATTTCTCGGACTTAAACTCCGTTACCTCTGAGGACGTTGACTGTGTAAACGCTGCCATTTTTCAAGTTTCCTCAGCGGTGTCCCAGCTGAGTTGTAAGAAAAACAATTCTCATTGCTTTCTTTCCATCAAACTCTGGGTTGACTCAGCTTGGGTGTCTAGCTCTGCTATGATCGACTAAGGGGCAAGTGGAAATTTTATGGATGTCTCCTTTGCTCTGAAACAGGGGATACGTTCAGTGAAGAAGGCTACTCCAGTACAGATGGAAACTGTGGATGGCTCCCTGCTGACCTCTGGACCAGTGGATCAGGAAACAGAGCCTTTGAGGGTTCTTATGGGTAAAGATCATCAAGAGAAACTGTCCTTTATGCTTATCTCTTCTCCCCACTTTCCCATTATTCTAGGGCTACCATGGCTGCAGGCTCAGAATCCTACCATTAACTGGGAGACCAAGGAATTACACTTTCCAGAGAAACAGATGAGTCCAAAAGTTTCAGCTCGCTCTGTTCCTAAAGGAACCATGTCAGTCCCTGAACTACCAGCTGTATACCAGGACTATGTGGATTTATGTGACAAGAAGAACGCTGACCAGCTTCCTCCTCACCGTCCATATGATTGTCCAATTGAATTATTGCCTGGAGCAGAGATACCTTTTGGTAAGATCTACCCCCTGGCGGGGCCCGAGCTAAAGGCTTTAAAGGATTACATAGACGAAAATCTAGCCAAGGGCTTCATACGCCCCTCTTCATCTCCTGCAGGTGCACCCATCTTCTTTGTAAAGAAGAAAGATGGATCTCTGAGACCATGCGTAGACTATAGGGAACTCAATAAGGTTACTATTAGAAACCGTTATCCATTGCCTTTAATCCCTGAGTTATTGGAGAGAGTGCGACATGCCAATATTTTCTCTAAACTAGATCTTCGTGGGGCCTATAACTTAGTCCGTATTAGACCTGGGGATGAATGGAAGACTGCATTCAGGTCACGCTATGGACACTTTGAATATCTAGTTATGCCTTTTGGTCTGAGTACCGCCCCAGCCCCTTTCCAACACTTGGTGAATGACATCTTCAGGGATCTCCTAGATACATTCGTGGTAATTTTATTGGATGATATTCTAATTTTTTCTAACTCCACAGAGGAACATCATGGACATGTCAGAATGGTCTTGGAACGTCTAAGACAAAATCATCTTTACATCAAACTTGAAAAGTGTGAATTCCATAGGACCGAAATTCAATTTCTGGGGTATGTACTGTCTACACAAGGAATTAGTATGGATGGAAGCAAAACCCAAGCCATCAAGGATTGGCCAAGTCCTAGAAATGTGAAGGAGGTACAGCGCTTCATCGGGTTTGCCAACTTCTATAGACGTTTCATTAGAAATTTCTCTGAGGTAGTGTCACCTATCACCCAACTTACCCGGAAAGAGTCTAAGTTCTCCTGGACTCCCCAAGCCCAGGAAGCATTTTCCCGTCTAAAAGATAAATTTACCACTGCACCTATCCTAGTACATCCCAACCCGAGCTTGCCTTCATAATAGAGGTGGATGCTTCAGACTGTGCCGTTGGAGCTATACTCTCTCAGAGAACAGGTGAGAAGAATGTCTTGCATCCCTGTGCCTTCTTTTCCCAGCAGTTGTCTTCGGCTGAGAGGAACTACGATGTGGGCAATAGAGAGTTGTTGGCCATTATTGCCGCCTTCAAAGAATGGAGACACCTTCTTCAGGGAGCTGCACAGCAAATAGTCGTCCTGACAGACCATCGTAACCTTGAGTTTATCAGGTCGGCTAAGTGCCTGACTCCTCGCCAGGCTCGCTGGAATCTTTTCTTAAACCAATTTAATTTTATCATTTCTTATAGACCAGGATCGCGCAATGGAAAGGCTGATGCACTCTCTAGGATTTACTCAGCAGAGACACATCCAATTACTCCTCCTAAGACTATTCTTCCTGACTCTAGATTCCTAGGAGTAATTCATAATCAAGACCTACTTAAGGACATCAAGGAAGCATACCATGCGGATTCCTTTTTGGCACAACCCCCAAGGGACGTAAGTCTTGTCTTTAAGAATGGTGTGTGGATTCAGGGACAACGCCTGTATATTCCTGAAACAGTCAGATTGAGAGTATTACAACTCATTACGATTCCAAGATAGCTGGGCATAGAGGAATTCTAAAGACACAGGAATTTCTCTCTCGTTTCTTTTGGTGGCCCACTTGCAGGAAGGATGTTTTAAACTATATCACTTCATGTGAAGTCTGTGCAAGATGCAAAACACCTCGCTCCTCACCAACTGGTCTGTTACAGCCTCTTCCCACCCCGTCCTGCCCGTGGGGATCCATTTCTATGGACTTCATTGTGGAGTTACCAACCTCTCAAGGGAAGAACACCATTCTAGTGGTGGTTGACCGTCTAACAAAGGCAGCTCATTTTATCCCTTGTGTCGGCTTACCCACTGCAAAACAGACATCAGATTTGATGATTAAAGATGTGTTTCGCTTACATGGAGTACCGGATGAGGTTATTTCGGATCGAGGGGTGCAATTCACTTCTAGGTTTTGGCAAAATTTCTGTGCAGCATTGGACATTAAAGTAAACCTTTCTTCTGCTTTTCATCCCCAGACTAATGGACAGACCGAACGAACCAATCAAACCCTGGAGCAGTATCTCCGCTGCTTTATCTGCCACCTACAGGATGATTGGGTGGATCTACTTCCATTAGCTGAGTTCTCGTATAACAACTCTCAGAGTGCCTCCACTAAGCAGTCTCCTTTTTACTCTAATCTAGGTTATCATCCTAACATTCTACCACGATTTCCCATAGAAACGCCTTTACCAGCAGTGGCTGAAAGAATCACGTCTTTACAGAAGAATATGGATCTTCTAAAGGAGAATCTGGAATCGGCTCAGGAAAGGTACAAGAAAGCAGCAGATAAATTTCGTAAACCTGCACCAGCTTTCAAGGTAGGAGACTTGGTCTGGCTGTCAACCAGAAATCTTAAGTTAAGGATTCCATCGTCTAAGTTGGGACATAAGTACATTGGACCCTATAAAATCAGTAAAATTATAAGTGCCATTGCTTGTCGTCTTCAACTGCCCAGAACTATGAGAATTCACCCTGTCTTTCATGTATCCCTACTAAAGGCTGCGACACCCAATACGTTTCCTGGACGTTCTTCTCCTTGCCCTGACCCAGGGCTGGTCGATGGTCAGGAAGAATTTGTGGTGGAGGGGATTTTAGATTCCAGGTTGTATAAAAATCAGTTACAATATCTGATTAAATGGCAGGGCTACCCAGTGGAGGACAACTCATGGGAACCAGTCAATAACGTTAATGCTCCTCGCTTGCTCCGTCAGTTTCATCAGAGGTACCCACACAAGCCTGGCCTGAGGTCATCCAGAGGTTGTCCCTAAGGGGGAGTAATGTAAGGTTCTGTGTACATGTTCCTGAAACTCAGTTTGTTCGTCAGCCATTTTACTTTCTGTCTTGCTGCAGCTATCGTGCCCTCAGTCAAAATGGAGTTTCCAGCTTGCATGTTCCCGCCCTGATTCTCTCCTTTTGCTTCTTAAGCAGCCACAGCTGAGCAATCAGTGCTTCAGAATCTAGCCTGCAGTGAACCTGTGACCTGACTCCTAAAGCCTTGGACCTTGTACTCCAGCTATTCCTACTGAGGAACTCTGAAGCACTTGTGGACTCTGAACCCTGCTCTTTGAAAGACCCACGTTTGCATGGACTTACGGTAACAGAGAAGAAGATCCTGAACCTGTTGTGGAGAGTGATTGCTGAGCTTAGATTACTCTGGCCTGCTGTGTCTCCTGCTTCTGTGTCTGCAAACTGTGTGACTATTTTTGCCAACTTGTATGAAGTAATACAAGACTTTCTATATCAAATCTGTGTCTCATGTATTTTCATCGCACCCAAGCACAAGACGCTATATGAACTGTACTACATACATTACACCAATATATCTTATTAAGAATGTTTTTTTGTTCCTTGTATCCATATAGGAATATATTTACTTTCCGGGATCGTGTAGAAATGGAAAATATCTTCACGGGGGAGAGCGATGTACAATGGAGGAATATATAACTTTTTTAATTTTTTTATTTTTTTTAAATCAAATTTTTTTGAAATCTTGTCTCTTTACAAGGACCCCCCTTTTTTCGTAATTTTGATTATTTATTTTCTTGGATCTAAGATTGTACAACTGGATATGGTATGACCGAACCCTAAATAAAAGGATATATTGCAGTGGTTGTGTGTATCAATGTTTCTTTGGACTGAGTAGCAGGGAATGGGGCAATTCCACTTTTATGACAACGGGTTGAGGGATCTGGACCTAATATAGGTGCAGAATACTTCCCCTTATGGTCATCAGTAGTGGGACGCTATCTCTAAAAAGGTAGTCGGTCCCATATACTGGAGTGGTCTAGTTGCTCAAGAAATCCCTCTATGCACCAGTCTGCTTCTAACAATGAAGCTTATAGTGATAACAAACAATCGGTTTGTTTTTTGAGTTATTTGGGTCTAGATACATAGAGTGGCTGATTATACATCAAACTGCAACCTAAACTGCAAAATCCGCTACCTTTTTAATGTTTTTCTGACTAAAAACTAAAATGTGGGAAATGCCACTACCAAGATGGAGGTCCGTTTAGGACAGAGCTGTAATGCGCATGCGCAAACAAGAAAATGCCACACAAGGGCTGGATTGGCCAGAAGGCAGAGGATTGACCTCAGACATGCGCAATAGCGCTGATTACAATCAGAAGTTAGCGTTCATGGCGTCCCCCATGTGTTACATCGCCCTCCCTGTGAGTATACAAGATATGATAACTGTCACAGCTGCATTGAGCCCCGATTAGGGACTAATTATGAGGATAAATATAAATATAAAGAAACCATTGCTGTATTATGATGTACAAATGAGAGTTATTTCCTCTAGATGAAAGTATACTTCATCTCAGGTGTATTGAGAATATTGGATACAAGGATAATGTTTTATATTATGAAATAAGATAATTGACTGTAATGAAATTGTTTGGCAATGATTTTGTTAAATACCCACATTTGTGTGAGAAGCACTGCTGGAGGAAGGCTCATGGAGCCGAAACATTGCCTGTGATGTGGGTCTAATAAATATCCACTGCTACTGAGAATCTATGGAGTGCTGCCTATTGTTTGAATATATATATATATATATATATACACACACACACACACACCGTATATACTCGAGTATAAGCCGACCTGAGTATAAGCCGACCCCCCTAACTTTGCCACAAAAAACTGGGAAAACTTATCGACTCGAGTATAAGCCTAGGGTGGAAAATGAGGCAGCTACTGGTAAATTTCAAAAAAAAAAATAGATACCAATAAAAGTAAAATTAAAGTAGGTTAAATGTTTTTGAATAGCCATATTGAATCAGGAGCCCCATATGCTGCTCCATAGATTATGCCCATATGCTGCTCCACAGATTATGCCCCATATGCTGCCCCATATATTATGCCCCATATGCTTCCCCATATATTATGCCCCATAGATTGTGCCCCATATGCTGCCCCATGTATTATGCCCCACAAGATGCTCCATAGATTGTGCCTCATATGCTGCCCCATGTTTATGCCCCCATATGATGTTCCATAGATTATACCCCATATGCTGCCCATATATTATGCCCCATATGCTGCCCCATATATTATTCCCCATATGCTGCCCATGTATTAGGCCCCATATGCTGCCCCATGTATTATGCCCATATGCTGCCCCATGTATTATGCCTCACAAGATGCTCCATAGATTGTGCCCCATATGCTGCCCCATGTATTATACCCCACAAGATGCTCCATAGATTCTGCCCCATATGCTGCCCATGTATTATGCCCCATATGCTGCCCCATGTATTATGTCCCATATGCTGCCCCATGTATTATGCCCCACAAGATGCTCCATAGATTGTGCCCCATATGCTGCCCCATGCATTATGCCCCACGAGATGCACCATAGATTATGCCCCCATATGATAGTATAGGTCCCTTATGCTGCCGCTGCAAATGAGCAAAAAAAAAATGACATACTCACTTCTTGTTGCTGGGGGCCAGGTGCCGGTGTCCTGAGCAGGCGGGGACACCGGTGCGCAGTATTCACCTGTCCCCAGTCCACCGCTGTGTACTGCTGTCTTCCGGGTCCTTCTATCAGTGAATGCTCAAGCAGAGGGCGCGGCGCGCACTAACCACGTCATCGCGCCCTCTGACCTGAACATTCACAGCTAGAGGACGCGAGGAAACAGCGGTGCGCAGCGGTGGACCTGGAACAGGTGATTATCGCATATTCCCCCCTCCTCCTGGTGCGGTCTCTGGATCCCCTGCTCTTCTCCCACGGTCTCCGGCAGCTATGCCTAACTTCAGCGGTCACGTGCTACCGCTCATTAAAGTCATGAATATGTGCATATTCATGACTTTAATGAGCGATACCACATGACCGATGAAAATAGACGCTGGAGACTGTGGGAGAAGAGCAGGGGCTGCAGAGACCGCACCAGGAGGGGGTGAGTATATGTGACAGCCGCGCTCCCCCTCCCCGCCGACCCCCCGGTATATAACTCGAGTATAAGCCGAGAGGGGCATTTTCAGCCCTAAAAAATGGGCTGAAAATCTCGGCTTATACTCGAGTATATACGGTATAAATATAATTTGCATGTAAAAGTTTAAATATCCCTGCTCAAAATTACAGTTATTGAGAACGCTTAAAGTTAAATATGAAATGATCTCTAAAAGATCTAAAAGTAAAGATGACACATTTCCTTCAATTTTAGGCAAACAAGTTGTCATCTTTTACATTTTGAAAGTTACAAAAAGGAAAATTATAGAAACAACCCAGGGTGTAGAGGGGAATGCCACGGTGACAGAGGAGAAAAAAGAAAGCCAGAAACACACACAACTAATAAAAATGCCTTTATTAACCAAATGGCATAATGATGGAAAAACCATGTAAATATAAAATATACATTAAAAAAGAGATACACTGATCTAATAAAGCTGATATAATTACAAAAAACACTTCAATATGCATAGCAATATAATCATGTTTAGACCACTCATGGTTTCAATCAGATATATGCAGTGGAAAAAAGGCTCATACTAATAAGACCAGGAAAAAGGCTATATGAAATAATAATTATATAAAATAACAACGGTGGCAAGTGTAATCAAAATGAAGATAACAACATATACCATATATGTGGAATAAATGATGCACAAAATGATTAATAAAAAAAAAAAAAAAATTATAATGAGTAAAAAAAATTTTTTTTCTGTGAGCCAAAAAAAATTATATGTGACCTAATAATAATACATGTGGTTAATAAACAACTGCTGATAATTAAACCAACATAAAAATGTCACAGTGCACATGCAAAATTACAAAATATGAAATATAATGCAGTGGATCAACAAAAGTGTGGCAAAATAGGTGATATAAATATAACACAAAAAAATGAATATGAACACCAGCACCTATAAACATAAATCAATAGCCAAGATACCTGGGAGCCTTACTCAGCCTGGGTGTACCTCTCAGAACGCGCCCCGACGCGCGTTTCGGAAAATAAATTCCTTCGTCAGGAATATGCGGCATATGTCATGCATGTGACTTTGTGCTATAAGTAGCATGAATGAGACCTCTATACAACATACAGAAAGATATTCTATCATCTTCAATAATGTACTGAACCCATAGTATGCAGTTCATAAAGAGATAATGGATTTGTCCAGATTAGAGATGAGTGGATGAATCCATGAAGGATCCAGTTTGAGTTTAATTTTCTTAAACTCGCAGTTTCATGCAAATTCAAACATGTTGAAATTTGAATTGCTCTTTTAAAAAAAAAAACCTTACTTGACACCATTTCCTACACTGGTGAAAAATCAGAAAAAAGGGTAATGCCATCTTGCTTTGCAGTGCAGCCTTCCACAAGTTGCACTGCAGCTATGGCGTCTTGTGGATTAACATACCTTCTATAGGGATGGTCAGTATCTGGGCCATCACAGATCAGCTGTTACCTGGGGAGCACTGATTGTACAACAATGTTATTTTCCATCTCCAAAATTATTGGGTAAATGTCTCTCTCAATTAGCATATTAATCTTATGTATAACAGGTCCTCTTTTTTTCTCCTATAAGTGTAAGCTCTTAAGGTCAGCAGGATCATCAATCTCTCTCTTGTAAAGTGTAAACTCTTGTGGTCAGCAGGTTCCTCTCTCTTTTTCTTGTTGAGTGCTAGCTCTTATGGTCAGAGGGATTCTCTCTCTCTTTTACAATGTAAGCTCTTATGGTCAGTTTGGTCCCCTCTCTCTCTATTGCCTGTAAAGTGTAAGCTCTTGTGGTCAGCTGTGTTCTCTCTTTCTTCCATTCCCCCAGAGCAATTACAAGCTTCTCGTAATTCTGTCTCTGTCCTCTCTATCAGAGCAATTACAAGCTTTCCAGTATTGAGATTTGTGCAAATCAATTTTTTAAGCAAAATTCGTCAAATTCTAATTTAAAAAAATTTGATAATCTCAGCCCTTATGTATAACTTGACTTTTTATGCAAATCTTTCTTTTTGAATGTAGTAGAAACAGCTTTGGATATTTTTATTATGGAGTTATTGCCCTTAGAAGAATTGTTTTAGAGCAAAATATATCTATACTGTATATTATGTACACAGGTGACATACAGTGCTGTGCATAGTGCAAAGTCACAAGTATAACATATGCCTTAGTACAGTGACCATATACATGACTCCTTCATGTGCATGACTATTGATATTAATGCTATAAGATTTAGCTTTTGGAGGTGAAAGAGCTGAAATGCGATGCTATAGTAAATAATTTTCTTCCAAACCTGATATGAATTAAAATGGAAAATTTCAATTGCAAGCTATTAAATATACATTTTTTTTATATGAGGCAAAGGACTTCTGTGATTTAGAGACATTTTTGAATGAAAAATGATGTACATTGCCATTTTATATTGCAGTATGACTTGGTGAATAAAAATCTCACTCATTCTCTGCAGACATTTCCTAATGTTTGCATACTTTATTTATTTGATATAACACGATATAAGATGTGCCTGGTACATAGTAAATCTCCAGTGTTCCCATTATTGCTGATTTTAGGGCACATTTGCAATTTCTATCTTCTTCAACCTCATTTTTCATAACACAGCCATAGTCGTACTAGATCTAAACAAAATCAGAGTTTTGAATATTGACTTTAAATTCTAATAAGGAAAAAAAAACATCTAATCAGTAATTCAACAATACATTTTTCGCTTACTAAATACGAATAAAAAGTTACATGGATTTTCTTCTCTCTTGTGCTCAGCTAGATTGCTTTTCCATTCTCAAAAGCTTCTGCCACAAGATTACCTGTCCCTACAGGCTGGAACATGTTATATGCTACCAAGTGTATTGTCCAATTTAAAACCATTGTACTAAGCACTTAAAACTGCATGAATAGAAAGGTGAAGCATTTTCACAAAACTAGTTTTCCCTATTTTTAATATTACAAGTATGTCAGAAATATAGGAAGTCAGAAGTCTTCAAAAGGCAATCCACTAGAACACATTGATATAATATATATATATATATATATTATATATATATTGTATGTGTGTGTGTGTATATATATATAAATATATATATATATATATATATATTATATATATATATCACCTTAACAATCTGACCTGTCTATGCCTTAAAGGGGTTTCCCATGAACAAATTACATTTTAATGAATACATTTTGTACATTTTGGAATAAAAATAATTTCCACAATTGAATGTGTTAAAAAAATATTCTTGTGCTGAGATAATCTTCTCCTGGGCAGGGGAACAAGCAACACGGTATACAGGCATTACAGCAGGTGATCACACCTGATTCTTTCTTTGAGGTAAAACATTTCCCTGCCTGTTTGTAAGCAATGTTTTACCTCAAATAAATAATCAGCTGTGATCCTGTACTGTCCTGTCTGTATACTCTTTTGCTTCCTCCCTGCCCAGGAGCTGTGGTATGATCAGACTATGTCCCTGCACGGTCAGACACAGGCATTACACAGTACAGCAGGGGCACATTTATAAGATTATCTCAGCACAGGAACATTTTATAACACATCAAATTGTGGAACTTATTATTATTCATAGATCTATTGATTAAAATGTTGATTAAAACTAACTTTGTGGGAAAATCCCTTACAGGACCAATCATTTTCTTATTTTTTTTGTACTTAAAGAGTTATTTAGAAAGTAAAGTAATTTTGAAGCAATTATGCCATTTACTTTTGTATTAATAATTTTGAGCATCTTACCATAACTTAAGTTCATCCAGCAAGTCAGAACAATCACGGTGCTGTGATACGATACAATACACTTTATAGATCCCGAAGGAAATTAGGGGATTACAGCAGCGTTACAAATAGCATTCCAAACATTACAACATTACAAACAGCATTACATAAAGTAATTCCTAGACACAGATCTTGCACATGACTAACCACAATACGTAACAAACAAATTTGTGTAAATTCAGGTACTTAAATCTTAAATCTCTGATCATTGCCATTAGTGCACCAGCCATAGGTCATTGTCATCTTTCACCCTTAGGAAATTTTTATATATCCCCATAGCAGTAGGCACAAAACGATTTCCTGAAATTCTCCTTCCTGCACTTAAGTAGGATTAGACGACTGCTGAATGTGCTCTTCTGCTTCAAAAACAGCTCGTATAGGGGGTGTGTATTATTGTTCTTTATAGCCCTACACTTCTTCTGAATCCTATCTTCCACTACCTCCTCAAAAGATTCAAGATGGAGGCCAACAGCCGCGCTTGCCTTCTTGATAATTCTCTTGAGCTTATTAGCGTCAGCTACTCGCACACTACTGCCCCAGCAAATGATAGCAAAAAAGATGGCGCTTACTACAACGGACTGGTAGAACATTTCCAGCATTTTACTGCACACATTGAATTACCTAAGCTTCCTTAGAAAGTACAGTCTGCTCATTCCGCTCTTGTAAACCTTCTCCGTATGACACCTCCAATCGAGTTTGCTGTCAGGTGAACCCCCAAATATTTTTAACTCTTAACCATCTCCACCTCCTGGCCAGCAATAGTGATTGGAAAGTAATCATCCTTTTTCCTTCTATAACTCACCACCATCTCCTTGGTTTTTTTCACATTTAGTTCTCAGCAGTTAGTCTGGCACCAATCCACAAAGTCAGAATCCACCCTTCTATATTCCTCTTCCACCGGTCCCCCACAATGCCCCTACAATTACTGAGTCATCTGAGCATTTTTGGAAGTGACAGAGATCTGATTTATACTGAAAGTCAGCTGTATACAATGTTAAGAGGAAGGGCGACAGCACTGTACCCTGAGGGGCTCCAACACTGCTCCGTACACTATCAGATACCACCTCCCCCATCCTTACAAACTGCGGCCTGTCCATCAGGTAGTCACTTATCCAGTTCACCATCCCCTCCTCTACCGCCATATCAGTCAACTTATTTCGTAGTAAGGGCAGCTGTAAGGTATTGAAAGCACTTGAGAAGTCAAAGAACATGGCGCGCACTGCAGTTCTATCATTGTCCAAGACTGAATGTACTGTATGTAGCAGAGACACTACAGCATAATCCACACCAATCTCTGCTATATATGTAATATACCATGTTTTATACACCACGTTCCAAATTATTATGCAAATTGGTTTTAAGTATCATAGCGGGTTTTTTTGTAAATAAAACCCATTGATGTTATTGTTTCTCAGGGTTCTTTGGATCACTGAAATCAATCTCAGACATCTGTGATAATTAGTTTGCCATGTGGGGCCCAATAAAAGGAAATTCCACACTATTAAGCAGGCGAGAGTTTTCAAGTAACATGGGAAAGAAAAATGATCTCTCTTCTGCTGAAAAGCATCAAATAGTGCAATGCCTTGGTCAAGGGATGAAAACAGTAGATATTTCACGAAAACTTAAAAGTGATCATCATACTGTTATGAGATTTGTGGCTGATTCCGAGCACAGACGTGTTCGTGCTGATAAAGGCAGAATGAGGAAGGTTTCTGCCAGGCAAGTTCATCGGATTAAGAGAGCAGCTGCTAAAAAGCCATTACAAACCAGCAAACAGATATTTGAAGCTGCTGGTGACTCTGGAGTCCCTCAAACTTCAAGGTGTAGGATCCTTCAAAGGCTTGCTGTGGTGCATAAACCTACTACTCGGCCACCCCTAAACAGTGCTCACAAGCAGAAATGGTTGCAGTGGGCCCAGACATACATGAAGACTAATTTTCAAACAGTCTTGTTTACTGATGAGTATCGAGCAACCCTGGATGGTCAAGATGGATGGAGTAGTGGATGGTTGGTGGATGGCTACCATGTCCCAACAAGGCTACGACGTCATCAAGGAGGTGGAGGAGTCTTGTTTTGGGCCGGAATCATGGGGAAACAGCTGGTAGGGCCCTTTAAGGTTCCTGAAGGTGTGAAAATTACCTCTGCAAAGTATATAGAGTTTCTGACAGACAACTTTCTTCCATGGTATAAAAAGCAGATATGTGCCTTCAGGAGCAAAATCATCTTCATACATGACAATGCACCATCTCATGCTGCAAAGAATACCTCTGAGTCATTGGCCGCTATGGGCATAAAAGGAGATAAACTCATGGTGTGGCCACCATCTTCCCCTGATCTCAGCCCTACAGAGAACTTTTGGAGTATCATCAAGGATAAGATCTATGAGGTTGGGAGGCAGTTCACATCAAAACAGCAGCTGTAAGGTTCTGTGTACATGTTCCTGAAACTCAGTTTTTCTGTCAGCCATTTACTTTCTGTCTTGCTGCAGCTGTCTTGCCCTCAGTCAATATGGAGTTTCCAGCTTGCATGTTCCCGCCCTGATTCTCTCCCTCTTGCTTCTTAAGCAGCCACAGCTGAGCAATCAGTGCTTCAGAATCAAGCCTGCAGTGAACCTGTGACCTGACTCCTGGAAGCCTTGGACCTTGTACTCCAGTTATTTCCTATTGTGGAACTTTGGAACACTCGTGGACTTTGGAACCTTGCTATTTGATAAATCCATGTTTGCATGGACTTATGGTAACAGAGAAGAGATCCTGAACCTGTTGTGAGAGTGATTGCTGAGCTTAAGTTACTCTGGCCTGCTGTGTCTCCTGCTTTTGTATCTGCAAACTGTGTGACTATTATTGCCACTTGTATGAAGTAATACAAGACCTTCTATATTGAACCCGTGACTCCTGTGTTTTCATCGCACCCCAGCACAAGACACTATATGAACTGTACTCCTTACATTACAAGATTCTGAAGCCAAACGTTAGTGTCTGCTGGGTCTGGAAAGGCTGTGTCTGCTGTAACTGTGGATATCAGATGTCCGGTTGTACTTTCTGTGATGACAGTGGTTGTGACTTCTCACAACCATTCCAGGTGAGCAATTCCCTTAAGTTTTTTTTTCTCTGCAGTGTTACCACAGGTAAACACTATTGTTTTTTTTTCTTTTCTCTTTTGTGTCTGCTGTAACTGTGGATATCAGATGTCCGGTTAAACTTTCTGTGATGATAGTGGTTGTGACTTCTCACAACCATTCAGGTGAGCAGTTCCCTTAATTTTTTTTTCTCTCTGCAGTGTTTTCCACAGGTAAACACTATTGTTTTTTTTTTCTCTTCTCCTCTCCTTCCCGTACTCCTGTCTTAAAGATCTGGAAAATGAGGCCCGCATAAAGGAACTTTGCGGGTGACTGATAACATCCTTGCAGATTTGCAGACTATAAAAACCCGTTTTACAAACCTACAGGACCTCACTAATCCAATTTGCGTGTTTGGACGACTGCCCGGTTTGCAGCCGGGATTGGGGTTCAGGGGAGCGAGTCCGGCTCCCCGTACCCCCCGAGTTCGGGGATTCCTAAGTTCCCCCTTTTCGTTTGGGGGTAAAACGTGAGAAATTCGGGTTTTTAATAAAATGAATTTTTTTTTTTTCTGCCAGTTTCACAATTTCCCTAAACGATCAAAAGTGCTTACTATAATTATGTTGCTTCCCAACAAGGCTTTGATGGGGGCAACCCTCTGATGAACTGAGGGGAAAGTTTGGATATTTGATGTTTCTTCAGCCATGGGGGGAGGGTTTTTTGATGACCCCCAACGGGGCAAAGCTGAAGACCATGTTAGCTTTTCGCCAAGGTAAGCACTCGGTAGCTGAATATGCCTTGGGTTTCAGGGGTTTGGGCCCTTGATACCACCTGGGACAGTTTCCCCAAAAAAACTATTTTTCGAAAGGGGTTTCTCCCCTGATTAGGATGAAGCTGGCCGAAACCCCCCCCACTGCGTTAGGCGACTTTTTTAACTACTGCTTGATTTTACTAATTGACGAACGCAGGCAGAGAGATGGGGTTTGAAAAGCAAACGACTAACCTTTTTTCCTACCTTTTCCCCTTCCAGCTAAGGACCTTTGAGTAGGATCACACGGGGCCTGAACCCGAACCCATCAGGTAGAATCTTTCAACACGGGTAGGATGCACGCAAGGAAATTGTTTTAAGGGAATCTATGTTTCTATTGTGGTAAGTAGGGACTTCATTATAAATGCCCCAGCCGTTCTCGTAAGACTATGCAGCACTCATTCATGTGGTGTTTCGAGAGGGGATCTGTTAGGGCCGAGCCTCAGGGTCAGAGGATCCTGCAAACAGATCTTGATTTCTCGGACTTAAACCCGTTACTTTGAGGGCGTTGCTGTGTAAAGCTGCAATTTTTTAAGTTTTCCCCAGGGGGTTTCCCCCTGAGTTGTAAAAAAAACAATTCTCATTGCTTTCTTTCCATAAAAATCTGGTTGATCAGCTTTGGTGTCTGCTCTGCTAGAGATCAGGGCAAATGGAAAATTTTTGGGGGTTCCTTTGCTCTGAAACGGGGTCGTTTTAGGGAAGGCTT
>JARQOD010000003.1:243824303-243871481 GCA_033576555.1 Oophaga sylvatica | reverse complement strand
AGCACCTGAAGGGTTAATAATCTTCTTGAATGTAGTTTTGAGTAGCTTGAGGGTGCAGTTTTTATAAAGGTGTCACTTTTTGGTATTTTCTGCCATATAGACCCCTCAAAGTGACTTCAAATGTGAGGTGGTCCCTAAAAAAAATGGTTTTGTAAATTTTGATGTAAAAAGGAGAAATCGCTTGTCAACTTTTAACCCTTATAACTTCCTAACAAAAAAAAATGTTGTTCCCAAAATTGTGCTGATGTAAAGTAGACATGTGGGAAATGTTATTTATTAACTATTTTGTGCCACATAACTCTCTGGTTTAACAGAATAAAAATTAAAAATTTGAAAATTACAAAATTTTCAGAATTTTCGCCAAATTTCCATTTTTTTTCACAAATAAACGCAAAAATTATCGACCTTAATTTAACACTAACATGAAGCCCAATATGTCACGAAAAAACAATCTCAGAATCGCTAGGATCCGTTTAAGCGTTCCTGAGTTATTACCTCATAAAGGGACACTGGTCAGAATTGCAAAAAATGGCAAGGTCTTTAAGGTCAAAATAGGCTGGGTCATGAAGGGGTTAAAGAACATTTCCATTCATCCTCCCTATCATTTTTTTCACTACATTATTCTCAAGGAACAAATGTCTTCCTGCAAGTGTGCCCTCGGATTTCTGAACCGGTTTTAAATTTACTTTGCAACTTAGATCATAACATTTTTTTGGAGTCTTAACTATGTTTACCAATGGTTTAACCACAGCACGCAGTTGGTCAAAAGACAAAACATGGTTAAATGGGAGTCGGAACGCTTTCCTATGCATCTTCTCTCTCTATGGCCCTTCAATAATCATACCACAAACTCCTCACAAGGTGGTATTTTACTCCTGCTAGATTATCAAAAATTAACAAAATTCATTCACCTAATTGCTGGAGAAACTGTGGTCGTTATTGTAATCTCCTACACATTTTCTGGCAATGCCCGAAAATCCGTACCCTCTGGAAGAAAGTTTTGGGTCTTATTAATGCCATCTCTTCTAAACAAATTCTACTAACAATTCAATTGGCCCTTCTCACACTAAATACTGAAAAAATTGACCCACATTTGAGATTATTAATAGTCCACATCCTACTGGTAACCAAAAACAGCAATGCTTTCTACTGGAAAAAATCAGTCACCTTCTTTTCAAGACATTGTTGATAAAATCACACTTCATAAATCGTTTGAATATAAACTTGCATTGGTTAATAACCACTGCGATAAATTCTACAAAAAAATGGTCCAAATGGATGGAATTGTTTCCCTAATATACGAAATGTACTTGTCTGTTTTCTTTCTTATTAGTTAATTTTATGTTATAAACTTTGTCACTAATGTACTATAGTTACAATTTCATATTGTTTCCTCCTTCACTGCCTTCACTGCCTTTCCTGCTTTTTCCTTTCCATTTCCTTCTATCTCCCTCTTTCCCTTCCTTATTCCCTATTGTTTCCCTTCCCGTCCTTGAAAATTTGAATAAAATTATTGGAAAAGAAAAATGCATGTTTACTATATTTTCGGCTTAGACCTGGATCATCAGGGAGTGAATCACAGCGTGTGGGGATTATTATGTCTTTGTTGCGAAGTGATACCCAAATCTGGGCATTTTCATTACCACCTAATGATCCTTGCTTGACGTCAGTAGAAGCATTTTTTACTGCTATGGGGTTGTTATATGATGACCCGGATCGAGTCACCATAGCTGAGGCAGAGCTCAGACGGCTTAAACAGGGTACTGGTGATGCTGAGAGTTATTGCACCCTGTTCAGACGATGGTCCACAGAGATCAAGTGGAATGACCCAGCGCTCAAGAGTCAGTTTTTTGCAGGTTTGAGTGAAAGGGTTAAAGATTTGCTCATTGCTTATCCTGCACCTGACACTTTGGAATCTGCTATGCAGTTAGCTATCCGTGTGGATAGAAAATTGAGAGACAGGCAGAATAATGAGAAGCCTCTTATAATGCTGGACCCAGTCTCTCAGGATAGCCCCGTCGACAGTGGGGAGCCAATGCAACTTGATGTCCTCTCATTCCCAGTAGAGGGAGAGGTGGTTCTCTGAGGGGCTATGCTTGTATTGTGGTAAGGCTGACCATTTGATCAAGCAATATGAGGTTCGCATAAAGAAATAAAAGAAAAAAACGTCAGTAGGCATAACACTCCCGTTCGTATTGCATTGTTACAGTTGCGCAGGATTTTTTCTCTGGTAATTCCATCTATCGTGGTCATTCCATTGATTTTCAGGTCATGGTGGTTTGTGGTTCTGCACTGAATTTGATTGATCTACAATTTCTAGACAAATATAAATTTGATTCTGAACCATTGTCATCTTCTTTTCCTGTTGTGGCGATTGATAACACTCCCCAGGAGCATGGGTGCTTGTCCCGAAAGGTCACTGGGTTCCCGCTTATTGTCAATATGGAACATCAGGAGTAGATTGACTTGTTTGTACTGGATAAATTGCCTATTCCAGTCATCCTGGGTTTACCCAGGTAATAAATGCACAATCCTTTGCTGGACTGGTCGTCTGGTATTATAAGGTCATGGGGTGTTAGGGGTTGAGTTCCCGCTCCTGCACTAGGGGACTCTCGAGCTATCCCCGCTGCGGTCTCCCATCTGTCTCCGGCCACAGTGGAACCTGCTCAGCAGAGACGTCGGTCCCAGCGTCTCTCTCAGTCTAGTGCTGTGCAGAGGATGACTGCTGCCACAACAGGTCCTGCCATTGTAACTAGTGCAGGTCAGCGGCAAGCAGACTCAGTTGGGACTAAGTCCTGTGTTTTCCTTTCTGAGCATGCCCAGGGTAAGATATCTCATAGTAGATCAGAGGTCACATGCTCAGCTACTGCAGCGACTCCATTGGTTCTCCTGGAAGGTCCTGAACCTGCTTGAGTTCTGGGGCAGGCTTCCATTGGTTCTTCTAGGAAGGTCTTGCAGTTGCTGCTGCTATAAAAGGGTTGTGCAGCCGCATGGCCATGGTTGCGCTAGTGTCAATTGCATTATGTGCTTTGCGCCAATGTGATCAAGCATGCTTGTGGTTAGGGCTCGGCTGAAATAAGCCCTAGAATACCGGCTTCTCCGGTGAGGAGATTGCTTGATTGATTTTCTGACTGCATGACCATGTACTGCTATCCGCACAGCAGTTATCTGTGTATCCCTGTGAAGTTAACAGGACACAGTACATATCTCTGCGTCTCTACCTCAGTGACTCTGTGGTGTAACGGAGTTCGCTTATACCGCCTTATAGTGCCACAGTATTTATATTTGCGACTCTGTGAAGTAACAGAGTTCGCCTATACCGCCATCTTACTAGCAGCAGGCTTAGCCTGCACAGTGGACCCCGGGCTGCGAGCGCACCCACTATTTATATTTATCTGGTGTGTTCTGCAGACCCTAACAGTACACTAGCGCCAGGGTCTGGCTAGTAAAATGGCGGACGACCAGCGTCTATGGCAGTTCATCCAGCAGATGGAGGGTAGGTTGGTGGCTCTCGAGCGCACAACCTCAGCTGTGGATGTGACCGCAGTCGCTGTTCAGGCTGCTAGCGCAGCTGCAGTCAGTTTGTCCTCCGACACCTCTGCTCCGACCTTGTCCCATCTCCCGCTTCCAGACAAGTTTTCTGGTAACAGCAAACTTTGTCGGGGATTCGTGAGTCAGTGCTCTATACAGCTCGAGCTTCTGGCTGCACGTTTTCCCACAGAGCGGGCACAAGTGGGTTTCATAGTGTCACTTCTGTCGGGCAGAGCATTGGAATGGGCAACGCCGCTGTGGGAGCGTGACGATCGCGTGCTGCGGAGTGCTCCTTGGTTTCTGGAGGCTCTTTAAAAGGTCTTTTTAGGCCCTCAGGTCACCAACGATTTGGCGCTCCAACTGCTGGCAGTGTCACAGGGTTTGAGCTTGGTCAGTCAGTTTTCGGTCCAATTTCGGACTCTGGCCTCCGAGTTAGAGTGGCCAGATAAAGTCCTTATACCAGTATACTGGAGAGGTCTGGCTGACCATGTAAAGGATGCCTTGGCCACCAGGGAGATTCCTGCCTCACTGGAGAAGCTTATCTCCATATCTACCAGCATCGACCATCATTTTCACAAGCGGAGGTTGGAGCTGGCCCAGTGTAGACGGAGGTTTCGTCTGGCTCCCACCTTTGCCAAACCTCTAGAATCTCCATTCAGGAGCCCGACTCCCCGGAGGTCATGGAGGTTGTTCGAACGGGACCTAAGTCTCGGCCCGTTCGAATCTCCGTGGTTTGTAACAATTGTCAGCAGTTAGGACATTATGCCAATAGATGTCCCCAGCGATCGGGAACACGATCGCGTTTAGTGACCATGGGTGGAGGTTCACTAGAGTCAGCGGCATTTGCCTCCAAGCTGTCCTTTAAAGGGACAATCTCTTTTGGTCCATCCACTCTAACAGTTGAGCTTTGTTTGGACGCTGGAGCAGAGGGGAACTTTATGTCCTCTGCTTTCGCTCTCCGCCACACAATACCTCAGGTGATACTCGCCAAACCGGTGACCGTTCGAGTGGTAAATGGATCCATACTGCCCTCACAGATCACACATAAGACAATCCCTCTCACATTAGCTATGTCTCCTTCCCATCAGGAGATTATCTCTTTCCTTATCCTTCCTGAGGGTATAGATGAGGCCCTGCTGGGAGTACCCTGGCTTCATCTTCACTCCCCACATATTGAGAGGTCCTCTGGGAAGATACGGGGTTGGAGTGAGTCTTGTAGAGGTAGATGTGTGAGGGAGAGTGTTCAGGTTGCTACTACAGGGATACCCGCAGATCTCACTTCCCTACCCAAGGGTTATTGGTCCTATGTAGACGTGTTCTCCAAAAAGGCTGCGGAGACGCTTCCTCCTTACCGCCCCTATGACTGTCCTATTGACCTCTGGCCTGGAGCAGAACCTCCCAGAGGAAGGGTCCATCCTCTCTCTCTCCCGGAAACGGAGGCTATGTCCCAATACATTCAAGAGAATCTGGGAAGGGGGTTCATTAGGAAGTCAGTGTCACCTGCTGGGGCAGGGTTCTTCTTTGTGCAAAAGACGAATGGAGAATTACGTCCCTGCATAGATTACAGGGGTCTTAACGCCATCACAGTTAAGAATAAGTACCCGCTGCCTCTGATTTCTGAGCTCTTTGATAGGGGAGCAAGGGTATTTACCAAATTAGACCTGCGGGGTGCTTACAACCTGATTTGCATTCCTGAGGGAGACGAATGGAAGACGGCTTTTAATACCAGGGATGGGCATTATGAATATTTGGTGATGCCCTTCGGGCTCTGTAATGCCCCAGCCATTTTCCAAGACTTTGTTAATGACATCTTCCGGGATATGCTTTCCTCCTCAGTCATAGTCTATCTGGATGATATTCTCATCTCCTCTCCAGATATTGACTCCCACCGGAAAGATGTCTGCAAAGTCTTTGACCGCTTGCGGGCTAATTACCATTATGCAAAGTTGGAGAAGTGTGTGTTTGAGCAGGAGTCTTTACCATTCCTGGGATATATCATCTCCGCCCAGGGATTGGCTATGGATCCTGCCAAACTACAGGCTGTGATGGACTGGCAGGAGCCCCATTCTCTTAAAGCGGTGCAGCACTTTATGGGGTTCATTATTTACTATCGCCAGTTCATTCACCATTTCTCAACTTTGGTAGCTCCCTTGGTAGCCCACACCAAGAAGGGAGCAAATCCCAAATTGTGGTCCGAAGAAGTCTCCAAGGCTTTCACCTCAATTAAGTCTCATTTTGCTAGCGCTCCCATCCTACACCGCCCTGATGTTGACAAGCCATTCATATTGGAGGTGGATGCCTCATCCGTTGGTGCTGGAGCAGTCCTCTGTTATGAATGTGCTGGAGATGGTTTCTGAGCAGAGGCTCCCACTGGTGGTTGCAGACAGTACTGAACCTCAGAGCGAGGAATGGCAATCTGGGATCACGGACTGGACTGATATAAGGGAGGTTCCCTCCCTTGATGGTCGCCGGTGATCAATTGTTCTTGTCTCAATTGTGGTTCCTGGTTCATTTGGAAGTTTGCTGAGTCTTGCCTGCATCTTCTGCTTTCAGATAAGATATTTTCTGCTTTTATTTTCGTGCTTGCTTTTTGCATAGTTCCCTGCACTTCTGTGGAGGTCAGCTGGGTCCCCTCCTGGGGGCCTGTGCTCCTCTCAGTTTATCTGAAGCCACTGTTATTTGTTCATTTGCTTTTTCCTGTTTTTTCAGTGGCTGCGGCTTAGTTTTGTTACACCAGAGATCTGATATAGGTGGTAGAGATCGTGTGATCTCAAGTGTTTTTGCATTCAGAAAAGTTGGTATTTTTTAGAGATTTTTTTTGGATTGCAGTGATAATCCTTTCCTGTACTTTTCTGTCTAGACAGATTGGGCCCCAGCGGTTGCTCATTCTATTTTCTGTCTGTGTCCGTGTTTCTTCTTGTCTAACCGCCATTACATATTTGGGGGCTTCCTATTTTCTTTGGGGATCTGCTCCAGGGCAGATAGCTTTCCTCTTTCTGCCTTTAGGTGTAGTTATCTCTCAGGCTGTGACGAGGCGTCTAGGATCAACGTAGGAACGATCCACGGCTACTTCTAGTTGTGTGGTTAGTTCAGGTTACTGCAATCCAATAGGTTCCAGCCTCTCTGGTGTATTTCTGTTTTTGCTTTTTCTCCTCAGCTACCTAAACATAACAGTCCTCTTTCAAAAGGATGCTCAAGGTCGGAAGCATCCTTGCTTCTTTTTCTCCAAGACCTTTTCACCAGCGGAGAAGAATTATTCCATCGGGGACAGGGAGTTGCTAGCAATGAAATTGGCTTTCTCTGAGTGGAGACATCTGTTGGAGGGGGCTCGTTTTCCCTTTCAAGTCATTATGGATCACAAGAATTTGGTATACTTGCAAACAGCCCAGCGGCTAAATTCTCATCAGGCCAGATGGTCCTTGTTTATCTCCCGATTTCACTTTACCCTTCATTATCTCTCGGGAGAGAAGAACATTCGGGCTGACGCTCTCTCTCGATCCGTAGTGTCCACTGAGGAGGAGGAGGGGGAGCCTCGGCCTATTGTCCCTTTTGAGAGCCTGAGAACCGTAGCGCCGGTTTCGCAAGAGTCTGTACCTCTGGACAAGACTTTTGTACCACCCAATTTGCGACCGGAGGTTCTCTCTTGGGCTCATTCATCCAGGTGGGTGGACATTTTGGGACCAAAAGGACATCTGAGCTGCTGGCGAGGATGTACTGGTGGCCCCATATGTTCCGTGATGTTTTGGGATTATGTTCGGGCGTGTGTCTCCTGTGCCAAGAATAAGTCTCCTCGACAACGGCCAGCTGGGTTACTTTACCCTTTGCCGGTGGCAGACAGGTCCTAGGAGATGGTCAGAATGGACTTTGTGGTGGGTTACCCAAGTCTCGGGGTTGCACCATCATTTGGGGATCCTCGACCATTTTTCCAAAATGGTGCATCTGGTGCCGTTACCACGGTTACCTTCTGCACGGGCCCTGGCTGCGTTGTTCATAAGACATAACTTTCGTCTACACGGCATGCCGGACAAAATCGTTAGTTACCGAGGTCCCCAGTTTGCGTCTCGGTTCTGGAGAGAGCTTTGTCGTCTACTCAGTATTGAGTTAAATCTCTCGCTTATACCGCCATATCCCATCATCTTACTAGCAGCAGGCTCTGATTTGCTCCATGTCCACATTTTCGGCTCAGGCTTTTGTTGATTCAGGAGCAGCTATTAACCTGATGGATTTTGACTTTGCCAAACGTTGTGGCTTTCCCATGATACCCCTGCGGAAGTCTATTCCCCTATTGGGCATTGATTCTACCCCTTTGGCAGAGAATAAACCCCAATTTTCTACTCAGGTGATAATGAGGGTTGAAACAGATCATCAGGAGAGTTGCAAATTTCTGATGTTGCATAATCTGCATGACATTATTGTTCTGGGTTTCCCTTGGTTGCAGATTCATAATCCTGTTTTGGATTGGAAATCTGTGTCTGTGACCAGTTGGGGCTGCCAATGTGTGAATGCTGGCACTCATGTTTTTTCTGCCTCTCTCCAGTCTCAGGATGTTCCTGACTTTTTGACAGATTTTTCTGATGTGTTTAGTGAAAGTAAATCTGCATCCTTACCACCTCACAGGAGTTACGATTGCGCTATTGAATTAGTGCCTGGTGGTAAATTTCCTAAAGGTCGCCTTTTTAATTTATCTGTACCTGAACACGATGCTATGTGATCTTATATCAAGTAGTCATTGGAGAAGGGTCATATCAGACCATCCTCTTCACCCTTGGGCGCCGGTTTTTTCTTTGTGGCCAAAAAGATGGTTCATTGAGGCCGTGTATTGATTATCGCCTCCTGAATAAGTTCACTGTGAAATATCAATATCCGTTACCCTTGATTTCTGATCTGTTTTCCACAGTGAAAAGTGCTAGTTGGTTTACCAAGCTTGACCTCAGGGGGGCGTATAACCTTATTAGTATTAAGCACGGGGATGAATGGAAGACGGCGTTTAATACCCAACAGGGGCATTTTGAGTACCTAGTGATGCCCTTTGGGCTTACTAATGCCCCTTCCGTCTTCCAATCCTTCATGAATGATATTTTCAGCGATTTTGTGGATAAATTTCTGATTGTTTATTTGGATGATATCTTGATTTTTTCCAGTGACTGGGACTCTCATGTGAAACATGTTCGGACTGTGTTCCAGATTTTGAGAGAGAATGCACTGTGTGTGAAAGAATCAAAGTGTCTTTTTGGCGTACAGAAGGTCTCATTTCTGGGATTCATTTTGTCTCCGTCTGTTATTGAAATGGACCCGGTCAAGGTTCAGGCCATCTGTGATTGGGTTCAACCTACTTCATTGAAGGCACTTCAGAGATTTTTGGTTTTGCCAATTTTTATCGTAAATTTATTGGTAATTTCTTTGGTATTGTTAAACCATTGACTGATCTGACCAAAAAGGGTTCCGATGTGGTGAATTGGCCTCCTGAGGCAGTTTCTGCATTTCAAGAACTTAAGCAGAGATTCATTTCTGCTCCTGTTCTGCGGCAGCCTGATGTTTCTCTGCCGTTTCAGGTGGAGGTTGATGCCTCTGAAATTGGGGCAGGTGCCGTTTTGTCCCAAAGGGATCCAGAGACCTCTAAGAGTAACCCTTGCGCCTTTTTCTCTCGAAAGTTTTCTCCAACTGAACGTAATTATGACGTGGGTAATCGGGAGTTATTGGCCATGAAGTGGGCCTTTGAAGAGTGGAGACATTGGCTGGAAGGAGCCAAACATCAGGTGGTGGTCCTCATGGACCATAAGAACCTGGTTTATCTCGAATCAGCCAAGCGACTTACTCATAGACAGGCCAGGTGGGCCTTGTTTTTCACACTTTGTAATTTTGTGGTTTCTTTTCTTCCTGGCACTAAGAATGTTAAGGTGGATGCCCTCTCAAGGAGTTTCTTTGCGGATTCTCCTGAGCTATCTGATCCTGCTGTTATTTTGAAAGAGGGTGTAGTACCATCTTGCCCAATTTGAGACTGGCTCTGGAGGGGTGTCAGGAGGATAAACCTGAGCACTGCCCTGTTGGGAAATTGTTCGTCCCAGACCAGTGGAAGAAGAGTGTGATGTCTGAGATTCATTGTTCCGCGTTGGCTGGTCATCCCGGGATTTTTGTTACCAGAGACTTGGTGAGTCGGTCCTTTTGGTGGCCTACTTTGTCTCGTGACGTCAGGGACTTTGTGCAGTCCTGTGGGACTTGCTCTCGTTCCAAGCCTTGCTCTCGCTCTAGTGGTTTGTTGATGCCATTATCTGTGCCCAAGAGGCCATGGACCCATACCTCTATGGATTTTATTTCTGACCTCCCTGTTTCTTAGAAAATGACCGTTATCTGGGTAATCTGTG
This sequence comes from Oophaga sylvatica, assembly GCA_033576555.1. Classification (NCBI taxonomy): domain Eukaryota; kingdom Metazoa; phylum Chordata; class Amphibia; order Anura; family Dendrobatidae; genus Oophaga; species Oophaga sylvatica. The sequence continues at coordinate 243,861,588 of JARQOD010000003.1, read as the reverse complement.
ATAGGTTTTACAAGATGATACATCTTGTGCCATTACCTAAGTTACCTTCCTCCTCCGAATTGGTGCCTTTGTTCCTTCAGCACGTGGTTTGGTTACATGGCATTCCGGAGAACATTGTGTCTGACAGAGGAGTTCAGTTTGTTTCCAGATTTTGGAGGACATTTTGTTCTAAACTTGGTGTTCAATTATCTTTCTCCTCTGCATTTCATCCTCAGACCAATGGACAAACCGAGAGAACAAATCAGACCTTGGAGACTTATTTCAGATGTTTTGTGTCTGCTGATCAAGATGACTGGGTCTCTTTTTTGCCTTTGGCTGAGTTTGCTCTTAATAATAGGGCTAGCTCTGCCACCTTGATGTCACCATTTTTCTGCAATTCTCGGTTTCACCCTCAATTTTCTTCGGGACAGGCGGAGGCTTCAGTCTGTCCGGTGTTGACTCTGTTGTGGAACGTATGCAGCAGATTTGGGACCAGGTAGTGGAGAGGTTGTCTCTCTCTCAGGAGAAGGCTCAACGGTTTGCCAACCGGCATAGGACTGATGGTCGTCGGTTTAAAGTGGGGGATTTGGTTTGGTTGTCCTCAAGAAATATCTCTATGAGGGTTGCATCTCCAAAGTTTAAGCCTAAGTTCATTGAACCTTATAAGATCATGGAGATTCTTAATCCTGTTTCCTTCCGTTTGCTTCTTCCAGGGACATTTAAGATCCATAATGTGTTCCACAAGTCCTTATTGAAGAGGTTTGTCGAGCCAGTGGTTCCTACGGTTCCTACGGCTGCGCCTCCTGACCCTGTTTTGGTTGAGGGCAATCTGGAGTATGTGGTTGAGAAAATATTGGATTCTCGTTTTTCTAGACAGAAACTCCAGTATTTGTTTAAGTGGAGAGGTTATGGTCAGGAGGACAATTCTTGGGTGTTTGCTTCGGACATCCATGCTAGGAGACTGATCCGTGCCTATCAACGAGCTCATCCTGATCGGCCTGGTTGCACAAGTGAGGGTTCGGTGACCCCTCCTCAAGGGGGGGTACTGTTATGAATGTGCTGGAGATAATTTCTGAGCAGAGGCTCCCTCTGGTGGTTGCAGACAGTACTGAACCTCACAGCGAGGAATGCAATCTGGGATCACGGACTGGACTGATATAAGGGAGGTTCCCTCCATGATGGTCGCCGGTGATCTATTGTTCTTGTCTCAATTGTGGTTCCTGTTTCATTTGGAAGTTTGCTGAGTCTTGCCTGCATCTTCTGCTTTCAAATAAGATATTTTCTGCTTTTATTTTTGTGCTTGCTTTTTGCATAGTTTCCTGCACTTCTGTGGAGGTCAGCTGGGTCCCCTCCTGGGGGCCTGTGCTCCTCTAAGTTTATCTGAAGCCACTGTTATTTGTTCATTTGCTTTTTCCTGTTTTTCCAGTGGCTACAACTTAGTTTTGTTACACCAGAGATCTGATTTAGGTGGTAGAGATCGTGTGATCTCAAATGTTTTTGCAATCAAAAGAGTTGGTATTTTTTAGGGGTTTTTTTGGATTGCAGTGAGAATCCTTTCCTGTACTTTTCTGTCTGGACAGATTGGGCCCCAGCGTTTGCTCATTCTATTTTCTGTCTGTGTCCGTGCTTCTTCTTGTCTAACCGCCATTACATGTTTGGGGGCTTCCTATTTTCTTTGGGGATCTGCTCCGGGGCAGATAGCTTTCCTCTTTCTGTCTTTAGGTATAGTTATCTCTCAGGCTGTGACGAGGCGTCTAGGATCAACGTAGGAACGCTCCACGGCTAACTCTAGTTGTGTGGTTAGTTCAGGTTCCAGCCTCTCTGGTGCATTACTGTTTTTGCTTTTTCTCCTCAGCTACCTAAACACAACAGGGTAGGTTGGCGACTCTAGAGCGCACAATCTCAGCTGTGGATGTTACCGCTGCTAGTGTGGCCGCAGCCAGTTTGTCCTCTGCCACCCCTGCTCCGACTATTTCCCACCTCCCACTTCCAGACAAGTTTACCGGTGACAGTAAACAATGTCGGGGTTTCGTCAGTCAGTGCTCCATACATCTAGAGCTTCTGGCTGCACGTTTTCCCACGGAGCGGGCGAAAGTGGGTTTTATCATATCCCTTTTGTCGGGCAGGGCGTTGGAGTGGGCAACGCCGTTGTGGGATCATGATGATCGTGTGGTGCAGAATGCTCCTCGTCTTGGACACTCTGAAACAGGTCTTATTAGGACCTCGCGTCACCCACAATACGGCTCTCCAACTGTTGGCAATTACCCAGGGTTCATCCATGGTCAGCCAGTTCGCCGTCCAATTTCGGTCTCTGGCCTCTGAGCTGGAGTGGCCAGATAAAGTCCTTATACCAGTGTACTGGAGGGGACTGGCAGACCATGTGAAGGATGACTTGTCCACCAGGGAGATTCCTGCCACACTGGAGGAGCTCATTACCATATCTACCCACATCGACCTCCGTTTTAACGAGCGGAGGTTGGAGCGGGCCCAGTGTAAGCAGAGGTTCCGGCTGGCTCCCACCTTCGCCAGGCCTCTTGAATCTTCCATTCAGGTGCCCGATTCCCCTGAGGCCATGGAGATTTCTCGAGCGAGACCTAAGTCTCGGGCCGCTCGAGTACCTGTGATTTGTAATGCTTGCCAACAAGTAGGGCATTATGCTAATAAATGTCCACAGCGGTCGGGAAACAACCGTGTCTAGTAACCATTGGAGGGGATTCACTAGACACATCGGTACACGCCTCCAAGTTGTCCTTTAGGGGGGCAATCAATTTTGGCTCATCCACTTTAACAGTCACGCTTTGTGTGGACTCTGGAGCCGAAGGAAATTTAATGTCCTCTACCTTCGCTCTCCGCCACTCTATAACTCTGGTGATGCTCGCCAAACCCGTGACTGTTCGAGTAGTAAATGGGTCGACAGTGCCTTCACCAATCACACATCAGACCATCCCTTTCACGTTGTCAATGTCCCCTTCCCATCAGGAGATTATCTCACTTCTGGTTATTCCCGAGGGAATAGACGAGATTTTGTTGGGGATGCCATGGCTCCGTTTCCACTCCCCACACATTGAGTGGATCTCTGGGAGGATATTGGGTTGGGGTGAGTCATGTAAAGGCAGATGTATGAGGGAATGCATTCAGGTGGCCACTACAGAGATACCCGCAGATCTTACTTCACTTCCTAAATACTATTGGTCGTATGCAGACGTATTCTCCAAAAAGGCTGCGGAAATCCTTCCGCCTCACCGTCCCTATGACTGTCCTATTGACCTCTTGCCCTGAGCAGAACCTCCTTGGAAACAGGTCTATCCCCTTTCTCTCCCAGAGATGGAGGCTATGTCTCAATATGTTCAGGAGAACCTGGCAAGAGGAGTCATTAGGTAGTCAGTGTCACCTGCAGGGGCGGGGTTCTTCTTTGTGCAGAAGAAGAACGGAGAGTTACGTCAATGCATCGATTACAGGGGTCTTAATGCCCTCACCGTCAAGAATAATAACCCGTTGCCCCTGATTTCTGAGCTCTTTGATAGGCTACGGGGGGCAAGAGTATTTACGAAATTAGATCTGCGGGGTGCTTATAACCTGATTCACATCCGTGAGGGGGAAGAATGGAAGACGGCTTTTAATTCCAGGGACGGGCACTATGAATATCTGGTGATGCCCTTCGGGCTCTGTACTGCCCCAGCCGTCTTCAAGACTTTGTTAATGACATCTTCCGGGATATGCTCTCCACCTCAGTCGTAGTCTATCTGGATGATATTCTCATCTTTTCCCCAGATATTGACTCCCACCGGAGAGATGTCTGTAGAGTCTTCGACCTCTTTCGGGCAAATTCCCTCTACGCAAAGTTGGAGAAATGTGTGTTTGAGCAGGAGTCCTTACCCTTCCTGGGCTATATCATCTCCGCCCAGGGATTGGCTATGGATCCTGCCAAACTACAGGCGGTGATGGACTGGCAAGAACCCCATTCTCTGAAGGCGGTGCAGCGCTTTATGGGGTTCATTAATTACTACCGCCAGTTTATCCCTCACTTCTGAACTTTGGTAGCTCCCGTGGTAGCCCTCACCAAAAATTGAGCAAATCCCAAATTGTGGTCTGAAGAGGTGTAAGGAAAAGGTTGTCGCCATTTTGTATAGGGCCTGTACCAGCCTCCATTTTGTCAGTTCACACAGCCACAGACTTTTAGCTACACATTGCCTATTAGCATATCCAGTACGACAGGTTTTGATGTCCACTAGGAATCAATAGGCCTTTACATGCTAATTAGTCTAGGCCAGTGACTGAATGAGATGGTCAGTCGTATGGTAAATAGCCCAAGCTCAGGCATTGTTTCCTGCTCCATATGAATTGCAGGCCAATTAATATGCGTGCTTCAAAGCAATGGGGATGGGCCTAGCAGGTCTAAGAACTAGCCATGACCAGGCTGCTGGTCTCATTCCATTTCACACACAGAAGCCAAGAAGATGGTCTAGGAAAGACCAAGGGACTATTCAGGAACTGAAGACTGTACCTGGGAATGGCAGAGCCAAGGCCTTCCCATGACCATAATACCCGGTAATATTGATCCATAGCTTATACCTTTAAGCCTTGTACATTATTGTTGTATTTTTACTCTGACTGCCATTCCATTGTAATTACGTTGTATAGCTTTACTGTATATTTCTGTAATTATCTAGTGCGCCCTTAAGGCAAATTAAACCATAAAATTAATCTTGGGCTGATGCTTTTACTCTGATCACGAATCTTAGAATACCCAGTGGGTAGCAGGACACCTTCCCCGGCAGCCATTTGCTCTAGGTGCAGTTCGCTTACTGACCTGAGAGACAAAGGGGGGCGCCGGAGAGCTGTACCTGTGGAGTTACGTCCCATTGGTGACGTGGGAGGAAAGGGATCGTCCGTCACATTTGGTAGCGGCGGTGGTATCAGAAGCTGTGATACCCGGGCTACCGTGTGGCGGCCGGCTGAGTTCCTCACAAATTGGTGGCAGCGGTGGGATGTAACTCCACAGGTACAGCTCTCCGGCGCCCCCCTTTGTCTCTCAGGTCAGTAAGAGAACTGCACCTAGAGCAAATGGCCGCCGGGGAAGGTGTCCTGCTACCCACTGGGTATTCTAAGATTCGTGATCAGAGTAAAAGCATCAGCCCAAGATTAATTTTATGGTTTAATTTGCCTTAAGGGCGCACTAGATAATTACAGAAATATACAGTAAAGCTATACAACGTAACTACAATGGAATGGCAGTCAGAGTAAAAATACAACAATAATGTATAAGGCTTAAAGGTATAAGCTATGGATCAATATTACCGGGTATTATGGTCATGGGAAGGCCTTGGCTCTGCCATTCCCAGGTACAGTCTTCAGTTCCTGAATAGTCCCTTGGTCTTTCCTAGACCATCTTGTTGGCTTCTGTGTGTGAAATGGAATGAGACCAGCAGCCTGGTCATGGCTAGTTCTTAGACCTGCTAGGCCCATCCCCATTGCTTTGAAGCACGCATATTAATTGGCCTGCAATTCATATGGAGCAGGAAACAATGCCTGAGCTTGGGCTATTTACCATACGACTGACCATCTCATTCAGTCACTGGCCTAGACTAATTAGCATGTAAAGGCCTATTGATTCCTAGTGGACATCAAAACCTGTCGTACTGGATATGCTAATAGGCAATGTGTAGCTAAAAGTCTGTGGCTGTGTGAACTGACAAAATGGAGGCTGGTACAGGCCCTATACAAAATGGCGACAACCTTTTCCTTACACCTCCCTGCTTTTGAGGGCGCTAGGGGGTATCACATTCCTGTGTTCCCCCGTGCGCCCTACCGCACCCTCTCCTTGCCGGGACAACCCATCAGCGTTACCATGGTCACTGCCCTTTTTGTGGCGAATGGTGAAATGGTACTGTTGGAGAGCAAGGCTCCAGCGTAGCAACCTCCCATTCGTCCCAGAGACCGTGTGTAACCAGCTGAGGGGGTTGTGGTCTGTTTCCACGGTGAATTGGCGTCCGTACAAGTATGGCTGCAGACGCTGCAGGGCCCACACAATTGCCAGACATTCCTTCTCCATCGTGGAATAGGCCACTTCCCTCGGCAGGAGCTTCCTGCTCAGGTACAAAATGGGGTGTTCATGGCCCGTAGTGTCAACCTGGCTGAGCACAGCACCGAGGCCGAAGTCGCTGGCGTCGGTCTGCACTAAGAATGGCCGCGTGAAGTCGGCTGCCTGTAGTACAGGAGAACTAGAAAGGGCGGTCTTGAGCGCCTGGAAAGCTGTCTCGCAGGCGACTGTCCAGTCGACTGCGACGGGCAGCCTTTTCTTGGTGAGGTCCGTCAGGGGCTTGGCCAGGGCACTATAGTGCGGAACAAACCTCCTATAGTACCCAGCAGTACCCAAAAAGGACATCACCTGCTTCTTGGTCCTGGGGGTGGGCCAGGATGCGATGGCATCCACCTTCCCGGGCTCTGGCTTCAGAGCTCCCCCACCTACCCGGTGTCCCAGGTAGTGGACCTCACTCATACCCAGCTGGCATTTTTCCGGCTTAATGGTCAAGCCTGCTCGCTGGATCCGCCCGAGCACCTGCGCCAGGTGCTCTAGGTGATCCTCCCAGGTGGGACTGAAGATGGCAATGTCATCCAGGTACGCGGTCGCATACCCTTCCAGTCCCTCGAGCAGCGTGTTGACCATCCGCTGAAAAGTGGCAGGGGCATTCTTCATGCCGAAGGGCATCACCGTGGACTCGTACAGTCCGAATGGGGTGATAAAGGCAGAGCGTTCCCGTGCCCTAGGGGTCAGGGGAATCTGCCAATACCCCCTGCTCAGATCCATGATGGTCAGGTACTTGGCCCCGGCCAGCTGGTCGAGCAGGTCATCGATGCGCGGCATTGGGTACGCATCGGTGACCGACACAGCGTTGAGCCCCCTGTAGTCCACGCAGAACCGCGTAGTTCGGTCCTTTTTAGGGACGAGGACTACAGGCGAAGCCCACGCGCTGTTGGACGCTTGGATCACCCCCAGCCTCAGCATCTCGTCTATCTCTTGGCGCATCTGCTGCTGCACCTCAAGAGAGACCCGATATGCTGAACGCCGGATTGGGGGGTGGTTACCAGTGTCCACGTCATGGACTGCTGCCTCAGTCCTTCCGGGCAGGCTGCTGAACAGCTCCCGGAAGGGGTGTAGGGTGGCCCCCAGCTGGGAACGTTGGTCCTCCGAGAGCTGGTGGCCAACCCCCACATCCTCGATGGATCCACCCTCCTCGATCTGCTCACCCAAGCCAAGGCGGGTGGATCCATCGAGGATGTGGGGGTTGGCCACCAGCTCTCGGAGGACCAACGTTCCCAGCTGGGGGCCACCCTACACCCCTTCCGGGAGCTGTTCAGCAGCCTGCCCGGAAGGACTGAGGCAGCAGTCCATGACGTGGACACTGGTAACCACCCCCCAATCCGGCGTTCAGCATATCGGGTCTCTCTTGAGGTGCAGCAGCAGATGCGCCAAGAGATAGACGAGATGCTGAGGCTGGGGGTGATCCAAGCGTCCAACAGCGCGTGGGCTTCGCCTGTAGTCCTCGTCCCTAAAAAGGACCGAACTACGCGGTTCTGCGTGGACTACAGGGGGCTCAACGCTGTGTCGGTCACCGATGCGTACCCAATGCCGCGCATCAATGACCTGCTCGACCAGCTGGCCGGGGCCAAGTACCTGACCATCATGGATCTGAGCAGGGGTATTGGCAGATTCCCCTGACCCCTAGGGCACGGGAATGCTCTGCCTTTATCACCCCATTCGGACTGTACGAGTCCACGGTGATGCCCTTCGGCATGAAGAATGCCCCTGCCACTTTTCAGCGGATGGTCAACACGCTGCTCGAGGGACTGGAAGGGTATGCGACCGCGTACCTGGATGACATTGCCATCTTCAGTCCCACCTGGGAGGATCACCTAGAGCACCTGGCGCAGGTGCTCGGGCGGATCCAGCGAGCAGGCTTGACCATTAAGCCGGAAAAATGCCAGCTGGGTATGAGTGAGGTCCACTACCTGGGACACCGGGTAGGTGGGGGAGCTCTGAAGCCAGAGCCCGGGAAGGTGGATGCCATCGCATCCTGGCCCACCCCCAGGACCAAGAAGCAGGTGATGTCCTTTTTGGGTACTGCTGGGTACTATAGGAGGTTTGTTCCGCACTATAGTGCCCTGGCCAAGCCCCTGACGGACCTCACCAAGAAAAGGCTGCCCGTCGCAGTCGACTGGACAGTCGCCTGCGAGACAGCTTTCCAGGCGCTCAAGACCGCCCTTTCTAGTTCTCCTGTACTACAGGCAGCCGACTTCACGCGGCCATTCTTAGTGCAGACCGACGCCAGCGACTTCGGCCTCGGTGCTGTGCTCAGCCAGGTTGACACTACGGGCCATGAACACCCCATTTTGTACCTGAGCAGGAAGCTCCTGCCGAGGGAAGTGGCCTATTCCACGATGGAGAAGGAATGTCTGGCAATTGTGTGGGCCCTGCAGCGTCTGCAGCCATACTTGTACGGACGCCAATTCACCGTGGAAACAGACCACAACCCCCTCAGCTGGTTACACACGGTCTCTGGGACGAATGGGAGGTTGCTACGCTGGAGCCTCGCTCTCCAACAGTACCATTTCACCATTCGCCACAAAAAGGGCAGTGACCATGGTAACGCTGATGGGTTGTCCCGGCAAGGAGAGGGTGCGGTAGGGCGCACGGGGGAACACAGGAATGTGATACCCCCTAGCGCCCTCAAAAGCAGGGAGGTGTAAGGAAAAGGTTGTCGCCATTTTGTATAGGGCCTGTACCAGCCTCCATTTTGTCAGTTCACACAGCCACAGACTTTTAGCTACACATTGCCTATTAGCATATCCAGTACGACAGGTTTTGATGTCCACTAGGAATCAATAGGCCTTTACATGCTAATTAGTCTAGGCCAGTGACTGAATGAGATGGTCAGTCGTATGGTAAATAGCCCAAGCTCAGGCATTGTTTCCTGCTCCATATGAATTGCAGGCCAATTAATATGCGTGCTTCAAAGCAATGGGGATGGGCCTAGCAGGTTTAAGAACTAGCCATGACCAGGCTGCTGGTCTCATTCCATTTCACACACAGAAGCCAACAAGATGGTCTAGGAAAGACCAAGGGACTATTCAGGAACTGAAGACTGTACCTGGGAATGGCAGAGCCAAGGCCTTCCCATGACCATAATACCCGGTAATATTGATCCATAGCTTATACCTTTAAGCCTTGTACATTATTGTTGTATTTTTACTCTGACTGCCATTCCATTGTAATTACGTTGTATAGCTTTACTGTATATTTCTGTAATTATCTAGTGCGCCCTTAAGGCAAATTAAACCATAAAATTAATCTTGGGCTGATGCTTTTACTCTGATCACGAATCTTAGAATACCCAGTGGGTAGCAGGACACCTTCCCCGGCGGCCATTTGCTCTAGGTGCAGTTCGCTTACTGACCTGAGAGACAAAGGGGGGCGCCGGAGAGCTGTACCTGTGGAGTTACGTCCCATTGGTGACGTGGGAGGAAAGGGATCGTCCGTCACATTTGGTAGCGGCGGTGGTATCAGAAGCTGTGATACCCGGGCTACCGTGTGGCGGCCGGCTGAGTTCCTCACAAGAGGTCTCCAAGGCCTTCACTTCTATTAAGTCCCATTTTGCTAGCGCTCCTATACTACATCGCCCGATGTTGATAAGCCATTTATATTGGAGGTGGATGCCTCATCCGTTGGTGCTGGAGCAATCCTCTTCCAAAAGGATGCTCAAGGTCGGAAGCACCCATGCTTTTTCTCCAAGACCTTTACACCAGCGGAGATGAATTATTCCATCGGGGACAGGGAGTTGCTAGCAATGAAGTTGGCCTTCTCGGAGTGGAGACATCTGTTGGAGGGGGCTTGCTTTCCCTTCCAAGTCTTCACAGATCACAAAAATCTGGTGTATTTACAAACTGCCCAGCGGCTAAATTCCCGTCAGGCCAGATGGTCCTTGATTTTCTCCCGCTTTCACTTCACCCTCCATTTTCTGTCGGGAGAGAAGAACATTCGGGCTCACGCTCTCTCTCGCTCCGTTGTATCTTCTGAGGAGGAGGAGGGGGAGCCACGGCTTATTGTCCCCTCTGAGAGCCTGAGAACTGTAGCTACGGTGTCGCTAGAGTCTGTCCCTCCGGGCAAGACCTTTGCACCATCTAATTTGCGACTGGAGGTTCTCCCTTGGGCCCATTCGTCCAGGGTGGGTGGACATTTTGGGAAAAAAAGGACATCTGAGATACTCGCAAGGACATACTGGTGGCCGCATATGGTCCGGGCATGTGTCTCCTGTGTCAAAAATAAGTCCCCTCGTCAACGACCAGCTGGGTTACTTTACCCATTGCCGGTGGCAGACAGGCCTTGGGAGATGGTCGGGATGGACTTTGAGGTAGGCTTGCCCAAATCTCGTGGGTTCACCATCATATGGGTTATCACCGATCACTTCTCCAAAATGGTGCACTTGGTGCCGGTACCCCGGTTACCTTCTGCACGGTCCTTAGCGACACTGTTTATCAAACATATCTTCCGCATACACGGTATGCCGGACAAAATTGTCAGCGACAATGGTCCCCAGTTTGCGTCTCGGTTCTGGAGAGAGCTATGTCGCCTTCTCAGTGTTGAGTTAAATCTCTCTTCTGCTTATCATCCCGAGACGAATGTGTTGGTAGAGAGGGCCAACCAGACCTTGGTCACATATCTGCAACATTTTGTTTCAGCTAGACAGGATGACTGGGCATCCTTGTTACCGTGGGCGGAGTTTGCATTAAACAACGCTGTGGCAGATTCCACTGGACAAACCCCATTTCTCCTTAATTACGGTCAGCATCCGGGTTCCCGTACCTATGCCCGTGTCTTCCGCCGACTCCAGGGTGGCAGACTGGGCTGTGGAGGCACGGGACATTTGGGACCGCACTCAGGATGCCATTCAGGCCTCCAAGGAGAGAATGAGGTCATCCGCCGACGCACATCGGCGCCCCGCTCCGACTTTTGCACCTGGCGACTTAGTGTGGCTCTCCGCCCGTATCATCAGGTTGTGAGTAGAGTCCACTAAGTTCGCACCTCGCTTCTTGGGTCCCTTCAAGGTCCTTGAACAGGTCAATCCTGTGTCTACCAGTTAGCCCTTCCGCCACGCCTGGGTATCACCAACACATTCCATGTCTCCCTCCTGAAGCCCGTATACTTGTCCCGGTTTTCCGAGTCATCTGCCGGGACATCGGGTTCGTCTACGGACGATTATGAGGTGAATGCTATTCTGGGGTGCAGGTGGTACGTGGCAACAAGTTTTGTTTGGTGGATTGGAGGGGTTATGGGCCTGAGGATAGGTCATGGGAGCCTGCTGAGCGTATTCAGGCTCCGCAGCTCATTGCTGCCTTCGAGCGTAATGATGTCCAAGGAAGGAGGGGTCCTAGAGGGGGGGGTAATGTTAGGGGTAGAGTTCCCACTTCTGCACAGGGGGAATCTCGAGCCATCCCTGCTGCGGTCTCTCATGAATCTACGTCCGCAGTGGAGCCTGCTCAGCAGAGACGTCGGTCCCAGCGTCTTGCCCATTCCAATACTGTGCAGAGACTTGCTGCTGCCCCTCCTGGATCTTCTATTATAGTCAGTGCTGGAGCAGACGTCTTTGGGACGAAGTCCTGCGTTTCCCCTTCTGAGCATGCCCAGGGTAAGATCTCTCATTGGGGATCAGGGGTCACATGTTCATGTACTGCAGCAGCTCTTATTGGTCCACCAGGAAGGTCCTGAAACTACATGTGTTTTGGAACAGTTTCTCATTGGTCCTTTTTCTGGCAGGTCCTGTAGCTGTTACTATAAAAGGGTGGCATGGGTGGGCCGCCATGCGCTAGTATCAATTGCATTATGTGCTTTGCGCCAGTATGATAATGTACGCATGTGGTTAGGGCTCGGATGAAATAAGCCCCTAGAATACCGGCTTCTCCGATTGCTTGATTGCTATGCTGTCTGCATGATCACGGACTGCTATCCGCACAGCAGTTATCTGTGTATCCCTGTGAGTCTAACAGGACACAGTCTTTTTCTCAGCGGCTCTGTGACGCAACAGGGTTCGCTTTATATCGCTGGTTCAGCGCCCTAGCGTTTTACTTTGCGGCTCACTGAAGTTAAGTGAGTTCGTACTTACCGCCATATAGCGCTATGGCGTTCCCGTTAGCGGCTCTGGGGATTAACAGAGTTCGCACTAACTGCTACAGCGCTAGTGTTGAGCGATACTGCTCGATATCTAAAAATATTGTATCGGAATGGTATCGCCGATATCACTAAATATCGTCGATATCCGATTCCGATACCGGAAGTCCCATGTAAGTCTATGGGAACAAAATATCGCAACAAAAAAAATCCTTTTCTTTCGTTGTAAACACAAAATATACACACATAGAATACATATATATATATATACATGTCATTGTGACATATATATATATACATATATTTATAGTTTATACACTTCTACATAGTAAAATAGACTCTGATTCAATTGCCGGGTAAAGTCGTGACATACCCCATAGAAGTCGACGGGCTCGGTGCAGAGTACCCCCAAAACCTCTGGCTCTGTGCGACTCAACTTGGGCGTCACGAACAGGATTCTGTAGCTCGCTATAAGCGAGTCCTGTGTGCCTGAATTGAACTGGTTTTGTGCATGAGAATTGCTAAAATCATCAGAGAATGTATTTGCCATTTTTTCGGCATATCTGCGTCACGACGAGGCACTGGTGAAGAAGAAGGGGTGCTCTTCGTGGGTGTACACTCACTCAGTGGCACGAAAACGATGGCTCTAAATGGTACTGCAATGTAAGATCGTGCCCCACAGCTCTTCAGTTCCGCCTCCTCATCCTCCTCAGTGTGCGGAAACTAACACGAAGGTCCAGCCTCCCTACAAAAGAGGGGCCCTCTCCAGATGCTAATGACACATGTGACTTGGCAGAGATGGCTAATGGACACGAGCAGAAGTGTGAAGGGATGGAGCAGTCAGAGCTCTCCCCCCACGGAAGCGACCCGATCGCCACGGAACCACCGTTTGGCACCCGGCCTGTAAACCCTCCTACGCTGCAAGAAGCGGAGGATACCCTAAGAGGCCTGGCCCGGCACCGGGAGAAGGTCGCCAGGATGGAAGCCAGCTGGAATGCCCTAAAACTAAACTTGGAGCGGCGCCAATCCCTCTTACCTGAAGTGTCTGTACCGGAAGGTGAGGCACCCGTTCTAGTAGACGAGTCCGTGCGGGCATCCCAGCCCTTGCAATGTGATCCGGTTGACGTTGTCGCAGTGGAGGCACCCGCTCCTGCAAAAAACTCTGCACCGGCAGCACCCCAGATCCCGCTGTCTGCCCCCGTCGCTGAGACAGAAGAAGCGACACCCGTCCTCATGGAGGAGGCCGCGCAGGCACCAGAGGTCTACCTGTCTGTACCGGAGCCCCGACTGTCATCTGTTCCAGAGCCGGCTGCTTCCTCCGCAGGTGAGCGCCGCCAGGACTGGGGGGCGCCAGGAGAGCTGCCGCAAACCGGACATCATAAGCTGCAGTTTGATGGTGGAGACATGGAGCTGCTGGTGGAGGAAAATTACAACCGGCGTCAGGAGGAAGAGTGGAGACGTTGGGATAGAATCATAGAATGGTAGAGTTGGAAGGGACCTCCTGGGCCTTCTGGTCCAACCCCCTGCTCAAAGCAGGATTCTCTAAATCATCCCAGACAGATGTCTATCCAGCCTCTGTTTGAAGACTTCCATTGAAGGAGAACTCACCACCTCTTGTGGCAGCCTGTTCCACTCATTGATCACCCTAACTGTCAAAAAGTTTTTTCTAATATCTAATCTGTGTCTCCTCCCATTCAGTTTCATCCCATTGCTTCTAGTCTTTCCTTGTGCAAATGAGAATAAAGATGATCCTTCTACAATGTGACAGCCCTTGAGATATTTGTAGACAGCTATTAAGTCTCCTCTCAGTCTTCTTTTTTGCAAGCTAAACATTCCCAAATCCTGCAACCATTCCTCATAGGACATGGTTTGCAGACCGGTCACCATTCTGGTGGCTCTTCTCTGAACTTGCTCCAGTTTGTTGATGTCTTTTTTAAAATGTGGTGCCCATAACTGGACACAGTATTCCAGATGAGGTCTGACCAAAGAGGAGTAGAGGGCAATAATGACCTCACGTGATCTAGACTGTATGCTTCTGTTGATACATCCTAGAATTGCATTTGCCTTTTTTGCTGCTGCATCACACTGTTGACTCATGTTCAGTCTGTGATCAATTAGTATACCCAAGTCTTTTTCACATGTGCTGTTACTTAGCCCTATTCCTCACATTTTGTATATGCTTTTTTCATTTTTATTGCCCAGATGTAGTACTTTGCATTTTTCCCTGTTAAAATCCATTCTGTTAGTTGCTGCCCACTGCTCCAGTTTATGTATATCTTTTTGAATCCTCTCTCTCTCTTCTCTAGTATTAGCTACCCCTCCTAGCTTTGTGTCATCAGCAAATTTGATCAGTTTACCCTCAATTCCTTCATCTAAATCATTGATAAAGATGTTGAACAATACAGGGCCCAAAACAGAGCCTTGTGGTACCCCACTTGAGACATTCTTCCAACTGGATGTGCAGCCATTTACAACCACTCTTTGGGTCCGATCACTAAGCCAGTTATGAATCCACCTAACAGTTGCCTTGTCCATTCCATACTTAGTCATTTTTTCAATAAGGATTGTGTGAGATACTTTGTCAAATGCTTTGCTGAAGTCAAGATATACTATATCTACAGCATTTCCCTGATCCACCCAGTCAGTGATTCTGTCATAGAAGGAAATTAAGTTAGTCTGACATGACTTATTAGTTACAAACCCATGCTGACTCTGTTTAATCACTTCATTGTTATCCAGGTACTTGCATACATGTTCTTTAATAATTTGTTCAAAGATCTTTCCTGGTATAGAAGTCAGACTCACCGGCCTGTAGTTCCCTGGGTCCACCTTCTTCCCCTTTTTGAAGATAGGAACAACATTTGCTCTTCTCCAGTCTTCTGGGACTTCTCCTGTTCTCCAAGAATTTTCAAAGATTATGGACAGTGGTTCAAGAATTTCTTCTGCTATCTCCTTCAGTACCCTGGGTGTAATTCATCTGGACCTGGAGACTTGAATTCATTTATGTTAGCTAAGTGTTTCCTCACTGTCTTTCTGTTTATAGATATCCTGGATTCTTCTATTCCTTTAATAGGACAGTGAAGATCAGTTGATGTTACATTTCCTTTCTGAGAGAAAACAGATGCAAAATAGGAATTTAAAAGTTCAGCCTTCTCAACATCCTGACTTACCATTTCATCATTTTCATCCTGTAGAAATCCTATAGCATCTTTGACTTTTCTTTTACTTTTGACGTATCCCCAAAATCCTTTTTTGTTGCTTTTGACGTCACTTGCAAGCCTTAGTTCATTGTCAGCTTTAGATAATCTGATTTGTGCCCTGCAGGTTCTGCAGACGGCATTATATTCTTCTTTAGATATGCCTCCCTCTTTCCATTTGATAAACATTTCTTTCTTCCTTTTTAGCATGTGTTTAAGTTCTATGTTCATCCATCCTGGTTTCCTTAAATGCTTCCCATTCTTCCCTCTTTTCGGAATTGTTAACGATTGTGCTTTGAGAATCTCATTTTCAAGATTTTCCATCCTTCCTGGACATTTTTGTCCTTAAGGATATCCAGCCATTGGATCCCTCCAATTCTCTTTCTGAGTTCCTTAAAATCTGCCTTTCTGAAATCTAACCTTGACGTCTGAGTCTTCACAGGTCTTCCTCCTCTTGTTATCCAAAATTCTAAAATAGCATGGTCACTACCTCCTAGAGTCCCAGCCACTCTTACCTCCTCCACCATTTCCTCCCTGTTTATGAGGATTAGATCCAAGGTAGCAGATCCCCTTGTTTTCTCCATTACCTTTTGGAAGATAAAGTTGTCAGCAAGAGAGGATAAGAATTTCCTGGACCTGTTAGTTTTGCCTGAGAGAGATTCCCAACAAATGTCTGGATAGTTGAAATCTCCCATGACCACTATGTCATATTTTTTGGAGAACTTGGCCATTTGATGCATAAAGAGTTCATCCATATCTTCAGCTTGCACAGGCGGCCTGTAGTAAATGCCTACAATGGTGTCCTTTCCATTGTTCTGTCCTTGTATTCTTACCCAAACAGTTTCCACAGAACTCCCAGTCTCTGAAGCGTCAATCTCTGTGCAGATATACGCTTTTCTAACATACAATGCAACACCTCCTCCTCGTTTATCAAGTCTGTTTCTTGCAAATAAGTTGTATCCTTCTAGCCTTGTCTTCCAATCATGTGTATCGTCCCACCAAGTCTCAGTGATTCCAATGACATCATATTTCTTCTCCTGCGTTAGTAGCTCCAGTTCTCCTTGTTTGTTGCCCATGCTTTGTGCATTCGTATAGAAACACTTTAGTTTGTGATTGGTTTCTCTTCCTTCAATATTTTTATTATGTAAATTTTTTTGTCTTTGTTCTTCCCCTTCACTTCTAATAGCAGAAATCTCAGCGGGAGCGGGAAGCAGAGCGACAAAGGGAGCAGCGAGAATCCCAAAAGCTTCGGCAACGTAACCTGGAAAAGGACCAGGCAGATAAGGACCGGATGAGAAAAGATAAAGGAACCCTGTGGGAGCCGCGGCGTAAGGGTGCAGTACGGAACTTTAAATTGAAAGGTGGTTGGGGCTTCATCCAGGAGCCTGGACTTTATTTAGAAGTTTTTGTAACCGGCGGGACGTGGAGGCTCACCTCCCAGAAGGACACCCGGGGAGGGACCTGTTGCCAGGAGACTTGGTGACTTACACCCGACACTGGGGTTACAATGGATGGTACGCCCTAAATGTTACCAGGTGCGACCCCTACTCCCCAGAGTGTCAGGAACCTGTGAGACCCTCGGAGCCTTCAGCCTCCCACATCCAGGCCTCTGCACAAGTACCCACGCCGTAAATCTCCCCAGCCTCCCTCAGTGGTCTCCTCAGCAGCCCCAGCTATGGACATGATAACTATAGCTGGCCCGTACCCAGCGCCTGTTAGGCCCCCTGGGGTTCGTTCAGTCCGGGACATAGGGCTCCAGACCCGGAGGGAATGAAAGAGGTGGCCACACAGACACAGATAGCGGGTCACGACTTGACTGTACAGGCCACACGACGTCATCAGGTCCTGGTGGTCCTTGGTGTCTCGGATGTTTGGCAAGCATCAGAAGAGTACCAGGTGGTACCTGGAACACCCCTGCCAAAGAATTATAAATAACCCGGACAGGGTCCCTGTATGTAAATAGTTAAACTGTTGATGTACCCGGACGGGTGAATGTTCATAAAAAAGTTTTTTAATTTAATAAAAAACACAACACAGTTTTCATTACTTTTATTACAGTCTCATCCTGCGACGCCATCGATCTCCTGTAAAAAAATGAAAAAAAAAATAGCAGTATACCACCTGTCCGACGCAGTCCATAGTAACGAGTGTCCCACGACGATCCAGCTCTGCTACATCAGAATGACAGGCAGAGCCTGTCATCCCGGTGCAGCACAGCTGATTACCTGCTTCCCCGGCGGTGACGTCATCGGACTGGTTTACGGCCGGGATTACCCTGCAGTCACTGCAGTTATCGCGAAAAACTGCATGTGACCGCCAGGGAGAAGATAATGGCGGCCATCAAGCAGTCCAGGACGTGACCGCCGGAGATCTTCTGCCAGGTAAGTGCCGCTGACTCCTGACAGACCCGACCGACGGACACTCACAGTGACAGTGACAAATCCGATTCCGGTATCCGATATGACGAAAATATCGGTACTCGGAATCGAAAGCCCGATACAGCTAATATCGGCCGATACCCGATATTTGCAGTATCGTATCGCTCAACACTACACAGCGCGCTACGTCATTTATTTTAGCGATTATGCGGGATAACAGAGTTCGCTACTTTCGCCATGTTACTAGCAGCGGCCTTCGCCTGCACGGTGGACCCCGGGCTGCGAACGCACCTCCCTACAATATCTATTAGGTGCGTTCTGCAGACCCTAACACATGGGCATAAGATCCCTGGAAAACAAAATTACCATGCTTTCCAAAAAAGAAATTAGAAGCCAAAGCACTAGGGAAAGGGGGAGAGGAGACCCCTAGGCAGATCTAATAGCGCCCTGCGTCCCGTATCATCCCTATATTGGTTCCACACCAATTGCTGAGCAGGAACCTAATCCCTGTATATTCCAAGAGCTAGGCCCTGAACAGGAAAGTGGGGGTTGGGCACTGGTCAGTACCCACTGTACACTAAAGAGAAGAAGTGAGACAAACAAGGGGGAAGCAACTTATCTCGAGCAGACTCAGAGATGTAACACCAAACATCCTCCAACAGCACAAAACAAGAAGTTAACAACTGCTATTGCTCCAAGCCTTCACAAGGGAAAATGTGAATATCACCAGCGACTCTCTGAAGCAGACTGGGAGTCTATAATCACCCAGGTCCAGGTGTGTCTCAATTAGAGCTGGAGGGAGGTTGCCTTTGGTTCCAAAAGTCAGAAGGATTAAGAAGACGTCTGCAATGCCAAACTCAGAGACCTTCAGCAGCCAGATGCAGGGAAACAGTCTGTAGCATCTGATGAACCCCTGACAGTTTAAGAGTCTTTAAAGAAATTTCACAGCTCAAAGAAGACAAAAAAATCCAAATTAAATGGGAATGGGTACATCTTGAATGTTCATAAAAAATTACTAAAACTGGTCTAAAATAAAAATGAACAAAAATGTGTTAATCTGACCGAGCTTCACATAGACTTATTCAAAGCTACTCGTAAATTACATCTCCATAAAACCTTCAATAAAACTTTGACTGAGCAAAAGCCACCACATAAAGTAGAAATCTGTAGCGCTATAGCATACAAACATGCAATATGAAATTTGAATTGCATTGCTGCACTAGAAAATATGAAAAATTGAGAATACATAGCATATAAATTGACCAATTCATGTATACCCAGCAGCCACGCTAAGGCAATTCTCATTGCTGGGAACCTATCTAATATGAATCCTCTCTTAAACTAATGTCTACATTTACATTGGAAGATAGGAACCAGATAAAATTTATTAATTAGGTTTCATAGCGTCAATGCCAGATGAAAAGGCAGATATATCTGATGTACAGCTTCTGCTAAGTATTAATGAAGAGTCAACTGAGCTATTCAGCGAGTTAAATTTTAAACAATCTGTTCCTTTTACAAGTGTAATAATATATACAAGAGCCAAAAAAACAAACGAAGTGCATCCGCACCACTGCAGCCACCTGGTACCAGAGTCCCGCACATGCAAATTGATTCTATTTGTCTCAAACAGGGAAAGGACGGGTACTCAATCCGGAAAAAAGTATGCAATATCCAAAGGCAGAAGAAAAAGGATGGCACTCACCGTCCTTTAAATCCAAACTTTATTGTAGCAAAAAAATCTTCAGCAGGGGGCAGTGTGAATAAGGAATGGACGACGGCCGTTTAGCGCTGCCGTGCTTTAGGATCCGTGGAAGCGCGGCAGCGCGAAACGGCTGTCGTCTGGTGAGTGCCATCCCTTGTCTTCTGCCTTTGGAATAATATATACATACATGCCCCCTGTGAATCTGGGGAATGAAATAGACCTATTTTTTGATAGAATGATTGCTGATATAACATTTCGGATATATGATAAAACTGTAGATAATTTAAATAGTAGAGAATGGGCAGCCTTGATTGAGATGAGAAATTGGAAAGACACTATAGTGTGTAAAGCAGATGAGGAAAACAGCATGGTTTTATTGTCTACAGATTATTATAGAAAGGAGTCATTAAGACAACTTTCAGATATGCATACTTACAAAGAATTAAAACAAGATCCAACACTTACGTACATGGAACAAGTAAGAACATACTTAAGATGACGAGTAGAAAATGGTATTTTGCCTAAAGAAAAGCAGAAAAAATATTGCCTGATTTCCCACAGAAACTGCATTAGTGCCATATACCGGAAATACATAAATGCACAACAGCACTCCCCGGAACATCCAATTGTGTCTGAAATAGTGTCATTTACAGAACCATTTTCCAAGTATTTAGACTGGTGTTTAAAACCTTTTTTAAAACAAACTCCAGTATATGTGAAGACACTGGTATTTTGCTAAGGATTTTGACACGAATAGAATGGCAGGAAGGTTTTCACCTTGTCTCAATAGATGTGGAGAGCTTATATACCTGCATCCCACAAGAATTGGGTGTTGAAGCCATAAAAAAAGTTAAAAAAAAGCAACACCAGTTTGAAACAAAGAAATTTTATAGCAGAGGGTTTAAAATTCATTTTAACATAATGCGTTTACCTTTGATGATAAATGGTTTGTACACACCACTGGAACAGCTATGGGGACGCCAGTATCCTCCACTTTAGTAAATCTGTTTTTAGCAGATTTCGAAAACAGATATATTTACAGTACCAACAATCCGTACATCAAATATCTCCATATGTACCGCAGGTATGTGGATGATATATTTGTTATATGACTTGGGAATAAGGAAGAGAAGATGAATTGATTACATCTCTGAATACCACCAATGAAATGAATTTGAAGCTTACATCACAATTTAGCGATGATATGCTGAAATTTTTAGATGTAAAAATCTAGATAAAAGAAGGGAAAATCATTACAGAAACAATATGATGTTGCATTATAATACTGCCCATCCAGAGCATACAAAAAGAGGTCTACCATATAGCCAATATTTAAGGCTGAGCAAAATTAAAAAGAGTAACGAAAAATTCTATAAACATGCCGAAGAATTAACAGTTTCCTAAAATGACTGTACTCTCATCATGTTCTAAAATAAGCTCAGAATAAAGCAGAAATGAAAACTTAATCAGAACTATTCAAAAACGCACCAACAATGAAAGTAATAAAATGGGAGGAACAGAAAATAAAAGTTTAATTTTTCATTTTAAACAAAATTCTAGTATGCACTTGATTCAGAATTCAATTAGACGAAACTGGCAACTTATCGAAAGTGATAAAGACTTCATGGATGTAGCACAAAATAAACCTCTTTTTTCCTATAGAAGGAACAAAAACTTGGGAGATACATTAATACACAGAAGATGTTTTTCAGAGAAAAAAAAATTACCTGCCTGGTTAGATAAAAATAATCCAAAAGCGAATTATAAAAGCAGCAGTTGTTCTTTTTTTCCAAGTACATCTTAAAGGTAAAACAATTAAAATTGGATCTACAAACAATAAAATAAAAGAATTAATAACATGCCATTCTAAATATATAGTACATTTCATTTTCTGTCCGTGCCAGTTTTTCTATATTGGTAAGATGATACGACCATTATTTATTCGATTTATGGAACACTACCATTCTATACCAACAAAATTAGGCTCACCAAAACTCATAAAGCATATACATGACTATCACAATGTTGATCCAAATAAACTTAGATTTGCAGGTATTGAACAGATGCAATAGTCCCCACAAAGAGGAGATCACCATAGATTACTATTAAAAAAAGGAAGCAAAGTGAATATTAGATACGGATGTCCTAGGTCCTTTTGGATTCAACAAAAAGTTAGATATGTCTTTACCTTTATGAAGCTGTGATTATTAGATATATTTTAAGTTTTTTTTAAATGACAATTTTGGCCAAAAGGAAGCGGATACATGTCAATTAACAGAATGGACCGGTAGAAGTGTCAATTTAGGCTGGAGTCACACACAACGTCTAAAAAAATCGGTCCGTTTTTACCGGACCAGAATCGCGCAAATGTTTCCTGAACAGTGATCCGTCTGTCATCCAATTGGAATGCGAGGATGTAATTTTGTTCGCATCTGAGTGTCCATGTGACATCTGTTTGACATCCGTTTGACATCTGTCTGCCGAGATTTTGTCGGCGGCTAGCAAAATGGACAAATAACATTTTTTAGGCCTGAAAGTAATTTAAATCATCAGCCAGACTGCTATTTATTGCATCTACAATAGGTGTGAGGCTCCCAACTTTGCAGTAGAGTCCTTGCTTGGTTTGTGCTAGTTCTGCTTTGTGACAAACATGACAGACAGACTGACATTTAACACCACTGAGCGGGTGCTTTTCAATTGGGTTTTATCCCGACGTTCTGGGAGCCATACCCTGTGATTATGGATCCGAGAAGGCGGAGAAGAATGTGGGTCCATCCACTTTTGAGGCAAAGGATAACTAAAGGCCATTTCCTCCATCTCTATTCATCTTTGCGTAGCCATCCGGACAAGTTTTTTCAATATTGTCGGATGAGCCTTGGTACCTTTGATATTTTGCTGGAGATTGTGCACACTGGGATAACGTTTCTGGACACCAGGAAGCTCAAAGCTATTTCTGCAGAGGAGCGGCTTATCCTTACGTTACGGTATGTCTTACAACTATATTTTGATGATGTTTGAGTCAGCATAGTTACTTTCCTGCCCTTGGACCTTACTTATTGTTAACATTTCTGAATATATTGTTTAAAACACAATTAGCCATGTACATTATATGCTTGTGTATTAAACAAACAAGCCATAGCATGTAATTTAATGTTGTGCATGCATGCTTTATAAGTTACCCAGTGTAAGTTTGAGCAATGCTTTGCCTGTTGTTTGTTGGCCTGTCTTCTAATTTTATTATTTTGTGTGTTAGTTTTAGCTTCCTTTCCACTGGCCTTTCATATGCTGCTCTGCATTTAGAATTTTTAAACAGAAAATCAACAATATCAGACATTGTCAGCTCTACCTGTTCAGAAATCTAGTCGCGACTACATCAAGTGGTCATGCCAGAGCCCAAAATGGCAGACTGATTGCATATTTCCCGTGGATTTCAGGACACGTGCCAGTTTCCACATTGTAGTGGAGACCTGGATGGGAAGCATATCCGTGTGTGTAAGCCGCCAAACTCAGGGTCCCAATTCTATAATTATAAACATTATTTTTCTGTAGTGATGTTGGCCCTGGTCGACAGTCACTACAGGTTTCTAACAAAACAGAAGGAGCCAGCTTACCACAGTGGTAGACCTCTGTACGGACTCTCAGGTGGAGGAACCAGTGTGCACATAAAAAAACGATGATGTGAGTCCGGCTGATTAAAAGACTGAATTTATTCAAAAATGGTAAAAACGTACCAAATTACATATGGCACCCAGTACACGCAGCAACGCGTTTCGAACACATGCTGTGTTCTTTGTCAAAGCTGCTATGCAATGAAATAGACCACAATTTATACACAGCTGATAAAACAAATTCCACAGACACAGGTGATAAAACTAATTACACGCAAGTGAAAATTTAAAAAGTATACTGGGTGCCATATGTAATTTGGTACGTTTTTACCATTTTTGAATAAATTCAGTCTTTTAATCAGCTGGACTCACATCACCTGTATACCCCACCATGAAGCTCTACAGGCGCTTGATTTTCATTTGTCACGTTTTAGCCTTTATTCCCCCGATATGTGCAATTTTATATTGGACCTTGTCTCTTTTCTTATGACACATAATTTTTTTGTATTTGAAAAAGACTTTTATGTTCAAAGCAAGGGAGTTTCTATGGGGGCTAAATTCTCTCCTTCTGTGGCAAATTTGGTCATGGCTTACTGGGAGTTAAATTGGTTGTATACCTCCACTAATCCCTATATTGATAACATTGTGTGGTATGGGAGATTTATCGATGACCTCCTCTTCATTTGGAGAGGTGACATGTCACTGATGCCACAGTTTGTCCAATTTATTAATTCTAATCCATATAATATTTTGTTCATATCCAATTGTCACAAGAATTCTATTTCATTTTTAGATCTTCAATTGGTGGGCTTGGAGAATATTATTAGTACATCCACATTTCATAAACCCCTTTCTGTGAATAGTATCCTTCATGCATCAAGCTCCCATCCCAAGCACATGGTGAAATCAATTCCTGTGGGTGAATTCACCCGTATAAAAAGAAATTGCAGTGATGATAATAAACTTGGGGGGGAACTAAGGGAATGCCAGCAGAAATTAAAAAATAGGGGTTATCCCATGTGGATGTTAAAGAGGGCAGACAATATTGTGAAACAAAAAAATCATTCTGATCTTTTGATTAATGATCCATGTAGATCTGGTAACGAGTGGACAAATAAACCGGTATTGTCTTTACAATTCAGTCAACCAATTTTCTGAGATTAAAAATATTTTTTATAAATATTTGCTAATACTGGAGGAGGACAACACATTGGCTCAGAGAGCGCGGTTACTATAGGTAACATACTTTCCAACATCAATAATGCCCTGAATGACAGACATACTTGGCTCGATTGTAAAGGGTTTTTTAGGTGTGGTGAGAATCGCTGTGGAATGTGTAAATTTGTCTCAGTAACCAAAACTTATCACAACTCTGATTCATCAAGAAATTTTCATATAAAGCAATATTTTAAATTGCAATAGCGATCATGTTGTATATATTATTTTTTGCTCGAGTTGTTCTTTGATGTATGTGGGTTGTACTATCAGGAATTTAAAAAAGCGTATTAATGAACATCTTACCGATATTTATAATAATTGTGGGTTCTTTGCGCGCTATGTCACAGGCATCCAGACATTTTATTAGGATTCATGGAAGGAATACTTCATCTTTCAATGTATTTGCTATAGAAAAAATTAATTTGAATAAAAGAGGAGATGTCAGGAAGCAGCTTCGGGATCGAGAAGCCTTTTGGATGTTTTATTTGAACACCTGTGCTCCTGCTGGATTGAACCAATGCAAATAATTGTTATTTCATTATTAGTTTTGGTATATTGGAGTTTTTCCTTATATATATATAAACATTTCTTATATTTATTCGTTTCCATGTGCATTGAATTTTGTCATGTCTGATCTATCTAGTTTTTTTTTTGTGTTTCTTTTTAAATTTTCACTTGCGTATAATTAGTTTTATCACCTGTGCCTGTGGAATTTGTTTTATCAGCTGTGTATAAATTGTGGTCTATTTCATTGCATAGCAGCTTTGACAAAGAACACAGCATGTGTTCAAAACGCGTTGCTGCGTGTACTGGGTGCCAAAGTGTACTGGGTGCCATATGTAATTTGGTACGTTTTTACCATTTTTGAATAAATTCAGTCTTGTAATTAGCTGGACTCACATCATCGCTTTTTTACTATAGGTTTATAATTGTAGATATTGGGGCCTATGGAAGAACTCGTGACTCCAGAATCTTCAATTCTTCCATTATGGGTCGGCGGCTACGCAATAACCAGTTGGACCTACCACCACCACATCAGCTTCCAGACTCCAATCTTGAACCAGTGCCTTATGTCCTTGTAGCAGATGAGGCTTTTCAATTGACCCGTCATGTCATGAGGCCATATCCCCGTAGAAACATTGACCACCGGCGGCGAATATTTACTTGCGCCTATCACGCGCATGACGACTGGTGGAGTGAGCCTTTGGGATTCTTTGTGCCAAATGGCGAGTACTCCAGTCAGCCATTCAGCTGAGTGAAGCTAACGTAAATATGGTCATCAAAGCGTGTGCGTTCCTACATAACTTCAACCAAATTCATGATTGCTCCTCACCTGATGTTGTTGAACTTGGGTCTGGCAATGTGTGTAGGCCTAGGACATATGTGATCCCTCCCTGTCGTCCCCTCTCTGGACTCAAAATACGTGATGTGTTCTCTACTTATTTTGTAACACCTCAGGGTGCTACTCCCTGGCAAGAGGATGCCTAATCTATGTAGTGTTGTTTTATTTTGCTATCATAAACTATTTACACTTGACCTTTTTGGTGTAGTTGTTTTGTTACTGCTCTCCTGTTAGAGTTAGCTAACAAATTACAAAACATGTCATAACATCAACAAGCACTCATTGCGAATGAAATTTTATAAGTCTTATGTAGGTTTTTTTTGTAAAAAATTATAAAAACATATTGTACACATTTGTAAGAAAAAATAGAAAATATAAAATCTAAATATTATTTGACAAAAATATAAGGCACGCACTGTGTCACAAATGAAATGAAAACCTACAAGTGATGGTAGGTCGGGGGTGGGGAAGGCGGGGGTCCTGATTGGGTGGTTTGGCTAGGTTGCTGGACAACCTCTGTGTCACCCTGTGTGCTGGCAGACAGACTTGGATTCTGTTGGATCCTGCCAGGATCCAGTTTTGGTTTTGGATAGTGGTAATAAGGAAATTGTTGGGGGTAGTCCTGAGTGTAGGGCTGCCCAATTTGACTATATCCCCCAATATGGCCATGTCGCCCATACCCATGTTGTGGCAAGCCTACAACATTGGGTATGTTCAAGTGGCCATATTGGGCATGTGCACTATGGCCCACAAATTGGACCTGTTGAGAAACATTTGTCAGTGCTGCTGACTGTGGTGGAGGTGTTGGCATCCATGGCAGAGGAGGAGGTTGAGAGCCTGATTCACCCTACGCTTGGTGGGTTCCTCGCATATGTATTTGATTTTCATTTGAAAGCTGCCACCTTTCTAAAAAATTAAATACAGTGCTGGGATTATTGGGTGGGGTGCCGCAATCAAGGACTATTTGGATAGCCCCTCTGGTACGCAGCCTGTATTAACAGGGAATAGCCCTGAGATACCATGCTAGACTTCGTCCGTATGCTTCCTCCCCATCATCATGAGCAGCTATGGACAAATAATCCAAAACACCTCTGTCCACCTGCCTCCTTGTTCCAGAAGCTACTCCTTCTTCCCTGTGTTCGAAACGTGTTGCTGCGTGTACTGGGTGCCATAGTGTACTGGGTGCCATATGTAATTTGGTACGTTTTTAACAGCCCTAGCTGTGGGATAGCAGAAGCCTGGGGAGAGACATCCAGAGGCATGGTGGGGCTTCTACTGATGCCCTGGTCCTCTGGATGTGCTGCCTGGCATGCAGATTCCGGTGGTGGTGGTGATCTTAGTGGTGGTGGTGGTGCTTGGGTGCATCTTGAAAGTGCTGAAGGACCGGCCTCTTCAGCACCATCACCCACTGGATCAATTTGCACCTCGAAGTCGGAACCCGTCTCCCTCTCCGTAAGGTTTAACTCCGTACTATATATTTGTAAAATAAAAAACATAATATTACTATTTGACTCCAAAATCAAATAAACCCTTTTTAAAGCCATGCACTTACATTCTCAGATCCATCACCGGAGCTAGGAAATTCAGGCGGTCGAAGTAGAGGTATTTCCTCTTGGTGGTTGCAGCCGCTCCACTCAGGGCCTGCAGCTGTCTCTCCCTCCTATATGAGTTCATACAGCTGCGCCAATGCCTTGTCGCATCATTCACTGCAATGTAACACAAAACATAGTGTTCAAACCACAAATATGGATGTATTCTGAGCATATACAAATATACTTTGCAATCAATATCAAAATTATATGATTTATTTTCGATATGGCTCCAGACCCATAATACAAAATTAGTAACGTTTTCAGGGCGCCAAAGGACCTTCATCATAATAATAATAATAATAATTTTATTTCTATAGTGCCAACATATTCCGCAGCACTTTACATTATAGAGGGGACATGTACAGACAATAGACATTAGAGCATAACAATAAACACAGATCAAAGTAGATACCAAGAGGAATGAGAGCCCTGCTTGCCAGCTTACAATCTATGAGGGAAAAGGGGAGACACAAAAGGTGGATGGTAATCAGAACATACTTGAACTTAAAATGCCTACAAAGATGAGGTTTTAAGGTATGGGTAAGAACATGTATTATTACTTTTAAGGCCAAAGCATTCAGCTATATACTGGCTAAGATAGGAGCAAAGCATCAAGGAGTAGAGCAACACGTTTGTTGTGTACTATTTTTGCTAATTACTGCAACATACCTCATAAAAAATTAATGGGGACAACATTCATGGATCTAGAATTTATATTGTGTAAATATTCACACATAACAATGTGGTGTATTACTTTTAAACTGTTTAGCTGTAAAGGAGGCCACATTTTTTAAATCCAATATAATATATGAATATTGTACATTTTGGTTACACATTTTAAAATGAAAATGTAAACATTTTTGCATTATTTTACTTACTAATTTGCTCCTGGTCCTTCCGAGAGCTGTCCACATAATCTGGGAACAGTTGGCAACAGATTCTTCTCCACGCTGCCTCATTGCATGCCCGGTTGGCATAGTGGGCATCTCTCTGGTCCCATAGTTCTGGCCTTTCTTGGACCAGAACTACAGAACTATGAGCATCTCGACGTTAATATGCGTCGACATGCTTCAGTAATCCGTTGAGGCGTTGTTCCTGTTTTCTTTTAATCTGTGCCGGTGTAATTTGCATGCCAAAGCTTCCTAACAATGCCTGATGCGATTTCCTGTCACCTGGAGAAGTCTTGCGATTTTATCGCAAGTCACACTTGTGGTCCGTTTGGAATCCGATTTTTCATCACACCCATAGACTTGCATTGGTAATCGGTGTCAATCGCAGCATGACAATCGGCCCGAGGAAAACGGCCGAGAAGAAATCGGCTGCTGGGAGCTGCCCTATATATATTAACATTTGTCAGAGTGCAATGCGATTTTTTATTGCATTGCACTTGTCCGTTTTTGTCGCCAGTGTGACTCCAGCCTTAGATGCAAAACGGACGAATTCCGTTGCTTCTCCTCTACCCTGCAACAATAATATTGTAATGTATTATTAAAAGTTATCCTTTAGGGGTTATTTTGTTTTTGGTTCTAGAGCAGAGTATGGCCCTTGCAAAAGAGTCTATCTTGTGGTGGTGGCAGGCTTTAAAAATCTATTGGCTTTGAAAAAACTGATCTATGTAATATAGTGTTTGATGGGAACTGTTAACGTATGCTTGGTGAGGACGTGGTGCAGAAGTAGAGTTTTTCCAAGAGTGGCCAGTGGGACTGGGAAGGTTTGAAGGGTGGAGTCAGAGCTGGGGGGAGTGGAGTCAGAGCTTGAACGGAGTCTCAAGGGGTACAAAAATGTTGCCAGTATTGGCCACTGAAATTCCAAGTTACAGCCCTGTATATATATATTACAATGAACAACCTAACAGTGACAAATTGGTACAGTGTGAGTAGGTACCCTGACCTCATAGGTTTATAATCTACATGGTAATAGAGAAAGAGACAGTAAGTTGGTGGGTTGCAGCAGCTCCAGAACAACTGAGCTGGTAACTTGTAATTTAAGTTCGTTGTCTACACAGGCAGAAAGTAATTATTTTCATATATTTTTTATTTTTATATGGTCTTGCCAGATTATTCCATTACAGAAAACATGTCCCTATAAATTTTGCAAGGCCTTGCAGATTTCAAAATCTGTATAAGCAATCAAAAGAAACAGTTTTAGGATGAATGAATGACCCTTTAACTTTTATATTTTTGGTGATACAATACATATTTAACTTAGATTATATCTGTTAAAGTGGTTTCTAAATTTATTCTTTATGTGGCCAAGTTCAAAAATCCAATAGGACGTAACTCACACAAGAGTGAACCATACCTAAAAAAATAATCATCTGATATATCAACCAAAAGATATCCAAGTGACAGAAATGGAACTTTTACCTGTAATAAATTGGATGATCTTTTCCTCCACTGAGTTTGTCCTACTTTATCTAAAAGACTTTGCTAAAAAAAATCTAAGAACTTTGAAAACACACATTGCAGTATGAAATATATTGTCACTTATCACCCTTTTGTTCTTATTGCACATTTGTTGGGAATTCGGTAATAATTTTATTTTCACTCTTAGTAAAGAATCTTTTTCTGGTTGAGAAAAACAAAGGTCAATTATTAAAGGCTATTTACACTTTTTAATTTATTTTAGAACATATAAGACATAATGAACATTGAAGAGCTATGTGCATGTAGTATAAAATGGCAAGTGGAGACTTCGGTTGTTCTAACATACCAAGCCACAGGAACTCTACAGGATATCATATAATGCTATATCGAGTGCCTTAAATCTGAAAGAGAATGCTGCAAAAAAACAAAACAGTGAGCTTCTCTAATAAAATCAATGAATATGTAGGTGTACCTTCATCAAGTCTCCAGTACAAACTCAAGCACAAATTGATAGAAAACTCCGGAAATAATAATAATAATTTCATTTCTATTGTGCCAACATATTCCGCAGCACTTTACATTTTAGAAGAAACTTGTACAGGCAATAAAAGACATTACAGAATTACAATCACATAAATCAACAGATTCCAAGAGGAATGAGGGCCCTGCTCGCAAGCTTACAATCTAAAAGAGACACAAAAGGTGAATGGTAACAATTGCTTTTATTGTTCAGACCAGCCATAATGTAAGAAATCAGTAGTTCATGTTATGATGCATGAACCTGTTATCAACCAGAAAATATAAAAGTAGAGACACAGAGGGCTATTAAATGCATAATGCGTATGAGAAAATGATACGAGGAACCTGGTTATGGTGAAAATTTTGAATGGGCAACACAGGGAGAATTAAATAAATGTGTTGAAGCCGTAGGCCAGTCTGAAGAAAAGCATTTTTAGGGCACGATTAAAACTGTGGCTATTGGGGATTAATCGAATTATCCTGGGTAGTGCATTCCAAAGAATTGGCGAAGCATGTGAGAAGTCTTGGAGACGGGAGTGGGAGGTTCTGATTATTGAGGATGTTAACCTCAGGTCATTTGCAGAACAGAGGGCAAGGGTACGGTGGGAGACTGAGACAAGGGAGGACATGTACAGTAGGGCGGTGCAGAACCATGGAGCGCTTTGTGGCTGAGAGTGATTAGTTGATATTGTATTTTGGAGTGGATGTAACTAGTGGGTAACTAGTGCAATGACTGGCACAAGGTAGAGGCATTAAGTGTAACTGTTGGTGAGGAATATGATCCTGGCTGCTGCATTCAAGACAGATTGGAGAGGGGAAAGTTTGGTAACAGGGAGACCGATTAATAGAGAGTAACAATAGTCCAGACGAGAATGAATAAGCAACAGTAAAGTTTTGCCGAGTCGAAGTAAAAAGTCAATTCTAAAATGTTTAGAAGTGCGATAACAAACAGGAAGCCCATCATGTGGGGTAATGAAAGCTCTGAATCAAGTATAACAACCAAACAGTGGGAATTTCTGGGGTCAATGATAGACCACTGGAAATGGCAATGACGAAAGTAGTTAGTAGAGAGAGGAAAACAGGATCAGTTTTTGACAGGTAAATTAAGTTTATGATTTGGATTACATTTTACTGCATGCATACAATGTGAGATATAAGGACTTTTGTCAAAGTGTCAAGCTCATGTGGTAAGATAACTTCAATGTGGCTCATGCAAATTTGATCAAAAAGTGATCCAATCCATTTTATTTTATAGAATGATGACACATTTTGGGTTTCCTGTGTTGTAAAATAAAGGTGCAAATTGCCTATCCGAGAGAGGGACAAACTCTATTGACAAGTGAACTCTAGTGGATTGTAGCAATTTAAAAGTCAATATCAACCCTTTAACGAGCCTTTGCCAAAACTTAGATAAGCCCAAACAGAATCTCGTTTGCAGACAGTTTTTCGGGTATTGACCTCTCATTCTTAGTAGGATATGAATGGCTTAAGACTGGCTCTAAAGGTAACATTTTTCCTTGGTAAGTGACAAACCAGCCTAGTATGTCAGATGAGAGATTATACACATTAATGCTTTATGGTAATTAATATCAATTGTCTCTTCAGAGAGAAAAACTAGAACTTAGTGCCACCTATTGGAATACAGCCTAAAAGTCATATTGACCTTTACAGCTTGCCATGTGACTTAGGATAAAAGGAAAATCAAATCTTAACTTGCAGACATTGTTTGGTATTGTCCCTAATTCAGTGAAGTTGAGATCTGATTTTGAGGAGAGGCTTAGACTGAGTATTAGGGTAATTTTCTCTTTGTGGAGAGTGACAAAGCAGCCTAATGTCAGAGTGAGGTCCAATACGACCATAAATCATTTGTCAAAAATTTGAGATTTGGTTTGTTTTGATCTAAGTCATATGCAAGTCATTATAGGATGATGTTAACTTTTAGGATTCTAACTTCCATAGTACACCAAAATCTAGTCTCCTTCTCTCTGAGAGTAATTTGCTATGTAATTTCACAGAGGAGAATGCAGGTATAATCTTCTCACTCTGCTACGCTAGCTGAATTTCATTCTCGTACAAGGAAAAAATGTTACCCATAGTTCAGTAAAAGGTGTGACGGCAAAATTTTCATTCAATCCATTTTCCTATAAATCCATGGCTGGTTTATATTAAATAATGGATTATTTTCTTACCAGGTTATTGAGCGTAGACACAAAACCACACGTCTATGCATTGTAAGGTCTTTCTACAAGATGTGCCTTGACTCTCATAGATGAACAAATCATGATCAAAATATTGCAAGACCTCACATATTATGTCCTGCAGCAAAAGAGCATGCAGAAGGTGTGAAATGATGTTCTTGGTCAGATTCATAAGTACTAGAACAACTGCAACTTTAATTTTAGATAGTTTCACTTTCCAAGTTTTGATTGTAAAAACTTCATTTTCTGCCCAAAGTTTCAATATATGACTAACTTATCATTGCATAAATCAGTCAAAGAAACTCCCATTAATCTTTCTCGTATATGGGATATATTTTTATTCCAGGTAAGTGCTACAAATGAAAATAAACACAACAAGCTGTGAGATTATATTGATTACACATTTACATAGTAAATACTTCTCTGAAAAAATTATACCATGGAATGCAGTAACAGTCACAATGCTAGGGCACCAGAAAAACTTAGGATTTCTGTGGTGGAAATGTCATATGTGCTGGTTGTAGAGCCATAGTGATTGCATTATAAATCATTCTGCAGTTGATTGAGGTAAGGTTGTCTAGGGTTCTTTTTAAAACTTACTCATCATGTAATGTTATGTTGATTGCTACACCAGGGTGGAATATTTAACAGTTTTGTTTTGAATTTGATGTTAGATATTTCTTGATGTGGAAGGTCTGCATTCATGTTACTTTTATCTACATCTGACTTTATTAGGCAAGTACCCAATCCTGACTATCAGAGTATCATTCTTTACAATGACCAACTTCTTATTAAGTGTAATGGAAAATGGAATATAGGATAAGTTAGCTTCTCAGTTATCGTACTTCTGTGTAAAGTGGAAGTTCTGTTATAAAGACTTTCTTTTTAATGTTGCACAAAATTGGGCCTTTAGAATAACAGACAGCACTAAATATTTTTTTCCCCATGAGTAGATTTTCAATTCAGAAGAAAAAAAAAAAGAATGCGTCACCATGGAATAGTACCTTCAATCATAAATCTACAGTCTAGTAAGGTAATAGCTGGTTCTCTCAATCTGGTTGTTAAAATGACAATTAGATCACAGAATCAACGCTGATTGATTCATGTTCCAGTACACTATACTACTAGCAATCACTGACAGCAGTGCAGAAGACTTTTGATCATAGACAAAATTTCTTAACGGACTGTCACGCTGCAGCTCTGCAAGTAAATGCAAAGTCTACTAGACGGCAGCAGAAGTGGAGTGAGGACTGCAATACTAAACAGAGCAGACCAGAAGCACTTCAGGGAGGTTACCACCAGGTGGCAGCAGAATAGTCAAACAAGCCGGGTCAATACCAAAGAGTAACTGAGCACCAAGGGGCATACCAATCTCAGAGTCAGAGCCAAGCCAGAAGGTCAATGCTGGTCAGAAGCAGAAGTAACAGAAACAAGAGACAGAATCAGATCAGAGCCAAAGCCAAGTCGAATACCAGGAAATCCAAACACTAAAAGAGACACAGAGTCAGGGTGGAAGGAGAGGAATGAACAGACATGGGTAAAGTCAGCTAAACACAGCAAGACAAATCAGGGTAACACCAGAGTCAGCTACTCCCACCGTAGGCAGAAAATATAGCTGACACTGGGTGCAGTAAGCAGTGGAGAGAAAGAGCAGTCCTGACACCAGAATGAGGCAGAGAAAAGTTAACCCCTGACATGACCAGACTGGGAAAGAGGGAGACAAGACTCAATGCCCGGCCTGGATCATGACATGGACAATGTGAGCAAGCTTATCCAGCATCATCCATTAATCCCTCCATGTGAGATTTTAATGTACATGCTTCATGAGCTTCAAAGAAGTCTTTTTTGGTACTAGCGAAACAGTGATAAGGATCAGCAATATAAAGAAAATATTCTCACAGCTGCGCTTCTCCTTCATGTAGTTCGATAAAAGCATTTTTATAAACTAAATGGATAAAATTATTGGGACACACCAAATAATTGAATTTAAGATTTTCATTTAAAACCATTGCCACAAGTTGATTAATTAAAGCTTCCATCCAGTCTCCCTTTGCAAACAATTGTGAAAGAATTAGTTATTCTTAAGAGCTCACCAAATTAGAGTATGGTCCTATAATACGATGTGATATTGCAACAAAGTAAGTTCTTGAGATTTCTTTCCTCAAATTTTTGTCATTAAAAATCACTGAAAGCAAACCCAAGAGTATTGGTGGTGAACTAATGGCCATAGCCATGTGGAATGGGCTAAAATTCATCAGATTATACCAAACACTATGCATCATTCCTGCAGCAGGTCACAAAGACCCTACTAAGTACTACAGATGTTTATCACATAAGGAATGAATAATCCTGAGACTTTAATCATTAAAGACTGTAATCATTATGTGAAGTTATGTGCTGAATTTGGGGAAAAAACTTAGCAGCGCTGAGGAAGTTAAATAATTCTGGTTTAATTGGTTTAGCCCAAACAGCACAAATGTTAAAGTTTATGCTAACAAACTAATCCCTAGTATTTGCAATAACTCTGTTCACAAAGTTTCTGAGACATGTCTGACATTGATCAAAGTGTCATATCAAAATTGACACTAATGAAACTAGGAACGTTCTTCTTGTACATGAAAAAAAAAACGAACATCTGAGTTAGCCCTAAGACTCAAGGGTCTACTGCACTTACTGCGGAGTCCATGCAGATTTTTGTGGTTCAGTCCCATCAACAGGTGGTCAATAGAGCAAATGTGGAGAGTCCAGATATCTGAAATGTGTCTACTCATGCAACCGCTGTCTGAGAAGCATAGGCGAGTCCAGGGATGCACAGGTATTTGCACAGGCTATGATTCAGCAAAATTATTGCTCTCTGATATATTTAATATATAATTGCCAATTGGCTCTGTCACAGCTTCCGGCGATTGTGTCGCTATCCCACAATCCACCGCAGCCGGAAGGCCATGAACTGCGCCTCCACAAATGAGAAAAACGGCACCGGAAGATCAGCGGCTGCTCACCTCGGAACTATGCCGACCGCCATATTGGAACACTCAAGTTATGGGTATTCCGATATGGCGTCAGGGATTCAAATCCCTCACCCCGCCGGCTGAGCCAATAAGCGTTGCCGTGCGAGATTTGAATCTCCCACCAAGCCACGTGGCACCGCTCATTGTCTGAGCACCCCTGGCCTCAGCCAATGAGTAGCGCGGGATTCAATTCCCCCTCGAAAGCCATGAGGCTGAGAAGCCCGCCGGCTGAGGCTTGGCGGGGGATTCAAATCCCGGGGATTCTTTATTGATTGCGGTTCCCCAGCAAATCTTGCTAATTTTAAGTTTTCTATGAAAGTCAATGCTTCTTCGAATATTTATCTCGAAAGTTATGGTATTTATTGATGCCATTTTGAGATAAGAACAACTTTTTGATCACTTTACTTAGATATTGTGAGGAAGGATGATCAAAAATTACATTTCGGGCATTGCTTTTTCTATTTTTTCGCTGACATTCAACTTGAAAGATAGATAATGACACAGTGTTATAATACATCTCATTATGGATTCGGTGATACCAAATATGTGACGTTATTAAGCCACATTTTTTCCAGATTGATTAATTTTTTTAATTGCTAAATCTGGCAACTTTTTTTTAAACACTTTAAAACCTTATTTTTACCTTATTATTATTATTATTATTATTATTATTTTACAATATTACTTCCTTGGGACTGATGATTGCATTAGTAATGCATACCACTATACTAGCAGAGCTGTATATTATACTATTCAGTTAGTGTTTGACTGACAGGAATCATATGAGGCCCTGCCTTTAGTGGGATCTGTTAAGTATCCTAGGCAGGAAAGTGAAAAGGTAGAAAAAAATGAAAATTTACCTAAGCGCAATAACTATGATAAAAATCACTGGTTAGGTAAAATAATTTGCAACCTGTGCTGCAGGTTGTGCAAATTAGGCACAACACTAGTAGTAGTAGCTTTCAGACTTCTGTGATCCTTCATGCGGCATGCAGCTCATCTGATGTCCGTGGCAGTAAGCTTTCCTTGCTCAGAAGTTGCTCCACGTAGATTTAATGGAAGGTGGATATCTGAGGGAGCTTACGATAATGAATAGGGTTCCCAATATTTTTAGGTTAGTAGGCAGATGTGTGCATCAGAAAGGTGGTGAACCATTCGCCAGTCGAAAATCAATTTCCATATAAATCATTTATATGGAAACAACAGAATTTATCAGTTGTGATTACAATCAGGAATGCTGAATCACATAAAATTGTTAAAAAGTAATAAAAACATAACGCGTTTCAGCCATATAATCCTTCATCAGCTGTACGCACATATCTGCCTAGTAACCTAAATATATTCGGATCCTTTTCATAGACAGAAGCACCATCGGATATCTATCTTCCATTTAGTGGAATTTGATTAGTTATAGTGAATGGCAGACTTGGAGGATTCATCATGGCTACCAGTTGCCCTAGCAAATCATCGGCACCCCATGATCGTGCTGCAAGAATGCCAATGAAATGAAAGAGGGAGTGCATTCGCTATGTAAAACTCCTCCGCATGTGGTGCATGTGTGGCACATGAGATGTTAACTGCTAAAATTGGCAAGAATGCTGGTTCGAGCAGTTACAGCAGGAGCCCAGATTTGGATAGTAAATGGACTCCTGCACATGGGTGTGGTGGACGCCCCATTCTTTAAGGTAAATATGTGTTACCAGTATCTGTAGGCATTATGCCTGACTTTATGTGCATTGTCATATGTGCCTCCTTATGTTATAGACGTTTACATGAATTTGTCTATTTGTCCCCAATGTTGTTGGGAGCCTCACCAGCAGTTTAGGGATCTGCTTATCAGTGTGCACACTCATATGGGATCATGTTCCCTGGGTGTGCAGTTTTCAAAACTCCACTTGGATTGTATGCATAGGTTACTAGGGGTCTGCTGATTCCCTTATTTGCTGCTTGAGGTTACCACACATTGTCGTGCTACCATCCATATATAGGAGGTTATTGTTACATATTTT
>JARQOD010000003.1:243784747-243824203 GCA_033576555.1 Oophaga sylvatica | reverse complement strand
AAATTTCTAATGAAACGTCTATAGAAGTTGGCAAACCCGATGAAGCGCTGTACCTCCTTCACATTTCTAGGACTTGGCCAATCCTTGATGGCTTGGGTTTTGCTTCCATCCATACTAATTCCTTGTGTAGACAGTACATACCCCAGAAATTGAATTTCGGTCCTATGGAATTCACACTTTTCTAGTTTGATGTAAAGATGATTTTGTCTTAGACGTTCCAAGACCATTCTCACATGTCCATGATGTTCCTCTGTGGAGTTAGAAAAAATTAGAATATCATCCAAATAAATTACCACGAATGTATCTAGGAGATCCCTGAAGATGTTATTCACCAAGTGTTGGAAAGTGGCTGGGGCGGTACTCAGATCAAAAGGCATAACTAGATATTCAAAGTGTCCATAGCGTGACCTGAATGCAGTCTTCCATTCATCCCCAGGTCTAATACGGACTAAGTTATAGGCCCCACGAAGATCTAGTTTAGAAAAAATTTTGGCATGTCGCACTCTCTCCAATAACTCAGGGATTAAAGGCAATGGATAACGGTTTCTAATAGTAACCTTATTGAGTTCCCTATAGTCTACGCATGGTCTCAGAGATCCATCTTTCTTCTTTACAAAGAAGATGGGTGCACCTGCAGGAGATGAAGAGGGGCGTATGAAGCCCTTGGCTAGATTTTCATCTATGTAATCCTTTAAAGCCTTTAGCTCGGGCCCCGCCAGGGGGTAGATCTTACCAAAAGGTATCTCTTCTCCAGGCAATAATTCAATTGGACAATCATATGGACGGTGAGGAGGAAGCTGGTCAGCGTTCTTCTTGTCACATAAATCCACATAGTCCTGGTATACAGCTGGTAGTTCAGGGACTGACATGATTCCTTTAGGAACAGAGCAAGCTGAAACTTTTGGACTCATCTGTTTCTCTGGAAAGTGTAATTCCTTGGTCTCCCAGTTAATGGTAGGATTCTGAGCCTGCAGCCATGGTAGCCCTAGAATAATGGGAAAGTGGGGAGAAGAGATAAGCATAAAGGACAGTTTCTCTTGATGATCTTTACCCATAAGAACCCTCAAAGGCTCTGTTTCCTGATCCACTGGTTCAGAGGTCAGCAGGGAGCCATCCACAGTTTCCATCTGTACTGGAGTAGCCTTCTTCACTGAACGTATTCCCTGTTTCAGAGCAAAGGAGACATCCATAAAATTTCCACTTGCCCCTGAGTCGATCATAGCAGAGCTAGACACCCAAGCTGAGTCAACCCAGAGTTTGATGGAAAGAAAGCAATGAGAATTGTTTTTCTTACAACTCAGCTGGGACACCGCTGAGGAAACTTGAAAAATGGCAGCGTTTACACAG
Source organism: Oophaga sylvatica (assembly GCA_033576555.1). Taxonomy (NCBI): domain Eukaryota; kingdom Metazoa; phylum Chordata; class Amphibia; order Anura; family Dendrobatidae; genus Oophaga; species Oophaga sylvatica. The sequence continues at coordinate 243,822,856 of JARQOD010000003.1, read as the reverse complement.
TCAACGTCCTCAGAGGTAACGGAGTTTAAGTCCGAGAAATCAAGATCTGTTGCTGCAGATCTCTCTGGAGCCTGAGGCTCGGACCTGACAGATCCCCTCTCGCAACACTCACAATGAATGAGTGCTGCAGTAGTCTTACGAGAACGGCTGGGGCAGTTTATAATGAAGTGCCCTGACTTACCACAATAGAAACATAGATTCTCCTTAAAACGATGTTCCTTGCGTGCATCACTAACCCGTCGTTGTAAAGAGTCTACCTGCATGGGTTCAGGTTCAGGTTCCCGTGTAATCCTACTCAAAGGTTCCTTAGCTGGAGAGGAAGGTAGGAAAAGGTTAGTACAATTGCTTTCGAACCATCTCTCTTGCCTGCGTTCAGTCAGACGAGTATCAATACGGATGCAGTAGTTAATAAAGTCACCTAACGCAGTGGGAGGGTCGGCACGAGCAAGTTCATCCTTAATCAGTGGAGATAACCCTTTCGAAAAATAGATTTTTTGGCGGAACTGTCCCAGGTGGTATCAAGGGCCCATCTCCTGAAATCCAAGGCATATTCAGCTACCGAGTGCTTACCTTGGCGCAAAGCCAACATGGCTGCTTCAGCTGTTGCACCTCGATTGGGGTCATCAAACACCTGCCCCATGGCTGAAATAAAATCATCAAGGTGATTCAAACAATCATCCTCAGTCTCAATCAGAGGGTTTGCCCACATTAATGCCTTGTTGGTAAGCAACATAATTATAGTAAGCACCTTAGATCGTTCAGTGGGAAATTGTGAAGCATGTGCAGAAAAAAAAAGATTGCATTGATTAATAAATCCCCTGAATTTTCCACGTTCACCGCCAAAACGAAAAGGGGGCAACTTGGGAATCCCAGCACTCGGGGCTACGGCAGGAGCCTGGACTCGCCCCTCTAGAACCTCAATCCTGGCTCGCAAATCCTGGGTAGTCTGTCCAACCACTTGCAAATTGTGATTATTGAGGTCCTGTAAATTTGTAAAACGGGTCTTTATATTCTGCAAATCTGCAAGGATATTATCAGTCACTCCGCAAAGTTCCTTTATGCGGGCCTCCATTTTCCAGATCTTTTAAGACAGGATTACTGGAAGAAGAGGAGAGAAAAAAAAACAATAGTGTTCACCTGTGGCAACACTGCAGAGGGAAAAAAAAATTAAGGGAACTGCTCACCTGGAATGGTTGTGAGAAGTCACAACCACTATCATCACAGAAAGTTTCAACCAGACATCTGATATCCAGAGTTACAGCAGACAAAAAAGAGAAAAGAAAGGAAAAAAAAAAAAAAACAATAGTGTTTACCTGTGGTAACACTGCAAAAAGAAAAAACTTAAGGGAATTGCTCACCTGGAATGGTTGTGAGAAGTCACAACCACTGTCATCACAGAAAGTACAACCGGACGTCTGATATCCACAGTACAGCAGACACAGCCTTCCAGACCCAGCAGACACTAACGTTTTGGCTTCAGAATCTTGTAATGTATGTAGTACAGTTCATATAGCGTCTTGTGCTTGGGTGCGATGAAAACACAGGAGTCACAGGTTTGATATAGAAAAGTCCTGTATTACTTCATACAAGTTGGCAGAAATAGTCACACAGTTTGCAGACACAGAAACAGGAGACACAGCAGGCCAGAGTAATCCAAGCTCAGCAATCACTCTCCAATACAGATTCAGGATCTTCTTCTCTGTTACCGTAAGTCCATGCAAACGTGGGTCTTTCAAAGAGCAGGGTTCAGAGTCCACAAGTGCTTCAGAGTTCCTCAGTAGGAATAGCTGGAGTACAAGGTCCAAGGCTTAAAGGATTCAAGTCACAGGTTCACTGCAGGCTAGATTCTGAAGCACTGATTGCTCAGCTGTGGCTGCTTAAGAAGCAAAGGAGAGAATCAGGGCGGGAACATGCAAGCTGGAAACTCCATTTTGACTGAGGGCAAGATAGCTGCAGCAAGACAGAAAGTAAAATGGCTGACGAACAAACTGAGTTTCAGGAATATATACATAGAACCTTACAAGCGCTCCTTCCCTTCCAAGTACTCCCATGCGCCCAAACAATGGTTTCACCCCACATATGGGGTATCAGCGTACTCAGGAAAAATTGCACAACAACTTTTTGGGCCCAATTACTCCTGTTACCCTTGGGAAAATAAAAAAATAGCGGGCTAAAGAATCATTTTTGAGGAAAAAAAAAGATTTTTTATTTTCACGGCTCTGCATTAATAAATTTCTGTGAAGCACTTTGGGTTCAAAGTGCTCACCACACATCTAGATAAGCTCCTTGGGGGTCTAGTTTCCAAAATGGTGTCACTTGCAGGGGTTTCTACGGTTTAGGCACAACAAGGGCTCTGTAAACACAACATGACGCCCGCAGAACATTCCATCAAAGTTTGCATTACAAAATGGCGCTCCTTCCCTTCCAAGCACTCCCATGCACCCAAACAGTGGTTTCACCCCACATATGGGGTATCAGCGTACTCAGGAAAAATTTCACAACAACTTTTGGGGTCCAATTTCTCCTGTTACCCTTGGGAAAATAAAAAAAATAGTGGGTTAAAGAATCATTTTTGAGGAAAAAAATTATTTTTTATTTTCACGGCTCTACGTTTATAAATTTCTGTGAAGCACTTGGGGGTTCAAAGTGCTCACCACACATCTAGATAAGTTCCTTAAGGGGGCTAGTTTCCAAAATGGTGTCATTTGTGGGAGGTTTCCACTGTTTAGGCATATCAGGGGCTCTCCAAACGTGACATGGTGTCCAATTTCAATTCCAGCCAATTTTGGTTTGAAAAAGTCAAACGGCGCTCCTTCCCTTCCAAGCCCTTCTGTGCGCCCAAACAGTGTTCCCCCCCACATAAGGGTATCAGTGTACTCAGGACAAATTGGACAACTTTTGTGGTCTAATTTCTCCTGTTACCCTTGGGAAAATAAAAAATTGGGGACTAAACGATCAGGTTTGTGGAAAAAATATGACTTTTTATTTTCATGCCCGGGAGTTATACACTTCTGTGAAGCACTTGGGGGTTCAAAGTGCTCACCACACATCTATATAAGTTCCTTAGGGGGTCTAGTTTCCAAAATGGTGTCATTTGTGGGGGGTTTCACTGTTTAGACACTTTAGGGCCTCTACAAATGAGACATGGCGTCCAGCCAAATCTGCATTGAAAAAGTCAAACGGCGCTCCTTCCCTTCCAAGCTCTGCCATGCACCCAAACAGTGGTTTACCCCCACATATGGGGTATCAGCATGCTCAGGACAAATTGCACAAAAATTTTGGGGTCTTGTTACCCTTGGAAAAATAAAAATTGGGGTGAAAAGATTGTTTTTGTGGAAAAAATATGATTTTTTATTTTCACTGTTCTATGTTATAAACTTCTGTGAAGCACTTAGAGGTTCAAAGTGCTCACCACACATCTAGATAAGTTCCTTAGGGGGTCTAGTTTCCAAAATGGGGTCACTTGTGATGGGTTTCCACTGTTTAGACACATCAGGGCCTCTGCAAACGTGACATAGTTTCCAGCCAATTCTGCATTGAAAAAGTCAAATGTCGCTCCTTCCCTTGCGACCTCTGCCGTGCGCCCAAAAAGTGGTTTACCCCCACATATGGGGTATCGGCTTATTCAGGAGAAATTGCACAACAAATTTTGTGGTTCATTTTTTCTTTTAACAGTTGTGAAAATAAAAAAAAATGGTTAATTTTTTCCTACCACATTGCTTCAGTTCCTGTGAAGCACGTAAAGGGTTAATAAACTTCTTGAATGTGGTTTTGAGCACCTTGAGGGGTGCAGTTTTTAGAATGGTGTCACTTTTGGGTATTTTCTATCGTAAAGACCCCTCAAAGTGACTTCAAATGTGATGTGGTCCCTAAAAAAAAATGGTGTTGTAAAAATGAGAAATCGCTGGTCAACTTTTAACCCTTATAACTTCGTAAAAAAAAATTGTTCCCAAAATTGTGCTGATGCAAAGTAGACATGTGTGAAATGTTATTTATTAAGAAATTTGTGTGACATATCGCTCTGATTTAAGGGCATAAAAATATAAAGTTTGAAAATTGTTAAATTTTCAAAATTTTCGCCATATTTCCGTTTTTTTCATAAATAAACACAAGTCATATCAAATAAATTTTACCACTAACGTGAAGTACAATATGTCACGAAAAACAATCTCAGAATAAGCTGGATTCGTTAAAGCGTTCCAGAGTTATAACCTCATAAATTGACAGTGGTCAGAATTGTAAAAATTGGCCTGGTCATTAAGCTGCAAAATGGCTCTGTCACTAAGGGGTTAAATCACAGAGATATGGCACAAAAAATGCTTAATAAGTAACATTTCCCACATTGATTAAACCACAACCATGGGTAATAAACAAGTACATAGTCCAAAATTCAGGACAGAGCAACTACTAGCATATCTTGATATTGAAAAAACCAACGAGCATCCAGCTCAAACAAAAAGCAATGAAACATATATATAAAAATATAAATTTTATTACAATATTAATACACAAAATACCAACAGTAAATAAAGAAATGAATGGGTGAAGGAACAAGAACAAATGCATCTGGAGTATATCCCCAAACCAATTAAAGCACCGTATAGTTTTTAAGGGATCATCAAATTCATTACTTGAAGATCTGTGTCATGTAATATTCCCCAAAATACAGTCATTAATGCAGTAACTGACTGATTGGTCTTAGTGTAAGTACACAGAGACCTGGTTAAAAGGTACGCATCTGGCAGCATATCCCTCCCCACATGGGTAAGCAGATCGCAACAAACTTGGCACATCCCATAGGTTACTATGGGCAGCACTAGGGTACTGTGCTGAGCACCAACATTGAGCTCCGTTTTTTTGTAACTTTATCTGTCACATGTATAGACCCTTTTAACCAGGTCTCTGTGTACTTACACTAAGACCAATCAGTCAGTTACTGCATTAATGACTGTATTTTGGGGAATATTACATGACACAGATCTTCAAGTAATGAATTTGATGATCCCTTAAAAATTATACGGTGCTTTAATTGGTTTGGGGATATACTCCAGATGTATTTGTTCTTGTTCCTTCACCCACTCATTTCTTTATTTACTGTTGGTATTTTGTGTAATAATATTGTAATAAAATTTATATTTTTATATATATGTTTCATTGCTTTTTGTTTGAGCTGGATGCTCGTTGGTTTTTTCAATATCAACATTTCCCACATGTCTACTTTACATCAGCACAATTTTGAAACCAATTTTTATTTTGTTAGGAAGTTATAAGGGTTAAAAGTTAACCAGATATTTCTCATTTTTACAACACCATTTTTGGGGGGGACCACATCACATTTGAAGTCACTTTGAGGAGTCTATATGAATGAAAATACACAAAAGTGATACCATTCTAAAAACTGCACTCCTCAAGATGCTCAAAACCACATTCAAGAAGTTTATTAACCCTTCAGGTGCTTCACAGGAATTTTTTGAATGTTTAAAAAAAATGAACATATAACTTTTTTTCACAAAAAAATTATTTCAGGTCCAATTTTTTTATTTTCCCAGGGGTAACAGGAGAAATTGGACCCCAAAAGTTATTGTGAAATTTGTCTTGAGTACGCTCAAACCCCATATGTGGGGGGAACCACTCTTTTGGCGCATGGCAGAGCACAGAAGTGAAGGAGAGCCGTTTGACTTTTTCAACGCAAAATTGGCTGGAATTGAGATCAGACCCCATGTCGCATTTGGAGAGCCCCTGATGTGCCTAAACAGTGCAAAAAAAAACAAATCTTACCCCCTTTCTGGAAACTATACCCCCCATGGAACTTATCTAGATGTGTGGTGAGAACTTTGAACACCCAAGTGCTTCACAGAAGTTTATAACGTAGAGCTATAAAAATAAAAAATCATATTTTTTTCCACAAAAATGATATTTTTGCCGCAAATTTTGTTATTTTCTAAAGGGTAACAGAAGAAATTTGACCTCAAGAGTTATTGTGCAGTTTGTCCTGAGTACACTGATACCCCATATGTGGGGGTAAACTACTGTTTGGCTGCATGCCAGAGCTCAGAAGAGAAGGAGCACAATTTGACTTTTTCAACGCAGAATTGGCTGGAATTGAGATCAGAAGCCATTTCGCGTTTGGAGAGCCCCTGATGTGCCTAAACAGTGGAAAACCCCCAATTCAAACTCCAACCCTAACCCCAACACACCCCTAATCCTAATCTTATCCCTAACCCTGACCCTAACCCTAAAGCTAACCCTAACCCTAATGGGAAAATGAAAATGAATACATTTTTTAAATTTTATTATTTTTCCTTAACTAAGGGGTGATAAAGGGGAGTTTGATTTACTAGTTATAGCGGGTTTTTATGTTTGGTAGCTGTCACATGCTAAAAAAAAAGCTTTTATTGCAAAAAAAGTTTTTGCATCACCACATTTTGGAAGCTATAATTTTTCCATATTTTGTCCCACAGAGTCATGTGAGGTCTTATTTTCTGCAGGACGAGTTGATGTTTTTATTGGTACCATTTTCGCGCATTTGACATTTTTTGATCGCTTTTTATTATGATTTTTGAGAGGCAGAATGAACAAAAACCATCAATTCTTTTAGGGGACCTTTATACCATTCCGCGTGTGGTAAAATTGATAAGGCAGTTTTATTCTTCGGGTCAGTATGATGATAGCGATACCTCATTTATATATTTTTTATGTTTTGGCGCTTTTATACAATAAAAACTATTATATATAAAAAATAATTATTTTTGCATCGTTTTATTCTGCGAGCTATAACTTTTTTATTTTTTCGCTGATGATGATGTATGGTGGCTCATTTTTTGCGGGACAAGATGATGTTTTCAGCGGTACCATGCTTATTTATATCTGTCTTTTTGATCGCGTGTTATTTCACTTTTTGTTCGGCGGTATGATGATTAAGAATTGTTTTTTTGCCTTGTTTTTTTTTTAAGGCGTTTAATAAAGGGGTTAACTAGTGGGACAGTTTTATAGGGCAGGTCTTTATGGATGCAGTGATACTAAATAAATGTACTTTTATTGTTTTATTATTTACATAAAAAAAATGAATTTATTGGGGAATATTTTTTTTCTTTATTTAGGTATTTTTTTAAATTATTTTTGCACGTTAATTATTTTTTTTATACTTTTTTTACTTCCCAGGGTGGGACATCACTATATAGTGTCAGATCGCTGATCTGACAGTTTGCAGAGCACTCTGTCAGATCAGCAATCTGACAGGCAGTGCAGTAGGCAGCATTATTATTATTATTATTATTGCCGGCGCCTGCTCTCAGCAGGCACTGACAAGCCACCTCCCTGCAGGACCCGGAAGGACCCCACGGCCATATTGGATCCGAGGGTCTGCAAGGAGGAGGCTCTTGGAACAGCGCAATCACATTGCATTGTTCTGAGGGTCTCAGGGAAGCATGAAAGGAGCCCCCACCCTGCCCGATGCTTCCATATGCTGCCGGAACACTGCGATCATGTTTGATCGCAGTGTGCCGGAGTTAAAGTGCCGGGAGCGGTCCGTGACCACTCCTGGCACTTAGCGCCGGGTGTCAGCTGTGAGAATCAGCTGACAACTGGCCGCGATAAGCCGCGCTCCCCGCTTGAGCGCAGCTGATTGCATATGATGTACTATCCAGTCCACAGTCGTATGGGCCCGGGTCACCTGGACGGGATAGTACGTCAGATGTCAGAAGGGGTTAAACATCATAGAGTAGGCTAATGTCATTTTATGTGGCTAAGTGATCTTCCCCATAATGTCCTGCAGATATGACATCATACTGATTATTTACTATGTCTTGTACATTGGTGATCAGTACCTGGGCCATCAAAGATCAGCAGTTCCCAGTGGAGCATATTTTCTACAGCAGTCATTTTCTATCAACAGAGTCACTGGGTAATTCTCTCTCCTGTAGAGTCTAATCTCTTATGGTCAGTGGCTTCATTTCTCTGCACTGTAGAGTATAATCTCTTATGTCAGCAGGTTCTTCTCTCTACAGCAGAATGTATGCTCTTATGGTCTGTGAGGTTCTCTCTCTCCTGTAGTGGGTAAGCTCTTAAGGGGCCTTCACACATAGCGAAATCGCTAGCGATATCGCTCAAGCGTCACCGACATTGTGACGCAACAGCGTTATCGCTAGCGATCTCGCTACGCGTGAAATGTAGTGGCGACCGGCCCACCCGCTGGCTATCGCTGATCGTGCTCGACTGCGCTGGTCCATTTTTCCATCGTTGGCATCCCGCTGGCCTGCACTAAACGCTGTGTTTGAAGCTTAAAAATGATGAACGACCTCGTTAGCGATGCAGAGCTCAGCGACGCAGGCGTGACAAATCTATGTTTCAGGTCACGCCCCCTCTGCCCCTATTGGTGAGTACAGCGCTCCCAATGTGTGAAAATTGGCCGACACAACGCTGTAGTGCCTCCTTCCATTCTTTGTTCCTGTGCACTGTGGATGGTATTAACCGGTTTGCCTTCTGCGTTCCCGTGTGAGTCGCTATAGCATTGATATTTTAACAGATTTCACACCGCGGTTGCTTCAGCGTCCCTGTCTGAATCGCTATTGCGCTGTTATTCGTGGATTTATTTTATTCATCAAAGGACTGCTCTGTCTGCAATGTATGTTTTCCAATTTTAACGAAAGTAGCGTTCCCTTTTTAGTTTTCATTGTACCGAAAGTAGCGTTGGGGGGCATTAGGGGGGCCAATCAGTGCTGGGGGGTGTTGAAAGAGAACCGCTGAAGCACGCCCACAGAGGTCGGAATCGGTTACAATAAAGTAGTTTGACAAGGACTCAACGACCGACGAGGTCGTTATGCAAATCGCTGATCTGTCTTGCGTCGTTGAGGAGATCGGACTGTTTGAAAGCTAATTAGCAATCCTGTAATGACGCACCAGCGCTTTGCCTGGTCGGATCGTTATCATGATCGCTGGGACATCGCTATGTGTGAAGGGGCCTTTATGATCATCAAGGTTCTCTCTCTTTCCCCTGTAGAGTGTATTATCTTATGGTCAGAGCACTCTCTCTGCTGTATTATGTAAGCTTTTAAGGTCTGCAGGGTTTTTTTCTCTTTTCTACCCCATATGCATTTTCTGAGTAATTGCAATCTTTCAAGTATTGAGATTCAAGCAAATTTATTGGCCTCATATAAAAACCTTGGCGAATTCAAGTTACAAAAGATTTGCTCATTTATAATGGGCATATCAAAGCGCAATGAGGAAGTATTATTGTGGATTATGTATGCAACCAAGTTTTTTATTGATGAAAAAAATGTATAAAAATATAACAATATAGAAACTGCACCAGAATTAAACATAGCATAATCAATAGCAATCAAAAAGTCATATGTATCCTAAAATGATACCATTGCAAACACAAAACTAGAAATTTATGAGTTTCACTCAGAATGCAAGGGCACAAAATTTGTTTTCTACAAAAAATGTACTAAATAAGTGTCGCAAAAATAAAAATATATAAATAATATACATGGTATATTATATACACCATGTTCCAAATTATTATGCAAATGATAATTTTCTCTGATTTTCCTAAGTGGTCGGTGCAAATGACAGTCAGTCTAATAAAAGTCATCACCCGAGTATACATCAAATTTTATTGAAAAAACCTCCCAATGATAGCAGTATAATCTCCAAAATGAATAAAAACTCAAAATGCACTGTTCCAAATTATTAGGCACAGTAGAATTTCAAAACATTAGATATGTTTTAAAGATCTGAAAATGCTCATTTGTGGAATTTGCAGCATTACAAGGTTAGATTCACTGAACAAAAAAGCTATTTAACTCCAAAACATCCTAACAGGCAAAGTTACATATTAACATAGGAACCCTTCTTCGATATCACCTTCACAATTCTTGCATCCATTGAACTTGTGAGTTTTTGGAGTGTTTCTGCTTGTATTTCTTTGCATGAAGTCAGAATAGCCTCTCAGAGCTGCTGTAATGTAAGGAGTACAGTTCATATAGTGTCTTGTGCTGGGGTGCGATGAAAACACAGGAGACACAGGTTTGATATAGAAAGTCCTGTATTACTTCATACAAGTGGCAATAATAGTCACACAGTTTGCAGATACAAAAGCAGGAGACACAGCAGGCCAGAGTAACTTAAGCTCAGCAATCACTCTCACAACAGGTTCAGGATTTCTTCTCTGTTACCATAAGTCCACGCAAACGTGGATTTATCAAATAGCAAGGTTCCAAAGTCCACGAGTGTTCCAAAGTTCCACAATAGGAAATAACTGGAGTACAAGGTCCAAGGCTTCCAGGAGTCAGGTCACAGGTTCACTGCAGGCTTGATTCTGAAGCAATGATTGCTCAGCTGTGGCTGCTTAAGAAGCAAGAGGGAGAGAATCAGGGCGGGAACATGCAAGCTGGAAACTCCATATTGACTGAGGGCAAGACAGCTGCAGCAAGACAGAAAGTAAAATGGCTGACGGAAAAACTGAGTTTCAGGAACATGTACACAGAACCTTACATTACTCCCCCTTAGGGACAACCTCCGGATGACCTCAGACCAGGCTTGTGTGGGTACCTCTGATGAAACTGACGGAGCAAGCGAGGAGCATTAACGTTATTGACTGGTTCCCATGAATTGTCCTCCACTGGGTAGCCCTGCCATTTAATCAAATATTGTAACTGATTTCTATACAACCTGGAATCTAGAATCCTTTCCACCACAAATTCTTCCTGACCATCGACTAGCACTGGGTCAGGGCAAGGAGAAGAACGTCCAGGAAACGTATTGGGTGTCGCAGCCTTTAGTAGAGATACATGAAAGACAGGGTGGATTCTCATAGTTCTGGGCAGTTGAAGACGACAAGCGACAGCACTTATAATTTTACTGATTTTATAAGGTCCAATGTATTTATGTCCCAACTTAGATGATGGAATTCTTAACTTAAGATTTCTGGTTGACAGCCAGACCAGGTCTCCTACCTTGAAAGCTGGTGCAGGTTTACGAAATTTATCTGCGGCTTTCTTGTACCTTTCCTGAGCCAATTCCAGATTTCCCTTTAGAAGATCCATATTCTTTTGTAAAGACGTGATTCTTTCAGCCACTGCTGGCAAAGGCGTTTCTATGGGAAATCGAGGAAGAATATTAGGATGATAACCTAAATTGGAGTAAAAAGGAGACTGCTTAGTGGAGGCGCTCTGAGAGTTGTTATAAGAGAACTCAGCCAGTGGAAGTAGATCCACCCAATCATCCTGTAGGTGGCACATAAAGCAGCGAAGATACTGCTCCAGGGTCTGATTGGTTCGTTCCGTCTGTCCATTAGTCTGAGGATGAAAAGCAGAAGAAAGGTTCACTTTAATGTCCAATGCTGCACAGAAATTTTGCCAAAACCTTGAAGTGAATTGCACCCCTCGATCCGAAATAACCTCATCTGGTACTCCATGTAAACGAAACACATTTTTAATCATCAAATCTGATGTCTGTCTTGCAGTGGGTAAGCCGACACAAGGGATAAAATGAGCTTCTTTTGTTAAACGATCAACCACCACTAGAATGGTGTTCTTCCCTTGAGAGGTTGGTAACTCCACAATGAAGTCCATAGAAATGGATCCCCACGGGCGGGACGGGGTGGGAAGAGGTTGCAACAGACCAGTTGGTGAGGAGCGAGGTGTTTTGCATCTTGCACAGACTTCACATGAAGTGACATAGTTTAAAACATCCTTCCTGCAAGTGGGCCACCAAAAGAAACGAGAAAGAAATTCCTGTGTCTTTAGAATTCCTCTATGCCCAGCTATCTTGGAATCGTGAATGAGTTGCAATACTCTTAATCTGACTGTTTCAGGAATATACAGACGTTGTCCCTGAATCCACACACCATTCTTAAAGACAAGACTTACGTCCCTTGGGGGTTGTGCCAAAAAGGAATCCGCATGGTATGCTTCCTTGATGTCCTTAAGTAGGTCTTGATTATGAATCACTCCCAGGAATCTAGAGTCAGGAAGAATAGTCTTAGGAGGAGTAAGTGGACGTGTCTCTGCTGAATAAATCCTAGAGAGTGCATCAGCCTTTCCATTGCGCGATCCTGGTCTATAAGAAATGATAAAATTAAATTGGTTTAAGAAAAGATTCCAGCGAGCCTGGCGAGGAGTCAGGCACTTAGCCGACCTGATAAATTCAAGGTTACGATGGTCTGTCAGGACGACTATTTGCTGTGCAGCTCCCTGAAGAAGGTGTCTCCATTCTTTGAAGGCGGCAATAATGGCCAACAATTCTCTATTGCCCACATCGTAGTTCCTCTCAGCCGAAGACAACTGCTGGGAAAAGAAGGCACAGGGATGCAAGACATTCTTCTCACCTGTTCTCTGAGAGAGTATAGCTCCAACGGCACAGTCTGAAGCATCCACCTCTATTATGAAGGCAAGTTCGGGGTTGGGATGTACTAAGATAGGTGCAGTGGTAAATTTATCTTTTAGATGGGAAAATGCTTCCTGGGCTTGGGAAGTCCAGGAGAACCTAGACTCTTTCCGGGTAAGTTGGGTGATAGGTGACACTACCTCAGAGAAATTCCTAATGAAACGTCTATAGAAGTTGGCAAACCCGATGAAGCACTGCACCTCCTTCACATTTCTAGGACTTGGCCAATCCTTGATGGCTTGGGTCTTGCTTCCATCCATACTAATTCCTTGTGTAGACAGTACATACCCCAGAAATTGAATTTCGGTCCTATGGAATTCACACTTTTCAAGTTTAATGTAAAGATGATTTTGTCTTAGACGTTCCAAGACCATTCTCACATGTCCATGATGTTCCTCTGTGGAGTTAGAAAAAATTAGAATATCATCCAAATAAATCACCACGAATGTATCTAGGAGATCCCTGAAGATGTCATTCACCAAGTGTTGGAAAGTGGCTGGGGCGGTACTCAGACCAAAAGGCATAACTAGATACTCAAAGTGTCCATAGCGTGACCTGAATGCAGTCTTCCATTCATCCCCAGGTCTAATACGGACTAAGTTATAGGCCCCACGGAGATCTAGTTTAGAGAAAATTTTGGCATGTCGCACTCTCTCCAATAACTCAGGGATTAAAGGCAATGGATAACGGTTTCTAATAGTAACCTTATTGAGTTCCCTATAGTCTACGCAGGGTCTCAGAGATCCATCTTTCTTCTTTACAAAGAAGATGGGTGCACCTGCAGGAGATGAAGAGGGGCGTATGAAGCCCTTGGCTAGATTTTCGTCTATGTAATCTTTTAAAGCCTTTAGCTCGGGCCCCGCCAGGGGGTAGATCTTACCAAAAGGTATCTCTGCTCCAGGCAATAATTCAATTGGACAATCATATGGACGGTGAGGGGGAAGCTGGTCAGCGTTCTTCTTGTCACATAAATCCACATAGTCCTGGTATACAGCTGGTAGTTCAGGGACTGACATGGTTCCTTTAGGAACAGAGCAAGCTGAAACTTTTGGACTCATCTGTTTCTCTGGAAAGTGTAATTCCTTGGTCTCCCAGTTAATGGTAGGATTCTGAGCCTGCAGCCATGGTAGCCCTAGAATAATGGGAAAGTGGGGAGAAGGGATAAACATAAAGGACAGTTTCTCTTGATGATCTTTACCCATAAGAACCCTCAAAGGCTCTGTTTCCTGATCCACTGGTCCAGAGGTCAGCAGGGAGCCATCCACAGTTTCCATCTGTACTGGAGTAGCCTTCTTCACTGAACGTATCCCCTGTTTCAGAGCAAAGGAGACATCCATAAAATTTCCACTTGCCCCTGAGTCGATCATAGCAGAGCTAGACACCCAAGCTGAGTCAACCCAGAGTTTGATGGAAAGAAAGCAATGAGAATTGTTTTTCTTACAACTCAGCTGGGACACCGCTGAGGAAACTTGAAAAATTGCAGCGTTTACACAGTCAACGTCCTCAGAAGTAACGGAGTTTAAGTCCGAGAAATCAAGATCTGTTGCTGCAGATCTCTCTGGAGCCTGAGGCTCGGACCTAACAGATCCCCTCTCGCAACACTCACAGTGAATGAGTGCTGCAGTAGTCTTACGAGAACGGAATCCCAGAACTCGGGGCTACGGCAGGAGCCTGGACTCGCTCCTCTAGAAACCTCAATCCTGGCTCGCAAATCCTGGGCAGTCTGTCCAAACATCTGCATGGTTCAATTGTGATTAGTGAGGTCCTGTAGGTTTGTAAAACGGGTTTTTATAGTCTGCAAATCTGCAAGGATGTTATCAGTCACTCCGCAAAGTTCCTTTATGCGGGCCTCCATTTTCCAGATCTTTTAAGACAGGAGTACTGGAAGGAGAGGAGAAGAGAAAAAAAAAACAATAGTGTTTACCTGTGGTAACACTGCAGAGAGAAAAAAAAATTAAGGGAACTGCTCACCTGGAATGGTTGTGAGAAGTCACAACCACTATCATCACAGAAAGTTTAACCGGACATCTGATATCCACAGTTACAGCAGACACAAAAGAGAAAAGAAAAAAAAAACAATAGTGTTTACCTGTGGTAACACTGCAGAGAAAAAAAAACTTAAGGGAATTGCTCACCTGGAATGGTTGTGAGAAGTCACAACCACTGTCATCACAGAAAGTACAACCGGACATCTGATATCCACAGTTACAGCAGACACAGCCTTTCCAGACCCAGCAGACACTAACGTTTGGCTTCAGAATCTTGTAATGTAAGGAGTACAGTTCATATAGTGTCTTGTGCTGGGGTGCGATGAAAACACAGGAGTCACAGGTTCAATATAGAAGGTCTTGTATTACTTCATACAAGTGGCAATAATAGTCACACAGTTTGCAGATACAAAAGCAGGAGACACAGCAGGCCAGAGTAACTTAAGCTCAGCAATCACTCTCACAACAGGTTCAGGATCTCTTCTCTGTTACCATAAGTCCATGCAAACATGGATTTATCAAATAGCAAGGTTCCAAAGTCCACGAGTATTCCAAAGTTCCACAATAGGAAATAACTGGAGTACAAGGTCCAAGGCTTCCAGGAGTCAGGTCACAGGTTCACTGCAGGCTTGATTCTGAAGCACTGATTGCTCAGCTGTGGCTGCTTAAGAAGCAAGAGGGAGAGAATCAGGGCGGGAACATGCAAGCTGGAAACTCCATATTGACTGAGGGCAAGACAGCTGCAGCAAGACAGAAAGTAAAATGGCTGACAGAAAAACTGAGTTTCAGGAACATGTACACAGAACCTTACAGCTGCTGTTTTGATGTGAACTGCCTCCCAACCTCATAGATCTTATCCTTGATGATACTCCAAAAGTTCTCTGTAGGGCTGAGATCAGGGGAAGATGGTGGCCACACCATGAGTTTATCTCCTTTTATGCCCATAGCGGCCAATGACTCAGAGGTATTCTTTGCAGCATGAGATGGTGCATTGTCATGTATGAAGATGATTTTGCTCCTGAAGGCACATATCTGCTTTTTATACCATGGAAGAAAGTTGTCTGTCAGAAACTCTATATACTTTGCAGAGGTAATTTTCACACCTTCAGGAACCTTAAAGGGCCCTACCAGCTGTTTCCCCATGATTCCGGCCCAAAACAAGACTCCTCCACCTCCTTGATGACGTCGTAGCCTTGTTGGGACATGGTAGCCATCCACCAACCATCCACTACTCCATCCATCTTGACCATCCAGGGTTGCTCGATACTCATCAGTAAACAAGACTGTTTGAAAATTAGTCTTCATGTATGTCTGGGCCCACTGCAACCATTTCTGCTTGTGAGCACTGTTTAGGGGTGGCCGAGTAGTAGGTTTATGCACCACAGCAAGCCTTTGAAGGATCCTACACCTTGAAGTTTGAGGGACTCCAGAGTCACCAGCAGCTTCAAATATCTGTTTGCTGGTTTGTAATGGCTTTTTAGCAGCTGCTCTCTTAATCCGATGAACTTGCCTGGCAGAAACCTTCCTCATTCTGCCTTTATCAGCACGAACACGTCTGTGCTCGGAATCAGCCACAAATCTCATAACAGTATGATGATCACTTTTAAGTTTTCGTGAAATATCTACTGTTTTCATCCCTTGACCAAGGCATTGCACTATTTGATGCTTTTCAGCAGAAGAGAGATCATTTTTCTTTCCCATGTTACTTGAAAACTCTCGCCTGCTTAATAGTGTGGAATTTCCTTTTATTGGGCACACATGGCAAACTAATTATCACAGATGTCTGAGATTGATTTCAGTGATCCAAAGAACCCTGAGAAACAATAACATCAATGGGTTTTATTTACAAAAAAACCCGCTATGATACTTAAAACCAATTTGCATAATAATTTGGAACGTGGTGTATAAAACATGGTATATTACATATATAGCAGAGATTGGTGTGGATTATGCTGTAGTGTCTCTGCTACATACAGTACATTCAGTCTTGGACAATGATAGAACTGCAGTGCGCGCCATGTTCTTTGACTTCTCAAGTGCTTTCAATACCTTACAGCTGCCCTTACTACGAAATAAGTTGACTGATATGGCAGTAGAGGAGGGGATGGTGAACTGGATAAGTGACTACCTGATGGACAGGCCGCAGTTTGTAAGGATGGGGGAGGTGGTATCTGATAGTGTACGGAGCAGTGTTGGAGCCCCTCAGGGTACAGTGCTGTCGCCCTTCCTCTTAACATTGTATACAGCTGACTTTCAGTATAAATCAGATCTCTGTCACTTCCAAAAATGCTCAGATGACTCAGTAATTGTAGGGGGCATTGTGGGGGACCGGTGGAAGAGGAATATAGAAGGGTGGATTCTGACTTTGTGGATTGGTGCCAGACTAACTGCTGAGAACTAAATGTGAAAAAAACCAAGGAGATGGTGGTGAGTTATAGAAGGAAAAAGGATGATTACTTTCCAATCACTATTGCTGGCCAGGAGGTGGAGATGGTTAAGAGTTAAAAATATTTGGGGGTTCACCTTGACAGCAAACTCGATTGGAGGTGTCATACGGAGAAGGTTTACAAGAGCGGAATGAGCAGACTGTACTTTCTAAGGAAGCTTAGGTAATTCAATGTGTGCAGTAAAATGCTGGAGATGTTCTACCAGTCCGTTGTAGTAAGCGCCATCTTTTTTGCTATCATTTGCTGGGGCAGTAGTGTGCGAGTAGCTGACGCTAATAAGCTCAAGAGAATTATCAAGAAGGCAAGCGCGGCTGTTGGCCTTCATCTTGAATCTTTTGAGGAGGTAGTGGAAGATAGGATTCAGAAGAAGTGTAGGGCTATAATGAACAATAATACACACCCCCTATACGAGCTGTTTTTGAAGCAGAAGAGCACATTCAGCAGCGTCTAATTCTACTAAGGTGCAGGAAGGAGAATTTCAGGAAATCGTTTGTGCCTACTGCTATGGGGATATATAAAAATTTCCTAAGGGTGAAAGATGACAATGACCTATGGCTGGTGCACTAATGGCAATGATCAGAGATTTAAGATTTAAGTACCTGAATTTACACAAATTTGTTTGTTACGTATTGTGGTTAGTCATGTGCAAGATCTGTGTCTAGGAATTACTTTATGTAATGCTGTTTGTAATGTTGTAATGTTTGGAATGCTATTTGTAACGCTGCTGTAATCCCCTAATTTCCCTTCGGGATCTATAAAGTGTATTGTATCGTATCACAGCACCGTGATTGTTCTGACTTGCTGGATGAACTTAAGTTATGGTAAGATGCTCAAAATTATTAATACAAAAGTAAATGGCATAATTGCTTCAAAATTACTTTACTTTCTAAATAACTCTTTAAGTACAAAAAAAATAAAGAAAATGATTGGTCCTGTAAGGGATTTTCCCACAAAGTTAGTTTTAATCAACATTTTAATCAATAGATCTATGAATAATAATAAGTTCCACAATTTGATGTGTTATAAAATGTTCCTGTGCTGAGATAATCTTATAAATGTGCCCCTGCTGTACTGTGTAATGCCTGTGTCTGACCGTGCAGGGACATAGTCTGATCATACCACAGCTCCTGGGCAGGGGAGGAAGCAAAAGAGTATACAGACAGGACAGCATGGGATCACAGCTGATTATTTATTTGAGGTAAAACATTGCTTACAAACAGGCAGGGAAATGTTTTACCTCAAAGAAAGAATCAGGTGTGATCACCTGCTGTAATGCCTGTATACCGTGTTGCTTGTTCCCCTGCCCAGGAGAAGATTATCTCAGCACAAGAATATTTTTTTAACACATTCAATTGTGGAAATTATTTTTATTCCAAAATGTACAAAATGTATTCATTAAAATGTAATTTGTTCATGGGAAACCCCTTTAAGGCATAGACAGGTCAGATTGTTAAGGTGATATATATATATATATATATTATATATATATATATACACACACACACATACAATATATATATATATATATATATATATATATATATATATATATATTATATCAATGTGTTCTAGTGGATTGCCTTTTGAAGACTTCTGACTTCCTATATTTCTGACATACTTGTAATATTAAAAATAGGGAAAACTAGTTTTGTGAAAATGCTTCACCTTTCTATTCATGCAGTTTTAAGTGCTTAGTACAATGGTTTTAAATTGGACAATACACTTGGTAGCATAAAACATGTTCCAGCCTGTAGGGGACAGGTAATCTTGTGGCAGAAGCTTTTGAGAATGGAAAAGCAATCTAGCTGAGCACAAGAGAGAAGAAAATCCATGTAACTTTTTATTCGGTATTTAGTAAGCGAAAAATGTATTGTTGAATTACTGATTAGATGTTTTTTTTCCTTATTAGAATTTAAAGTCAATATTCAAAACTCTGATTTGTTTAGATCTAGTACGACTATGGCTGTGTTATGAAAAATGAGGTTGAAGAAGATAGAAATTGCAAATGTGCCCTAAAATCAGCAATAATGGGAACACTGGAGATTTATTATGTACCAGGCACATCTTATATCGTGTTATATCAAATAAATAAAGTATGCAAACATTAGGAAATGTCTGCAGAGAATGTGTGAGATTTTTATTCACCAAGTCATACTGCAATATAAAATGGCAATGTACATCATTTTTCATTCAAAAATGTCTCTAAATCACAGAAGTCCTTTGCCTCATATAAAAAAAATGTATATTTAATAGCTTGCAATTGAAATTTTCCATTTTAATTCATATCAGGTTTGGAAGAAAATTATTTACTATAGCATCGCATTTCAGCTCTTTCACCTCCAAAAGCTAAATCTTATAGCATTAATATCAATAGTCATGCACATGAAGGAGTCATGTATATGGTCACTGTACTAAGGCATATGTTATACTTGTGACTTTGCACTATGCACAGCACTGTATGTCACCTGTGTACATAATATACAGTATAGATATATTTTGCTCTAAAACAATTCTTCTAAGGGCAATAACTCCATAATAAAAATATCCAAAGCTGTTTCTACTACATTCAAAAAGAAAGATTGCATAAAAAGTCAAGTTATACATAAGGGCTGAGATTATCAAATTTTTTTAAATTAGAATTTGACGAATTTTGCTTAAAAAATTGATTTGCACAAATCTCAATACTGGAAAGCTTGTAATTGCTCTGATAGAGAGGACAGAGACAGAATTACGAGAAGCTTGTAATTGCTCTGGGGGAATGGAAGAAAGAGAGAACACAGCTGACCACAAGAGCTTACACTTTACAGGCAATAGAGAGAGAGGGGACCAAACTGACCATAAGAGCTTACATTGTAAAAGAGAGAGAGAATCCCTCTGACCATAAGAGCTAGCACTCAACAAGAAAAAGAGAGAGGAACCTGCTGACCACAAGAGTTTACACTTTACAAGAGAGAGATTGATGATCCTGCTGACCTTAAGAGCTTACACTTTATAGGAGAAAAAAAGAGGACCTGTTATACATAAGATTAATATGCTAATTGAGAGAGACATTTACCCAATAATTTTGGAGATGGAAAATAACATTGTTGTACAATCAGTGCTCCCCAGGTAACAGCTGATCTGTGATGGCCCAGATACTGACCATCCCTATAGAAGGTATGTTAATCCACAAGACGCCATAGCTGCAGTGCAACTTGTGGAAGGCTGCACTGCAAAGCAAGATGGCATTACCCTTTTTTCTGATTTTTCACCAGTGTAGGAAATGGTGTCAAGTAAGGTTTTTTTTTTTTAAAAGAGCAATTCAAATTTCAACATGTTTGAATTTGCATGAAACTGCGAGTTTAAGAAAATTAAACTCAAACTGGATCCTTCATGGATTCATCCACTCATCTCTAATCTGGACAAATCCATTATCTCTTTATGAACTGCATACTATGGGTTCAGTACATTATTGAAGATGATAGAATATCTTTCTGTATGTTGTATAGAGGTCTCATTCATGCTACTTATAGCACAAAGTCACATGCATGACATATGCCGCATATTCCTGACGAAGGAATTTATTTTCCGAAACGCGCGTCGGGGCGCGTTCTGAGAGGTACACCCAGGCTGAGTAAGGCTCCCAGGTATCTTGGCTATTGATTTATGTTTATAGGTGCTGGTGTTCATATTCATTTTTTTGTGTTATATTTATATCACCTATTTTGCCACACTTTTGTTGATCCACTGCATTATATTTCATATTTTGTAATTTTGCATGTGCACTGTGACATTTTTATGTTGGTTTAATTATCAGCAGTTGTTTATTAACCACATGTATTATTATTAGGTCACATATAATTTTTTTTGGCTCACAGAAAAAATTTTTTTTTTACTCATATATAATTTTTTTTTTTTTTTTTATTAATCATTTTGTGCATCATTTATTCCACATATATGGTATATGTTGTTATCTTCATTTTGATTACACTTGCCACCGTTGTTATTTTATATAATTATTATTTCATATAGCCTTTTTCCTGGTCTTATTAGTATGAGCCTTTTTTCCACTGCATATATCTGATTGAAACCATGAGTGGTCTAAACATGATTATATTGCTATGCATATTGAAGTGTTTTTTGTAATTATATCAGCTTTATTAGATCAGTGTATCTCTTTTTTAATGTATATTTTATATTTACATGGTTTTTTCATCATTATGCCATTTGGTTAATAAAGGCATTTTTATTAGTTGTGTGTGTTTCTGGCTTTCTTTTTTCTCCTCTGTCACCGTGGCATTCCCCTCCACACCCTGGGTTGTTTCTATAATTTTCCTTTTTGTAACTTTCAAAATGTAAAAGATGACAACTTGTTTGCCTAAAATTGAAGGAAATGTGTCATCTTTACTTTTAGATCTTTTAGAGATCATTTCATATTTAACTTTAAGCGTTCTCAATAACTGTAATTTTGAGCAGGGATATTTAAACTTTTACATGCAAATATATATTTATACCGTATATACTCGAGTATAAGCCGAGATTTTCAGCCCATTTTTTAGGGCTGAAAATGCCCCTCTCGGCTTATACTCGAGTTATATACCGGGGGGTCGGCGGGGAGGGGGAGCGCGGCTGTCACATATACTCACCCCCTCCTGGTGCGGTCTCTGCAGCCCCTGCTCTTCTCCCACAGTCTCCAGCGTCTATTTTCATCGGTCATGTGGTATCGCTCATTAAAGTCATGAATATGCACATATTCATGACTTTAATGAGCGGTAGCACGTGACCGCTGAAGTTAGGCATAGCTGCCGGAGACCGTGGGAGAAGAGCAGGGGATCCAGAGACCGCACCAGGAGGAGAGGGGAATATGCGATAATCACCTGTTCCAGGTCCACCGCTGCGCACCGCTGTTTCCTCGCGTCCTCTAGCTGTGAATGTTCAGGTCAGAGGGCGCGATGACGTGGTTAGTGCGCGCCGCGCCCTCTGCTTGAGCATTCACTGATAGAAGGACCCGGAAGACAGCAGTACACAGCGGTGGACTGGGGACAGGTGAATACTGCGCACTGGTGTCCCCGCCTGTTCAGGACACCGGCACCTGGCCCCCAGCAACAAGAAGTGAGTATGTCATTTTTTTTTTGCTCATTTGCAGCGGCAGCATAAGGGACCTATACTATCATATGGGGGCATAATCTATGGTGCATCTCGTGGGGCATAATGCATGGGGCAGCATATGGAGCACAATCTATGGAGCATCTTGTGGGGCATAATACATGGGGCAGCATATGGGGCATAATACATGGGGCAGCATATGGGGCATAATACATGGGCAGCATATGGGGCAGAATCTATGGAGCATCTTGTGGGGTATAATACATGGGGCAGCATATGGGGCACAATCTATGGAGCATCTTGTGAGGCATAATACATGGGGCAGCATATGGGGCATAATACATGGGGCAGCATATGGGGCCTAATACATGGGCAGCATATGGGGAATAATATATGGGGCAGCATATGGGGCATAATATATGGGCAGCATATGGGGTATAATCTATGGAACATCATATGGGGGCATAAACATGGGGCAGCATATGAGGCACAATCTATGGAGCATCTTGTGGGGCATAATACATGGGGCAGCATATGGGGCACAATCTATGGGGCATAATATATGGGGAAGCATATGGGGCATAATATATGGGGCAGCATATGGGGCATAATCTGTGGAGCAGCATATGGGGCATAATCTATGGAGCAGCATATGGGGCTCCTGATTCAATATGGCTATTCAAAAACATTTAACCTACTTTAATTTTACTTTTATTGGTATCTATTTTTTTTTTTTAAATTTACCAGTAGCTGCCTCATTTTCCACCCTAGGCTTATACTCGAGTCGATAAGTTTTCCCAGTTTTTTATGGCAAAGTTAGGGGGTCGGCTTATACTCAGGTCGGCTTATACTCGAGTATATACGGTGTGTGTGTGTGTATATATATATATATATATATATATATATATATATATTCAAACAATAGGCAGCACTCCATAGATTCTCAGTAGCAGTGGATATTTATTAGACCCACATCACAGGCAATGTTTCGGCTCCATGAGCCTTCCTCCAGCAGTGCTTCTCACACAAATGTGGGTATTTAACAAAATCATTGCCAAACAATTTCATTACAGTCAATTATCTTATTTCATAATATAAAACATTATCCTTGTATCCAATATATCTCAATACACCTGAGATGAAGTATACTTTCATCTAGAGGAAATAACTCTCATTTGTACATCATAATACAGCAATGGTTTCTTTATATTTATATTTATCCTCATAATTAGTCCCTAATCGGGGCTCAATGCAGCTGTGACAGTTATCATATCTTGTATACTCACAGGGAGGGCGATGTAACACATGGGGGACGCCATGAACGCTAACTTCTGATTGTAATCAGCGCTATTGCGCATGTCTGAGGTCAATCCTCTGCCTTCTGGCCAATCCAGCCCTTGTGTGGCATTTTCTTGTTTGCGCATGCGCATTACAGCTCTGTCCTAAACGGACCTCCATCTTGGTAGTGGCATTTCCCACATTTTAGTTTTTAGTCAGAAAAACATTAAAAAGGTAGCGGATTTTGCAGTTTAGGTTGCAGTTTGATGTATAATCAGCCACTCTATGTATCTAGACCCAAATAACTCAAAAAACAAACCGATTGTTTGTTATCACTATAAGCTTCATTGTTAGAAGCAGACTGGTGCATAGAGGGATTTCTTGAGCAACTAGACCACTCCAGTATATGGGACCGACTACCTTTTTAGAGATAGCGTCCCACTACTGATGACCATAAGGGGAAGTATTCTGCACCTATATTAGGTCCAGATCCCTCAACCCCGTTGTCATAAAAGTGGAATTGCCCCATTCCCTGCTACTCAGTCCAAAGAAACATTGATACACACAACCACTGCAATATATCCTTTTATTTAGGGTTCGGTCATACCATATCCAGTTGTACAATCTTAGATCCAAGAAAATAAAATAATCAAAATTACGAAAAAAGGGGGGTCCTTGTAAAGAGACAAGATTTCAAAAAAATTTGATTTAAAAAAAAATAAAAAAATTAAAAAAGTTATATATTCCTCCATTGTACATCGCTCTCCCCGTGAAGATATTTTCCATTTCTACACGATCCCGGAAAGTAAATATATTCCTATATGGATACAAGGAACAAAAAAACATTCTTAATAAGATATATTGGTGTAATGTATGTAGTACAGTTCATATAGCGTCTTGTGCTTGGGTGCGATGAAAATACATGAGACACAGATTTGATATAGAAAGTCTTGTATTACTTCATACAAGTTGGCAAAAATAGTCACACAGTTTGCAGACACAGAAGCAGGAGACACAGCAGGCCAGAGTAATCTAAGCTCAGCAATCACTCTCCACAACAGGTTCAGGATCTTCTTCTCTGTTACCGTAAGTCCATGCAAACGTGGGTCTTTCAAAGAGCAGGGTTCAGAGTCCACAAGTGCTTCAGAGTTCCTCAGTAGGAATAGCTGGAGTACAAGGTCCAAGGCTTTAGGAGTCAGGTCACAGGTTCACTGCAGGCTAGATTCTGAAGCACTGATTGCTCAGCTGTGGCTGCTTAAGAAGCAAAAGGAGAGAATCAGGGCGGGAACATGCAAGCTGGAAACTCCATTTTGACTGAGGGCAAGATAGCTGCAGCAAGACAGAAAGTAAAATGGCTGACGAACAAACTGAGTTTCAGGAACATGTACACAGAACCTTACAATTGGATACAAGGATAATGATTTATATTATGAAATAAGATAATTGACTGTAATGAAATTGTTTGGCAATGATTTTGTTAAATACCCACATTTGTGTGAGAAGCACTGCTGGAGGAAGGCTCATGGAGCCGAAACGTTGCCTGTGATGTGGGTCTAATAAATATCCACTGCTACTGAGAATCTATGGAGTGCTGCCTATTTTTTGAATATTGGAATTGGCAAGTATTGGATTATTGCTGAGAAGGATTTGCACCCAACCAAAAGATATATTCTATGCTGCTCCATTTTTTTGTCTGACTATATATATATATATATATATATATATTATATATATATATATATATATATTCAAAGGGTATGATTAGACTCATCAAGCAACCATAGGGGTCACAATACAGCTAGCTGTAGCCACAAATTACTTTACCTGTATGTAGCTACATTTTTGTTTGGTGTGAAGCATTTTTGTTAAGGGTTTGAGAATTTTAAATTAAAAGTATTCTTACCGCAACCGGAAAAAAAAAAAAACATGAAAAAAAAATATTCGCTTTTACACATGTGTTACATGTGTTATCAAAGTAAATGAAGATATTTAATTATGATTGCCAATTAAAAAAAAATTGGTCAAAATGTAGAAAATGGAGACACGCTTTAGACCCTGATAGTATAGGCAGGCTATTGTTAATTATCCTTTTTGTCCATCGTGTGAACCCAGCAAGCGTCTAGCACTTCTGGCTTATGTCATACTTTTCAGGAGTTAGATATGTTTAGAAACAAATTAAACAATGTACTTACTCCTAAAATGTATACTATTCTCAAACTTGGCTCATAATCTTTACCTACTGCTTTCCATACACTTTCACCTTTACCTCTTTTGCATCATCTGTTCTCCTAGTGTGTGAGTAAAGTCATCAAATTATGTAAAAAGTGTACTGCTAATGTCCAAGTTTACCACAGTTGACGTCAGAACCTACATTACCTTTTCAAATGAATCATAGGCACTCAGGCATAATGCAAGATACCTAGTTGCCATTAGTTATTGAGCTAAAAATACATCTTGCTAGGTTTGTGCACAAAATACTAAATTTGTTCAACAAAAAAACTTATTTTGCTACATGTATCATTTTTTAAGCAGTTAACAATGAACTCATTTTCTTACCAATATTGGGTAAAATTCAATTTTATTGTTACTGCTATAAAAAATTGTGAGAAAAATATGAAATTGTTTAAACTGTGAAACCAAAATTAATTGGAGTCCTATAATTAAAATTTTCTTTAACATTTTTTTTACAAAACAGTAAAATTTTTGAGGGGACATGGGATTTGGTAAATTACTAGAAAAATCTGTGTTCACTAAAAATTTGCAAATAAATTCAAATGGAATTGAATTCTTCTGAAATTTTACCCCCAAAAAAGAATTTGGCAAAAAGACTATTTTTTGTAAATAGTTTCCAAATTGACTCAGCGATATCGCGGCGACTGGTTGTTACCATATTTTTCGGACTATAAGACGCACTTTTTTCCTCCAAAAATGTGGAGGAAAATGGGGGGTGCATCTTATAATCTGGAGGAACCGGACCCCACTGGCTGTGGAGGGGAACTGGGGGGAGCGGCAGGCATAGGAGGAGCAGCGGGCGACAGAGGCAGTAGCCGGCTGCTGCAGCTAACTCCTGTGCCCGCTGCTAAGGAGATATGAATATTCACTGTATTCCATGCCAATGGACATGGAGGGTAATGAATATAATTTTTTTTAGCATCCTGGTATGATTGGCCCCAATCCCCATCCTGATATGCATAGCCCCATCAGAAAACATTAAAAAAACATTAAACTTACCTTCCCGGTGCTCCATCGCAGAGTCCTGCTCCTTTGCCATCAGCTGCTTTATGCTTGTAAGCAGCACATGGCAGGGACATCATGCGCTACTTACAAGCCAAAGGGCAGCTGGCAGAATACTCACTGTTCTACATGCCGGGACTGTGTGCTCAGAGAGCAGTAGTATTCATTGCTCTTCAGTAGCGCGTAGTGTCTGCCGGAGCCTTCCTGCAGCTGCTAGCGATCACGTGTCCCGCTACTTAAGAGTGATGAATTTTCACTTCTCTCCAGGCCCATGCACTGCTCTCTTAGCACACAGTATTGGCGTGCAGAGCAGTGAGTATTCTGGCAGATGCCCTTCAGCTTGCAAGCAACACATGATGTGCCTGCCATGCGCTGCTTACAATCATAAAGCAGCTGCTGGCAATGGATTACGACACTGTGAGGGAGCAACGTTAAGGTAAGTGTAATTTTTTTTATAGGGCCATGCATACCAGGATGGTGATGGGGCCATGCATACCAGGATAGGGATGAGGGTGGCCTTTACTACCAGGATAAGGATGAGGGGTGGCCATGCCTATCAGGCTAGAGGTAAGGGGGACATGCATACCAGGCTAGGGATGAGGGAGCCATGCATACCAGGATGGGGTTAATGGTGCCATGCATACCAGGATAGGGATAAGGGGGCCATGCATACCAGGATAGGGATGAGCGGGCCATGCATACCAGGAACAGGATGAGGGAGTCATGCATACCAGGATAGTGATGAGGGGCCATGCATACCAGGATGGGGATGAGGGCCATACATACCATGATAGGGATAAGGGGGCCCTGCATAGCAGGATAGGGAGGAGGGGGCCATACATACCAGGATAGGGATGAGTGGGGTATGCATACCAGGAACAGGATGGGGGGGCTATGCATACCAGGAACAGGATGGCGACCAATCATACCAGGTTAAGGATGGGGCCCTGCATACCAGGGTAGGGATGGGGCCATGCATACTAGGAAAGGGATGACGAGGCATACATACAAGAATGGGGATGAGGGCCATGCATACCAGGATAGGGATGAGGGGGCCATGCATACCAGGATAAGGAAGAGGGGGCCCATATATATCAGGATGGGGATGAGGGGACCATATATACCAGGATAGGGGATATTAATTGACCACATTTTTTCCTTCAATTTTTTCTCCTAATTTCCTCCTCTAAAACCTAGGTGTGTCTTATGGTCTGAAAAATACGATATATTTCTGAACAACAAAGGGCTATTGAAAGATTAAAAAAATCCTCATACTCACCTAACTGCTTGCTTTTCTGGCCCCTCACCATCACCAATCTGGTCCTAGCCGCATCTTCTAATTCCTGCCACTCGTTATGTGCATGCACATTCAAAGCCACGGTGCATGTTTTGTCGTCATGCTATCATGACCTTTTGTGCACTTGCACTGAACTTTCCTGGACCTATTGAGAGCTGAGAGTCCCAGCTCACTGTGTGTGCCCAGGGTATTATCTGAAATGCTACCTGTATTATGAGTCATGCCATAGAGGCAATGTGAGATAAGGGAGAAAAATTAGTGGCTCAGGAAAGAAGCTTTTTGGTTCCTGGGGAAATGAGCCAAGTTCTCTATTGGCTACAGGCTCTATGGTGGGGATGGGCTGCACTGGAAAGGTACAGCTGTGATGGGGAAAATATAGCTAAAAGGTTGAGGGAGTGTTTATACTAAGAAGATAATGTAGCTAGTCACCTGGTCTGTGGAAATTAAAGTAGGGGTGGTATGGGGGAGGGATTACCTTACCACAGTTAATAAAGAAAGGAGAAATTTAGATACAGAAAAATATATAATGTGCATGCATACTAATACCCGAAGCAGCACTAACACAATATTGTTGTAAGAAACGTAAGATATCATAGGGATAATAGAGACATAAATGAGTGACAGCTATGATTCGACAATTTATTGGGTTACTGTATGTTGTATGTTCAGAAATCATTGTAGAAATAAGCTAGGGGGAGGAGTTTACTTGTTTGTAAAATTGTCTCTAAAGCCCATCCTATGTGATAATATACGTGAGGCAAATGAAAATGTAGAGTCCCTAGGGATAGAGATAAGGGGGGGGGGGAGAATAATAAAATACTCATAAGAGTTTGTTAAAAGTCTCCAAAGATAATGGAAGTGGCAGAAAATATCCTCAGAAAGCAAATAGATGAGTAAGTGAATCAGGGAGAAGTAGTCACTTTGGAGGACTTTAGGTTTTGACAATGATGATAGAAAATTACTTTTCATAACTGGTAAAGGACCAAAGGGAGAAGAGGTGCACTTCTAGGCCTAATCTGAACCAATAAAACTGTTACAATATCAAATGTATGGGTTGGGCGTCACTTGGGTAATAGCAATCATAGAATAATAAGTTTTCACCTTTCTTTTAATACAATATATAGTAAAGCTGCTACAAGGACACTAAACTTCAGAAAGGTGAATTACCAATGGCAAAGAGATAATCTCACTGCCATAAACTGGTACAATGTCCTTGCAAATAAAAGTACACAAAGGAAATGGAAAACTTTCAAAAAAACATACAGAACAGGTCCTGTGCCACTGACAGAAACAGGCAGAAAAGGGCCCATGTGCAAGAACAAGATATGGGCCCTTTGCAGTCCAAGAGCTCATCATAATGCACAATACCACCTGCTTTCGGGGTTGTAGTGAGCCCTCTTACATCTTGGGGCCTTGTGCGACTGCACAGGTTTCACCAATGATATGTCCACCCCTGTCCTGTGTACAATATATATCTTATTGGCATGCTCTATCTAGAAATAGAAGAAAACCTCAAAACCCTAATGGCTAAATAGAGTGATCTGTAACGGGATCAATAAATGACAAAAGAAAGTTTATGGAAAAAATAGAAGAGGGTAGTAATAAGGAATTAAATAATTTTAGAAAAAAAAAATTAGCAAAAAACTAATCAGGGCCACATGAATTGAAACAGAAAGGTTCAGTGCCAAAATAGGTAAAAAATCATCTAAAAAATATTCTTCCTCTAAATGACTAGTAAGAAACTCAAAAATGATCGTGCTGGCTCCTTCCAAAACAATCTGAGAAATATGTTTGAAGAGGATGAGGGAAAGGCCAATCTACTGAATGATTTCTTCTCTACAAAATTTATGCAAGAAAATCCTGTGACAGATGACATGGTCAGAAATAATTTCTCCATCAAATGTCACCTGCTTAATCTAGTAGAAAGTACAGCGTCGCCTCCACAACACTAAAGTAGATAAGTACTCTAAAGTTTGTGGCATACACTGCAGATTACTGCAGGAATAAAGAATCATCATATACAGATCATTATATATAATGATAGCATAGTGTATACTACACAACTATCACATTAAAGATACTTAGAAGTGGAATATCATTGACTCTGAAACTTATAGGCCTGTAAGCTTAACCACTAGTGCAGGCAAAATCATTGAAGGTTTTTGAGAAAAGCCATCCTCGAGTACATCAATAAGAATAGCTTTGTGACACAACAAAGACATGGGTTTATGAGGGGTACTGTTCATGTAATAAGATCAGCATCTATGAGGAGGCAAGATTCAGACATCATTTGTGGAGTCTGGCGCTGATCTCTGCACGCCGGGTATTTTTATAATACTCACTGATAGTACTCTGTCCTGCCGGCTCGTTACTTCTGATCAGAGCTGGCAAGGGAACGCTTTGTGCATATTCCACAGTGGCAAGAATCTACAGAGTATCCTTTGGAATTGAGAACCAATACATGCTCATTAGAGTAAGGACTAACCCAACCCAAAACTGGGCGTCACCGATGACTCTTTGTGTCAGGGAGTGGGTAGAGGCTGCAGCAGTGACCGACACGCACTGGAATTCTCAAAGCAAGAATCATCTAAAAAGTAAATAGTGAAAAAAAATAAAACAGTTAGATAGTGTAGTGAGGGAATGATAGGAATTTTTTAATTAAAGTACAATACAAAATAAATTAGATTATAACATTAACTCCTTCACCCCCAACGGTGGTAGGCACGTCAATGACCGGGCCAATTTTTACAATTCTGACCACTGTCTCTTTATGAGGCAATAACTCTGGAAAGCTTCAATGGATCTTCGCGATTCTGAGTTTGTTTTCTCGTGACATACTGTACTTCACATTAGTGGTAAAAATTTCTTTGACATAACATGCGTTTATTTAAAAAAAAAAACGCAAATATGGCGAAAATTTTGAAAATTTTCTAATTTTCAAACTTTGAATTTTTATTCCCTTAAAACAGATAAATGTCACACAAAATAGTTAATAAATAACATTTACCACATGTCTTCTTTATATCAGCACAATTTTGGAAACAAAATTATGATTTGTTAGGAAGTTATAAGGGTTAAAATTTGACCAACGATTTCTCATTTTTCGACCTCCATAGGTCTTTTTCAAGCATATCAAACAAACAGACATGGCAGCCTTATATAGGTAGTGGATACAATTCCACCAATCACACACAAGGGATTGTCAGCTATAATTAACACTTTTACAGAGAAATATACAAAAAATGGTACAAAGATCATATCAAAATTCATTAAAAATACATACATATATAAGTCCACAAGAAAATATGCAGCATTTAGATAATACATACCGTATATATCCAATGTGACATCCCACGTGTCTTTATTATTCACCTCACATTTGAAGTCACTTTGAGGGGTCTATATGGCAGATAATACCCAAAAGAGACACCTTTCTAAAAACTGCACCCCTCAAGGTACTCAAAACCACATTCAAGAAGTTTATAAACACTTCAGAGGCTTCATAGGAGCTGAAGCAACGTGGAAGGAAAAAATGAACATTTAACTTTTTAGTCCCAAAAATTATATTTTACAAACATTTTTTTATTTTCACAAGGGAAAAAGATGAAAATGGACAGAGAAAGTTGTGCAATTTCTCCTGAGTACGCCGATACCCAATATGTGGGGGGGAACCACTGTTTGGGCGCATGACAGGGCTCCGAAGGGAAGGAGCTCCAATTGACTTTTCCAAACCAAAATTGGCTGGAATTGAGAACAGACGCCATGTCGTGTTTGGAGAGCCCCTGATGTGCCTAAACAGTGGAAACCCCCCACATGTGACCCGATTTTAGAAAGTAGACCCCCTAAGGAACTTATTTAGATGTGTAGTGAGCACTTTGAACCACCAAGTGCTACACGCAAGTTTATAATGTTGAGCCGTGAAAAAAAATCATATTTTTTCCATAAACATGATGTTTTAGTCCCCAATTTTTTTATTTTCCCAAGGTTAACAGGAGAAATTGGACCACAAAAGTTGTTGTCCAATTTGTCCTGAGTACAATGATACAATGATACTCCATATGTAGGGGGGAATCACTGTTTGGGCGCATGGCAGGGCTCGGAAGGGATGGAGCACCGTTTGACTTTTCCAAACCAAAATTGGCTGGAAATGAGAACGGAAGCCATGTCGCGTTTGGAGAGCCCTTGATGTGCCTAAACAGTGGAAACCCCCACATGTGACCCCATTTTGGAAACTAGACCCCTAAGGAACTTATCTAGATGTGTGGTGAGCACTTTGAACCCCCCAAGTGCTTCATGCAAGTTTATAATATAGAGCCGTGATGAAAAAAAATCCTATTTTTTCCACAAACATGATGCTTTAGTCCCAATTTTCTATTTTCCCAAGTGTAAGAGGAAAAATTGGACCACAAAAGTTGTTCAATTTGTCCAGAGTATGCTGATATCCCATATGTGGGGGGGAAACACTGTTTGGGTGCACGGCAGGGCTCGGAAGGGAAGTAGTGACATTTTGAAATGCAGACTTTGATGGAATGGTCTTCGGGCGTCATGTTCCGTTAGCAGAGCCCCTGATGTGCCTAAACAGTGGAAACCCTTACAAGTGACCTCATTTTGGAAACTAGACCACTAAGGAATGTATCTAGGTGTGTGGTGAGCACTTTGAACCCCAAGTGTTTCACTAAAGTTTATAATGCCCGGGTGTGAAAATAAAAAATCCTACTTTTTCCTCACAAAAATGATGTTTTCGTCCCCAATTTTTTATTTTCCCAAGGGTAAGAGGAGAAATTTGACACCAAAAGTTGTTGTCCAATTTGTCCTGAGTGCACTGGTACCCTATATGTGGGAAAAAACTGTTTGGGTACAAGTCGGGGCTCAGAGGGGATGTAGTGACGTTTTGGATAGCAGACTTTGATGGAATGGTCTGCGGGCGTCATGTTCCATTTGCAGAGCCCCTGATGTACCTAAACAGTAAAAAAAAAAACACAAGTGACAACATTTTGGAAACTAGACTCCCAAGGAACTTTTCTAGATGTGCCCCCCTTTTGGAACTAATCTGTTTCCTGTAAAGTAAATTAGTAGTGCATGGAGGTGTGGTAGAATTTGAGGCAATCCTTCATACACAGGCCAGGTTTTTCGGGGCAGATGTCGCATTGGTAAGTGGTGTCCTTGCGTATTCCCCTTTTGTAATACACTCGGCAGCTTTTTTGCGGCTTACCTTTTTTTCCAGTTGGCGGGACCACCCCCGGGAAATGCTTACCCGGTATGATACAAGCACCTTCAGTTCCGGAAGTACTGGGGTCAGCTCCTTCCTGAGCACCAAACATCAGGGCCTTAACCACTACCTCCTGAAACTGAAGGTACGACGTATCGCTGTTGCGTGTACATTGTGACAGCAGGAAAGCACTGTACGGCTGGAGGAGTTTATCGGAGAGATCAACACCCCCCTTGTGTTTGTTGTACCCAAGTATACAGTCGGGTTTGCGGACCTGTGTAGAGGTACCCCGTACAGTGCTGAGGGCGCTGCCATCACCGTGTATGGTGGTCAAGAGAAGGACATCCCACCACTAGATGTACCCTGAGGTACTCTCACACAGCTTATAGAGTTTGATTCCGTACCTGGCCCTCTTGCTGGGCAGGTACTGACAGAATCTGAGCCTTCCCTTAAAATGAATCAAGGACTCATCCACGCAGATGTCCCTTTGGGGCACGTACACTTCAGCAAACTTTTTGTTGAAGTGTTCGATGACCGGCTGAACTTTGAACAGACGGTCAAAGTTGGGGTCATCTCGTGGGGGACGTTGTGCATTATCATTATAATGCAGGAATTTCTGGATTGCCTCAAAACACGTCCCGGCCATGACCATTCGGAACACTGGAGTGTTGTATAAAATATCAACACTCCAATATTGCTGAATTTCAGGCTTCTTCAGGATCCCCATATGGAGGACCAGGTCCCAAAACTGCATCATTTCAACTGCATCTAAAGGAGACCAGTTGGAAAATGATGACACGGGTTTTGCGCCAAAAATTGCCTAGCGTACAAATTCATTTGCTCCACCATGAGGTTAATTAAATCCTAAGAGAAAAAGACTTTGAAAAAGTCTAATTCTCTGAGGCTGGTGGAGTCAAACTTAATTCCTGATTCTGCCACAAAATAAGGAATCAGTGGCTCTTAATTTTCGGGGGCGAGGTCCATACGGGGTCAGAAGAAGGGTGCGCTGGTTCATCTTCAGGAGTGGGCGCTGCCTCATCTTCTGTCCTGGGTCATCTGCGTGGCGGTTCCGCAGGACCTGCGGAGGAAGATGATGAGGAGGAGGAAGAAGAAGAAGAGGATGAAGAATCTGAAAAGAAAAGAAATGTGGGATCCTCTCCCTCGCTATCAGTGTCGGAGGCAAGGAAAACGTATGCCTCCTCCACTGAATAGCGCTGTTGGGATGAACGTGACGGACGTTACATTTTTGCTTTGTGTGCACTTTATTTATAACTATGTGTGGGGGGATAGTGCTTGGTGCAAACTATTCTGAAAAGAAAAAGCTAAAAGAAAAGAAAGCAATAGGGGAAAAAAATGCCTGTGAAAAAAATCTAAAACAGCAGACACGAGCTCTGATAAGTGAACGGTGTCACTTATCAAAGTTCCGTAGCTGCTGGATGTGCGCACGGGAGTGGCGGAAAGGGGAGTGAAAAAAAACATAACGGCAGGCACGAGCTCTGATAAGTGAATGGTGTCACTTATCAAAGTTCCGCAGCTGCTGGAAGTGCGCACGGGAGTGGCGGAAAGGGGAGTGAAAAAGGCAGCTTCACTGGAAACCTATGTCTGATCAGGAGTCAGAGTGAGGAGCAGCAGCTCCTGGAAGGTAACTTGATAGACCGTTGGTGCTTGCGAGGTTATGTGGATGTCACTGAGCTGTTCGGTATGCGGACTCCCACAGTACCTGGAGTGCAATAGACTGTTGTAATGTATAACCAGACGCACATGTTGCCTGAATAAACCGAATGAACTGTGGTTTGAACCCTGCAGTGCTAGTGTCTGACTCTATGACCTACAAAGCGAGTGATCCCCATCCACCCAGGCAGGGTGGATCGTCACAAATTGGTGGAGAATGCGGGCAGCGGCCCAGGAGCACGTGTGCAGGTTTTTTTTTTCTTTGTGGATTAGCAAGTCCATGCATTTTTTTTTCTTCTTGAACTTGCTGTGGCTCGGGGGACTGAAGACGTCTGGCTGTAACTCGGCGGGGTTACGAAGGTGACAAGCAGCTAGCTGTGGATCGGCGGGTCCACAAAGTCGATGGTGCGGAGCCGTGCAGAGGCTTGTGGTAGCGGGAGCTACAGTGACTGTTGCAGCAAGAGGTTCTGCAGCAGCAGGAGCTGCAGTGACAGCCACAGCGGCTTGTGAGCGGCATCTGGAGGTTCCGGTGGTTTGTGGCTGCAACAGAAGTGGTATTAGTGCCAGCAGGAGCTGGTGGCGTAACAGAAGGACAGTGTGAACCAGATTACACAAACTCTTAAAGGGCCAGTACAAGCCCGAGGAGACCTAAACTGTGCTGTGGGACTGGTGCCTAAGAGAGCTTTGGGGGAGTCCACAGGGTGTATCCCAGAGAGGTGTGGTGTCCCCAAGAACGGGGCAGTGTCCCAAACTGTGATGGGTGCCAAAAAAGGGGTGAAGTCCCAAAAGGGGGCGTTGACCCAAACGGGGTGGTTTCACAAAAAGAGGTGGAGCTTCCAAAAGGGATGGCGCTGGTTACCTCAGGGGACATGTCTGAGGAACAGAGGTGTGGGTGTTATGCTTGGTTCACATGTGGCATAGCCTTCCCAGTTGATGACCGCCCACAGGTGTGTGCTGTGAGGTTACATTGGGAAGGAGTGTCTGGACGGCTGGACTCAAAGAGTCAGGTGACTTTGACAGGAACTCTTCTCGTTTTCTGTCTGACAGAAAAAAATGTCAAGGTTGGCTGCATCCATGGGCGCATTGGGGACTATAGGGTGGACAGAGTGATGCTTGATATGTCCCCAAGAGGTGGGTGCCAAAATGGCCGTATACTGCCGAATGTAGTATACCCTTTTGAGCAGGGCCGGGACGTGGTGTTCTTTGAGGATGCATGGGAGGTAGCTCCACCTAAGGTAAAGGGTACCAAGTTCCTGCTGACCAGAAGATAATGTAGGTCAGACCTAATTGGGGACTCTGGGGTGGCCACCTGTCTTAATTGGGGTGACACTGACTCAGTGGATAACGGTGACTCTAAGGAAGAAAGGGAGTACAGTGAGGAAGGACCCCACAAAGAGGTTGAACAAATTTTACCCTGTGAAGATATGAGTAAAGGAAAATCAGTCATGTATGATGTTATTCAGAATGTGAGTACTCTTCCCGATACTGAAGAGGTTGAAAAGGAAGGTGTGGTGTCGGCGCCAGTAGTGACTGCTGGGGGTGAATCCGATGATGTGCTGTCAGAAGCACTGACACAGTGGAATGACAGTTCTCCTCAAAGTAAGGGCTCTAGGGAACCGGTTGCTGAAGAGCTGGAGGTTAAAGAGTTATCTCGTGAGACGCACAAGTCTGTGGATTTTCAGGCCGAACTAAAGACCATTAAAGAGCAGATCAAACGAGTAAAAGCCCTGAGACAGACTGCTGAGCGTAGGGTGAATGAGCTGGAGAGGTAGATCCCTGAGCTCAGAGGTCGCCTGTCAATGTGGCAAAGTGTGGGTAGGACCTTGGGAGAAGTCGTGGAGATGCTCAGAGAAGCGGTAAGAGGTCTGCAGGAGGAGAAGTTGGTAGTTGAAGACGTACAGCGACCGTGCCTGAGAGATAACAAGGCGGAAATGCCAGTGCCCCTATTGGCGAGTGGTCTTGAAGAATGTGAGTTTGGGAAGAAGATAAGCTAAGATGAACAAGACAGCTATCCGGTCATGGCAGATGTATTGAAGGAAGTGTCCGAGGTAAACAAAGAAGAGGATGAGGCTTCCTTCTTTAAGTATGTGTTGGAGGTACCCGAAGACATGCGAGAAGCCTGTGCCAGCAATGGTGTGCATAAGGCCTTTAAAAAAAGGCAGTAAAGCTTATCGTGTGAACTAGGCACCAGAGACGAAACAGTTGGTGATACTGGCAGATAAGGAAGACACAGAGAAGCTGGTGGCTGTCCTGAAGGATATGCATCTTCAATGTCTTCACACAAAACAGATGATCATGATGGGGAATATGAAAGCCGCTCGACGTCTGGAGCTGGCAAGAGAAGCTCAAAGTCGGCGGGACTTTGTAGAAGACATAATTCCGGTACCCAGAGATCTGGTGGGGAAAGTCATTGGAAGACTTGGAAAAGTGATGCAGGAGATGATGAATAGATCAGGTGTGGTGAGAGTGAGAATTCCAGCGGAAGGTGAGATCAAGGTGGCTGGAGAAGAAGACAAGGTTCCATTTGTTGCTGTTGGCTCAGTGGAGAGCCTGAAGAACATCCGAACACTCCTGGAGTATCAGGTGATGTACCTACGAGAAGTAGAGCAGCTGATATGGAAAAGAAAGCAGATAAAGAAACAGCTGCAGGAGTTGAAACAAAGAGGGTGAATGCTTCCAACCGATATATAGAGAGACAAGAGGCTGCTCTGGGGACTGACAGTAGACGAGCTGACACAATGAGGGGTTGAGATGACGCTTCTGTTAGCTCAAGGTTGAGTGACCTAAGTGTGAGTCCCGATAGCAGATGAAAGGACCAAGGGTCAGACTCAAATCAACCAGTAGGCTTGACTGGACGATGGACCCATGACCGCAACAACCGTAGGAGACGGCCCTGGAAAGAAAGGTCGGGTGAAGGGGCACACTTGGAAAGAGGGTCGATTGAAAAGCGTCTGGTGACACAGACAGAAAGACAAGGCCGACATACTGACACCTAGGGGCGGGGGAGGCCTAACAAAGGGGTGATGTTGCAGGATGCCCAAAATCAACTGAGACGGTCCCCTCGAGTTGTAGGGCAAGGTGATATGGGTGCCCTGTCTCGAGGCCCTCGTTTTGGAACAAGTGTTCAACCTCACAAGTTTGAACAGAGGAGGAAGGTATGTGGTGTAGTGACTCATGCTGCAGCTAGGGGGCGCTGTATATGCTCCTCAAGAGATGCATGGAGGAGTGATGTGGATGGAAAACAGGCCCTGGCATGGTTATAAATGGCAGGTATGTGTCGCAGAGCTCCTCTGCGCTGTAAGCCATTAATGTTGTTCTGGGACTTGTAGTCCCATAAGAGTTCTGTTATTGTCTAAGGTGGCTTAACAGGGTTAGCTTGTGAGCTGAGTGGGACTTGGTAACCACACATACACCGCCCACTGGTAGTTGTATAATGAATGGTGCATACTGGTGGCTATAGGTTTTGTGAAGGACCCGTGATGAGGTCATGAACAGGTGACCAGACCATGT